>CAWUFW010007479.1:0-600000 GCA_963921515.1 Calotriton arnoldi
AAAAGTAATCTGAAACAAAAATCCTAACTTTTACGACTTCGGTATTCACAAAAGGCATTTAGTAGTAGTAAGTTAGGATTTTTGTCTTAAGCCTGTCTTAAGTCTTGAGTCAAGACAAAATTCCTAACTTAGGTTAAAACTTTAAGATAAACTTGGGTTCGGATTCTTGTCTTTAAGTTTGTCGTAAGTTTTAGGTCTTAAAAGACAAATCACTATCTTGAGTTAAAACTTAAGTTAAACTTAAGCTAGGATTTTTGATGCTCAAGTTTGTCTTAAAGGTTTGGTCTTAAGACCAAAATTCTAACTTGGGGTTTGACTTAAGTTTAACTTAAGTTTAACTTAAGTTTAACTTAAGTTAGGATTTTGTGTAAGAGCAAAATCTTAAAGACAAACTTAAGACAAAAATCCTAACTTAAGTTTGACTTAAGTTTAACTTAGGTTAGGATTTTGTCTTAAGACCAAAACTTAGACAAACTTAATGACAAAATCCTAACTTTACTACTCCTAAACTGCTAACTTTGTGAATACCGCAGAAGTCGTAAAGTTGGGATTTTGTCTCAGATTACTTTTGTGAATCGGGCCCCTTCGTTGCATTCTCAAGTCCATACAAAAGGGCAGCCCGAGTAATGTGTTTCTAGACACACATAAAAGGTTTTTTGGAGAAGGTACTGCTTGCTACCCTACTGGAGTCTGTTACTAGCTTATGGACTGCATATCCATTATCACTTGTTAATTACACTTATACTTGCCCCCTGGTTTCGTAGAGGTACAAGGAGTATTTGGATTTGGTTATCCAGGCCCATGTCTGTATCATCGAAGGCCTCGAGGCACAGACTATCCAGGATGTAACAACAACACTTATTGTGATATTTTCTATATGGAGAAGCAGAATGTCACCACAATGGTGGGTTGGCAGTACAAAGAATTGACAGTTCCCCAAGAGGCTGGTTATTACCCTGCATGTTGCCCAATCGTCAATTATACTGACCTCATTTTGTATGCTAACTGCTCAGGGATGATCCTACGTAAGGGTATCGTGCTCTATGGTAGATCCAAAGGACCCTCGTACTGTTGGGTGGAATTCTAGGTACGCTGCTGTAGACAATGATAGGCCCATTTATGCACACCCTAGAGTTTTTCTTCCTGTCTAATGGGACTTAATTCTAACATGCATAATGGTACAGATGATGTGGCCCTTAGCGATGGTGTTGCCTTTAGGTGTGCCCTGCAGGTATGCAAAGCCTAAAGTCTAGATGGGTGAAAAGAACACTGACAAAGGAATTTTACAGAAGGGTGACAGATCCTGAAGTCAATAACTATAGCAATGGTATCACCTTTGGGTATAATCTTTCCTCCATTATTACACTTTTGGTGGTACGGCTATGGTTAGGGGTGAAAGGGCTAGGGAATATTTTGGATGCATGCTGCAGATATTGTCTAATTCCACAGTGAGTGGCTCTCGCATGACATCACCACCCAATTGGAAAGCATGCGTATATATATTCGAGCAAACCAGATATGGTGTTGACTTCATCCTAGCCAAGAGCGGGTGAGTGTGTGCGCAGTAGTAGGAGCACCAGTGTGTAGCCGGGATCACTAATATGGAAAAGAATATTACCCAACACATTTTAGATATCTTGGAAAATGTTAAAGGAATGGAGAGCGGAAATTGAGTTGGTCCCTGTTTGGTGGGTGGGGCTGGATCCCTGAAAGGGTGATCTATTTTATTGTGATTTTGATTGCTTGCTGTGTTCTGGTGCAGTGTCTCCCTTATGTTGCTCTTATTGCACCACTCTTCTCAGCCCCCAAGAAAATATCAATCCATGATACCAATGCAGCAATTATGATACAGAAGGAGGTGAACGATCATGATGCAGATCGATGAGGGTATTTTTGATGACTTGTTCCCTCTTCTTACTGTTTCCTCCCCTGAAAGTGAAAATGAAAATCTGGAATGCTCTTCAAAATCAATTTATCTATGTTCTATTGAATTATATGCCTTTTGCTATTATATCCACTGCTTAGCTCATGCTAAAAGGAGGGTTTGTAGGAATAAAAATTATGCCTTTGCATTGTTTTACATAAGTTAGCATTCGCGGTGCCATTTGGTGTACAGGCGCCATTTTGTATATACGATTGAAACTAATTCTTTTCCATTTCCGAGAAACGGCCTTCTCTAGGTTATGTTTCTTCTAGAGTTGGGGTTTGCCACAGTAATGAATGCACTGCTCTTATTAGCGCTTACCTTTCTTCTGAGATGTAAGCCTTCTCCCACTTGTCTAGTGGCGGGCACAGTGCAGAGCAACCTTGAGAGATAGATAATGTGTGCCCGGCCTCAGAACCGAAACTTTACTCCTTTGTAATTTACTGTCCAGCTGCATCCCTCTGGAAAATTCCATGGTGGGCGTGTTTTCATTGACTCTGAAATGTACATAATGTATCGTTATGCTTGCTGATGTCAGTCCCTCTGCAGCACTCCTTAGCGGCTGGGCAGATTGGGCTCCGCTCTGAGTGTATTCTGAATAAACTATTTTTGGTTTGTACTCTCTAATGTCTGACCGACTCTTCATTTTAGCGGAAGGCAAAGAGGTGGTCATTGGTGACCCGAGTGACCAGAATTGGGCCATTTCCTTCATAAAAAGCCAAGGTATTCGTTATGCATATTTTTAATGTACAAAAGAAAACAAGCATAGTTTATTGAAGAGCTACTTATTTAAAGAGTAAATACTTTGTTTAAATGTAGAGAACGAAGTAGAACCCATGGTAGATATATGCTAGAACGGGGTGCATAAAAGGGAAGTATATGGCACAGATCCTCAGCTTCATGAAGTAAAGGCTCCAACTTATCAGAAGCAACACTGTTTGCCCATACAGAAACATTTGTTGCAAAATTATGGCCCATGAAATTCAGTATAAGTAGCAGCAGAAGCAAAAATCACCAAGACGTCTGTGTGCAAGTGCCTTCGACAAGAAAGGCTCTTTTAGCATAATCCTGTCTCTTGTAAATATAGGACTTTTGTTGAAGGGTAAATGTTGGATTTTCAGGTTTATAAATGTGGCCAGTCATTACATGTCATCCACTAGCATATCTGTCATTATGAATATTGGAGATAAATGTACTGGAGACTTGAAGTGCTAAGGACGTCGGTGAGTTACAGCAAAGATAAGAGAGAGAGCGAAACGCAATTGGAGAGAGGCTAAGTGTGGGTAGAAAGAGAAATAGTGAGAGAACAAAAGGGAGGTGAGGACCGTGTAAAGAGAAATACAGCTGAGCAACTGAGAAACTGGATCATAGAGACAGAGCAAATGGAAGAAAATGGCAAATAGGGACATCTGAAAGTAGGAAAGACTTTAGGAGAAGGGGGAGCAATAAAGGAAATTGGACTGGGGAGGAGGAAGTTGCAGGAAGTGAGGGAGAGGGGAAACAAACATTAGTAAAGCAAATAAGTATTGCCTTCAACATGTGAGTCGGGCATAGCTTAGTCAATAATGTTAGGGGGGTGTGAGTCTGAGATTTCCCAACATTTTGGACTTCTTGATCTGCTCCAGTCCGGTTCCTTCGCACAGCAATCTAGGAGAGGGAGACCAAGGACAGCAGGCCTGGCACCAGAACAGGCCTAACATGAGCAGACCCGGCTTGGGGAGGGCAGCGACAGCGGGCCTAGTAGTAGCCCATGGGCCCTGACCTGCAGATCTTCAAAGAAGATGGAAACACGCACTGGATGCTCACAGTCAAGGCCCTTGCTTAGAACCCTTACCCAGATACACATCTTTGGTACCAAATGGCCGGTACACCAAAGCAAGTAAGAGTAATACTTAGGAGAAAATGGAAAGGCAGATGCAAGATTCTCTACCTCATGTAAGAAGTACAGCACACCATCAGGTTTGTAAGCATCCCTCATATTACAGGTACAGTTGGGCATAAACAGTGCAAGTTACCCTCTTTCACAGAACAGAACAAGTACAACACAGCAGCTTCAGTTCAAGCTTCACTCTCTCACAGAAAAGGGATAGCACACTATTCACAGTTTTAGCATCCAATCCTCACAAAATAGACACAGCAGAGCAGCAGAAGTGCAAGCCTCTCACTCACAGAACAGGTACAGTCCACCATCATCAGTGCAAGCTACTCTCACATAAAAGGTACAACTGGGCCTCAGCAGTGCAAACCTCTCTTTCTTCCAAACAGGTATAGCATAATAACAGCAGTACAAGCTTTTCTCCCTGACAGAAAGGTTCTAGCACTATATCAGCAAAACAAGTTTCCTATATATAACAGGTACAGCACAGTCTGCTCCAACAGTACAAAGACCCTTACCCATTTGATGTGTACGCTTCAGTAAGGTTGTGTGGATTGGTAAGTGTATGGATGGCTGAGTGGGTAAATGGTTAAATGTGCATTAGGTAAGTCAGGGTGAATGGTTGTATTGCTATGTTAGAGGATGGTGGAGTGGGTTGGCAAACAGTTGGGGGAGTCAGAAGCATGATGGCTCATGAATTTACATTTGGATGCTTTTTGAACTTGTGTGGATGGATAGACAGATGAGTAGATGTCTTTCGATGAAGAATGTAGGTTAAAAGACGATGACTGTGGATTTGTGCAACAGTGAGAAATGGTCAGTCTGTGTGTTTATAAGTGGATTAACGATCATTTTTTGTATAAGGTATACATATAAGTTTATGGTGTGTGGGTGGATGTATGTGTGGACAGATCATGTGGGAATGCAGATGGATCCATGTACCTTGATGCTGTTGCACTTGGAGCTCCTCTCTTTGGCACATGGTGAGCTGTAAACAAAAGGGCTTGTGACTTGCATGGAACTTACATCTGCTTGCTAGGCAACAAAGCACTGTGAGTCATTGTAATAGGACAGCACCTCCATCTACTACCATTGGGAATCCTGATACAACAAAATAACTGTGGTGCTGACTTTTGTGCACTTTTGCATCAGTGTTAGAAGATTTTGAAAGTGACAAACATGATCTCTTTTATTTAACGCTGATATCCTCAAACTGCTCGCTGAAAGATAGGGACACTACAGAAAAATTCATAACTTAAAGAATAAAAGTGACCCATCTCAGAATGTGGTATAACGTGTAATAACACTGAAAATAAAGGGGTGACATGCATATTCCAAGAGTTGAGTCATCTCGGAATGAGGCATAACATGTGGTAGCTCGGAAAATAAAGGGTTGACATGCACATTCCAAGAAGTGACCCGTCTCAGAATGAGATATAACATTCAGTGGTACTGCTAACAAAGAGGTTGACATGAAAATTCTAAGAAGTGAGCCATCACAGAATGAGGTACAACACGTGGCAGAACTGCAAGGGTGACATGCACATTCCAAGAAGTAGCCATCTCAGAATGAGGTATAACATGCAATAGAATTGGTAACAAAGGGGTGACATACACACTCCAAGAAGTGAGCTATCTCAGAATGAGGTATAACGTTATAGCACTGAAATAAAGGGGTGGCATGCACATTCCGAGAAGTGAACCATCTCAGAATAAGGTACAACATGCTGTCACACTGTAAACAAGCATTTGCAATGCAATTGGCCTCGCATTAGTGAAAGTTAGAGCTATTGGGGCTGTAAATGACAATGTTTCTTAGTTATGTATTTTTGTAAAAATATCCCAGGAGTAGCATGAGCAATAAAAAAAAATCCACAAAGCAAGGAAAGGGTGCAGTACCACAGGCTCTTGTTTTCTTATAGCTCATTAGACAGCAGTTTCTGAGTATTAAAACTTACGCGCTTTCTGTAAATACAGGGCATGCGCAAAACCAAACTGTACTTAAAGGTGTTTATTTTAGTTTTCGTCCTGACTAAATAAGGAAGTACTACCATTACAAAAATGTGCCGCATTATGCTGCATAATTAGCCTTTTCTTGCAGCATAATTTACTCAATCCTGCCGCATAATTTGGTCCTCTTCTGATGCATAATTCCAGTGGCCCTGCCTATAGGGCAATTAGGCAGCGCCAGATAATCTGCTCAAAAAAGGTAAATGAACTGGAAAAAAAAAAACATTGAAAGGGCCGGTGTTTTGAATGTTTGTGTGCCTGTTTAATGTTCTGGTGGGACAACAAGCCAAATGTTTTCAGAAAGGTTTTAGTGGTATATGTACTGGTTGAGAAGCCTGCACCTAGCTGGCCTGCTAGAGGGATCCGTGCGCACACCCGACATCACAGGCTGCTATCGAGAAACAGCTCACATGGTTAGTGTGCCTGCTGCTCAGATGTGTACGCAACCTACAGACATAAGTTTGAATCCCAACAGGACTATGCCACCCTGCCATCATTCGATCATTGGTAAAAAGAGCACTTTTGAATTTGGGGAAAGCTACTATTATAATTGTAATGGCTTATTAACTTCTAAGAAACGGAGAAGCAGAATCCAGAGGGTATTCACATTACTCCTGGTTCATTGAATGTCTCTGTTGTTGGTATACCAAAGTGCACATTGCCAGAAAGCCAGAGAAACATGAACTCTTCATGCTCCAAGCAAGACAACAAGCAGGCAACACATGGAGAGTAACACCAGTGCCTATCATCAATTATGGGTGTGACAGGTTTGAGTCCTATGCTCCGGTGGTGGGTGAGGTCTCCTAAGTCACAGTAACTTGCTATGATGTGTACCAGGTTCCAGTAACAGTGAATCGCACAAAAGATTGGGTATTGCTGGGGGGAGGCGTGGCTAGCCAGCCAACATGGCGGACACGAACTCTTAACGCTCCGCTCAGAATTACTCGATTATCCTGCTAAACGGAGTAATCCCACGCCATCGCGCCACAGAACCGGAAGCATCAGGTTTGTTTGAGGGTGCAGCCGGTACAGGAGCAGTGAGACAGCGGTAAGGGATCCTGGCTGGAGAGAGGGAGAAACGGAGGTGCCCAGCAGGGAGGACTGCACCAGGGACTGGACACCTCCAGCCGGAGCCCGCCCGTCGGGCCCGCTCCCACCGCCCTGGATTAACAAGCACTCAACAGGCAGCCCAGCGTACCGCTCATGCGACAGGAGACAGTGGAAGTGCGCTGCACAGCCGGTAGAAAATCTTCCCCTTGGTGCCAGGGCCTACCCTGGCTGGGAACCTGCTGAGGACAAAAGCAAAGGCAGGACAGCGCTGGAACAGTTGGTACAGCTGCCATACCCCAGGGTCATAGCAAAGGCGGGAGTGGGCGAAGTACGCTACCCAGGGGCTTCACAGGGCGGCTGCCAGAGTAGGAGGTACTTGGGCGCCATCAGGACGCCACGCATTGGCATGTAAACGCACTGACCCAGAGGCCTACATCCCCCGGGCCCAGAAGTAGAGAGCCATCACGGACTGGAGGCTACTGTGCTGGGCTGCACGAGACGGGCCCAACAGTGAAATAGAGACCGAACAGAAAAGGGCGCAGTTCCAGCACGCAAAGAGGATGAGGGAGTGAGGAAGTAGTGATATGTAACCCCCCCATGAAAGAGAAGGAGGAACAGGGGTACCCAAATAGCCTGCCTACAAAGGAAATGTGCAGCAGGGAAGGTGCAGGAGGCACGGTGCTGATGACGGGGCCCTTCCAACCAAACCGTACATGCCCGACCCATTCCCACCGCCCTAGACCACAACGCTCCTACCAAGTGGCCCGACGAACCACTCACACAACTAGAGGCTGTAGAGGAGTGTGGCGCAGTAAGCCACAGAGCTATCCCTGGATCGAGCAGCGCGCCATGGCCTGATCTGGCCATCAGGAGCCCAGTGGGGGGACTGAGCATCAGCCATGCCTGGAGGAGACAAGACACAGTTTGCCAGGGCAGCCCTGCACTGGGTGCACCGCACAGATCTGATCACGCTAAGAGGGGCCCCACTGACCCCACTGACCCAGAAGACCCCGGGGTCTGGGATAGACTCAGGAAGTGGTGGGGATGTGGGTAACAGACCCCGCGACACGCGGGCGAACAGCACGCGGGCGGACAAGGGCCCCAGCTAGAGTCAACACGCCGTGACCCATCCTAGTGCTGTGGATCACACCCGGAGCCACACCTCACAATCTCCCTTACATGGGCAGCAACCTGACTGCGCACTTGGTGACTGAGGATTTGACTTGGATCCCAGCTACACGTCAAACGTGCCAGAAATCATATTGGAAGGGAACGAAACACGCCAATCATACCTGGCATGCATCGCCGGCACTGCCCCACTGATCCCGTGAGCCGAGATATATCGCACATGTGGAACACCTGGGCGCATCCCAAACTGCCTAGACAATAATAATTGTTAAGCCGCCACCCCGGGCCCCCCCCTGCTGCTGGGTCAGTTGCACCTGCCCTAACCGAGGACTTTGATTCCAAACAATAGAGGCGACTATAGCTGAATGCTCTCGGCGCAGAAATTAGCCATGGGCCGGTTGTGACCTACCACACAACAAACCAACTCACGCTCCGGCATCCCGGGGACAGTGCACGCAGAAGGAGATAACCCAGGGAGGTTCCGCACTCAGCGATTTCTACTAAATTAGACTCGGTCCTGGCAGCGGTGGAAAAGATAGGGGCTGCACTGGATCAAACAAGGACCTCTCATGAGTCTAAAATAGATAAAGTAACCTTGGACTTCACACTATTGCGTGCTGACCACCATAAACTGGCGAAAAAGGTCTGCACCCACGAGCAATACCTAGCAGAATTGAGACCAACCGCGCAAAGCCACTCGACCTCCTTACAGGACCTACTTGACAGAATGGATGCTTTGGAAGACAGGGGGGAAAACGCCGAAGGGCGGTCGCGACGGAACAATATCCGTGTGGTGGGTCTCCCTGAGGGAGAGAAAGGACACAACCTGGTGGCATATGTGGAAAGCTGGCTTAAAGAACTACTGCCAACTGATGCTCTGTTAGCACACTTTGTGGTCGAGTGGGCCTACCGAATACCGGCACACAAACCGCCCCCGGGAGCCCGACCGCGTCCATTCTTCTTTAAGCTGCTCAAATACAGGGACAGAGACTCGATACTAAGAGAAACACGCAAGCTCGCAAGTATTAGAATCCGTGGCAATGAAGTCATGATGTTTCCCGATTATACAGCACAGGTGCAAAGGCGGAGGGCCATCTACATCGCAGTGAAACGGCAGCTCCACGAGCTTAACATCTGCTACTCTACTTTTTCCAGCTAGATTGCGAGTTGCCACAAAAGACACCACCTGCTTCTTTGACTCCCCCGTAGAGGTTTGGGATTGGCTGGAGGAGTCGGGCCAACTGTCAGGACCCAGGCCGCAGGCCGCAGGCAGAGGACATGCCGGCATGGAGGGGCAAGAGAGCTCACCGTCGTGGTAAGCGCAGAGGTCCTAGCAGCGTGCTATCGTTCTCGGCGGCCCCAAACCACGGGCAAAGACTGTCGGAGAGACAAGAGGCAATCCAAGTAGCTGCGACGATCGGAACAGCCCGCAATGCGCGAGCTGAGACTTGAGCCCGTTCATCGAGCATCAGTACATCATCGCCGTACAGATCTGGTGAAAAAGAAGGGCCGCACCCGTCAGACATTACACCGCAGATGATATAATTTGACTGTAGGAGAATTTCCCAGAAGAGAGATGATAATGCATAGCACATGCTCTCTAGACTGTTATACCCCCCTCAGTCACAAGCAACACATATGCATATCAAACTCCAGGGCTAGTAAGCGATTTGCCATGAAAGCAGGCCACACAGGACCCACAGTCTGCACCCGACAAGACCTATACCCACTAATGCTAACAGGTCAGTCTGGATTATTAGTTACCCCGTCACAGCACTGAGGGGAATCTAACACAGCGCAGGCCCATAACACACGCACCTATAACTAACTACACAATAGCGTAACAGTTGCCAAAGTTGGGCTCCCCAGTTTGGACGAACGTCATTCGTGAGTTCGCCCAGTGCAACTATGCACGGCAAAGTTCAACCCCATGTTTCTTTTTTAGCTTGGACATCTCTGAGCACACCCACCAGTCCCCCGATCCTCCATTTAAGACCCACTCTTGCTCACCACAGAAAGCACACTGACATGCTATGGCCCAAGCAAACTTAGTCACATGGAACATACATGGCATGCACACGCCAGCGCGCCGCTACTCCATATACTCCTATCTACAGCATAGGTCCACTGGTATAGCCCTGTTACAGGAAACACATATGTCCTGCACCGAACTGGAGCGACTGCGCAGGAGATGGAGGGGTCAAATATATGGCACTACTTACTCTGCCCACGCACGCGAAGCCTTAGTCTGGATTAGGGCTGGGGTCCCATATGTGAGGGAAGAAGAGATCATAGACCCCGAAGGCAGGTACGCATTTGTGAAAGGTAGGCTGAATGGCCAAACTATACTCATAGGCTCGGTTTACACTTCGAACACGGACCAAACCTCCTTCCTAGAGGATGCCATACTCCCACTCATCCAAAAGATAGAATACCTAGGGCTCACACACTCCTACCACAACCCCCAACTACTGCGACTCACCTGGGAAGTTGCCCCCCCCCAACATGGCGACTCCAGCTGGCAGCACTGGAGGACCAAGCATTCAGATCATCCCTAGGGACATTGAGGGTACAACGGGTGACACGTTACTTGAATGGGAAGCCTTTAAGGTGACCATGCGGGGACATTGCCTAGGAGCCACATAGAGCATAAGGAAGCAATTTCTGACTCCCTCAACAAGATAGAGACACAGCTGCTGCAACAGGAAAACACGTGAAGCAGGAGGCAGAGGAGGCACGCTGTACCTAGAAGCATTGCGGGCAGAACACGCAGAGCAATTAGAACGGCTCAGATGTCACAACTATGCAGCGTATACAGCGCGGACCCATGCGTCGGCGGACCAGGCAGGTCGGATACTGGTGTGGCTCATACGCCAAGAACAGACTCGCCAACCAATAGGAGTATTGCGCACTGAAACGGGGCAGATAGTGTATACCCAACATGAGATACATACCACCATGGCGCGTCAATATGCCACACTTTATCAATCTAGGGGGCAGTGTAGTGAGCGAGACCTGAAAGCTTTTCTAGATGCCATACAAATATCAGAGGTGACACAGAACCACAGGGAGATGCAAAATGAGTCAATTACACCAGAGGAAATTAGGGAAGCAATAGCAGCCCTAGCCACAGGGAAGATGTCTGGTCCGGACGGACTCCCTGCGGAGTACTACAAGGCATACCAAACATCACTGACACTGCATCTACACGCACTGTTCATGGCAGCCCTGGATGAAGGACACCTCCCGCCATCGCTACGTGAGGCAAATTTAGTGACACTACGTAAACCCGACAAAGAGCCAACCGAGCTGGGCTCGTACAGGCAGCTAGCTTTGCTCAATGTAGACTATAAAATCTTGGCAAAAGTCATAGCGGACAGACTTGCCCAGGTGGTTCTTACCCTGGTTCATGCAGACCAAAACGGGTTTGTGCCCTCCCGAAATACCTCACTCAACCTGAGGCACTTCTTTAGAGTCGCAACAGACTCCATACCCAACTGGCCGTGTGCCAGCTGTCTAATTTTAGACCTAGAGAAGGCATTTGACAGTGGGAGTACTTATTTGCAGCACTGTAGAAGTACAATCTAGGGGACAGGTTCCTCCAAATGGTCCGCTTACTATAGACAGAGCTGTCGGTACGAGTCAAGGTGGACCCATATATATCGGGCGAGATACCAGTGTGAAGGGGGACCAGACAGGGATGCCCCCTGTCCCCCCTGCTCTTTGCGCTGGCCATAGAACCGCTAGCAGAGACAATCTGCGCCACGCTGGAAGACAGCATCCCACTTGGAGATGGCATTGTATGCAGATGACCTGCTGGTTTATGTCAGGGACATTGGGAACGTGCCTCAGCAGCTGGCACATACCCTGTAAGTGTTTGCCACCCTCTCGGGACTGAGAGTTAACGCCAGCAAGTCCTGCCTGTACTCATTTAAGGGAGAAAACTGCGACCCGGGCTACATTCTTGGTGGTGTGCGAGTGCGGTGGGAGGCAAACACATTCCGCTATCTGTGCATATGTATATATAGGCAACCAGTGGACCTGTTTGACGGCAACCTGGGTAGAACGCTTACTGCCATAAGATCTCAAATGCTGTTTTGGAGTACGCTTCCACTCACAGTAGCGGGTATAGTGGCTCTCACCAAAATGGTGACCTTACTGCGGTTTTTATATTATTTTACAAATTTGCCAATGTATATCCCCCCTTCCTTTTTCAACAAATTGGAGAAAGCGGTCAGGGATTTTATATGGGGCAATGCCCGCCATCGTGTGGCGGTAAGGAAGTTATACCTGCCCAACGACCAGGGAGGATTAGCGGCTCCGAACTTCGAGCGATATTACCTAGCTGCCCAGCTGCAGTGGAAAGCTAGATGGTTGGCTGATCGCCAATGGTAGGACACTGCCACGATGCACCCACCCTACACGGTATCACGCCTGCTGAAGTTATATCACCCAGGCGAGACCACGAGACGCCCGGCACCCCTACTACTCAAAGTGGCATACAGATGCTTCCGCAGAAGCCTATACATAACTAGGCATGTACACCATACGCGCTGGCACTGCCCCTTGAGGAGTCCCCTAGAGGCCAAACAATGGTGGCAGAAGCTGAGCTCCATGACTGGCATGAGACGGGAATCCACACTTTGGGGGACCTATACCGTGTTGGTGCACTAGTCCCATATACGACATTACAAACGGAAGAGGGGCAGCGCCCCGGCCAGTTCCTCTTGCATCGCTCATTAGTAGCCACACTTGCATCTAAATGGGGAGACCTCTCAAATAAGCCGCAAACCCACCTCACTGTACAATACCTACACGTAATGGGATGTGGGGGACACCTCACACGGTGATTCACAGCCTCCCTCCATCAGCACACAGCGGCGGACCTGCAGCCACTCCGTCACTGGTGGGAACAGGACTTGGGGAGACAGTTCTCAGACGCGGAGTGGGTCCAAGTGCTGGAGAGTCCAGTGGACGTCCCCAGGAATGTGCGTTTCCGACAGATGCAATTTTTCATTACACAAAGGGCATTTCTCACACCCACCAAAATGAACCAATATTTTAATCGCTTAGACTCTGCCTGCCTCTGATGCACCCTTGTTGATGTAGACTTGTTGCATATGTTGTGGAACTGCGCCCACCTCTCCACATACTGGAGGGAGGTCACGGACACGTTATCAACCTGCACAGAACTTGCGGTCCCCTTCGAGTGGCAGACTTACATTTTACACTTATTCCGCCGGAGACGTAGTAATAGATGTCCTCCAGGTTCCTAGATCTGTGGATGGTGGTAGCCAAGAGATTAATCACCAAAAAGTGGACTGAACAAGAGCCCCCTCACATGCAGTCATGGAGGCACTCAAGGCTGGCGTGGGCCACAGCGGAAAGCATTGCAGTCCGCCGTGAGGACATCACGGGCATGCGTAAGATCCCGATGGCCGTGGGCTGGGATGCAATGCTAGCCGAGCTGCTGTGGATTAGTGAAGATGTGGGTGGGGTTCCGTCCATGGCTGAGGCCGCAGACTGAGCGTGTGCGTATACACAACACAACATAATCAATCCAAAGGTATAACCATGCTGGCTGTAGTTGGCGATAGATCCATTTACACTTATAGTAGTGTTGCGCATTGTATGAGTGAGCACTAGTGGGCAAGGACATTTGTACATGCGTTAGCTTAGGAGGGGGACCACCGGAGTGCTCTGAACTTGTTGCACACAACCTGTTATGTCTTACGTTGTCCCAACCTTGTTATTGCCCACCACCCCACATCACGAACTGTAGGATAGTGGTATGTCATAACACTGGCGCAAGCCTTGAGCCATGAAACCAGGGAAAAACACACAGATGCACACAAGGTCACAGGCGCAGGGCACAAACAGGCATCACCCTTCGTTGTGTTGTAATGACTGCTCCATCAATTAATGGTGTAACACTATTGTCGCATTGATTACTCTATGATAGACACCACTTTTTAATGTAATGACATAAGTGTATGGAAACTTGTTGATATGAGTAGAAAATTCAATAAAAACATATTTAATTTTTTTTAAAAAAGATTGAGTATTGCTGGGACACATGTATTAATGTGGGTGGGAAAACTAGACTTCACCTTCAATGACTCCGAGACTGAACCCGCGTCAACATTATTGCTAAAGCTCAAAAAAGTGAGATAACCACCAAGGTTTCATATGGAGTGTAAAAGTAGTCAGTCTCGAGGCCATTCAGTTGACACAGGATATGGCTCTCGTTCATGACAGTTCATGACAGTTAGGGCACTCTATCTTGGATGAATGTGGATTGTGTAATGCTTTCTCATTGGTACATTTTGAGATCCCAGCTCAGCTATCTGGCTGGCGGTGGTGCTCAGATTCTGTATAATCCTTGCAGCCAGCAAGATACTATCCTCTCTATCAGAAAATATGTTGACCTATGGTAAAATGTTTAACTGCCATACAGGGTCCAGAACATCTGCATCTCAAACACAAAATATTACTGACCAGCGGGCTCTCCACTAATCTTCCAACAGCCAACACTTTAAATGGTGCAATCAAGTCAGGCTCTACCCCTTCTCTGGGCACACCACTCTGGCATCCCCTAAGGACCTGCACGCACTCACCATAGACACTCACTCTGCTGTGGCTGTAGCAACGGAATAACTCGCCTTTATAAACTTAAGAGTTAGAAAGAGCCCCTGCACCCATAAAAGCAAAGGTGAGTAAATGAGGCAGGTTGTCAGCTGAAAGTGCAACTACTACTCAACCAGCGAAGCATCTATCCTTCAGTGAAATATGTTTACGTTAACTTCACAACAGATGTATTACTTGTCATTCAAATGCTGACTGGCCATGTATAACCTAGGAAAAAATGAAGGGGCAAGACTGGAGTATTTCTCGGAGTCATCACACTTGCTTCTCAAATGATCAATGTTTGTAGCATTGTGCAATTGATACTATACTTGTAATACTAGAGGATTGACTTAGCTCAATATACATCAATACTTGATAGCAGTGGCGGCTCGCATAGGGCGTGCTGCGGGGCAGTGGGGTGGGGCGGGGAGGGGCAGGGTGGGGGGTAGTAAACTCGGACATACGACGGAACGGAGGAAAGTAATAATTACGTTCCTCCGTTCCGTCGTATGTCCGAGTATAAAGTAATAATTACGTTCCTCCGTTCCGTCTTATGTCCGAGTTTACTACCCCTCCACCCATGCCCCACCCCGCCCCACCCCACCGCCCGCAGCATGCCCTATGCGAGTCGCCACTGCTTGATAGCAGTATTACATACCTATTGTCTTTAGATCATCTCCAAAATACCACTCACAACACTAGAGCAATATTTCACACCACATTAATCTTCACTTAATGAACTTTTCTGATTTTATACTTTCACCGGAGTAGAGTGCACATTTCCGTGTGTGCCACCCAATCACGTTTTGCGTAACTTTGCACTATTTTATTCATATAATTGGATTGATTCTTAAGTGTATTGCATTGAGTTTCTCTAAATTAAACACTCGCACACTGATTATTCTGCACTGTTTTTTATGTCCCTCAATGCACACAGGTCACTTCACACCCGAGTATGTCTCAGCAACTTGGCTCCAACTGCAATAAGCTTACTGACTCATATTTCACAACTCAGTGTTTTTGTGGGGTTTGGCATACTTTATGATCTTTTCTTTTAAAATGTTAAGAAAATTTCAAGGACACACATTTATTCGAATGGTGAATGCGGATCACAAGCAGGAGATGCTGGAAAATCAAAAATTAAAACAGTAGAATTTGCACACGGCAATCGCAAATAGATTTATATATGCCAGATATAGAAGCCAACGTTACAAAGCTTGCAGTAAAACGCACTTAAACAATTTATGCATATCGTCCTTCACGAACTCAAGTATTCGTCAAAGACACTGTGTTACAAACTCATCCTGTGCCCTGGGCACCCCCCCCAATGTTTTGCTGACTGGTACTGGTGGTAACTGACTCTGACTGACCCTGGGCTCTGCCTAACCAGGCCCAGGGCCAGTGCTATGCTGAAAACACTTAGAATACAGTGAAAACACCTACATACACTAGGGTACACTAAGGGTTGGGGTACCCCTGTAATTGGCATGACCTACCCCATAGGGCCCTAGTACATATTAGGGCAGGTGAATTGAAACTACCTATCAGTCCCTAGTATAAATAGGGCATGGCAGTTTAGAGGCCAGCAGACCTTTCTGCACTTGCATGTGTGCACTGCTGAAGCCTGGGGTATTTTTAAAAGTGGCTCTGTGTGGCAGGACTGCTTTTAAAAAGTAAATTGTGCCCAAACTCGACTTTTGTGTTTGGGGCACTTAAAAATGGATAACCTACAATGTTTTGGCATATTAGGAACCCCCAGGGTCTCCCCTAGGTATCCCACGGGTGTGGGGTCAGGTATCTATAAGGTAGACCCTTATAAAATGAGTTTTATATGCCCTGGGTAAAGTGAAATTTCACATTTCACTCCCCACATTGTGATAAAGTGCTGCCCAAATTCGACTTTGATGCTAGAAGCACTGTGGAGGGAGGATCTGCAATATTTCTACAGATTCAGAACCCCTAAAGTCTCCCCTAGTTGTTCCATGGGGTGGGGGTCCTGTAGATATAGGCGGAGTGCTTGTAAAATTGGTTTTTATAAGGCCTGGTGCTGGAAAAATGGCCCAAGTCATTTTTCCCATTGCAAATCCCATGCCACATAGGTTCAACTATTACACCCTGCTCTACAAAAATCCTACGCTTCCGGAAATTTTTTCAGATGAGGTAATGGCCTTCTGGGCAAGGAAGGGAGTACGGATCGCTGGGGACTTAATAACGCAAGAAGGGGTTCGTCAGTTTGGGGATATTCAGCTGGAGTATGGGTTGGAAAGGGGGAGTTTCTTTAAATACTTACAGCTGCGCAGCTTTTTTGGTAAAAAATTGGGGGTTTAGCGGATTCAGTAGAAATAAATTTTTAGATACTATTTGGGGCAGCACTAAGGGTACTATTAGGTTATTGTATATTGAGTTGATTGAATTAAAGCAAGATGACTTAGTTAAGCATGAGAATAAATGGGTGGAACGAGTGGGAGCTACACAAGAGGGGCTGGCAGAATCTCTGGATTTAGCTCAGACGGTTTTGTGCTCTGCCGGGCTTCAAGCACAACATTACAAAACTGTTTTCGCATTATATTATACCCCAGCAAGGATAAAGCAATGGGGTGGGCTCTCAGGGATTAATTGTGCACGGTGTGGTGTAGTGGCAGCAGATCTTGTGCATATGTTTGTGATTTGCCCACGTCTTCAGTGTTTGCTAGAATCTATTATGAGATTTTTAGATATGTCATTGGGGCTAAAAATCACGATAACACCTGTCTTGGTATTGCTGGGAGTTAGTAGTAGTGAACGGAATGTTATGGCTAATAAATTTCTCTTTGTGGCCATGGCTGTATTACGGATGAGCATAGCTTCGGCCTGGCTCGATCCCGTTCCTCCACTTTTCATCAATGGCTGTCGGCGTTTACTTTCAATATATACAATGGAAAGGGCCATTTATGAGAGGAAGGGTAAAAAAGCAAAAATGCTGGGGCAGAGTATATGGGCATTATTGGCAAGATGGAAGGACAAATAGGAATTTTAAGGGCAACTATCTAGGCCAATTTATTCTAACGGGCCGGTGTATCCATGAGGATTGTAACTCAATGTCAGAGTCATGAATTTAGATCATCGCCGATATCTGACTCAAGTCAGCCTTTCTTGTCTCTCATGTTCTTTGTTTGTTCTTATGTCTCTCCCCTTTTTCTGTTTGCTTAAAAATATTCTGGTTTTTTATTCTCTTATTATTCTCTCTTTTTTTTTCTTTTTTTTATACTTTTTTTTTTATGCCTCACAATTTTTGTCGTTTTATTTTACATTAAGTATGTTTTTATATGATTCGCTTTGTATGTACTTTCAATTTATTGCGAACTTGTGCTGATCCATGGGGGAAAATTTGTAAAAATTTAATAAAAATGTTTAAAAAAAAAAAAAGGAAGTGCGAAAAGCTATCCTGATCTCCGCGACTGGTAAGGCCTCAGACCCAGACGGGGTCCCAGCAGAGCTCTTTAAATTCAACATAGATTTCTGGGCAAGCCTGATTACAAATGTTTTTAGGGCATAATAGTAAGGGGCCCGGTTGAGTTATGGAGAGAGTCAGTTACAGTCCCTGATTATAAGAAAGAAGACAAGAATGACCCAGCAAATTACCAGCCCAATTCCCTGTTTGACTCTTCCATAAAGAAATTTGGCAGGATGATCCTGGGAAAATGTGAGGCATGGGCAGAAGAAAACTACTTTTTTACAGAAGTCTAATATGGGTTTCGCCCAGGCTAAGGTACTACTGAGCAAGCGTTAAATCTGCCCCTGATTTTGGGCAAATACGTCAAGGCCAGGAGAGGAGCCATATACATGGCTTTTATGGACCTCTCCTGCACCTTTGACTTAGTGGACAGAGACAAACTATGGGACATCATGGAGGTAGCAGGGGTTGACCCCTCCCTTTATTTAGGGCCAGATGTACGACCAAGAAAATTGTGCATCGCAAATTGCAACTTTTTTGCGAGTCGCAATTAGCGAGGTGCAATTTCCGATGTACAACAGTGTACTTCACACTGTTTGCGATTCCCAATGGGGTCGCAAATTGCGAGGCTCATTAACCTCTCGCAATTTGCGAGCCCATTGGGAATGACAGCCCTCCCAGGGATGGTGGCCTGCTGGGCTCAGCAGACCACCATGTCTGGGACTGCTTTTTAATAAAGCAGCTTTTTTTTTTTTTTTTTTAAATGCAGCCCGTTTTCCTTAAAGGAAAACGGGATGCATTTAAAAAAGGAAAATGAAACTTTTCAGTTTAATTTTTAAGGGCAGGCAGTGGTCTCTGGCACACTGCCTGCTCTTAAAAATATTTTCCAACATACTCACAAGGGGAAGGGGTCCCCTGGGGACCCCTTCCTTTATGAAGTGGTTTACCACCTACTTGAAGTAGGTGGTAAACTGCAAGTGTTTTGCGGCCGCAAATGCGGTCGCAAAACACTAGGACATAGCATGTTTACTCGCTATTAGGAAGGGATGCCCCTTCATAATAGCGAGAGTCGCAAATGCTATTTTGCGAGTCAGGGACTCGCAAACTAGCATTTGTACATGCTATTACCCTTTTTTGCGGCCGCAAATGGGAGAACCTCCCTTTTGTGGCCGCAAAAAAGGGTCGTACATCTGGCCCTAAATGTTTTAAAAAGCCTCTATCAAGACACCGGCATGAGGGTTCGATACATCCAGCTTGGATATCAGACTCCTCCCATTCAAGTTACTTGTCCCCCTTCTTGTTCCTCTTTTATAATAATGTTCTAGATATCTCTTTACGGTCTTGTACCCCTGACGTTCCCAAAATCGGTCCACGATTGGTCCACATTCTCTTGTATGTAGACGATGCAGTTCTTTTAGCTCATACTGCAAACGGACTGCAAGCACTTTAGATTGGTTTCATAGTTTTATGCAGAGGTTGAAACTCAAGATTAATCATAATAAGTCCTATATTGTAACTTGTGGCCCTAAGAACATCCGCTCAAGAAATGTTTTAATTGAAGAAACTCCTATAATGAAAACAATGGGCCCGATTCACAAAAGAAATCTGAGACAAAATCCTAACTTTATGACTTTCGGTATTCACAGAAGGCATTTAGGAGTACTAAAGTTGGGATTTTGTCTCAGTCAATCTTAAGTTTTGGTCTTAAGTTAAACTTAAGACAAACTTAAGTTTAACTGAGACAAAATCCTAACTTTACGACTAGGATTTTGTCTCAGTTAAACTTAGTTTGTCTTAAGTTTAACTTAAGACCAAAACTTAAGATTGACTGAGACAAAATCCTAACTTTAGTACACCTAAATGCCTTCTATGAATACCGAAAGTCGTAAAGTTAGTACTCCTAAATGCCTTCTGTGAATACCGAAAGTCGTAAAGTTAGCATTTTGTCTCAGATTACTTTTGTGAATCGGGCCCAACAAATTTTTGTGATCTGGGAATGTTATTCACCTCGAATATGAGCTGGGAATGCTTAAAGACTCGGAGGTCCCTTTCAATGGAGGCTGTGTGAGAAAGACTGTTTAGGTTTGCTAGGAAATAGGGACTTAAGCCCCCCAAAGAAATGACCATGCTTTATAAAAGCAAATGCTTATCTATGGCCACCTATGGAGCGGGCGTGTGGGGGCATACATCTGCAAAGCCTTTACAGCTGGTAGAGAACAGGTTTCTAAATAGGTTCTTAGGACTCCCTAGATCTAGAACAAGCTTCACATCCTATAACGAATTGGGCATAGGTTTTTAAGAAGACCTGGTAAGCCTGGCTCCCATGCTGTTGTGGGTCAAAATTTGGTCCACACCCAACTTAAGTCTCATACGCAGCATAGTGGAGGATTGCTTGAGCCAAAGTAATAGTCTAGCTATCCCCTGGATAAACTATGTCAAAAACACTCTTCGTGACCTAGGACTGAGTAGCTTCTTTGAGATCACAGACAATATTAGTTCATCCTCCAAGAAGCTGTTAAAGGAAAAGTATTTTGCCCTCAAAGAAAAGCTGAGATTTATGAATCTACTTGACAAGGTAACAGTCCAATATTACATACCCCTTACAGCAACCAATAGCATAGAGCCTTTTTTAATGTGGATAAAAGCACCAGTACATAGGTTCAGAGTCAATATGATCCATTATTTAGGGGCTTTCCCTATCACAGGGTCTTGGTTCACTTTATTGCCATGTTGTCCTTGTGATGGAGTTTCCCCTCAGTTAACGAAGCATTTAATGTTATATTGCACTCTGTATTCCTCTTTTACGTTGCGTTTCCTTCGACCCATTCTAAGTTGAGAATCTTTTAAATACACATCAAGAGGGTTTGCTTGTTTTACAACTGCTTGAATCCCTAACAATTTGTGTCGCAGTCCTGAATTTTATTACTCAGGCACTAAATTTAATGAAAACATATGCATCATGATTTGTGGTGATGATTGTTGGGTGACAGATGTTTTAACCACTATTTGATTTGCACTGATTTTGATATTCTGAGACTTCTGTATATATTTTTAACAAATGTGCTTCTATGGTCATATTTCTGACCGAATAAAGATTTTATTGATGGATTGATTGCGTATTTTAGTAATTTTTTGTCAAAAGTTCAGCGGCGGCCAGCACCGATCGGAGGTAGGGGGGTGGAGGCAGGGTCGGGAGGGGGGAAGGACACGGGGAAGCGGGTGTTAAAAAATAAAATTAAAAACATACCTTCTCGCCGCTTCCTCGCCGCGTCTCTCCTCCGTAGTCCTCCCTCGCTGACCTGAACAAGAAACACACCCAGGCTCTCAGTCAGCCAACAGCTCTGCCATACCAGCGTTGTGATTGGTCTGAGCGCATTGTTTCAGCGCTCAGACGCTGACTGGGAACCTGGGCATATTCTCCATGCAGGCTGTAATGCAGCCTGCATGGAGAACATGCGAAGTGCGCAAGACTGTTTGGCCGACCCAAGAGGGCCAGCCAAGCAGTCATTGTGCACTTAGGAGAGTGTTACCACTCCTACCCTGCCCCCGCCCCCTCACGCAAAGCTGTGGAAGTAGGAGAAAATAAAATCATAATAACGCAAGTTATTATCATTTTATTTGCCCTTTATTTCACCGCTAAAAAGCAGTGGGGCGACGTCACTGCAAATGTTACAGAATAAGGTTTAATATCTGTGAGTTGACATTATCTAGGATGCAAGTACTGCCCTGGCCAGTGACGATAGCTTTTGGGGTCTAGGTTCTGGGGGGACATTTCAACTTTAATTTTACACATGTTCTGCTTTTAAACGTCAGGCACCCAACCTTGTGACTGATGAGGAGTACTTAGGAGCACTTTGGGGGAAAAGCACAGTTTCCCGCCTGTGAAAAAAATGCTATTTTGACAGGTTCAATAGAAGACTTTTTAGGCTGCTGCAGTCAGGCTACACATTGCAGGCCTGAAGCCATGTTTTAAAGGCAAATTCTGTGGATGGCACTATAGGTGATGCAGTCCACAGGTGGCATTTAACTTCCAGACCCTGAGTGTATTTCCATATGACAGTCAATCAAGGATACGCTAATTTAACCATGTTTAAAGGGTGGGCACAGGTACTTTAGTCCTGTTTAGCAAAGTTAAAACTAGCAAAAATAGAGTCCAGAAAAGGCAAAAGAAATCTGGAGTGGCCATGCAGAAAAGGCAGCATTGCCACCTCCGCCCAAGCCAAGAGCTAGGGTAGACCAATCCATCCATTGATGGACTTCCCTTCTCAGGCGATAGAACAAAGACAATTTACCACCACTGCAGAAGCACATGCTTGTTCTTTGCCCATCTAAACCTACCTGATCCCTCTGTCAATATCTGCTCTAGTCACAAATCTTGTTCATAGGGAACATTTCTCCTTTCCTATGGACACCACCTTTGAGACTACTAATCCTAGCCTGCTATAGATGAATCCCAGTATGTGAACAGTACCATCTTGACAAACAAGGGTATGTGGACCATTCTGCCAGACGTCTGACCACAACTTAGGGTCAACCCTGCCCAGAAGACCAATAGAGGTCACTGATAGATGTCAATGCCATAAACCAGGCCTGTGACCATCCACTGACAGGTG
This sequence comes from Calotriton arnoldi, assembly GCA_963921515.1. Taxonomy (NCBI): domain Eukaryota; kingdom Metazoa; phylum Chordata; class Amphibia; order Caudata; family Salamandridae; genus Calotriton; species Calotriton arnoldi. The sequence goes on from CAWUFW010007479.1 coordinate 22,662, forward strand.
GATGCTTCCATTCTGTGCTTGGGGCTTTTAAGCTGGCAAGGAGTAACCCACTTGCACCTGAAGACCCTTGGGTCTCTTAGGTTATTTAGAGTGGGGATACAACCTGACATTGCAGACACCCTGCTGCCATCTACAGTGATTGGATACCCTTACAGGTGATTAGCACGCTATAAAACACTGATAACAGTCTCACGTCTGCCATCTCAAGGTCTAAAATTCCCTGATGTCTTGTAACCACTGGGCCCACCCATGCATCCCTGAATGTTTCCGGGGGGGGGGGGGCATGGCAGGCAGTTCTTGACATTCCTTTCCTTAAACAAAACTCTCCTGTCCTTATAGCACTGGCTAAGGAACCTCCCTAAGGCCTCCCAGACCTCAGAGGATTTTCAGAGTAGGGGATTACAACCTCAGGCTGCATACACCCTCCTTCTATTCTTACTTCCACCATCTCAAGGGTAACACACTGAGACTGGCCCTTCAGCTTAGGATCTGCACCCTGAGACTAAAACTAGCCTGGCAGTTCAGGACTTCCAGTGTGATCACACAACCCTCATCAAGGATGACACACTCTGTTGTGTCATGCAGGGGGTCTGCTTGGTCTGGAGCTCCTGTATCCTTTTGCTGTGACAGGGCCAGCAGCTGATTCAGGCCAGAAGTGACCTTCCTAGTGCCAGTTTTGGGGTCCTCTCCTGTCAGAGCAGGTAACCCTTAGCTCTCTGGTCCTCCCACTGTGGATGATATTCAGCTCCAACCCCTTGCTGTTCTCTGGGGTCTCTGTAACCTCCGTTTAGGAACAGTATCCCCAGAAATCTGTGTTTTTGAAGCAGCATGGGTGGCTGCCGCTCATGGTTCTTTCTTCGCCAGTGGAGGCTCCCTGTACAGGATGGAATCTAAGGTCAAGCAGTGACACACAGCTACCTTATTCTGGTCAACTATCCCCTTTCACTCGAAGGAGAACATAGCCATAGACCAGTCACACTCCCTCTCCATTGCCAATCTTTACCTTACAGACCTGTCCTTGCAGGCACTTTTCTGGGGAGACCAACCTTTCCACCATCAGGGTCCGGTTGGCACAGGTATTCTACAGGGCAGTGACGTAGACCCCATTCACTGTGACCATCTGGAAGTACTTGCTGGAACTTTCAGGAATCACCAACTTACCTGCTGGGTCCACCTTCTAACTAAAGAACACTAGGGTATGTTCTACCCTCTGATCCTGGGAATAATCTCCCTCAAGCACTAAACTAGCTACCTCTATAGTGTGTCCTCTAGTGAGTGCCTACCTGGGGCACAAGGCATCGCCCTCCCTTTACCCTGGCTGATGACAGTCAAAGCACCTGACCCTATTAAAGGGCTTCCTGCCCCCTTACTGCCCCCACCACCCCTGTGTTTTGGCCTTCCAGCTTCCCTGAAGTGAGTTGGGACTCTCCCCTTTGATCAAACGTTTGGGGTCCTAAGGGGTTCCCACATTTTTCCTCCTATTGGGTGCCTGACCCACCCTTCTTCGGGCCACAACCTGGAACTTTATTGGACACTCTGGTGTTGAGCCAGACACCCTGGGCAGGGTGAGCTTGAAGTCTAGTAATCAGTTACTTGAGATGTGGTCCTCACAAACAAATTATACAGCACAAGGTAATCATTTACTTTGCTGCCCCAACCATCCAGTGTCTTGAAAATAAACCACAAAATCTTCTCAAGACTGGTGTTACAGTTTCTGGGGATTCCTGAACTACGGGTGATACTTTGCTGGGGTTAAACCAAATCTGAACCTTGATGGCCTCTTTTATGGGGGCATACTTTACCTAGTCAGATGCGTCTAAGACCAACAGTGTATCCCTTCCAACTAGCGGCATGTGCTTCCACTGGCTAATCCCCCAGGTCTCATCTTGGATTCTGTGCATACAAAAGGCCACTGCAAAAGCTGCAAACCACTTATCAATGTCGTCCCCCACCACATAACTAGGCACTAGGTTCTTTGGGATGAGTTTACATTTCCTAGGCACTTCTGAATTGCTGACACCATCATCACTGGAATTAGATGCCCTTCTGGACCTCAAGTCCATCTTAAAGCCAAGGTCAACTTTTTCTCCTTCAGTGTAAGGACTGCTGCTGCCTTTTTCTCCTCAGCAGCCAAGGCCAACTTTTTATCCTCAAGGGAAAGGGTGGCCAGTTTCAACTTTACAGCCCTCGCAGCCTTCCTGATGAGGACAAATTGCAAGGTTACACACTGCTCCTTGCCGTGGACAACACAGGGGATGCCCCTCCTTGTATTTCATATACTATATACTATAAACTTATAGGCAAGTTAAATATATCAATCAGGGGTAAGCTAATATAACCGTGTTTAAAGGGGGGCACAGGCTCTTCGCTCCTGTTTAGCAGGGGTAATGAGCACAGAGATTAAAAAGACTCCAATATCAGGGTCCAGAAAAATTGGCTAAATCTGGGGTGACCATCCCGAAAAGCCAGATTTGCTGCAATAATCTTTTCCTATGAATCTCTTATCCTGTTCTATATTGTTCTATATTGTATCTGTTAAAGTATTAACACAGAACACTGACGAAGATCTAAAGATGGGCATCCTAACAATCTGTAAAGATTCTAAATCATTATTTTCCAATTTAGTTTTCAGAGATTTATATACGAACGACTTATTCCCATGAAAGTGTTGGGTAAAACAATAAATCACTGAATCCAGTCAATAGTGCTCTTTATGCCCTTACCGACTTAATGGTGCCTGGTTTTATGTTCCACAAGTGAATGTTTCCTGTTTATATTCTAGTGACAATGGGCCCGATTCACAAAAGTAATCTTATTCACCGAAGGCATTTAGGAGTACTAAAGTTAGGATTTTGTCTCAGTCAAACTTAAGTTTTGGTCTTAAGTTAAACTTAAGACAAACTTAAGTTTAACTGAGACAAAATCCTAGTCGTAAAGTTAGGATTTTGTCTCAGTTAAACTTAAGTTTGTCTTAAGTTTAACTTAAGACCAAAACTTAAGATTAACTGAGACAAAAACCTAACTTTAGTACTCCTAAATGCCTTCTGTGAATACCGAAAGTCGTAAAGTTAGGATTTTGTCTCAGATTACTTTTGTGAATCGGGCCCATAGACTCCACAAGGGCAACTATTAACATGACAATACCATTTGCATAAATACAATAAAATTCATGTGCCAACTGAAAGGGAAAAAAAGGGAAAACATTGAAACATAATATATGTACAGTGGCTTTCCAAGTTTCAAATAGACATATAGGACATGAACACCATCTGCAAGAAACAAGAACTCCTGTGGTCAGCAGTACTGCTTAAATGAGGAAAGTAAAACTTATTAACAAACTGACGTTGTTCTTGAAGTCCTTCTTCTTTTAGAATACTGGGTAGTCGAACAGCATAAAGTCCATGTGGTATTTGTTCATAAGGCCCAGCATGTCTTCAGTGCTCAGATTACCGAAATATGTCTTTTTAATGTTGCTGCTCGTTTGTGTTGATGGTTCTATAATAAAGGGGTAATGAAAATCTTTGGGAGCCCCAATGCTCCTGAGCACTTGATCAGAATCTTCTTTCAGTTTATCAAATTTGCCTATGATGTCATAATGAATGTTACAAGGATCACACAGGGAGGACATCGGTCTCCAGTGAGTGTCACTGTATTTAGGATTCTCATTCAAGATAAAGTGGACAAATTCCAAGAATGTGACAGGTCCAGTTGAATTTCTAGATTTGTTGACTTTTGATTTAATCAATTTTGCCATTATTTTTGTGTAATATTTATTTTGCCGATTGCGGAGGAACTTGTCACGGTAGGCAGAAACAAGTCTCTCAAATGGGTGCCGGGTGAACATCAACTTGGTGTAACTGCTGAGCAGCTGCCGCTGTCTGTCCTGCGGGAAGGAGCTCAAGATTTCAAATGATTCTCTGGAGTGAACAACCTCATTCAACAACTCAAAGTAATTGTTGGTCATGTTCATCTTGAGGAGAAGAATGATCCGCTTCCAGCTGGAACAACCAACCTTGGGCACCTCACAGTAGATTAATTTATGCCTGTGTTCTACATACATATTCTTGGCAACACTTGGATCTGGAAGACTGGAATTCTGGTGAAGTTTGTACTTCTCACACATGTACTTTAAAACAAGCTTCCGCTCCTTCTGAACATCTAACCAACTTCCTTCATATTCTGCAAAAAGTAAGGATTACATTAAAGATTACGTAAATGCAATACACATCACAATACCTTTCTTATTCATCAATAGAAAATGAGTGGCAGACTAGACAACACCAAATACATGCTTGTACTCTTCTACCTAAAAACAATAAATGGCATAAATGTAGGAATAAAAAATATGCTTTTGCATTGTTTTACATAAGTTAGCATTCACGGCGCCGTTTGGTGTACAGGCGCCATTTTGTATCACGATTGAAACTAATTCTTTTCCATTTCCAAGAAACGGCCTTCTCTAGGTTATGTTTCTTCAGAGTTGGGTTTTGCCACACTAATGAATGCACTGCTCTTATTAGCGCATACTTTTCTTCTGAGATGTAAGAAGCATCAGGCAGAGTAACCTTGAGAGATAGATAATGTGTGCCCAGCCTCAGAACCGAAACTTACTCCTTTGTAATTTACTGTCCAGCTGCGTCCCTCTGGAAAATTCCATGGTGGGCGTGTTTTCATTGACTCTGAAATGTACATAATGTATCATTATGTTTGCTGATGTCAGTCCCTCTACAGCACTCCTTAGCGGCTGGGCAGGTTGGGCTCCGCTCTGAGTGTATTCTGAATAAAGTATTATTGGTTTGTATTCTCGACTGTCAGATCGACTCTTCATTTTAGCGGAAGGCCAAGAGGTGGTCATTGGTGACCCGAGTGACCCGAATCGGGCCATTTCCTTCAGTTGGCACCCGAACAGGGACTCCTTCGGGTGAGTGGCCCATCCCCTTCCGCTGACGGGGGGGAGGTCAAGGCCATCGTCGGATCGGATGGACGGATCAGGGATCCCTGCACAAAGAGTTCCTGATACTCGCAGCTGCCCCTTCTGTCCTGCCAGACGGTGCCTCGCCCAGTGGTCCTCCCGACTGGAGTCCTACTGGAGTCCTACACGGTAAAACCCTTGGATCTGACCGTTTGGTCTGAAGAGTCGGCAGTGGAGAATAGATTTGTTTGACCTCCATATATAAGGTGAGTTTGTTTTGGTTCTTTGTGGATATGGTACCATTTTGGTTTGTATTTGGTACGGTCTAAGGACCGTCTTTAGGACAAAAGCAATTGCAATTGTTTTGCTGGGCATAAAGGGCATAAATAGTGAACTTGTTTTCTTTTGAGAATGCCCAGTTTCAGTAAATTGTTTGTTTTGTGCTGTCGTTGTTGTTCTACTGATGCTCGATTGGAAGAAAGTCAGCTGGCGCCTCCAGAAGGCACTCCGAATTTTGATATGTATGGTGAAGCATGGTCTTGGCCCTATTATGTTTAGTACATTATGGCACAAATATACGAGGGACAATGCCGAGTTGCAGTGGCCGTTGACAGGCACTTTTGATGAACAAAAGATTGAGTATTTGCAGGAACAGTTGTTTAAGAAGTGAAGTAGGCAGTCTATGTTTGATTCCCTCAGAACATGGCAGAAAGCAGCTAGACAGAAGCGGTTGAAGGCAGAAAAAGAGGACCGGAAAGGAAGAATGCAGACGTTGACTCAGAAAGCTGTAGCATATGATAGGGAGAAACAGGAGAAGGGCGTTGAGTGTGAAGATAGAAGGTTTTGATTACATATTGACAAATCGTACGTGGCTCAGAAGAAGATGACACTTTTGTTGAAGAATTATTAGATACCCACCCCCGCCTCCTTATGCCCCACAAAGAACATATCCTATTGTTCAGATGCCCTCACAGTCGCCGGTTACAGTTGCTTCCACTGTCTCTGTCCCTACGTCTACTACTGTTGTTTCGACGGCTCTGGCTTCGGCTCCTCCTCCTCTTCCTTCTGTTTCTTTGTCGCCTGTGACAACTGTGACTGCTAGTACCCCTGCCACACCTATTGTCTCAGCATCGCTCTCGCCAGCTCTTTGCCCTGCGACGCAACCCTCAGCATCGATAGTGCCTGACATTTCCATTGCTTCTCCTTCTCTAGTTTTTCATCCTCCGGTTCCCTTGAGTGATGGGACGCCAGTGCGTGGGTTTGGGGATGGAGATTGGACAAAGTTTAAAGAGCGCATGGGTCCGTATGTGCGGTCTCAGGTGGGAGATTAGGAGAAAAAGGTAGTGGCTAATCAGGCTGCACAGTGCGGTCGTAATCCAATTTACAGTGTGGAAGATGTTTGGAGTGTGATAAAAGATCATGAGCCCTTTGTACAACAGCATGCCCTTAAGCATATGTCTGCTACGCTGATTTGGGAGCAGTGTTTTAAGGATGCTGCACCACAGATTTTATATGACATTAAAGTGATCGTGTATATGTTAGTAATATGGAGCCTGGTCAAGTTTTTGGCAGTGTTACAACATTGATTGCTTACAGGGGTAGGCTACTCGAGAAAAGTCCTAGGTCAGTATCTCAGTTTCCGATGAGAGAGGTGCATCCCATATATCACTCCGAGATACCGGAACTGCAAGATGGTCATGGTAATGTTACCCGAGTTCCAGTGGCAGCCAGGTTTCAGAAGCAATGGGTTTATACTCTGTGGAGAATAAGTGAGGTTTTATCTCTTAAGACTCATTTACCAGATTCTAGGAAGAATCCCACTGCTTACTATAAAAAACTGACTGAAGCAGCTTCTTCTACGTTGATGACTCTTGCTGATATTGAAATGTTTTTTGGTCTTGTTCCGGTTGATATTTGGAGGCAGGTACATACTCAAGATCATGTTCTGGAGTTGGGTGGTACTTGGGACCAAATAAAGGCATGGGATCAGGAAAGGAAGCCCGGTGATAAGCCTTGAGCGGAGATTTTAACGTTGCCAGGTCGCATAATTACGTACATGCATTCTCTTATTCCGCCAAGAAAGGTGGATTGGGATAAATTGTCAACCTGTCGACAGAAGAAAGATGAGAGTGTGTCTGATTTCTTTACCCGATTCGAAGGTACATTTTTGGATTATAGGGGACAAGATTTGTCCGTCGAGGGGGGTGTTCGGTTGTTCGTTAATAGATTTGTTTCTAACTTGCTTCCTGAAATTGCGACTCGATTGCAGGCTTCTGAGAGTACCTGGTCCACCTCTTCTCCCTCTGTTATTTTGAACATGGCACAATATTATGAGCATAGGGATAATGAGGAAAAGGAGAGGACAGAGAAGAGAAGTAAGGATTTAAAGATGAAGGTGTTGCTACAGCAGGTTTTAGGGGGAATGGGAGAGGACGTGGTGGTCATGCCCGACAGCTTCCGTGCACTAGTAGACAGCCAGTAATTACACCTTTAGGTCCGAATCAGTGCGCGTATTGTAAAGAGGAGGGACATTGGCATAGTGAGTGCCCCGTGCTTCTGCAGAAGGCAGCGGTCCCGAGGGGATGGGGTTCTCGTGGAAGGGGTCATGGAACCAGTGGGCCAGACAGGGCTCAGAATGCTGTGGCTTCACAGGGTCGATCTGATAATAATTATTTTGATGACCCTCATGAAGGACAGTACTATCATGACGATTATGATATGGAGGAAGTGACAGGGATGTCGTATAGCTAGGACAGCCAGGGACAGAGTGGGGGACCAGTTCCGATACCTGTAGACCAGCGTGGTCCTTATGTAACAGCAGAACTGCAAGGTTCGACTTAGAAATTTTTGGTGGACACAGGTGCGACAAAAAGTTCTGTTTCTCGAAATGGGGTCCCTGGTGCGGCTCTCTCTGGCCAACATAATGTGTCGGTTGGTTTCTCTGGTGTACTGGTTGTAAGCCCCATTTCAAAACCTCTTGCGTTGACTATAGGTCCTTTCACTGTGGATTCGCCATTCTTGTTGACATCTAATTGTGGTGAGAATTTGATGGGTTTGGATTTGCGGAAGAAATTGCATGCCACTATCTATTGGTCTCCGGCGGGTGTCTATGTGACAATGGGTCCAGATGTAGCACACGCTAAGCAGTGTTTGTCCAAAGATGCGCCCCTTCCTGTTGAATTTAAAGATGTGCCACCCACTCTGTGGGCGACGGGCGACACAGATGTCGGATTGTTGCAGATATTGCCGGTCTCGATATGGGTTAGGGATGGTGCTATTTTGCCCCGTATCCCTCAGTATAAAATACGGCAGGCAGGAGAGCGAGCCTTATTGCAAATTATACAGGATTTGATTAAGAAAGGAGTGGTTGAGGAAACAACTGCTAATATTTGCAATAGCCCTATTCTTCCAATTCTTAAAAGGACGCCCTCAGGTTCATCTGATGACCATGAAGATGTTTATCATTTTATGATTGACTTGCGCGAGGTTAATAAAATAGTGGTCCCTCAGTTTCCAGTGGTCCCAGACATCACTACTCTTTTGACAATGGTTCCCTCTACTGCTAAATTCTTTTCTGTCATTGATTTGAAAAATGCATTCTTCAGTATTCCTATTCATCCAGACAGTAGGTACTTGTTTGGTTTTACCCAGCTGGTAGGAGCTTTAGATTCTGTTGAGCTCCTCAGGGCTATACAGAAAGTCCAAGTATTTATAGTCAAGCTTTAAAAAGTCAGTTGGATTCTCTATCGCTTCCATCAGGTAATGTATTGGTGCAGTATTTTGATGATTTGCTCATCGCTTCTGACACGGAACAAGGTTGCAAAGACAGTACAGTTAAATTGTTGTTGCATTTGGCCCAACATGGACATAAGGTGTCCCCTTCTAAATTTCACTATTGTCGACAGGAGGTTACCTATTTAGGTCACCTACTGTCGAAGGAGGGTAGGAGATTGCCCCCGGAGCGCATCAGTACCATTGTTAAAATGCCCGTTCCACAAACTCAGAAAGATGTGCACGCTTTTATAGGTATCACTTCCTACTGTCTGCAGTGGATACCTAGCTACTCGCTACTAATTAAACCCCTGCTTGCACTAACGCTAAAGAATGTGCATGAGCCTCTGCCCTGGATGCCTGAATGTCAGCAGTCTTTTGAGCAATTGAAAACTGAGCTTTGTTCGGCTCCAGTACTTAGCACCCCTGACTACACTAAACCGTTTGTGTTGTACTTTCATGAGATGACTGGTTGTGGGCTTTCTGTTTTAGCACAAAAATTTGGAGATAAGCAACGTCCGTGTGCCTATTTCTCTGCCGCCCATGACCCAGTCGCATGAGCCCTCCCGAGCTGTCTAAGAGCGGTCGCGGCTGTGGCCGTATCTATCAGACAATCGGCTGGACTTGTACTTGATACTGACCTCACAGTCATGGTACCCCATGCTGTGGATACACTTTTGAACAAGACTAAGACACAGCACCTCACAGTGCTCGTATGACTATATATGAATTAACTTTGTTTGCCAAACACATCACGCTCAAAAGATATGCCACTCTGAATCCAGCCACGTTACTGCCCCTCCCTTCTGAGAATGATGAGATTAATAAACATGACTGTATCTTCTGGACGGAAGAAGAGACGAAAGGACGGGTAGACTTGACTGATGTTCCCTTATCTGACCCACAAGAAGAACTATATGTCAATGGCTCTTGTTTTAAATTACCAGATGGCACTACAACTGCTGCGTATGCTATTACTACGCTGCGTACAGTAGTTGAGACATCACGAGTTCCCTATCAATCGGCCCAGGCTGCTTAGCTTGTTGCTCTAATAAGAGCTTGTGAATTAAGAGAGGGACTGGTTGTCAATATTTATACTGACAGTCAGTACGCCTTTGGAGTCGCTCATAATTTTGGGCAACTCTGGGCTGAGAGAGGGTTTCTTACTTCCCATGGCACTAAAATTCAGCACGGGCATCTCATATTGAGGCTTTTGTCTGCTTTGACACTCCCTAAGAAATTGTCCATAGTAAAGTGTAGTGCACATTGGAAGGTCACTGATGATGTAGGTAGGGGAAATGCTTTCGCAGACGACCAGACAGCTAAGGAAACAGCCTGGATTAAAATGAAAAGAATGTTTGTAGCAGGCCCGCTAGGTGGGTGCCTGAGGTTACTATGTTTGAGGATACACTTGAAAATGTGAAACAGATACAAAGTGAAGCTACAATAGAGGAATTAGCAGTGTGGCAAGAAAGTACAGCACAATTGAATGATGAGGGATGTTGGATTGATAAGTCAGGGAAGCAGAGATGGATGTTACCAGATCCATATGTTCTTCCTGTAGTCACAATGGCCCATGGCCCAGCGCATATTAGTGCTAAGGGTATTTGCAAGTTGTTAGACCCTGTATGGCAGAACGACAACATTTCTAAGACAGCTGCACATTTAGTGAAGCACTGTATGGTGTGCATGATGCATAATCCTTGGAAGGGTACTCCTATACTCCCTGGTAATTTTGCACCACCCACCTTCCCTTTCGAAGTCCTGCAAATGGACTATATCGAAGTGGAAAGGTGCAACAATTTGAAGTATGTTCTGGTGGTTGTCTGTGCATTCAGTAAATGGGTTGAAGCTTATCCCACTAAAGATAATACAGCCATTACGACTGCAAAGGTACTCCTGAAGGAGTTCTTTCCTCATTTCGGCTTGCCCCATTTGATTTGGAGTGATAACGGAAGTAATTTCAATGCCAAGGTTATTCAGTTAATTTGTGATGGTCTGCACATAAAACAGAGGTTTTATGCTGCAAACCACCCGCAGTCAGCAGGTTTGGTTGGAAAGTACAATGGTACTCTCAAACTAAAATTGGCAAAGATTCAGGAGACAACAGGGTTACAGTGGTCAGATGCTTTACCATTAGCTCTTTTGTCGACAAGAACAACAGCACATTCTAGAACAGGATTGTCACTGTACGAGGTTGTGTTTGGACGCCCGGCAAATGTCTGGTGCGTCCCACGTCCTCGATGGTTCTCTGACATTGAGTACCCATTGTTGATCGATTACCTTTGCCAGTTAACTGAAAATTTGCGTTCTATTCACCAACAGGTCCGTGAGTCCCTGCCAGCTACGCCAGAGGGGCCCGGACACGACATTCAGCCTGGGGACTATGTCCGCATAAGAAATTTTCAGCGGAAGAAGAGTTTGGAGCCGCGTTGGAAGGGGCCCGAGCAGGTCCTTTTGGCTACATGCACGGCTGTCAAGGTCACTGGCCGAAAGAATTGGGTGCATGGCACGCATTGCAAGAGAGTGCCCCTACCGTTACCCTATGATCAATGGGTGAAGGAGGGGGTAGCTGACCAGGAGCGTGAACAGATTCCTTGTTTTGTTCCATTCAGCGACGCTGTCCTTACATGGACACAAAGTGACAAGGAGAATGACGACATCCTGAACGAAGCTGTCCCGCCAGAGATAAGAGCTATTCAGGAGCCCCTTTTCACTGACCCCTCTGTGCCTGGAGTCACCAAGTACAATTTGCGTCCTCGGATGAGGAGCAGTGCACCAAAGGAGAAGTCAGATTAGTTAGGGATGGACTGTGTAAGTTAGGGTGTACTTTGCTATAGTACCAACGGAATTAGTATAGGGTTATGTGAGATTTGTGCACTGTTTGAACATTGGACAGGATAGATCGAATGTATCCCCTTGGGGGTACATCATCCTGATCGGCGTGGGATACATCAAGAGCTTAGGACAGAGCAAGCTCCACCGCCGGTGCTCAAGAGCACCAACGTTTGATGGACAATAGGAGCCTGTACCAGTGAGACTCTGACAGAGACTGGGAACTTGTATCTTTCTTCTGCTGGCCATTTCCCCCCTTGTTTTACCATTTGCTATGCACCCCTTTGGCAGAATGGTTGCCGACGAGGAGCAGCCAGTAATTCCTCTTGTTAATACACGTGAATTTTGGTCTATCAAGCAAAAAGCGCTATGTGCTGTTCTTGTGTTATTACTGCTGTTGGTTCTGGGTGGGGTGTCCTGGGTTTTGGAATGTAATCAGAATGCACCGTCATGTACTAAACACCAGGGGCCCGATTCACAAAAGTAATCTGAAACAAAATCCTAACTTTACGACTTTCGGTATTCACAAAAGGCATTTAGAAGTAGTAAAGTTAGGATTTTGTCTTAAGTTTGTCTTAAGTTTTGGTCAAGACAAAATCCTAACTTAAGTTAAACTTAAGATAAACTTAAGTTAGGATTTTGTCTTAAGTTTGTCGTAAGTTTTGGTCTTAAAACAAAATCCTAACTTAAGTTAAACTTAAGTTAAACTTAAGTTAGGATTTTGTCTTAAGTTTGTCTTAAGGTTTGGTCTTAAGACAAAATTCTAACTTAAGTTTGACTTAAGTTTAACTTAAGTTTAACTTAAGTTTAACTTAAGTTAGGATTTTGTCTTAAGAGCAAAACTTAAGACAAACTTAAGACAAAATCCTAACTTAAGTTTGACTTAAGTTTAACTTAAGTTAGGATTTTGTCTTAAGACCAAAACTTAAGACAAACTTAAGACAAAATCCTAACTTTACTACTCCTAAATGCCTTTTGTGAATACCGAAAGTCGTAAAGTTAGGATTTTGTCTCAGATTACTTTTGTGAATCGGGCCCTTTGTTGTTTCTCAAGTCCATACAAAAAGGGCAGCCCCGAGTAATGTGTTTCTAGACACACATAAAAGGTTTTTTTGGAGAAGGTACTGCTTGCTACCCTACTGAGTCTGTTACTAGCTTATGGACTGCATATCCATTATCACTTGTTAATTACACTTATACTTGCCCCCTGGTTTCGTAGAGGTACAAGGAGTATTTGGATTTGGTTATCCAGGCCCATGTCTGTATCATCGAAGGCCTCGAGGCACAGACTATCCAGGATGTAACAACAACACTTATTGTGATATTTTCTATATGGAGAAGCAGAATGTCACACTGGTGGGTTGGCAGTACAAAGAATTGACAGTTCCCCAAGAGGCTGGTTATTACCCTGCATGTTGCCCAATCGTCAATTATACTGACCTCATTTTGTATGCTAACTGCTCAGGGATGATCCTACGTAAGGGTACGTACTCTATGGTAGATCCAAAGGACCCTCGTACTGTTGGGTGGAATTCTAGGTATGCTGCTGTAGACAATGATAGGCCCATTTATGCACACCCTGAGTTTTTCTTCCTGTCTAATGGAACTTATTCTAACATGCATAATGGTACAGATGATGTGGCCCTTAGGATGGTGTTGCCTTTAGGTGTGCCTTGCAGACATGCAAAGCCTAAAGTCTAATGGGTGAAAAGAACACTGACAAAGGAATTTTGCGAAGGGGTGACAGACCTGGAAGTCAATAACTATAGCAATGGTATCACCTTTGGGTATATTCTTTCCTCCATTATTACATTTGGTGGTACGGCTATGGCTAGGGGCGAAAGGGCTAGGGAATATTTTGGATGCATGCTGCAGATATTGTCTAATTCCACAGTAGTGGCTCTGCGTGACATCACCACCCAATTGGAAAGCATGCGTATATATTCCGAGCAAACCAGATATGGTGTTGACTTCATCCTAGCTAAGAGCGGTGGAGTGTGTGCAGTAGTAGGAGACCAGTGTGTAGTCGGGATCACTAATATGGAAAAGAATATTACCCAACACATTTTAGATATCTTGGAAAATGTTAAAGGAATGGAGAGCGGAAATTGGAGTTGGTCCCTGTTTGGTGGGTGGGGCTGGATCCTTGAAAGGGTGATCTATTTTATTGTGATTTTGATTGCTTGCTGTGTTCTGGTGCAGTGTCTTCCCTTATGTTGCTCTTATTGTACCACTCTTCTCGCTCCCAAGAAAATATCAATCCATGATACCAATGCAACAATTATGATACAGAAGCAGGTGAACGATCTGATGCAGATTGATGAGGGTATTTTTGAGACTTGTTCCCTTCTTATTGTTTCCCTCCCTGAAAGTGAAAATGAAAATATGGAATGCTCTTAAAATCAATTTATCTATGTTCTATTGAATTATATGTCTTTTGCTATTATATACCACTGCTTAACTCATGCTAAAAGGAGGGTTTGTAGGAATAAAAAATATGCTTTTGCATTGTTTTACATAAGTTAGCATTCGCGGTGCCATTTGGTGTACAGGCGCCATTTTGTATCACGATTGAAACTAATTCTTTTCCATTTCCGAGAAACGGCCTTCTCTAGGTTATGTTTCTTCAGAGTTGGGGTTTGCCACACTAATGAATGCACTGCTCTTATTAGCGCATACCTTTCTTCTGAGATGTAAGCCTTCTCCCACTTGTCTAGTGGGGTGCACATGCAGAGTAACCTTGAGAGATAGATAATGTGTGCCCGGCCTCAGAACCGAAACTTACTCCTTTGTAATTTACTGTCCAGCTGCATCCCTCTGGAAAATTCCATGGTGGGCGTGTTTTCATTGACTCTGAAATGTACATAATGTATCGTTATGCTTCCTGATGTCAGTCCCTCTGCAGCACTCCTTAGCGGCTGGGCAGATTGGGCTCCGCTCTGAGTGTATTCTGAATAAACTATTATTGGTTTGTACTCTCTACTGTCTGACCGACTCTTCATTTTAGCGGAAGGCAAAGAGGTGGTCATTGGTGACCCGAGTGACCCGAATTGGGCCATTTCCTTCATAAAAAGCCAAGGTATTCGTTATGCATATTTTTAATGTACAAAAGAAAACAAGCGTAGTTTATTGAAGAGCTACTTATTTAAAGAGTAAATACTTTGTTTAAATGTAGAGAACGAAGTAGAACCCATGGTAGATATATGCTAGAACGGGGTGCATGAAAGGGAATTATATGGCAGCAGATCCTCAGCTTCATGAAGTAAAGGCTCCAACTTATCAGAAGCAACACTGTTTGCCCATACAGAAACATTTGTTGCAAAATGATGGCCCATGAAATTCAGTATAAGTAGCAGCAGAAGCAAAAATCACCAAGACGTCTGTGTGCAAGTGCCTTCGACAAGACAGGCTCTTTTAGCATAATCCTGTCTGTTGTAAATATAGGACTTTTGTTGAAGGGTAAATGTTGGATTTTCAGGTTTATAAATGTGGCCAGTCATTACATGTCACCCACTAGCATATCTGTCATTATGAATATTGGAGATAAATGTACTGGAGACTTGAAGTGCTAAGGACGTCGGTGAGTTACAGCAAAGATAAGAGAGAGAGAGCGAAACGCAATTGGAGAGAGGCTAAGTGTGGGTAGAAAGAGAAATAGTGAGAGAACAAAAAAGGGAGGTGAGGACCGTGTAAAGAGAAATACGGCTGAGCAACTGAGAAACTGGATAATAGAGACAGAGCAAATGGAAGAAAATGGAAAATAGGGACATCTGAAAGTAGGAAAGACTTTAGGAGAAGGGGGAGCAATAAAGGAAATTGGACTGGGGAGGAGGAAGTTGCAGGAAGTGAGGGAGAGGGGAAACAAACATTAGTAAAGCAAATAAGTATTGCCTTCAACATGTGAGTCGGGCATAGCTTAGGCAATACTGTTAGGGGAGTGTGAGTCTGAGATTTCCCAACATTTTGGACTTCTTGATCTGCTCCAGTCCGGTTCCTTCGCACAGCAATCTAGGAGAGGGAGACCAAGGACAGCAGGCCTGGCACCAGAACAGGCCTAACATGAGCAGACCAGGCTTGGGGAGGGCAGCGACAGCGGGCCTAGTAGTAGCCAATGGGCCCTGACCTGCAGATCTTCAAAGAAGATGGAAACACGCACTGGATGCTCATAGTCAAGGCCCTTGCTTAGAACCCTTACCCAGATACACATCTTTGGTACCAAATGGCCGGTACACCATAGCAAGTACGCCAAATACTTCTGAGAAAATGGAAAGGCAGATGCAAGATTCCCTACCTCATGTAAGAAGTACACCACACCATCAGGTTTGTAAGCATCCCTCATATTACAGGTACAGTTGGGTATAAACAGTGCAAGTTACCCTCCTTCACAGAACAAGTACAACACAGCAGCTTGAGTTCAAGCTTCACTCTCTCACAGAAAAGGGATAGCACACTATTCACAGTTTTAGCATCCAATCCTCACAAAATAGACACAGCACAGCAGCAGAAGTGCAAGCCTCTCACTCACAGAACAGGTACAGTCCACCATCATCAGTGCAAGCTACCCTCACATAAAAGGTACAACTGGGCCTCAGCAGTGCAAACCTCTCTTTCTTCCAAACAGGTATAGCATGATAACAGCAGTACAAGCTTTTCTCCCTGACAGAAAGGTTCTAGCACTATATCAGCAAAACAAGTTTCCTATATATAACAGGTACAGCACAGTCTGCTCCAACAGTACAAAGACCCTTACCCATTTGATGTGTACGCTTCAGTAAGGTTGTGTGGATTGGTAAGTGTATGGATGGCTGAGTGGGTAAATGGTTAAATGTGCATTAGGTAAGTCAGGGTGAATGGTTGCATCGCTATGTGAGAGGAGGTGGAGTGGGTTGGTGAACAGTTGGGGGAGTCAGAAGCATGATGGCTCATGAATTTACATTTGGATGCTTTTAGAACTTGTGTGGATGGATAGACAGATGAGTAGATGGCTGTCGATGAAGAATGTAGGTTAAAAGACGATGACTGTGGATTTGTGCAACAGTGAGAAAAGGTCAGTTTGTGTGTTTATAAGTGGATTAACGATCACTTTTTGTATAAGGTATACATATAAGTTTATGGTGTGTGGGTTGATGTATGTGTGGACAGATCATGTGGGAATGCAGATGGATCCATGTACCTTGATGCTGTTGCACTTGGAGCTCCTCTCTTTGGCACATGGTGAGCTGTAAACAAAAGGGCTTGTGACTTGCATGGAACTTACATCTGCTTGCTAGGCAACAAAGCACTGTGAGTCATTGTAATTGGACAGCACCTCCATCTACTACCATTGGGAATCCTGATACAACAAAATAACTGTGGTGCTGACTTTTGTGCACTTTTGCGTCAGTGTTAGAAGATTTTGAAAGTGACAAACATGATCTCTTTTATTTAACGCTGATATCCTCAAACTGCTCGCTGAAAGGTAGGGACACTACAGAAAAATTCATAACTTAAAGAATAAAAGTGACCCATCTCAGAATGTGGTATAACGTGTAATAACACTGAAAATAAAGGGTTGACATGCATATTCCAAGAGTTGAGTCATCTCGGAATGAGGCATAACATGTGGTAGCTCGGAAAATAAAGGGTTGACATGCACATTCCAAGAAGTGACCCGTCTCAGAATGAGATATAACATTCAGTGGTACTGCTAACAAAGAGGTTGACATGAAAATTCTAAGAAGTGAGCCATCACAGAATGAGGTACAACACGTGGCAGAACTGCAAGGGGTGACATGCACATTCCAAGAAGTAGCCATCTCAGAATGAGGTATAACATGCAATAGAATTGGTAACAAAGGGGGTGACATACACACTCCAAGAAGTGAGCTATCTCAGAATGAGGTATAACGTTATAGCACTGAAATAAAGGGGTGGCATGCACATTCCGAGAAGTGAACCATCTCAGAATAAGGTACAACATGCTGTCACACTGTAAACAAGCATTTGCAATGCAATTGGCCTCGCATTAGTGAAAGTTAGAGCTATTGGGGCTGTAAATGACAATGTTTCTTAGTTATGTATTTTTGTAAAAAATATCCCAGGAGTAGCATGAGCAATAAAAAAAAATCCACAAAGCAAGGAAAGGGTGCAGTACCACAGGCTCTTGTTTTCTTATAGCTCATTAGACAGCAGTTTCTGAGTATTAAAACTTACGCGCTTTCTGTAAATACAGGGCATGCGCAAAACCAAACTGTACTTAAAGGTGTTTATTTTAGTTTTCGTCCTGACTAAATAAGGAAGTACTACCATTACAAAAATGTGCCGCATTATGCTGCATAATTAGCCTTTTCTTGCAGCATAATTTACTCAATCCTGCCGCATAATTTGGTCCTCTTCTGATGCATAATTCCAGTGGCCCTGCCTATAGGGCAATTAGGCAGCGCCAGATGATGTGCTCAAAAAAGGTCAATGAACTGGAAAAAAAAAAAACATTGAAAGGG
Source organism: Calotriton arnoldi (assembly GCA_963921515.1). Lineage (NCBI taxonomy): Eukaryota > Metazoa > Chordata > Amphibia > Caudata > Salamandridae > Calotriton > Calotriton arnoldi. Next base: position 40,659 of record CAWUFW010007479.1, read on the forward strand.
CCGGTGTTTTGAATGTTTGTGTGCCTGTTTAATGTTCTGGTGGGACAACAAGCCAAATGTTTTCAGAAAGGTTTTAGTGGTATATGTACTGGTTGAGAAGCCTGCACCTAGCTGGCCTGCTAGAGGGATCCGTGCGCACACCCGACATCACAGGCTGCTATCGAGAAACAGCTCACATGGTTAGTGTGCCTGCTGCTCAGATGTGTACGCAACCTACAGACATAAGTTTGAATCCCAACAGGACTATGCCACCCTGCCATCATTCGATCATTGGTAAAAAGAGCACTTTTGAATTTGGGGAAAGCTACTATTATAATTGTAATGGCTTATTAACTTCTAAGAAACGGAGAAGCAGAATCCAGAGGGTATTCACATTACTCCTGGTTCATTGAATGTCTCTGTTGTTGGTATACCAAAGTGCAGATTGCCAGAAAGCCAGAGAAACATGAACTCTTCATGCTCCAAGCAAGACAACAAGCAGGCAACACATGGAGAGTAACACCAGTGCCTATCATCAATTATGGGTGTGACAGGTTTGAGTCCTATGCTCCGGTGGTGGGTGAGGTCTCCTAAGTCACAGTAACTTGCTATGATGTGTACCAGGTTCCAGTAACAGTGAATCGCACAAAAGATTGGGTATTGCTGGGGGGAGGCGTGGCTAGCCAGCCAACATGGCGGACACGAACTCTTAACGCTCCGCTCAGAATTACTCGATTATCCTGCTAAACGGAGTAATCCCACGCCATCGCGCCACAGAACCGGAAGCATCGGGTTTGTTTGAGGGTGCAGCCGGTACAGGAGCAGTGAGACAGCGGTAAGGGATCCTGGCTGGAGAGAGGGAGAAACGGAGGTGCCCAGCAGGGAGGACTGCACCAGGGACTGGACACCTCCAGCCGGAACCCGCCCGTCGGGCCCGCTCCCACCGCCCTGGATTAACAAGCACTCACCAGGCAGCCCAGCGTACCGCTCATGCGACAGGAGACAGTGGAAGTGCGCTGCACAGCCGGTAGAAAATCTTCCCCTTGGCGCCAGGGCCTACCCTGGCTGGGAACCTGCTGAGGACAAAAGCAAAGGCAGGACAGCGCTGGAACAGTTGGTACAGCTGCCATACCCCAGGGTCATAGCAAAGGCGGGAGTGGGCGAAGTACGCTACCCAGGGGCTTCACAGGGCGGCTGCCAGAGTAGGAGGTACTTGGGCGCCATCAGGACGCCACGCATTGGCATGTAAGCGCACTGACCCGTAGGCCTACATCCGCCGGGCCCAGAAGTAGAGAGCCATCACGGACTGGAGGCTACTGTGCTGGGCTGCACGAGACGGGCCCAACAGTGAAATAGAGACCGAACAGAAAAGGGCGCAGTTCCAGCACGCAAAGAGGATGAGGGAGTGAGGAAGTAGTGATATGTAACCCCCCCATGAAAGAGAAGGAGGAACGGGGGTACCCAAATAGCCTGCCTACAAAGGAAACGTGCAGCAGGGAAGGTGCAGGAGGCACGGTGCTGATGACGGGGCCCTTCCAACCAAACCGTACATGCCCGACCCATTCCCACCGCCCTAGACCACAACGCTCCTACCAAGTGGCCCGACGAACCACTCACACAACTAGAGGCTGTAGAGGAGTGTGGCGCAGTAAGCCACAGAGCTATCCCTGGATCGAGCAGCACGCCATGGCCTGATCTGGATATCAGGAGCCCAGTGGGGGGACTGAGCATCAGCCATGCCTGGAGGAGACAAGACACAGTTTGCCAGGGCAGCCCTGCACTGGGTGCACCGCACAGATCTGATCACGCTAAGAGGGGCCCCACTGACCCCACTGACCCAGAAGACCCCGGGGTCTGGGATAGACTCAGGAAGTGGTGGGGATGTGGGTAACAGACCCCGCGACACGCGGGCGAACAGCACGCGGGCGGACAAGGGCCCCAGCTAGAGTCAACACGCCGTGACCCATCCTAGTGCTGTGGATCACACCCGGAGCCACACCTCACAATCTCCCTTACATGGGCAGCAACCTGACTGCGCACTTGGTGACTGAGGATTTGACTTGGATCTCAGCTACACGTCAAACGTGCCAGAAATCATATTGGAAGGGAACGAAACACGCCAATCATACCTGGCATGCATCGCCGGCACTGCCCCACTGATCCCGTGAGCCGAGATATATCGCACATGTGGAACACCTGGGCGCATCCCAAACTGCCTAAACAATAATAATTGTTAAGCCGCCACCCCGGGCCCCCCCCTGCTGCTGGGTCAGTTGCACCTGCCCTAACCGAGGACTTTGATTCCAAACAATAGAGGCGACTGTAGCTGAATGCTCTCGGCGCAGAAATTAGCCATGGGCCGGTTGTGACCTACCACACAACAAACCAACTCACGCTCCGGCATCCCGGGGACAGTGCACGCAGAAGGAGATAACCCAGGGGAGGTTCCGCACTCAGCGATTTCTACTAAATTAGACTCGGTCCTGGCAGCGGTGGAAAAGATAGGGGCTGCACTGGATCAAACAAGGACCTCTCATGAGTCTAAAATAGATAAAGTAACCTTGGACTTCACACTATTGCGTGCTGACCACCATAAACTGGCGAAAAAGGTCTGCACCCACGAGCAATCCCTAGCAGAATTGAGACCAACCGCGCAAAGCCACTCGACCTCCTTACAGGACCTAGTTGACAGAATGGATGCGTTGGAAGACAGGGGGGAAAACGCCGAAGGGCGGTCGCGACGGAACAATATCCGTGTGGTGGGTCTCCCTGAGGGAGAGAAAGGACACAACCTGGTGGCATATGTGGAAAGCTGGCTTAAAGAACTACTGCCAACTGATGCTCTGTTAGCACACTTTGTGGTCGAGCGGGCCTACCGAATACCGGCACACAAACCGCCCCCGGGAGCCCGACCGCGTCCATTCTTCTTCAAGCTGCTCAAATACAGGGACAGAGACTCGATACTAAGAGAAACACGCAAGCTCGCAAGTATTAGAATCCGTGGCAATGAAGTCATGATGTTTCCCGATTATACAGCACAGGTGCAAAGGCGGAGGGCCATCTACATCGCAGTGAAACGGCAGCTCCACGAGCTTAACATCTGCTACTCTACTTTTTCCAGCTAGATTGCGAGTTGCCACAAAAGACACCACCTGCTTCTTTGACTCCCCCATAGAGGTTTGGGATTGGCTGGAGGAGTCGGGCCAACTGTCAGGACCCAGGCCGCAGGTCGCAGGCAGAGGACATGCCGGCACGGAGGGGCAAGAGAGCTCACCGTCGTGGTAAGCGCAGAGGTCCTAGCAGCGTGCTATCGTTCTCGGCGGCCCCAAACCACGGGCAAAGACTGTCGGAGAGACAAGAGGCAATCCAAGTAGCTGCGACGATCGGAACAGCCCCGCAATGCGCGAGCTGAGACTTGAGCCCGTTCATCGAGCATCAGTACATCATCGCCGTCCAGATCTGGTGAAAAAGAAGGGCCGCACCCGTCAGACATTACACCGCAGATGATATAATTTGACTGTAGGAGAATGTCCCAGAAGAGAGATGATAATGCATAGCACATGCTCTCTAGACTGTTATACCCCCCTCAGTCACAAGCTACACATATGCATATCAAACTCCAGGGCTAGTAAGCGATTTGCCATGAAAGCAGGCCACACAGGACCCACAGTCTGCACCCGACAAGACCTTTACCCACTAATGCTAACAGGTCAGTCTGGATTATTAGTTACCCCGTCACAGCACTGAGGGGAATCTAACACAGCGCAGGCCCATAACACACGCACCTATAACTAACTACACAATAGCGTAACAGTTGCCAAAGTTGGGCTCCCCAGTTTGGACGAACGTCATTCGTGAGTTCGCCCAGTGCAACTATGCACGGCAAAGTTCAACCCCATGTTTCTTTTTTAGTTTGGACATCTCTGAGCACACCCACCAGTCCCCCGATCCTCCATTTAAGACCCACTCTTGCTCACCACAGAAAGCACACTGACATGCTATGGCCCAAGCAAACTTAGTCACATGGAACATACATGGCATGCACACGCCAACGCGCCGCTACTCCATATACTCCTATCTACAGCGTAGGTCCACTGGTATAGCCCTGTTACAGGAAACACATATGTCCTGCACCGAACTGGAGCGACTGCGCAGGAGATGGAGGGGTCAAATATATGGCACTACTTACTCTGCCCACGCACGCGAAGCCTTAGTCTGGATTAGGGCTGGGGTCCCATATGTGAGGGAAGAAGAGATCATAGACCCCGAAGGCAGGTACGCATTTGTGAAAGGTAGGCTGAATGGCCAAACTATACTCATAGGCTCGGTTTACACTTCGAACACGGACCAAACCTCCTTCCTAGAGGATGCCATACTCCCACTCATCCAAAAGATAGAATACCTAGGGCTCACACACTCCGACCACAACCCCCAACTACTGCGACTCACCTGGGAAGTTGCCCCCCCCCCCAACATGGCGACTCCAGCTGGCAGCACTGGAGGACCAAGCATTCAGATCATCCCTATGGACATTGAGGGTACAACGGGTGACACGTTACTTGAATGGGAAGCCTTTAAGGTGACCATGCGGGGACATTGCCTAGGAGCCACATAGAGCATAAGGAAGCAATTTCTGACTCCCTCAACAAGATAGAGACACAGCTGCTGCAACACGAAAACACGTGAAGCAGGAGGCAGAGGAGGCACGCTGTACCTAGAAGCATTGCGGGCAGAACACGCAGAGCAATTAGAACGGCTCAGATGTCACAACTATGCAGCGTATACAGCGCGGACCCATGCGTCGGCGGACCAGGCAGGTCGGATACTGGTGTGGCTCATACGCCAAGAACAGACTCGCCAACCAATAGGAGTATTGCGCACTGAAACGGGGCAGATAGTGTATACCCAACATGAGATACATACCACCATGGCGCGTCAATATGCCACACTTTATCAATCTAGGGGGCAGTGTAGTGAGCGAGACCTGAAAGCTTTTCTAGATGCCATACAAATATCAGAGGTGACACAGAACCACAGGGAGATGCAAAATGAGTCAATTACACCAGAGGAAATTAGGGAAGCAATAGCAGCCCTAGCCACAGGGAAGATGTCTGGTCCGGACGGACTCCCTGCGGAGTACTACAAGGCATACCAAACATCACTGACACTGCATCTACACGCACTGTTCATGGCAGCCCTGGATGAAGGACACCTCCCGCCATCGCTACGTGAGGCAAATTTAGTGACACTACGTAAACCCGACAAAGAGCCAACCGAGCTGGGCTCGTACAGGCAGCTAGCTTTGCTCAATGTAGACTATAAAATCTTGGCAAAAGTCATAGCGGACAGACTTGCCCAGGTGGTTCTTACCCTGGTTCATGCAGACCAAAACGGGTTTGTGCCCTCCCGAAATACCTCACTCAACCTGAGGCACTTCTTTAGAGTCGCAACAGACTCCATACCCAACTGGCCGTGTGCCAGCTGTCTAATTTTAGACCTAGAGAAGGCATTTGACACTCCAGAGTGGGAGTACTTATTTGCGGCACTGTAGAAGTACAATCTAGGTGCCAGGTTCCTCCAAATGGTCCGCTTACTATAGACAGAGCTGTCGGTACGAGTCAAGGTGGACCCATATATATCGGGCGAGATACCAGTGTGAAGGGGGACCAGACAGGGATGCCCCCTGTCCCCCCTGTCCCCCCTGCTCTTTGCGCTGGCCATAGAACCGCTAGCAGAGACAATCTGCGCCACGCTGGAAGACAGCATCCCACTTGGAGATGGCATTGTATGCAGATGACCTGCTGGTTTATGTCAGGGACATTGGGAACGTGCCTCAGCAGCTGGCACATACCCTGTAAGTGTTTGCCACCCTCTCGGGACTGAGAGTTAACGCCAGCAAGTCCTGCCTGTACTCATTTAAGGGAGAAAACTGCGACCCGGGCTACATTCTTGGTGGTGTGCGAGTGCGGTGGGAGGCAAACACATTCCGCTATCTGTGCATATGTATATATAGGCAACCAGTGGACCTGTTTGACGGCAACCTGGGTAGAACGCTTACTGCCATAAGATCTCAAATGCTGTTTTGGAGTACGCTTCCACTCACAGTAGCGGGTATAGTGGCTCTCACCAAAATGGTGACCTTACTGCGGTTTTTATATTATTTTACAAATTTGCCAATGTATATCCCCCTTCCTTTTTCAACAAATTGGAGAAAGCGGTCAGGGATTTTATATGGGGCAATGCCCGCCATCGTGTGGCGGTAAGGAAGTTATACCTGCCCAACGACCAGGGAGGATTAGCGGCTCCGAACTTCGAACGATATTACCTAGCTGCCCAGCTGCAGTGGAAAGCTAGATGGTTGGCTGATCGCCAATGGTAGGACACTGCCACGATGCACCCACCCTACACGGTATCACGCCTGCTGAAGTTATATCACCCAGGCGAGACCACGAGACGCCCGGCACCCCTACTACTCAAAGTGGCATACAGATGCTTCCGCAGAAGCCTATACATAACTAGGCATGTACACCATACGCGCTGGCACTGCCCCTTGAGGAGTCCCCTAGAGGCCAAACAATGGTGGCAGAAGCTGAGCTCCATGACTGGCATGAGACGGGAATCCACACTTTGGGGGACCTGTACCGTGATGGTGCACTAGTCCCATATACGACATTACAAACGGAAGAGGGGCTGCGCCCCGGCCAGTTCCTCTTGCATCGCTCATTAGTAGCCACACTTGCATCTAAATGGGGAGACCTCTCAAATAAGCCGCAAACCCACCTCACTGTACAATACCTACACGTAATGGGATGTGGGGGACACCTCACACGGTGATTCACAGCCTCCCTCCATCAGCACACAGCGGCGGACCTGCAGCCACTCCGTCACTGGTGGGAACAGGACTTGGGGAGACAGTTCTCAGACGCGGAGTGGGTCCAAGTGCTGGAGAGTCCAGTGGACGTCCCCAGGAATGTGCGTTTTTGACAGATGCAATTTTTCATTACACAAAGGGCATTTCTCACACCCACCAAAATTAACCAATATTTTAATCGCTTAGACTCTGCCTGCCTCTGATGCACCCTTGTTGATGTAGACTTGTTGCATATGTTGTGGAACTGCGCGCACCTCTCCACATACTGGAGGGAGGTCACGGACACGTTATCAACCTGCACAGAACTTGCGGTCCCCTTCGAGTGGCAGACTTACATTTTACACTTATTCCGCCGGAGACGTAGTAATAGATGTCCTCCAGGTTCCTAGATCTGTGGATGGTGGTAGCCAAGAGATTAATCACCAAAAAGTGGACTGAACAAGAGCCCCCTCACATGCAGTCATGGAGGCACTCAAGGCTGGCGTGGGCCACAGCGGAAAGCATTGCAGTCCGCCGTGAGGACATCACGGGCATGCGTAAGATCCCGATGGCCGTGAGCTGGGATGCAATGCTAGCCGAGCTGCTGTGGATTAGTGAAGATGTGGGTGGGGTTCCGTCCATGGCTGAGGCCGCAGACTGAGCGTGTGCGTATACACAACACAACATAATCAATCCAAAGGTATAACCATGCTGGCTGTAGTTGGCGATAGATCCATTTACACTTATAGTAGTGTTGCGCATTGTATGAGTGAGCACTAGTGGGCAAGGACATTTGTACATGCGTTAGCTTAGGAGGGGGGACCACCGGAGTGCTCTGAACTTGTTGCACACAACCTGTTATGTCTTACGTTGTCCCAACCTTGTTATTGCCCACCACCCCACATCACGAACTGTAGGATAGTGGTATGTCATAACACTGGCGCAAGCCTTGAGCCATGAAACCAGGGAAAAACACACAGATGCACACAAGGTCACAGGCGCAGGGCACAAACAGGCATCACCCTTCGTTGTGTTGTAATGACTGCTCCATCAATTAATGGTGTAACACTATTGTCGCATTGATTACTCTATGATAGACACCACTTTTTAATGTAATGACATAAGTGTATGGAAACTTGTTGATATGAGTAGAAAATTCAATAAAAACATATTTAATTTTTTTTTAAAAAAGATTGAGTATTGCTGGGACACATGTATTAATGTGGGTGGGAAAACTAGACTTCACCTTCAATGACTCCGAGACTGAACCCGCGTCAACATTATTGCTAAAGCTCAAAAAAGTGAGATAACCACCAAGGTTTCATATGGAGTGTAAAAGTAGTCAGTCTCGAGGCCATTCAGTTGACACAGGATATGGCTCTCGTTCATGACAGTTCATGACAGTTAGGGCACTCTATCTTGGATGAATGTGGATTGTGTAATGCTTTCTCATTGGTACATTTTGAGATCCCAGCTCAGCTATCTGGCTGGCGGTGGTGCTCAGATTCTGTATAATCCTTGCAGCCAGCAAGATACTATCCTCTCTATCAGAAAATATGTTGACCTATGGTAAAATGTTTAACTGCCATACAGGGTCCAGAACATCTGCATCTCAAACACAAAATATTACTGACCAGCGGGCTCTCCACTAATCTTCCAACAGCCAACACTTTAAATGGTGCAATCAAGTCAGGCTCTACCCCTTCTCTGGGCACACCACTCTGGCATCCCCTAAGGACCTGCACGCACTCACCATAGACACTCACTCTGCTGTGGCTGTAGCAACGGAATAACTCGCCTTTATAAACTTAAGAGTTAGAAAGAGCCCCTGCACCCATAAAAGCAAAGGTGAGTAAATGAGGCAGGTTGTCAGCTGAAAGTGCAACTACTACTCAACCAGCGAAGCATCTATCCTTCAGTGAAATATGTTTACGTTAACTTCACAACAGATGTATTACTTGTCATTCAAATGCTGACTGGCCATGTATAACCTAGGAAAAATGAAGGGGCAAGACTGGAGTATTTCTCGGAGTCATCACACTTGCTTCTCAAATGATCAATGTTTGTAGCATTGTGCAATTGATACTATACTTGTAATACTAGAGGATTGACTTAGCTCAATATACATCAATACTTGATAGCAGTGGCGGCTCGCATAGGGCGTGCTGCGGGGCAGTGGGGTGGGGCGGGGAGGGGCAGGGTGGGGGGTAGTAAACTCGGACATACGACGGAACGGAGGAAAGTAATAATTACGTTCCTCCGTTCCGTCGTATGTCCGAGTATAAAGTAATAATTACGTTCCTCCGTTCCGTCTTATGTCCGAGTTTACTACCCCTCCACCCTGCCCCTCCCCCGCCCCACCCCACCGCCCGCAGCATGCCCTATGCGAGTCGCCACTGCTTGATAGCAGTATTACATACCTATTGTCTTTAGATCATCTCAAAAATACCACTCACAACACTAGAGCAATATTTCACACCACATTAATCTTCACTTAATTAACTTTTCTGATTTTATACTTTCACCGGAGTAGAGTGCACATTTCCGTGTGTGCCACCCAATCACGTTTTGCGTAACTTTGCACTATTTTATTCATATAATTGGATTGATTCTTAAGTGTATTGCATTGAGTTTCTCTAAATTAAACACTCGCACACTGATTATTCTGCACTGTTTTTTATGTCCCTCAATGCACACAGGTCACTTCACACCCGAGTATGTCTCAGCAACTTGGCTCCAACTGCAATAAGCTTACTGACTCATATTTCACAACTCAGTGTTTTTGTGGGGTTTGGCATACTTTATGATCTTTTCTTTTAAAATGTTAAGAAAATTTCAAGGACACACATTTATTCGAATGGTGAATGCGGATCACAAGCAGGAGATGCTGGAAAATCAAAAATTAAAACAGTAGAATTTGCACACGGCAATCGCAAATAGATTTATATATGCCAGATATAGAAGCCAACGTTACAAAGCTTGCAGCAAAACGCACTTAAACAATTTATGCATATCGTCCTTCACGAACTCAAGTATTCGTCAAAGACACTGTGTTACAAACTCATCCTGTGCCCTGGGCACCCCCCCCAATGTTTTGCTGACTGGTACTGGTGGTAACTGACTCTGACTGACCCTGGGCTCTGCCTAACCAGGCCCAGGGCCAGTGCTATGCTGAAAACACTTAGAATACAGTGAAAACACCTACATACACTAGGGTACACTAAGGGTTGGGGTACCCCTGTAATTGGCATGACCTACCCCATAGGGCCCTAGTACATATTAGGGTAGGTGAATTGAAACTACCTATCAGTCCCTAGTATAAATAGGGCATGGCAGTTTAGAGGCCAGCAGACCTTTCTGCACTTGCATGTGTGCACTGCTGAAGCCTGGGGTATTTTTAAAAGTGGCTCTGTGTGGCAGGACTGCTTTTAAAAGTAAATTGTGCCCAAACTCGACTTTTGTGTTTGGGGCACTTAAAAATGGATAACCTACAATGTTTTGGCATATTAGGAACCCCCAGGGTCTCCCTAGGTATCCCACGGGTGTGGGGTCAGGTATCTATAAGGTAGACCCTTATAAAATGAGTTTTATATGCCCTGGGTAAAGTGAAATTTCACATTTCACTCCCCACATTGTGATAAAGTGCTGCCCAAATTCGACTTTGATGCTAGAAGCACTGTGGAGGGAGGATCTGCAATATTTCTACAGATTCAGAACCCCTAAAGTCTCCCCTAGTTGTTCCATGGGATGGGGGTCCTGTAGATATAGGCGGAGTGCTTGTAAAATTGGTTTTTATAAGGCCTGGTGCTGGAAAAATGGCCCAAGTCATTTTTCCCATTGCAAATCCCATGCCACATAGGTTAACATGGCAAGAGGTTATTAACTAATAACTCCTGATAGGAGAATGATAGAACTTCCATTCAAAGACTTCCCAGAATGGTAGTGATAAATCCAACAATATGATATTGTTGAATTTCTCCTAAAATGTACAGACAAGAAGTTATAAGACTTTCTTGTTTGTAGGTCCAGATTCAGCCTTCCAGTGGTCTGTCCTGTTTGGTCAGAGTTAAGTGGGTGAGCCTGGCTGCTTTGAAGAGGTGATAAAGAGCCCCTGGGGTTAACCAGCTCTGCTGGGAGGCCAGTGTGCTGCTACACAGGAATGCCAGAGCAGGGGGAGGAGTCGTAAACCATGGTCTTCAAAGGAAAGGGGAAGGCCTCAGTGTCAGTTACCACTCTACTCTTTTGACCCCAAGCCAGAGCTAGGATTAAGGAAGGAATGAGCAGATGCAAGGGGGAGAGTCTATGGAAATTATCCATCCTAGGGGTGTGTTTAGCCAGCTCTTAACTCCCTGCTGGAAAATCAGCCATTATTAATTTGGAGAATTTGGTGCACTCTAGGACAAAATAATGCCACACTCTACAGGATGTGGTCATACCCTTGGGGAGTTACCCTGCTCCCATTGGTCAGGAGTGACCTCCTGCTTGACCCAGAGAACTTGGAATAAGTATCTGAGAGGGGCAGAGCCCTTCAGATCTGCTGCTTGAAACTTAAGAGAATCAGAAGGGTCTGCGCTGAAGATTTTGATGTGCATTTCCAAAGGCCAGGACTCTGAGATTGCGCCTTTTTGCATCATTTGAAACCACAGCCCTGTGGATTAAACCTGCTTCAAAAGGACTAAAGAGTGGACTCCCCGCAAGCCACAGGTTAACAGAGCTCACCTGGACATCACCACAAAGAATCCCCAGCCTGGAGTACTACCAGTGGATTTGTAAGGGTTTTGTTCAAGTGGATTGCAGGAAATGAAGTCTCACACTTTCAAGGACCCTCTTGGAGATTCCAGAACCTTGGATTGTGTGTTGGATACTTTGCGACCCGCAAGAAGAACTTCAGGAAGGAGTTCTAACTGGACCCAGCCTGCTGGAGAAGGCTGCACAAGAGTGGTGAGAAATTCTCCAGAACAATTGCTAAAGGTGGATGTGTCCCTGTCAGAGCAAACGAAATTACTAAAAGGGGCACTGTTGGTTTCTAAGCACTAGAAAGTGACTAATCTTTAAAAATTCATATCTCTGGTTCCCTACAGTGGATTTTTTTTGTTTTGGTGTCCTTTAAAAGATAAAAATATTTCCTATTCTTATAAATTGGTGTTGGATTTTTATTTTGTGTTGTGTCTTAATTATTTACTGAATTTGTGTTTTTAAATGCTTTACATACCTGTCTTTGAAGTTAAGCCTGCATGCTCGCAGCCACGTTACCAAGGGTTGAGCATAGGAATAATTTTCTAAGACCTATTCTGAGCCCTATACTGTGTTAGTGGCCTTAATGCCAGTGGCAGACTTACATTTTCCCCCACCAATAATCCACTTTCCAACACACTGCAACTGGAAGGCTGCAAAATATCAGTACTGCAACCTCCATTTTCTCATAAATCGGAATAGGGCCTCAGTGATGTGTCCGGTATGCGATTATGCTGCAGTACCGTATGGAAAATGAATCCCTCAGTATCTGTTACTATACCCCGTGTACCACAGTCAACCCTTACTAGCAGCTGGTGTACACCCCTTGCTATTACTGTGATGTGTTAATCCTCTACCCCATGTCCATTGTCCTACCCCGTTTGCTTCCGTTCTCACTGTACCCAGTGAGGTGGCATGTGTGTGCCACACATATTTGTGTCATTCACCTGCGATGCTTGGAGGGCTCGCTGTTTACTCTGCGCATGCTGTTGTACCCTAAGTATTTTAAAGGTTTTTTTTACACATGTTTTACTGTACCAGTGTTCCTTTCACCCTCTACACATTGCAGCATCTGATGCATATGCGGCGTCCCCATCTTCGTACTTACAGCAGTGTTTCACCAGACTCACGCTGTTGAAGCTGCCATTCTGTCTCGGGAGTCTACCTATCAGGTGATCTTTCAGCTGAGCCAGAGTACCTCGTTTAGCAGCCAGCTTGCACTCCATGCCTCTTTCTCAGCCAGACAGACTCTCCTCGCCTCCAAGGCCGAGCTTCATATATAATGTAGAAGAAGCCCCACGCGCCTTCCCTCTCCTGGAGCTCAGCCTGATTTTCCAAACTTCTGGTAGGATAGACAGCCGGGGTCAGGCGGCTAATAGGTCACATGATTAATCAAGTTACAGGCAAGAGGATGTGAGATCAAAAGCTGTGTGGAGCCACTAGCAAAATGAAACCAGCTGAGGAATAAAAGCCAAAATAAAAGAATCACACTGACTCTCCTGACGTCAGTGCTGAGGCCGTGTCGATGTTGGATGAATGGGCTACATTACAAAACAAGGCACGCAAGCAGCGTGCGCACTGCTGCTCATTCCCGTGGCAATACTCCATGGGAGTTAACATTTGAAAAAAGGTGGGGCATGCACCAACCTTAGCCATTTGCAAGCTGTGATTTTTAAATGACACAGACAAAAGTCAAATCAAAGAGGTGGGAGGAGTCAGACCCCACAAAGTCCATACAACAGATCTCCTGACATCACAAGGGCTGTAGGCTCGACCTAAAAAGGGGATGACATATACATTCCAAGAAGTGAGCGATCTTAGAATGAAGTATAACATGCGGTAGCACTGGTAACAAAAGGGTTGACATGCAGATTCCAAGAAGTGAGCCATCTCTAAATGAGGTAGGACATGCAGTTGCACTGAAATAAAGAGGAAGACAAATATTCAAAGACGTGAGATATTTCGGAATGATGTATGACATGCAGTGGCACTGAAAATAAGGGGGTGACATATATATTCCAAGATGTGAGCTATTTCGGAATGAAGTTTGGCATGCAGTGGCACTGAAAATAAGGGGGTGACATACATATTCAAAGACGTGAGCTATTTCCGAATGAGGTATAAAATGTGGTGGCACTGAAAATAAAGCAGTTGACATTTTACTTTACTTAACATTCATTTGTATGGCGCACGAATCATCCCCAAGGAGATCTCTCGGCGCCTGAGAAAGAAAGTCCCCATGTAAAGTAAGAACTTAGAATAGCCAGGTCTTAAGCATTTTTTTAAATTGAGGCAGGTTAGAGCAGGCACGGATTTGGTCGGGAAGGTCATTCCAATATTTGGGAGCCAGATAAGAAAAGGCACGGCCACCCATTTTAACTTTCCTAATTCTTCGGCTGCAGAGCAAGCTGCGATTACTAGATCTGAGTTGACGTATGGGTTTATACCGCTCAATTTTATTGGTCAAGTAAGCCGGTCCTGTTCCCTGCAGGGCCTTGAAGACCAAACATAGCAGCTTGAAGATGGCTCGTTTCCTGACAGGAAGCCAATGAAGTTGGCGTAGGAGAGGAAGAGAGGGGGTTTGTTCTGGTTTAATCAGGGCAAGGCGAGCTGCCGTGTTTTGCACGACCTGTAGTTTGGATAACAGATCCTCCCTGATTCCTACCAGCAAAGAGTTGCCATAATCAAGGCGGCTGATTAAGAGCGACTGAATGAGGGCCTTCCTGGCATTGAGCGGGATCCATGGGAAGATCTTTCTAAGCATCCGCATGGTCCCGAAGCAGGTACCTGCAAGAGTCTTCACCTGTTCCTCCATCGATAGTTTATTATCTATTCTGACCCCTAGGTTCTTCGCCCAACCTCTTGGGGAGGGAGCTTCTCCCAATTCTGATGGCCACCAGTCAGAAGCCCACAGTTTTTCTGCCTAACCAAACAGCAGTATCTCCGTTTTGGAGGAGTTGAGCTGCAGAAAGTTCTTCCTCATCCAGCTTGCTATGCTAGTCATACAATTTATGAACTTAGATTTAGTTACAGCAGGATCATTCTCTATGTGTACTATCAGCTGCGTGTCATCAGCGTAGGATATGGTTTCAAACCCACAATTCCTGATGATAGAGGCCAGGGGGGCGACATATAAATTGAATAATGTCGGGCTCAATATAGTGCCTTGAGGGACCCCCTTGTCCACCGCAACTGTGTGTGACACATAGGAGTCCAGCTGGACACATTGAGTTCTGTCGGAGAGATAGTTCTGGATCCATTTAAAGGCCAAACCTCCGACACCAATCTCTCGAAGCCTGTTCAACAGGATACAGTGAGAGATGGTGTCGAAGGCTGCCGACAGGTCCAGCAGCACTAACATAACTGGAGAGTCCTTATCCAGTGACATCCTAAGCGTATCAGTGACCTTTAATAAAGCGGCCTCAGTGCTGTAAGATGCACGGAAGCCGGACCGAGTTGGATACAGAATCTTATTCTGCTCTAGGAAGCTGGAAAGATGTTGGTTAATTAGTGTCTCCATGATTTTAGAGCAACAAGGGAGAAGGGAGATAGGCCTGTAATTCTGTAGGTCCTTAGGGTCTGCTAAAGCTTTTTTAAGCAGGGGCTTAATACGTGCATTTTTCCATTTAGATGGAAAGGTGGCCGCTGCTAATGAGATATTACAGATGACAGCCAGGGTGTCCGCTAGGACCGGGGCTAGCTCAGACATAACCGTAGGTGGTACCGGGTCTAAAGCCGAACACGATTTTGCCTGAGACAATAGCACGCCCACCTGTTCCCCTGTGATGATAGGGAACCCTTCTAGGCTCGGAGAGCCGGGGATTGCCTGGAGGGAATTTCTCTCGTGGGCATCCTCTTCCGGCCCAAAGGAGTGCTATATTATGTCGATCTTATTCGTAAAATGGGTCGCTAAACGATCGCAAAACTCCTGTGTGGCTGGTGGGAGAGGATTATTCGCCCAAGTCCAAGAAGTGAGCTGTCTCGCAAAAAGGTATAGCATGGGGTGGCACTGAAAATAAAGGGGGATGACATGCTCAGTTCACAATATGAGCCATCTCAGAATGTGGAATAATATCCAGTGGCACTGAAAATATCGAGGTTGACATGCAAATTCTAAGAAGTGAGCCAACTCGGAATAAGGTATAACATGTGGTAGCACTGAAATAAAGGTGTGACATGCACTTTCCAAGAAGTGAGCTATCTCCGATTTAGGTATAACATGGGGAAGCACTGAAATAGAGGGGTGCAATCCACATTCCATGGAGTGAGCCATCTCAAAAATAGGTACAACCTGTGGTAGCACTGGTAACAAAGGTAGTGACATACACATTCCAAGAAGTGACCCTTCTCAGAATGAACCACAACTTGCGGTAGCACTGTTAACAAAGGAGGTGACATACACATTTCAAGAAGTAAGCTGTCTCAGAATCAGAAACATCACACAGTAGCTCTGATGATAAAGGGGGTGTCATAGACATTCCAAGAAGTGAGCTGTCTCTGACTGGGGTACAACACATGGTAGCACTGGTAACAAAGGGGGTGACAATGCACATTCCAAGATGGTACCCATCTCCGAATGAGGTACAACATGTAATAGCACTGTTAACAAAGGGGGGATATGCATAGTCGAAGAAGTGAGCAGTCTCAGAATGAAGTACACCATGCTACTGCATGGTATACTAAAATAAAATGGTGGCATGCACATTCCAAGAGGTGAGTCTTCTAAGAATAAGGTATAACATGCAGTAGTACTTGTAACAAAAGTGTTGAAATGTACTTTCCATGAAAGGAGCCATTTCGGAATGATGTATAACATGCAGTGGCAGCAGTGGAAAAAAAGGGGTTGACATACACATTCCAAGAAGTGAGCCATCTCGTAATGAGGTATGCCATGGGGTAGCACTGAAAACAAAGGGGTGGCATGCATGTTCCAAGAAATAAGCCATCTGGCAATAAGGCATTGCCTGCGGTGGCCAAATGGGTTGACATGCACATTCCCAGAGATGAAGCATCTAAGAATAAAGTATATCAGAAACAAGAAAAGTGCTAAAAAGGGATACTAAGTTGGCTAAAAAAGAGTTTCACGAAAACATCTGGGTGAAACTTCTCCATGCCTGTAAACAAAAGGACTCTAAGCTTTTCTGGGAACACATCAACCAGCTATCACACGGCAGGAACCGACATCACAACTCGGACATAACGGAGGTTACATGGAGAGCCCATATCGATCTTTTATATAACGAAACTCCATTCTCAAGTACCCTAAAGCATGGAACACCAATAGGGAAGGGGGCCGTTGGTGCTGATCTAGTCAATGACACGTTGACTCACGAATCACCTGAATTCTCTTTGCAGATAGCACAAGAACAAGTCTTAAACACCATAAAAAATTTACGATCTGAGGGTGCTCCAGGGCCCAATGGCTTGCCAAACGCCTCTGTTTCGGCATGATCCTTCATTTTGGTCCGGCCTACTTACTCCTTTTTTTACTCATGCTATCGCCTCCAGTTTGATCCCTGACTCCTGGAGAGGAAGTATTCTAAATCCAATTTACAAGTCGGGCCCACGCTCTGATCCATCCAACTATAGGTTGATTGCATTAATTGATGTGGAGGCAAAAATATACGCATCGAACCTTTTGGTAGATTTAGAGGACTGGGTCAGTCGAACTAACCTTATACCTTACAAGCAAGCCGGATTCTGGGCAGGGATGGGTACCCTCACAAATATTTCTGCGGTCACACTCCTAGCCAATCAAGCCTGTGCAAAATCTAGGCCCTTGTACGCGTGCTTTATCGATCTTAAAGCGGCCTTCGATAAAGTTTCGAGAGCAAAGTTATGGGCAAAAATGAAAAGCTGGGGGGTACCAACCAAACTTTTGAAGGCTATAATTAATCTTTACTCACGCACGTGGGTCCAAATTAGGAAAGGAGATGGGCGCAGCATAACCAACAAGATTCCAACATTCAACGGGTTAAAACAGGGGTGTTTGTTAGCCCCCTGCCTATTTAACATCTTCACCTCCGACCTGGACAAGCATCTTCGGTTAATCCAAGCTGAGCCCCAAAATTGGGCAGAATTCCGACACTGTGTCTCCAATATGCTGACGATATCGTTTTGCTAGCACAAACTCCTGTAGGCCTGCAGCGACTGATTACGGAATTAGGAGCTTATACCACCTTGGCCCAACTAACGATTAACTATCAAAAAACAAAGGTGATTTGCTTCTCCAAATATAATAAAACAACGAAAAATCGTAAATTTACCTGGAAATTGGACAAGCAACCACTGACCCGGGTTGCTTCGTACAAATACCTAGGTTTTCAACTGGACTGCAATCTCAACTTTAAGCTACACTTGGACCAAGGACGCACGAAAGCCAAACAACTGTTGTTTGCATTCAAAATTGTAATAAAAAAGCTTATAGGCTGTTCTACTGGCCACCTGCTAAAAGTGATTGCAGCAAAATGTCTACCTTCCATATCTTATGTCTCGGACATTTTGAACATTAAAGATGCCATAACTTTAAATACAGCACAATCCACCTTTTTCAAGAGATTGTTTTTAATTCAGTTACATATCTCCCAAACACAAATCCGTCTAGAATATGGATTAAAAAATCAGATCCCGGCCAGACAAGGTGCACTAGTAAAATATTATTGGAGGATGAGGGAAGCAGAGGACAACACCTTAGCCCACTATTGCTGGGTAGAGATCGAAAATCAAGCAAGGCTAATCAACTCTATTATTACAGTTTTGAAGGAATCTCTC
Source organism: Calotriton arnoldi (assembly GCA_963921515.1). Taxonomy (NCBI): domain Eukaryota; kingdom Metazoa; phylum Chordata; class Amphibia; order Caudata; family Salamandridae; genus Calotriton; species Calotriton arnoldi. The sequence continues at coordinate 58,993 of CAWUFW010007479.1, forward strand.
TCGGCATTACAGCTAGAGGAGGCCTGGCTTATCCCTACAACTTACTCCGGTTTTAAATCCGTCGTGAATAAAGCCATCAAACGGATTTCTCTATTAACGGATAAAACTGCCTTTTCGAAAAAACACCATGCTTGGGCAGTGATACATGCCTATCAGACGCCGAAACCCCAACCGTACCTGTTTGAACACTTTTCTTATCAGAAAAAGCACTATCTGATGCTGCTGCGAATGGGGTCATTTCCTACGAAGGATTTGACCCCGAAATGGAAATATACATGGCCATCCAAGGAATGCCGCCTCTGAGGACAAGGGGACGAGTCATTATTACATCTACTATGTATCTGCCCTGCACTATTAGAAACCCAAAAAACTGTCCTTCGGGAGGCCTTAAGGAAAGAACAAGTAAGAACATGTAGAGCAGCAGTGATAAAGTGTCTTGGAGGGTTGTCGATTCAACTGTCTTGTAGAGCCATAAATTCCTGGAAAATCGCAGCAAAAGAACTGGACAAAATTAGTAATTTAACTCAAGTTGCTTAACAACAATCTGTATACACACTTTCCAATTGCACTGATATACCTGTCAATATTTTTACTTTTACCAGTTGTTTATCGCTTGTGGTCATGACCTAGTTGCCCTTTTTATAATATGTTTTTAAAGTGTATACTCAAAGTATTATGTTCCACGATGGTTCTTTCAACCTTTTATGATTTTTAACGAAATCAAATAAAAGTATATATTCTTCTATAAGATGCGGTGGCACTGAAAGTAAAGGGGTTGACATGCACATTCCATGAAGTGAGCCATCTCAGAATTAGGTATAACATGCAGTGGCACTGAAAATAAAGGAGTGACCCACACATTCCAAGAAGTGAGATATCACAGAATGAGGAGTAACATGCAGTTGCACTGAAAATAAGGGGATTGGCATGCACATTTCAATTTTAAAATTGCATACACCCAACTGTGACTCCAACCAGGGTGTTAATCAAGTGACCAGTTATCCAAACTCTTTATTTACAGTACTTTGGAATGACATAGCATGAAGAGCTATAAGAACTGATCATTCGTATGCTACGGAACTGAGTATGAATACCTGTACATGTTTGCACTGCTATTCTGAGCATACTGCAGCATAGTGCACAGAATTGAAAACACAACTTTAACTGCTGGAGCATTGTGTCCCAGTGCACGAGCTTCACAGCCAAGGTCTGACAGGACTTGGATTGAGTGACAGGAAGGGGCCCTTTTCACCAGTTATGACAGGCATCAGGACCCGACTGGCACTGCCAGCCCATGACCCGACTATGGAAATATTCGGGGGGTGTTCCACCCCTTACACCGCCCTCTCCTCCCGGAAGCTACGCCCCTGCATGCTAGTAACTGCGGAAGGAACATTCACCTAATTTGGGTGTGGCCGTGGGCTGAGCCGGTTCTAGGATTTGCGGGGCCCCGGGCCAAAAGGGAATGTGCAAGGCCCCTCTAATTTACATAAGTGACACCTTCAGGGCTCCAGAAGCTGCTTTGTGCAGACTCCTCCTGGGCCGCAGCTCCTCCTCTCAGCCTCCTACAAGCACTTCTTTTACAGCTCCTATCTGGCTGAAGATGCGAGAATTGCTTGTGGGCTGAAAAGTTCAAATTGAGGGGGTGCTAAAATGCTGGACAATGGGCGTCCCGCAGTGTCTCTGAATGATCTCCTTGGAATTAGGACAAGCGGAAGTGCCTCCCTCCCCTGGGCCTCCCGACACCACCCCTGAGAGGCCCAGTAAGGGGGCCCCTCCCATGGACCCTAATTACAAGGAGACACCTTTCTTTCAGTTGGATCAACAGGGAAACAAGAGGACACACCACCGTGCGAGGCCCTGGACAGCTGCCCACACTGCCCATGCCTAGCGCTGGCCCTGGCCGTGGGACAAAGCAAATGATCCGTAGTAGCCTCTCTATCTAAGGTGAGGTGGTACAAAAACTTAGAAACAGCGCTCAATGATCATGTGAGGAATCCTCCCTCCTCTCTGACCATGAATCTTGTCCAGCTTCAGACGCAAGCAGATTCGATCCAAATTCGTCCACTGGGTATATGCTGCTATAATATATTATGATAATGTAACAAGTTGCACATGGCCCAAAAACTTTCAGAATGCCCCTTGGCTAATGATACCTCCCATAGTTTCCTATCATGTCTGGAAGCGCTCTTGCGTAGTCCCTATGATTATAAATGCTTCCCTCACAGGTCAACAATTGTACATAGTTTATGCATATACTTCTCACCTATCCACTGTGTAAAACTATATCTTTTGAAGTTATTATTTACACATAGTGTAATTTGTGCCTAAGCTACTCTTATTGTAAACTGCTCTGACGACTTTGAGGAATACGTATTATATATTTTACACCCACATTCCCAATTATAGCGCTTTGACACGCTTTTAGAATCTGGCCCGTTGCCCGTGCTTCATAAAGTTCTCATGCTAGCCACTAAACGTTCAATATGAATACCCCAAACGAATGTTCCAGATGTCCCCTGTTTGGTGACTCATTTTCAAGACTGGAAAGGAACAGCCTTTTGAATCTGGCAGGAAATGTCAAATACTGTTTCTGATATTTCCTGGGAGTGGTGAACCCTTCTCTCCTCGGATTGACATGTTCAGTCTACTTGCGCTGGCTAATGGCGGATTTGTGAAAGTGGCCAAACTGATGGGAAGGAGGAAAAGGCAGTTCATTGGTCTGGAGCACCGTAACTACGTCACAAGTACTGACTAAAGCCCTGATTATGAGTAGGTCTGTAATTTCCGGTTTTCCGATTCTTCCGACCACTGTGCAAACCCCTGTTTGCAGACAGTTTGGAATTCCGAGTTGGGTGTTATTTACCCCACTTACATGGGTGGGTTAAATACCTCACTTTTTGTTAACATTCGACAGGTCAAGACGGTCAAAATTTAGCGGGGGGAAAAGTGTACAGTACTTACCGCTATGCACCAAAATCCTCATGATAACATTCCTCAACAAATCGGAATCGGTGCGATTTATGGCACGCGATTAAACAAGGTACGCTGAGTTATCATTATTTATGAGGTGGGATAAACAGCATCTTGCTTCCAACAAACTCGGAATCAGGGGCTTACAGCTATTAAATAGGCTTTACGAATCATAAGGCAAACATTTAATCCAAGAACCAGCTCTATCAGTGTACTGGTTGAGCCTCAATCTCTTTCGGCTAAACCGCGTTAGTTAGGGCAAGCATTGAGTTGAGTTAAAAACACACAAAAAAGTATTTTCGCAGTAGTGGACGTGACGTGAGTCACTAGGTTGGTTGCGTCTTTGCAGCAAACATCACCATGATCTTCGTTGTTCTGTGTTTTTTTCTTAACGGTCATGAATTCTTCAATAGAGTTAAGAATTGAAATGAATTGTTACATAAAATTAAAGGGGTTATATGAGCTGATTGGATGGGGGACATCCGACAAAAACTGACAGATGTCCAGCACCCACCAAAAGGACCCTTGGTGGCATGCTTCATCATCGGGGTCTTCCCGCCCCGCTGCGGGACGGGGCGTGCTACGACCTACGACTACGTGGGAGCACTGGTTATGAAAAACAATACTATGTGTGGTGTAGGAGTGTGAGTGGAAGGGTCAGAAGTAAGTGAATGGTGAATGGTGAAAAATTTTAAAATACCTGGCTCAGTGGAAAAAATAAATTTTAATGTTCCTTTGAGCTGGTATCGTTAAAAGTGGGGAATGAGATGGAGATACTATGCTTTAATGAGCAGTGTCTCCTGTGTCGGCATGTTTCGAAGCCCTCCCCTGGCTTCTCATCAGGACCTAGAAGAGATCCCTTCTACACTCAAATCAAAACAACTGTGTATTTACATATAATCCTAACTAAGTGGTGCACATAAATTTAACATGCACAGTATACTATACCCCAGTAGGTATATTGCTGAATGGGTTCTGAAGAATAAAAACAGAGTTAAAATAACATAACACATCCAAACTGCACCATATGTGGTGTTGACCTGTAAAGAAAAGTGATATATTTCTGTGATTATATTTTTCTTATCTTTATCCGTTATAATTGGTAATCAGTGCTGTGTTATGCCTGCGAGATGGGACAATACAAAAACATACACACACAAAACATAAAACACACACTCTATATCTAAGGACCGTGTGGTGTGCGTATCCATATGACAAGTATAACTGAGAGTATCTGATAAATATATCTCTCCTTCAAAAAACAGTTTAGTGACAGATAAAGAAGCCTCCAAAGTTTAGGCTGTTCACGTACTCTTATATCGCCCAGATAATGCCCCATGAGCCTTCAAAACGGGAGGGAAGGAGTACCTATAGTCACACACTGTTAAAAGGAATTGAAAAAGAAAAGGAAAACTGTTGGTTTTGAGATCCTTCCTAAATGAGCAGCGTTTCACTGTTGCAAATCGGCTGTGCCGTACTTACAATATCCAGGTTACCTCCTCACCAGGACACTGCCTCGCCGCGGCTCCGTGGAACATTGAGCCAGTGTGGGCAGTGTCCTTAAATACTGAGCATAATTGGTAGTTTTGCCGCCAAAAAACTGCACTAATTGGTACAAACACTAGACCGTCAGAAAATCCAAGGTGGTGACCTAGAATGGCACCTCCGGCTGAATGTGTTTGTTCCTCACTTCCTGTTGCTCAAGGGTGTTTGTTCCTCACTTCCTGTTGCTCAAGGATGCCTGTTGTATAGCCCTAGGAGCGAAAAAGACTAGTGCGCTAACTAAAAGGACACTACCTCTCCCTAACTCTTTAAACTATCCGAGCGTAAAATGTGGACCAGCCGGATAATGAAAAAAATCAAAAATACGAAAATGGCTTCCCACTACTTGACAACCCAACACACAATGGAAGACCTACAGTGGACCATTATCGAACAACTGAACAGTGAACATGGTCTTCTCGAGAAGGAACAGCGGTGGGTGTTCCGCTTGGGGACACACATTACAGGTCTGAACGACGACATCCCCTGGGGACAATTTAGCTGATTTGTATCTCCCCGTGACTTTTGTCACTATCTCTGGGAAGAGAAAACTACTGCAAATACACTGCATAGAAACTCTTGAAAGGACTGGGCAGAACCCTTATGTTAGCCAACCTTCTATTAAACACTTGGGGCCAGCAGAAAAACACCCCTGAAATAATGCGGCCTGTACATTACCCTGTGGAATTTAATGTTCTGCCACACGTTTTCCCACTCCTATTCACTTTTGCCATCTTGAGCTCACCCTTCTGTAGAGAGGTGTCATTACCACTATATATCCTCTAAATAAAAATCTGTTGAAGCAACTTTTTGTCGTGCATGTTATGAAACATGAAAAAAACACTTCGGAGTAACCCACATGTCTGGCTGCACACTCCTTGGTACAATGTCTACCATAAACGCGATTACATGTACCATTAGTAAATACTTGCCCAGACCTGGCTTACTTTATTTTTAATATTATTATTATTTTTTTCATTATCCGGCTGGTCCACTTTTTAAGCTCTGATAGTTTAAAGAGTTAGGAAGAGGTAGTGTCCTTTTAGTTAGCGCACTTTTTCGCTCCTAGGGCTACACAACAGGCACCCTTGAGCAACAGGAAGTTAGGAACAAACACCCTTGAGCAACAGGAAGTGAGGAACAAACACATTCAGCCGGAGGTGCCATTCTAGGTCACCATCTTGGATTTTCTGACGGTCTAGTGTTTGTACCAATTAGTGCAGTTTTTTGGCGGCAAAACTACCAATTATGCTCAGTATTTAAGGACACTGCCCACACTGGCTCAATGTTCCACGGAGCCGCGGCGAGGCAGTGTCCTGGTGAGGAGGTAACCTTGATATTGTAAGTACGGCACAGCCGATTTGCAACAGTGAAACGCTGCTCATTTAGGAAGGATCTCAAAACCAAAAGTTTTCCTTTTCTTTTTCTTTTTCAATTCCTTTTAACAGTGTGTGACTATAGGTGTCCCCTTCCCTCCCGTTTTGAAGGCTCATGGGGCATTATCTGGGCGATATAAGAGTACGTGAACAGCCTAAACTTAGGAGGCTTCTTTATCTGTCACTAAACTGTTTTTTGAAGGAGAGATATATTTAACAGATACTCTCAGTTATACTTATCATATGGATATGCACACCACGCGGTCCTTAGCTATAGAGTGTGTGTTTTATGTTTTGTGTGTGTATGTTTTTGTATTGACCCATCTCGCTGGCATAACACAGCACTGATTACAAATTATAACGGATAAAGATAAGAAAAATATATCACAGAAATATAGCACTTTTCTTTACAGGTCAACACCACATATGGTGCAGTTTGGATGTGTTATGTTATTTTAACTCTGTTTTTATTCTTCCAGAACCCATTCAGCAATATACCTACTGGGGTATAGTATACTGTGCATGTTAAATTTATGTGCACCACTTAGTTAGAATTATATGTAAATACACAGTTGTTTTGATTTGAGTGTAGAAGGGATCTCTTCTAGGTCCTGATGAGAAGCCAGGGGAGGGCTTCGAAACATGTCGACACAGGAGACACTGCTCATTAAAGCATAGTATCTCCATCTCATTCTCCACTTTTAACGATACCAGCTCAAAGGAACATTAAAATTTATTTTTTCCACTGAGCCAGGTATTTTTTAATTTTTCACCATTCACCATTCACTCACTTCTGACCCTTCCACTCACACTCCTACACCACACATAGTATTGTTTTTCATAACAAGTGCTCCCACGTAGTCGCAGGTCGTAGCACGCCCGTCCCGCAGCGGGGCGGGAAGACCCGATGATGAAGCATGCCACCAAGGGTCCTTTGGTGGGTGAGGGGTATTTAAACAAAGCTGTGTGCTTTCCACCATTGTAGGAGACACACGTAGTCTGGAGGAACACTTCTATACTTTCCGATAAGGGTGGATCCCTTTGTTTTTTGACAATATAACTTGAGGAGGACGTATCCACCTCTTCTGCTCTTTTAAGCATTACCTCTTCACTCCCTTCTTGTGTTACTTTGAGATGTCCAGCACGCCCTATTTGGAGTGCTTATCCATATTCAGTCTAAATAGGGCGGTCTGGCATCGGGCGGACTTGACATTTGCTAATTTTTGGCACATGTCAGTCCATCCGCCAATTTTTAACTGACCCCTAATTACACCGGTAAAGAAGAAATAACCACAAGTAGCACATTTGCTTATTTTCGGATTAAAAACATATAAAATCACTACATAGTACATTAGAATTTAAATATCCTAATATAGCAGTTGCAATGATTAATCAGACGTTCGAATAAAACTTCGTCTACAGTATTGAAAACACTAGCAGAATGCACCTTCATATTGAATGGTTGATTTTCACAGCCTAAGACAACTAAGTGATGTGTACAAGAATACCATGGCCGTAGTTATGGCCACCTCACACAGCGCAGCAAGTCACCTTGCTGCGCTGCACTGTGTGACAGGGAAGGGCAGGAATGCCCATTTGAATGCCTAGCGCCAACGCAGGCACCCTTACACCATGGTGCAAGGGTGCCTGTGTTGTAAGGAGGATTGTTTTTTGTGCAGGAAGGGCCACCTTCCTGCACAAAAACAATCCAGAGAGGTATTTTCCTTTATGTGTACCGAGGAAAAAACTAGAAGAAATAAACATATTTCTCCTCGTTACGCGGCCTGCCAAGTGTCACGCAGCAGGCGTGACGCTAACGCATTTCAGTGTGGTGTTCCCGCATCACCGCACTGAAATGCCTTGTCACGCATTTTGCCACTGACCGGGCTGCCAATGCCAGCCTGCCTGGTGCTAGCGCGCGCGCAGCGCCTCTGCAACTGTGTGCCGGGCGCAGCAGACTTCACTTGCGGCAGCCAGCAGGATCAGTAACAGTAGCCTACTGGGGTTTGACAGTGACAGATTTTCTTTAGTTCTACAGATGTGACGTCACGTCCTCCTACTGCAGCCACAGTTAAAAGTTTGGTAGGCTGCCTGGCTGGTTTGCGTGACAGCGCGATGCTCGCACTACGCACCGCCGTCCCGCGGCCGTAAATTAAAATTAATGAGGACCCAACCCCTCCACGCACCGCGGGGGGCCGCTGCAGTCCACACTGCGCAGCTCCGCTCTGAGCTGCGCCTGCTGCTGAGCCTGAGTGAGTCTGGAGGGTGGGGGCACGTTTGCCATTGCCAAGGGAGTCGAGTGAGAAGTTGTGGACGGACTCTTAGGAGGCGGGCGGTCAGCCCATAAACCGAAATTCCGTGCTCTCCTCACAAGTAAGTGTTAGAAAAGCCGAGTGTCAAATTGTCTTTTTAACGCTTGCAGAGTAAATGGAGTGTCTTAAACAGCACGTCCTCTGCACGTTCTTGCATCTTGACAGTTTATGGATGCAAGAAACTATTTATTGAAGTTTCCCGAGTGCATTTTTAACTGTCTGCACTGAGAGAGAGAGAGCTGTTGTTATGTGTTTAAATTATATCCGCTGCTCCATATGTGCAGCTGCCTGTTTTCCAATTCCTAACTCTGCAACAGCTCATACTTCACGCTGGTTTCCGTCTTCCAGCTGGAGCTTTCGGTGCTACGTCTTAAAATAAAATAGCATTAGTAATAAAAATGTAAATCATAGAGCCTTTTTCTGGTAAACGCTGTTAGAATAAATTTGGGAAAGTTGTGCCAACTTGCATGCTGCCTTCCATGCCGGTTGCACTGCGCCACGGTTCTTTCAAAAGGCAAAGGCCGGCTGGCGAGGCTTGCAGAAATGGTCTCAGCTCAGTACTGCTGCAGGAGCACGACTGCCTGCGCCACCCCTCTGAAGAGCTTAGGTCAGAGTGGTGAACCTGCTATCATTGCAAAAGACGTCTGCACAGTGAGTCTGAAAACTGCATGCAGCTCTGAACAGGCAAGACTCGAGCACGGGACAGCAAGGAGTCTACTACTGTTGCAGCTTGGAGGCATTACAGCTGAGGTCCGTGTTGTTCATGTTGGGGCCTCACATCCTTCTATTGTGGGCCGGGTCCCACGTGGGACAGAGAGGCCTGGAGTACACACTGATGCTCTACATCCTGACTTAACTGATTGATTGCCGGCAGCAAGGAGGGTCCAGGGGGCCCAGAGTGGGTGAAGGCTGCTATGGCATCAGCGTTTATCTGTAGTTAAGCTAACTTACTATGGCTGCTATTACTAAATAACATTAATGCTTCAATCATTCTGAGCTGCCTGCGCCCCCTTGCCTGTAGTGTACTGAGTCTGAGAACTGTGCAGTCACGCAGCATGACTCTGCTCTGCTCAATTTTCAGCTGCCTGCCTTTAGCGCACTTTAGTTCATTGACTTCTTTGTTTCTTGTTGCTCAAATGGGTGTAATTTCTGATATTATTTATATGTTTACCTCGTCTAAATTGCTTGATGTTATCGTGAGAAAGTGTCACTCATAGTCCTAAAAATGTCACTCATAATTACACTGAAATTATGAAAATGTCACACATAGCAATCTGAAACCTTGGCAGCTATGTACGCCTCACATTGCATAATGCAAGAGCGACGCAAAGGGGGTCATAAATAGGCCCCACATGTTCAAGCACCTCTACAGGGCTGTAGCATACCCGACAATACTCACCAGAGGCCTTCGGACGGGTGTGCCACCGTTTCAGAGGAATGTAGTACACAAGGGAGAAACACAGGAGAACAGGAAAGAAAAAGAGCAACTTCTTGAGTAGTCTCCCCATCGCGACAGTTACAAGATGGACGAGCGATTCTCAACACTCCTCTGAACCGCTCACAAGATTCTGCAAACCGAAAAACGCAGCCGTGTCAATCTGAAGATTTCATTATTCCACAGCGGTGTGACGCTTTTGGAAATTTCTAAATTTTGCTGATAGCATAATGGAGAATAACAGAGAATTCCTTGCCAGCTGTTACAATCTATGACTGAGAAACACTTTTGGGTTTTAATGCCTCAAGATAAGCAACTTGCGTCACTTGGGATTTTCCCGTGTGGGAGGAGAAATAACTGAAAAGTCACACACCCAGCTTGTATGAGAACCATGCACTTAAGTAAGAGCCCCCAGGGAAATTCTGCTCTGGGGAGTAGGCAATGACACGTCAGTGTTTCTCTAACTACAGATAAAGGCTCTGACTTGCACCTAGAACACATCACCCAGGCTCCCGCAGCCTCGCGCCTGTAAATAATTTATAACAACACAACTTAAAAAATTGCATAAAGAGAGGCCAGCGGTGACTGTAAAAAACAAATAATTAGGAAGATTGCCCTTTGTATTTTATGTTGATCGCTCAGTAAGTAACTTGTTACTTGTCACAGAGATTGTTTTACTTGCAGTTCGTAAATTACAACCCTTGGACTATAGCTATGAACTGTCACCAAAGAGCTGTATGCAAGCTGCAAGGCATGTGTTTAGAACCTTCGTTTTTCTCAGTCTTTTATTATTCCAAGGTTGCTAAAAAGTGTTCCTTTCCTAGTAAAAAATTCTTCTTTGTAAAGACAACCCCAGCCACTGTGTTTTAAATTCTGAGTTTGTGTTTCTCCTGACCAAGCTCTCTTAACATATAATGCCTATCAACATGGATGACGTGAGTATGGCACTTTGCATCTTGCACTATCTTATGTAACATTTCCTAAACATTGATTTACGCATTGTATGATTCATTGTCTCTGTGTACTGAGTGTGTGTGATAAAAAAGAGTGCTTTGAAATGATATGCTGGGCTAATGGTGAGGCGAGGGGCACCGATGGAGGGTGGTAGAAAAGGAATCCGTGGAGAAGGAGGTTATGTTGTTAATTTAATTTGATATTGTGCACGAATCACCCCAGGAGGGGTATTTCGGCGGTAGGACAGGTCGCAGGCATAAATGTAAGACTAAGTTAAAACAGCACTGTCTTGAGCAGGTTTCTAAATTTGATATGGTCTGTACACGTTCGGATGTGGTATGGCAGATCATTCCAGTAGGAGGAAGCCAGGTAATAGAAAGACCTACCTCCAGATCTTGACTGTCTCATCTTCAGGACTGTGAGTAAGGTTTTATCAGTGGATCTCAAACTGCCTAACTGGGCAATAGTGTTCGAGCTTCTGGTTTAGATGGCTGGGGCATTTCCCCATTAAAGATTTGTGTGTGAGACAGCAGATTTTAAAGATTATTCTTTTCCTTACAGACAACCAGTGTAAGGTTCTCAGCACAGGTGTGGAAGCGGAGCAAGAAGGGAGACTGCAAATGAGACGGGCTGCTGTGTTTTGAACAACTTGTAGTTAGGACAATAAAGGCTCATTTTCTGAAGCTAGTGATGCATTGCCAATATCTAATCTGCTGATAATGAGTGCCTGAACCAAGATTTTCCTTGCTGTAAGAGGAAGGAAAGGAAGAGCTTTCCTTAGCAGGTGCATCACAATGGAAGCAGGCGCCAGTAGTAGACAGAACCTATTTTTCATAGTTAGGGCTTGGTCTAATCTGACCCCAAGGTTTTTGACTATCTGTCTGGGTGTGGAAGCAACGTCAAGTTCTAAAGGCCACCAGTTAAAAAACCAAAGCTGTTGTGCTTTAATAAACAACATAATCTCGGTTTTTCTGCATTCAGCTGTAGGCAGTTGTTGGTCATCCAGACAGCGATTGCTTTCATCCCTTCTGAGAAACATTATTTTACTTTGACCAGATCTTTGTCAAAGGAGATAATCAGCTGAGTGTCGTCAGCATAGGGCAGTATTTCAAATCCAAAGGATTTGACAATTTTGGCAAGGGGGGGTCCCATATATATGAAAAAGAGTGGGGCTTAAACATGAGCCCTGAAGGACCCACTTGTCTATCAGCATGGTTCGAGACTTGAATGCACCCAGAGAGATGGTTTGAGTTCTGTTATTTAGAAAATCAAGGAACCACTGTGGAGCTGTCCCATGGATTCAAATCTCATACAGCCTTTGGAGCAGCCTAGAGTGGGGCACAGTATCAAATGCTGTGGATAAATCCAACAGCGCAAGCATAGATGGTATGCTAGCATCAAGGGAGAGTCTTATAGAATCTGTGACCACCACCAAGGCCGTCTCTGTGCTATGAGAGGATCTGAACTCTGATTGTGATGGGTCCAGGATCTTATTGTCCTCTAAATAGACTATAAGTTGTTTATTTATCCAGCAACTTGCCTAAAAGTGGAAGCAATGAGATGGGCCGATAGTTCCTGAGGTTAGTAGATGAAATATTGGCCTTATTTTGTATAGGCGTAACCTGAGCAGCTTTCCAAGCCAGGGGGATTGTACCAGTATTAACTGATAAGTAAAACAGAGAACTTATTGTGGGGGCAATCAGATTGGAGAGTAGTGCTGAAATCCTTGGGGGACATAAATTCCAGGACGAGCCAGATTTGTCTTTTTTTGTAGCAATCTCTGAATTAGCTCAGGTGAAAAAGAGTAAACTTTTCTAGGCTACAAACACAGTTAAGGGGAGGAGAATTGGAGTTAAGCTCCTCATGTGCTGGGTCGGGCGCGTTGGGAACATTCTGGTAAATTTGCCTGATTTTATTCTCAACAAAGTCAGCAAGAGTGTCACATAATTCTTGCGAGGTCTGAATTTGTTTAGAGCAGGCGTAAGGATCGATAAAATCATTGATAGCTTTAAATAGCTCTTTGGGTGAAATACCAGACTGGTCGATTCGGTTGATATGGGAGTTTTATGAGCTATTTTGATGTTCCGATGGTACATAGTAGGAGATGGTTTAAAAGCCTCTTTGTCATTTTGATTATTGGTCAAACGCCAGCGTCTCTCTAGTTTTTTCCAGGAGGATTTCTCTTGTTGTAATTCCATGGCATACCTGAGCGCATGAGCTCTGTGCTTGATGTTCATGCCAGGTTCAGAAGGGGCAATGTTATCAAAAGCTTTATGATAATCTGCTAAAGCCTGATTGACTTATAAGTTCTCAGCTGCCAATGTGAACTCAAAGGCTTTAGAAAAGAAGTTAGGGGAAACTTGCTGCCATTGTCTTGATGCTCTATTATTGATAATTGTTTTCTTTCCCATTTCGTCTAAATAAGGGATCTGGAAGTGGATCGAGGAGTGAGTCGTCCAAAGAAAAGGTAGAGGGAACTAAAAGTCAAAAACGTAGAGTTTGTAAAAATTAAGGGGCATATTAGCAAGGAGTTGCGATATTTTGTTAACGCCGCCTATCGCTGGAAATTATCGATGAGATAACACCCTATTAGTAAGGTTTATCTCCATAGCGATAATATTTCCAGCGATAGCGGCAAAATGCGAGAATATCGCTGGAAAACCAGCGATATTCTTGCATTAACGCTAAGGTGGATTCAGCATTAGAATCCACCTCCTATACCTTAAACAGGTAAGTCATAGTCAGTAGCAGGTGTTAAAATCTAGCGATAAACGCACTTAGCGCGATTTATGTTATCGCTTCGCCTGCCTTGATAATAGGGGTTAGTGGTGTTAGCGACTGTTTACAGTCGCTTTTAGTGGGGAACGCCTCCCTTGCATGTCATTAGCGATGAATATCGCTGACATGCAAGGCGATGTAATTCCCGGTCTCTAACGCCGGAAAGCTGTCGCTAACGCCTGTTAGCGACAGCTTGCTAATAGGGCGTTAAAAATATCGCCGATTTAGCGGCAAAAAGTGCCGCTAAATCGGCGATAAAGCCCTTGATAATATGCCCCTAAATCCAACATGTGACCTGCAACGTGGGTAGGACCGTTGATTTTCTGGTGGAGGTCATGGACGTTGGGGCAAGGCGCCAACAAAGATTGCCATGAAGGGTGCCACTAATGTGAAAGCCAGCCCCTAGTGTTTGTGTGGTCTGCCCCAGACTCAGAAAGTGAGACACAGTGCCAGTGGCCCATCCGCCGCTCATTTTCCATGGTGCAGAGTCACCTGACTTACCTCGTTACCCAGATCACTATGAATTCCCCAAACTAAGCTTTTTGTCGTTCATTTAAATGGCCTGAATTGGTGAAAAATAATATATAGCTACCAAAAAATTTCTTAGTGAAAGGAAACACAGGGTTGCACCATAATGTGAATTAGAACCATTAGTAAAATAAACATAAATGTTCATTTAAAAGTATATTCGATCGTGCAAATATCCCAAAAACCTATATATTATAACTTTCAAAGCATGGCTACAAGATTAAAAAATGCTTCATAAATGCATAACCGAAATGCACTCGATAGCACACTAAGGATGTATATTGCCTCACATTTTATGATGTGTGCCTGGTTAAAAAAAAAAATGTAAGTCTGTTTTTATATAGCGCAGCTACTCACCCTTACGGGTCTCAAGGCGCTGGGGGAAGTAGTGGAAATTAAGTGAGCTATTGCCCAGAGTCACATGGTGCTGAGCTGAGCTGCCGCCGGGGATCGCACCGTGAACCCTGTGCTCTGAAGTCAGCTGCCCTGGCCGCTGCACCACACCTCTCCACTGTAAATCTGACAGAGTGGTGTGTACGTTTTCACACACACCCACACCCTCCCACCATCATATGAGAAACCTCGAGCTGGTTCTAGTTTATATACAACATCGCTGTGCATTCTGGAACATGTAGTTTTGTGTTTAACTATTTAAAGTGGGATTAGAAACCCCTGTTTGCACAGTGTTTTTGGATAAATTGCCAGGAATGAGTGAAGGTGCCACATGTAACATGTTGGCAGCTGTGCACATCTATACTTTCATATTGCATCACCTCTTTTGACACATAGGCTTGTTCTGCTGACATGGTGTTTTACCTGTTTGGGTGAGAGGTACTTGCACAGCTACTGCCTCTACTGTACATCTCTTCTTGTGTCCCATGGTGTCTCGCACCTGTGCTGTATCTGTTTTATGATGAGACCTCTAGAGCTGCTGCTCATTTTTTTCATGTTTAGTGGCAGAGAAGATTGCATAGCTGCTGCACATGCTGGACCTGTTGCCAAGGAGGCTTGCCTCTCTGCTCACTATAACGCACTGATGTGAGAGGGATTTTGATGCTGATGTCCACCCTGTACCTAATTTGTGCGAGGATAGTTTGCAGTTCTGTTGCTCATGGTGTGCCTCTTATTTGTGTAAAGGAAGCTTGCGCAGAAGCTGCCTCTGCTATGCCTGTTTTGCATCAGAGAAGCTTGCAGTGCAGCTCTTTGTGCCAATCCTCTTCTGTATGAAGAACACGCACACTGGTGCTGCCTGTGCATAACCTGCATCAGGAAATCTTACCCTCCTTTGCAATGCTACTACCTGGGTAATATCTGCTGTGGGTGTGTGAGTGAAGGTTGCACTGCTACTACCTTTGAACAGCTCCTTGTGAGAGTGAGAAACTTGAACTGCCCCTGTCGGTGCTGTACCTGTCCTTTGAGGGAGAATCTTTCTCTATTGCTGCTTTGGCTATTGCATTCTATTGCAAGTTTTGAAAATAATCTTATGTACTTAGACAGAGGGTCATATATAACCCAGTGAGGAGAAGGATGTGACAGAACTGAGGGTGTAGGAGTTAGGACTCAGCATGGTGATGGAGAAAGACTAAGAAAATAAGAGTTAAAAATAAGGGAGAGAAAAGCAAAGGCATTGTGAAGGGGAAGAAACAATGAAGTGGTGGCAAACGGAGAGACAACAAACGGGGAAAGAAAACATGAGTGGTAGAGGAAAGAAAAGCTTGAAAAACACCAAGGGAGAGAATGAAAAGAATGGGGATAACACACGAGAAAGAAAAGAGGTGATAAACATGGAAAAGCAAAAAAGATATACGAAAGAGGGTAATAACCAAGAAATGTAAGATGAGGAAAGAATAAGAAAGGAAAATGGAAAGGAAAATACACATATGGAATGGAACTGACTGGAAAAGAACAAAGGAGATGGAAAACAAGAAGTAAGGGCCAGAAAGAATAAAGAAAATAAGACCAAAGCATGAACACTGGCAAAGAGCATGAGCATGAACCCATTGGTGATAGACTGTGTACAAGTAGGAGGAAAACACGAAAAGGGGAGATATATGGATTGCAAAGTGGTAAGGAGCATAGACTAGATGGGTGTGGATGTTACAGGATAAGTGAAGTTATCGTATGTGAAGGAGAGATGACACAAGAGTAAAATATGGAATTTAAAAGAGGAAGGAGTAAGGGAAGCAGCAAGAAGTTGAGTGAGCTGAAAGGAAAATTGGGAATGATAAAAGTAAGACAGAAATGAGAAATAAGTAAGTGCATGGGCATGAGAGAGGTAGCAGTGAAGGAAACAAGTGTGATAGAAGTTTTAAAATGAGAGAGAAGGGTAAAGGTGGAGGTAGTTGGTAAATGGGGGGCAGAAGCAAACATATTGGAGGCAGAGATGGTGATGAAAGGAGCACTGAATGATGATAGTGGGTGAATGAGAAGAATAAAGAGGGAAATAAATGAACTGAAGAGAGCTAGTTAGTGGTCAAAGGTAAGATAAAATGTGAAAGGTAGAGTGGGCAGTATAGATAACAGAAAATGTGAAGTGTGCAGATTGAAGGTAAATAAATACAAGGAGGAAGGGGGAATAAACGGTAGGTTGGCAGTAAAACTGGGCAAAATAGGTAGAGATATATTTACTGAATGAGAGTTTCAGAGTTGGAGGTAAGCAGCAAATTTGAAGAGATAGTAAACTAATGAGAGATTGAGTTGCAAAGAAACCCAGGAGAGGAAAGAATTGTCAGAACAAGTAGGGGAGGTGTGAGGGAACATGGCAGAGGCACGAGAACGAGGGACATAAATTTGTGTTGTAAGATGAAACTCAAAGAAATAGATGCAACCAAAGGACAGAAGTGGAGTTAAGAGAACTGGAAGAGAGAGGAGAACAGGATGGGAGAGTGAGGAAACTGTGAATGATAGACATAAGAATGACAGAGGTAAAGGACAGCGGTGCTGGTGAGAGGGAGGCTTAAATGTGTTAGCAGTGCTGGACGAATGAGAGATTGGGTGATATGTTCAAAGCAGAAAAGGCGATGAAAGAATAAGAGCTAAGATGAGAGGCTGATGGAAAAGATTGATTGAGAAATGTGAGATATAAAAATGAACAGTAACAAGGTCCATGGGTGCAGTGCAAATGGAATTTTCAGGAGCACACAGGCACCGCTTTTGCTCACGACTGTCTCCGATATGCTTGTAGCCTTATGACTGTGCCCTGTGATCTTTTCATGTCAACAAACATTTCCACTTTTGGTGACCTTATATCCCCATTTTGTAAATCAATAACACAAAAAACTATTTTTGATATGTCCTAATGTTTCCCTGAATGCAGAACTTGTTGATCTCCTTGAAGCTATTTGCATCACTGAAACCCCTGCGGATAGCTTTGGAGTAGGTTGTGAAGGTGAGGGGCTTTAAAACAGCGGGTTGGCCTCTTGCAGTAAATTGGAGGGGGGACCCTAAGGTTTTGTTATGTCTCTGGTTCACCTGTTCACCTACGGCAGTGCAGGAAGCAAAGCCACAGAGCAGGCAGGTGAAAGGAATGGATACTGATTGCACCCTTGCTCATGCACGGCATGGAGAGCTGGTTCACATCAAGCCAGTGCCTTTGACTCATACAAATACATCTGGAGCCATGAGCTACAGTTGAGATAGAGGGTTTGAGCCCACTAGACCCTGACTGTGCTACTGTTGGACTAGACGGTTTAAGTCCACTAGACTCTGACTGTGCTACTGTTGAAATAGACAGCTTGAGCCCGCTGGACACTGACTGTGTCACTAGACTCACTGCACATTAGAATCAGCGGTCGCCCCCACAAACAAAAAGTGGTGGGGTGGGTGGAGGGGGCACAGGGGGGACTGCAGGGGGGAAAAAAGGAAGACTTACCTGAAGCTGCTGGCCGCCTCCCGCGTCCTGTCTCAGTGTTCTTCTTCCTGGTCCCAGCAGACACTGGGACAGCATCACAGACTCCCTGTTCAATCCCCGCACTGCTCTCATGGGGATTGGCCTGAACAGGCTGGTCTGCAACCCAGCTGGTCAAAACACCTGGGTTGGAGAAACCTAAGTGCGCATGTGTGTTTGGCCGCCCTAAGACGGCTGGCCAAACACACATGCACACTTAGAAGTGCACCAACCAGTCCTCCTTCCCCTCCCATTGCATGGCCCCACCCCTTCCTGCACACGCTGGCTCAGCCAGCAGGTGAAAAATAAAACTATGATAGAATATAGTTTTATTTATCAGCTGCTGGCTGAGCCAGTGGGGCGACGCTCCCCTGCCATTGCTGAGGAACCGCCCCTGATTACAATGAATGTAGATATTAGCGCCAACATACAGGTCCATTGAAAGTGCCACAGCCTCATTCATACAAAACTCAAAGGAACGAACATCTGCAGTCAACACGACATATGTCTCCAAAAATAATATCTATTTTAACAAAAAATGTCAACTATTTATTTTTTATCAACAAATAACCATTGTTACGTATTTCTCTTTCTTATTTCTTTGTTTAAATAATATCATGACCCGTACATCGTACTGTACTATTTATTCATATATTTTGTTATTTATTAGGGAGTTTTGTAAAGTGCTGGGTTTCGCCTTTCGGTTATTAAAGTGCTAAAAGAGAAGGCAATACAACTTGATAGTTAGAAGTGGAAGTCATAGTTCAATAGTTTGGGGTAAATAATCATGTTTGATATTATTCGATCACAACCGCTCTTCTGGGATGGGATCAGTTGAAGCCAAGTTTTCACAAGCTTCCTGAACCTCTTGTGGTTTTGTTCCGATCCAAGGTTAGGGTTTAATTCATTCATTCATTAATTCAGAACACTCAATAATCTGCACCATTGTTTCATTCTCTTGAAGAATCTTTGAAGGAACTACTAAGTTTTTTTACATTAGGTAGAACCATTACTCATTCCATAGAGCATTATTGAGGGGAGATTAAAAAATTTTGAACAATGTAATGCATCAGACAAGGCGTTACATTAGTGTGAGACCTGACACCCTTTGGTGTGGTCTACCCCCAAACATTTTTCCTACTTACCCTCTGTTGTGGAAATTTATTTTGTTGGGTTTAAGACTGTGCACTTTACCACTGCTACCAGTGCTAAAATGCTTGTGCTCACTCATTAAAATATGATAAAACTGGCCTATACATGATTGACACATTTAATTGACTTATAGGTCCCTAGTAAAGTGGTACTACATGTACCCAGGGCTTGTAAATTAAATGCTACTGGTGGGCCTACAGAACGTATTGTGCTACCCACTTAAGTATCCCTTCAACACATGTCTCAGGCCTACTATTGTAGCCTGTGTGCAGTTTTAAACTGCTAAATCGACTTGGCAAAATAACCCTTTTGCCAAGACTAAACCTTCCTTTTTAATACATGTAAGTCACCCTTAAGGCAGGCCCTAAACAGCTTGGCGTGCAGGGTGCAGTGTATTTAAAAAGTACATGCACTTCTAGTTTTTACAGGTCCTCTCCAATATGATTTTTCACTACTGCAAGGCCTACTTCTCCCAGAGGATATCATTGGGTTACCATATTCCATTTAATAAGTGATAACGTTTGTTTAGGAACAGTAAGAAATGTCATGTTTTGTCTCAAATGAATTGTAATTTAAAATCTTTTTTATTGTTAAAGTCGGATTTTAATTCACAATTCTGAAAACTTCACTTTTAGAAAGTTGGTATTTTCTTGTCCTAACCATTTAGTGCCTGCAGCCTGTGTCATAGGTCACATGACATGGTGTAGCTGGCAGTTGGCCTTTGTGTATTCCTCCCAGATATTGAGACAACGGGGGACTAGATGTTGGCAGGAGCTGTTCCCTGCCACACATACATTGCAAAAGAGCTGCCTCAGCGCAATCGCAAAGAACTTGACCCCAGTTCTTTGTCACCCTAGACCTCTTAGTGCCAGGAGAGGAAGGAAATTCCAGAACCAGATGTGGCAGAAGTCGGGAAGTTTCTCCCACTTCAAAGGCCGGCACCAGGTAAAAATATTGGGCCCTCAGATCAACTCTTCATTTCAATCCTGGACCTGGGGAGGACCCACAAAAGGACTGACTTGTACTTCAGAGGACTGCCCTGCTGCTTGAGGCCTGCTTTGTACCTCAGAGGACTGCCCTGCTTCTACCAGAGGACTGTCCTCCTGCTTGAAGCCTGTCTATTACCCTTAGAGGACTGCCCTGCTGCTTCAGGCTTGTTTTGCTGCTTGATACCAGGACTACCAGATTGCCTCCAAGGGCCAGGTGGCTGGCCTCCTGTTCTGAGCTACAGAGATACAAAAAGCTCAAACAACCCTGAACCTGCACCTCGACCTTGCCTGAAGTGAGTCCTGCCCTCCAAGAGGTGCCCACTCAGTCCTGCACCCTTCGAAGCGATGTTAAAGGTGCCCAAAAAGCCCAACTCTAAAAACTTGGGACTTAAAACAAATTCCAACTAAAAAGTGGTCTGAGAACTAGCAGAAGACCGGGACCTACCTGCTCATGGATTCTCCCAAGGTGCATTGTCGGTCAGCCTGACTTTGTGGTAGCTCCTGCTACATTCTTCTCCATAGCAGAAAATCCTGCTCAGCGGCTCCTCTTCCAAAAGGTATCCATTCTCTTGGAATCCTTGTTGGCTACAGCCTTCAGCTTCATCCAGCTGGAGATTTTTGACTTCCGAAAAAGTGACAAATTCCGAAAGTAGAAATCTTCACCGTGACTTTGTCCATCGGTTCCCCGACGACGACGTCTCATCCTCCTCGGAGACCACTGGCTGCCTTGCACCCCTGAATTTGACCTTTTCAGACTTTCGTGTGTTTCCTACATGGCCTATTGTAGTTTTACCCTCTGTGCACCTTGTAGGCTTCATTTTCCTTTGCACACGTTACTAGATAAACATGATTGCCTTTGTGCCAAATTGTACTTCCACACGGAACCTGCATATTTTTTCGCGTTCTGTTATTTTTCTGGGGTTTAGTCTGAGCACCATAGACAAGGTCAAACAACAATGTCCCATGTTATTCTTTCTGGCCAGACACTAGCACTAAGACATAACACAAAATGCAGCTGTTGTTTATGCGCACACATGTCCTATCATATAGATGAGCACATAAGCAGAAAACACACACATGGAGCAAGAGTTGTGAGACAAGAGCACTGCGTCTGCTGAGATGTAGACCATCCATCTGTGCATGTGAAGGTGCGGGATCTGCCAGTGATCCCAGAGATCTTTGATATATAATCATTTAGCTTCAATAGCTTCATTAGCAAGGGAGGGAGGGTTTAGGTTACTCTGTCCTATAAAATGACAGGCCTTTTCATAATATATGGATTATTAACCATGCTGACAGTATTTTCAGTATGCATTTGTTTTCTAATTGTGGCACGTATTCTGCATTTCAGAGCATGATAGTTTAAATATATAATCTAAACTGCTTTCGTGTCTCCTGTTTATCTTATTGTGAACGAGTACGAGTGAGAGAGTGAAAGGGTGTGTCCTGTTACCGCGATCCCTGAGAGGGTCGTGAGTGTTGTGTTCTGAGGTGACAATTCACTTGTCTCTCTGGTAAAGTTAGGAGGACAAGTGAGGCACTATAGCTAGTCTGACTCGGGCTCATAGATACTGAGGTGGTATGGTGACTCAGTCCCTACATACTGATGTTCTATGGTTCCAAGAATAGTTCTGTTCCAAGAGCAGAATCCCTGCAACATGGCATCCCCAACGTATGGTCTGGTACTTACTTGGAACCCTGAGTAGTGCATGTGCTTGTCCACTATACCCTGGCACCTTTTCCCGGAGGTGTCCGTGGTGCTGGGGATTTCCCCTCTGCAGTTATTAGGTAGCACCTAGTTCTGTTGGTTTTTCAAGCTTGAATATTAAAAGGTATTTTTATACCGTGATTGTGCTACACTTTGAATCTCTTTTTGGTTCGCTATGGCTCAAACTGTAGCTAATGCCGTTAACTACCTCCCAGCAGAAACTCAGCATTTAATGCAACACAGAGTTCCTAATGTAGAGGCTGCTTTGATTTTAATAATTGAAGTGGACGCAGCATTCCGCTTTGAAGTCTTTTATTCGTGGGTCACTTTCCCAGCTGTCGATGCTAATGATAACACCTTCCATGATTACACAACACCAGCAGTTCCTAATGCATCCTGCCCATAGGCGCTTATTGAAATTCCCCTTAAAGTCTGGGAGCAAAAGACTTGGTTTAATGGCACCCTTCTCCACGTGCTTAGTACTGTGTGTATGGGCCTGTTAAGTCCTGAAGGGGCCACTTGGCCGGCACTAGCAAGCTATACCCTGTATCCAGATTTAGGTAATATCAATTTACTACAGTCTCAAGCTTTATCTAATGTTCTTGTTGTCTTATATAGACACATGACCCAATTTATTGCACGTGCCTTGCTGGCTAGACCAGCTAGGGTTGCCCTGCAAGGACAACCACAGGTGCCTGCTGGTCATATTATCAGTCCCATAATTGTTAATTCAGTTATGGGCAAGCGACCCACAAATCGTGAAGAAATCCCCTTCTGGATTGCCCAGAAGATAGATCAACTTGAAGTTGTGTTTCCCCTTACGGTACCACAAGACAAGCACAGAATTTTGACTATGTGCTTATCCACTGGCCTGGTTCTCCTTCTAGCCGACTGCAACACCTGGGGGACTATTTTTGCTACAGTATACACTCTTTGTCGTGGCACTCCCTCGATGGCCGTTCTGCTGAACATCCTCAAACAGATACAGAATGAGCATGGGGCAGGTCCTGCCCTCAATTTGGGGATGAAACTAATGGGAAATGGCCCTGTCGTCTCTGAAATGATTCTTTCTAATGTTAAAGATGAAGCAGCGTCTTTGGCAATACGCAAGCGACTTGCCGGGGTGGCAGTAGCCGATCACGAATGTGAGTTGCCTGTCATTATTGCTTTTATGGACACATCGTTAGGACATAATACCTTGGGAACCAGACCTTCAATATCACCACTTGCGAAGCCTAGCTCTGACAAGGTTGCCAGACCTACCCGTAAGTTTCCTAAGAATCCATGGGACAAATCAAAATAACAACAAAAACCTAAGCAACACGTAGGCTCTCCACCTCCCGAATATTCTGAGAGGCTATATGAGTTTCATGATTGCACACAAATTAAAACCCCTGATAGGTATCAGATTCCTGATCCTCATTCTCCTCGTTCCTTTCAGGATTCGTCTGAGCAACAGAATGACAGAGGAGGGCAATCTGATCGCAGACAAGTAGAATATGTGCAACTGAAACGAGAAACACCACGCTCATCTGACGTGACAATAAAAAAGGAGAATTTACCTCCTCTATATAAACCTCCTTTTCAGAAAAAGAAAGTTGCAGCTTTAGCAGCTAAATATGTCACAGACGGTGAGAACCCTACTCCTGAACAGGAGTTGGGCAATGACTCTCCTTGACAGTGCAGCAGAAGTCACCATAGTACGCTGGGCCCTCCACCAATTTCTGGTAGGTAAGCAACTGAAACATTTATTACAGTTGAAACCGTGGATACCTGCGTAGCCCCCCCCCCCGGACAGACTATATCTTTTGCATATTCAAATTGAGGGTGACGTTTAATGCATCCTTAAGCAATATTCTGGAACAATTGTACTACTTCTTATGACATTCTCTTGGCGGAGGTCGACTGGCCCCCACCATTTGTTCATGCATGTCCCCAGAGAGAGATTGTAATTCTTCCTTCTTTTTCAAACCCTTTGCCTGACGAAGTCAAACAAGCTTATGCCTCTAAATGGGCTCTTGCATTGGCCTCCGCCATTTATCGCAATCATACTGGTTGGGATAAAGATTCTCCTTACCATGCTATTCCTATATGGTCCACACCTTAGATACAACCACAGTATCCGAATAAATGGGATGCTAAAGCGCCCATTAAAGAAATTCTTACCCAACTGGAGTACCAGGGAATAATTGAACCCAGTGTCTCTCAAATGAATAATCCTCTTTTTCCGGTTCTAAAACCTGATTATTTCTATCACATTGTCTTAGAATATAGATATTTGAATAATCATACTCGCACATATATGGTACAGAATACTAATAGTATGGCACTGATTAATAATATCGTCTGTAAAAAATATAAAATAACTTTGGGCATTTCAAACATTTTTTTAGTCATAATTTGGCACTAGAGAGCTGCGACTGGTCCGCATTTAGCGCCCTTGGTTTTTAAAGGTGCTACGCTCGCCTTCCTATGGGCTATAAAAACAGCCCAGGAGTCATTGCGGCACGCATTGTGTTGATTCTTCATGAAATCGACCCAGATGCTCTCTCCTACATAGATGATATCTACCTAACAGAAGATGAATTAAATCCCCATTTGGCAAAAGTGGATCAAATTATTTCGTGATTTGCTGAACTAGGTTAGAAGTTTAACTTAAAAAATCTTGCATAACTTTTCTCAGTGTCCTTTTCTTGGGATATGACCTTACTCAAGATGGTAAAAGTCTTGCCCCTAATTTTCTAGAGAAGTGTGCTCAATTACAGCCTCCCGGTACTCTTAAAAAATTGCAGTCTCTGTTGGGATTTTTACATTTTGTCAGGACATAAATACCTGATTATGCACAATGTATTAAACCTCTTTATGCCTTAATATGCCCTGATTTTTCCGCTTCTGACTGGATGTCAGAACACTCAGCCACGCCCAGATCTTTACAGTCTGACTTACTTGAAACACGACATTTACATTCATGTGTCAATACTACAAACTTGGTCATCCGAGTGTTGCCCGGTGCGATTGGATTTACCTTTAACGGAGGCGAAACAGTACCCAGTGCATATAAATCGCATTTGTATTCTTCTGCAGAACTGTGTTTTGCTTCTACTAAAAAAATTCTTACTGCTGTTCAAATGGCGATCCTGAAGGAATGGCCACTTGCTCAAGGTAAACGCATTATTGTCGTTTCTCCGGTGCCTGCCTTAGAAGCAGTCACAAAAGTGTTCCTAATGCAAAAGCCCTCCATCCTCGTTGGATACAATGGGCTACTTCCTTATCAGCCGTGGATGTCGACTTGTTTTTCACCCTTCTTCTTCAATTCTGCCTTTTGACAGTCCATAATTCAAACAGATGGATCTGCAAAACCAGCTATAGTTTCTAAGCAACATTATTCTGCTGCATGCACCATCGTTCTAGGCACTATTTCCAATGGCGTTTTTCACCAACATGCTAATCGCACGCAGTTTCTTGGAGACTGCACTGCACAGCTGGCTGAATTGAAGACTTTAATACTTGCACTTGAACATACGGATCCTAAATTCCCCAGGCGTATAATGTGTGATTCGTATTATTGCGTGCACACTTTTAATGATAATTTACATTTTTGGAAGAGGAATGACATAAGAGATTCTAAAGGAAGCACAATCAAGGACAAACTGCTTTGGGTTAAAGTGGCTTTTTTATGAATAAATTGCCACATGCTCAAGTAATGCATACTTTGAGTCATCAACGTGTGGGAACTCACGCTGTAGGGAATTCTATGGCTGATGAGGCAGCCAAATCTGCAGTAGCCACAGCTAACATTGCAGCTGTAACCTGTCTCAAAACTCATATCGACAATGATATCCTGGCTGCTGTGAATGCTTTCAAAAAGAGGACCCCTTTGACACAGGGTTTTACTTCAAAATATTCCTATCATTTGAATTTTCAAAATGTTCCTTTTGTAACTATTCCTGAAGTTGTTGATCATATGATTCCCAACATGGACCGCAGACATGATTTAATTATAGCCACACATGAAGGCACAGCTTCTGCACATGCCAGTGTGGCTGCAATCATTTCAATCTTACAGCAAAGGTATTGGTGGCAGGGCTTATATTAATAAGCCAGAAAATATGTTTTAACTTGTGACAATTGTCAACAGATCACAAGTTCCACTGTGTCTCGTCCACCACAGACACATCTGTTTATTACTAACAAGCCTTTTGCCTGCATTTATTTAGATCACCTCGGTCCTTTGATTTCTGATCCTACTTTCAAATATATTTTGGCTGCAGTTGATTCTTGCTCTAGATTCCTCTGGGTTTGACCACAGCGCTCAGTGGATGCTCAAACTGTTATTAAAGACTTGCAGGTCTTTATCCAGACATATGCCTGTCGTACATTCCACTTGGACCAACGTCGCTTCTAAAGCTTTTCGTGATTCAATGAAGTCCATGGGTGTGTAAGTGCATTTTTCTTCTCCGTATAGACCCGAGGGTAATTCTGTTGTGGAATGAAGTGTGTTTTAAAGCAGTCCTTATTGGCTAGAGTATTAGGTACAGGGCGTGGTTGGTTGAACCATCTATATGGGGTTCAACGAGTTCTAAATAACCTCCCTAAAAGATGTCTGGGAGGGCAGACCCCATATGAAGTGCTTTTTGGCATCAGGATGTATGTTCCGGACCTGCATGGTCCAAACGTTGTGGCAGCTGCTGCAACCTTTGACGCAGATAACCATTGTGCTGTATTTCAGGACCTACAAAAGGTCTGTGCCACTCAATCTTACAAAGATTTGCCGGAGTCTCGCTCTTCCATTGCAGCAGATTAAATTCTAGTTCTGGCTGGCTTCTAAAAATTGGAGATCTGGTTCCAGAGAAGGTAGCCATTAAAAAGGAATTTGACCCGTCATACCATGCTCCTGTTCTGGTCCTTGGACTTCAAGGTACACGAACTGGGATTTTGCCACCTCTCCCTGGTTATAAAAACAATCGCTTTGTCTCCATTGAACATGTCAAACTGCACCATGTGACCTATACTTTATAGTATGCCACAGAATAGCAGTTCTTTTTCGCAAGACTTCTCTTTACAGCCTGTGAGCACCACCAATGCTGATCCTCCCCAGCTGAGGGAGGGGGAGGCTGAGTCCTCCGCCGACAATTTCCCTGCTATGATACCTGCTTCTAATATAATGTCTTTTACAACAGATCTCATTTATAATGATCCACCGATGGCGAGTCCATCTGGGTTGGCTTTCTCAAATCCTACTACTGAATTTCAACCTTCTGTTTCCCAGCTGAGTACCTCCGGATACTATATGGATCAAGATAATTTTTCTTCAGACAGTTCTTCTGTTTTGTACATGCCTCCTGCACAGATTTGTATTTTTATTTCATGGTTAAAACATACTTAACTAGTCCCTCTTGGATATATGTCTAGATCATACTTTCCTTGGTTTTCTTGTTCATGTGGATTGGATTTGTAACAGTTTTTTTCCTATTGATCAATTGTCATTACCTCCGGGAACGTTCTGCTACAGAACTGGTCGACAGGGTGTTAGCCCCCATTCTTCATCGCATAAACTGAAAAGAGACTTGTCCCTTGTCCACATTTTAGCCATTCCAGTGACTGATGGAATTGTTTGGGATAAAGTTCCTTTCGGTCCGACATATTCAAAGTTTCTATGGGTGATGTAATAGTGCCTGGGTTACATTCAGATGATTGGGATGTTGACACTGTAAATTCTATGCTTTCTGAATTAGAATATTATACTTTTTTCAAATCAGAAGATCTATACCTCGATTCCACTAACTATGCTGTTATGTTCCGATACCATCATTATGGACACCATTTTCTACATGGAACTGGTAGGCAACATCCCCATTTTAACTATACTCAATGGAAACATTGTCCAACTCCCCTTCCAGAAAATTTCAAAAAGAAAAATATACTTATTTCACGGGATATGACAGTTCAAACCCCATGTCATATTATTTTAAATTAACTCCAACACCACCAAAGAAATATATGCTTACCCAAACTAAGTTTATATTTGCTACTGCATTTGTCAACCAGTTGGCCCTCGAAGGTTATGATTATTGGAAGGATACCATTGATTTGAAATCAATTTGGGATACAAAGTCCTGGCAGGTTGAGGTCACGGAAACCTTGTTTCGAGCCTGTTTAATTCCCACACAAATGGTTTTCCTGAATGAAACAATACAGCAGACTACTTGTCTGGGAGTGGCCAAAATTAAAGAAATTAATGCCCCAACCATTCCCTCCGCTGCCCACTAAGATAAGTGGCAAAGTTTTACAAATTACATAGAAGAACAATTAAATAGCCTGGTGCAGAACAGTACTTTTAATTCTTCGTTTTCAAGTCCTGGTGGGTGGTTATTGTGGCCAGTGGACATAAATGGTTGTCATGCTCATGTTCTCAATTCCACATCTGGGTTTAAATCAAGTAGACCGGTTCCCCGATACCCTCAGTCAACACATTCTGGTATTGTTACCACCTATTCGATAGGAAAGTTATGTCAACATTGTTTGGAACATTCCACACTGTCTGTAGTAAAAAACATCTTTCTCTCCTGTCTGAGGACATGGATTTATCTGATTTTCTTTTGGGTCCCAAATCCCCACGTTCTAAGAGATTTATATATGCTAATTATAATGAAATTTAGAAATTATTCCAATTGAAAGCTGCTGCCCGTTTGAGACAAATAGACCAAGATAAGTTGGACAAATTGTTATCTGTTGTCGATAATAGTATAAATACGTTATCATCTCGTATTTATAACTTGAACAACATTGTGTCATCTGTTATTGGTATTGTGCAGAGTGACATATCAACACTGTCTCATGGGAAGAGTCAACTTAGATCCATTATGCAATTTAGCTGGACGCTTCAAACACTTAAAATGGGCACGTTCCATGGCATTACTTGAATTGTACTGCTTTGTTTTCACCTTTACACCAGGTGGCTAGAACTTCTAGTGAAATACAGTCATTGCTAAATACTAACCTTCCCCTGCATTTCAGAGAATTAGTTCATCAAATCTTTAATGCCTCCAATACGGCCGACCTTGCACACTTTTTCAAAGTTGTGGGCTCGGGCCTTGTTAATTCTTTTCAGACCATCTTGTGTGTAATCCCGGCTTTTATCCACTCCATTTTCTCTAGTCTATTTGGAGGATTCCTATTGCTGTTAATCCTCATTTGCGGCATTCTCATCCTGTTCCTGCTTCTCCACAATGGGCGCTCTGGAATTGGCATTGCTCCAACATTACCGTGAACGTATGTAGTGCTAGAGCACTCCCATGTATTGGGACCACGTGATGACCTTTGACTACCATTGTTTTGATTGACTTTTGGTGTTTTACTTTATCCTAGCTTGAATGTCCTGCATGTGCATGTTTCTTTGAAGATTTCTTTTGTGTCTCTTTGTAGTTTTAGAGTGGGAGCTTTCACAGAGTAGAACAGCCTTGCCAGGAACAGAACGTGATAGCATGAGAGAGAGAGAGCTGTGGAATGTACTTCTTGGTCTCGAAGTGCAGTGTTAAAAGCAGTGGTGCTCAAATGTGCATTATGTTGTACATTGGGAGGTAAAGTGTACAGTGCTATAGGCAGTTTTGCACAAATGCGCATTGTGTTGTACATTAGGAAGTATTATGAAGTTATTACCATTGGCTTTGACATGCCCTCATGTCATCTTGAATTCTGATTCTGTCTTGCTTGAGCTTTATGCGCACACAGGCAGGCTCCCAGATTACTCAAGTTGTTTAGGCTATTCACGTTCAAGGTTGTTTTAGGCTTTCGTGAGCTTTGCTGAGATAATGTGTGGGAAGTATGCTCTGAAAGAGTCATGCTTCCCACTGACTCTTTGATACTTGACTGACCTTGTCACCATACTCTACTAATTTTCAGTATAGGAACTGCATACCCTACTCATTTCATTATGTGCACACATGTCCTATCATATAGATGAGCACATGAGCAGAAAACACAAACATAGAACGAGAGTCCTGAGACAAGAGCACTGCATCTGCTGAAATGTAGAACATACATCTGTGAATTCTAAGGTACAGGGTCTGCCAGTAATCCCAGAGATCTTTGATATATAATCATTTAGCTTCATTTGCAAGGGAGGGGGGTTTAGTTTACACTGTCCTATAAAATGGCAGGCCTTTTCACGATACAGGGATTATTTACAATGCAGTATTTTTAGTATGCATTTGTTTTCTAATTGTGGCATATATACTGCATTTCAGAGCACAATAGTTTAAATGAATATTCTAAACTGCCTTTGTGTCTCCTGGTTATCTTATTGTGGACGAGTACAAGTGAGAGAGCGGAAGGGTGTGTTCTGTTACCGCGATCCCTGAGACGGTCAAGAGTGTTGTGTTCTGGGATGCCAATTCACTTGTCTGTCTGGTAAGGTTAGGAGGGCAAGTGAGGCACTATAGCTAGTCGGACCCGGGCTCATAGATACTGAGGTGGTATGGTGACTCAGTCCCTACATACTAATGTTCTATGGTTGCAAGCATAGTTCTGTTCAAAGAGCAGATTCCCTGAAACAAGACATTTTTCTTCAAACATTCTTCTAAGTTTGAAGGTAAACCAAGACCAGGTCCAATCCACTTTTGGCATGTGAACAGTGCTCCATTGTGGTCGGTTATAACTTTCAACTTTGTCCCAGTCTCATACGACTAGATGCCCTCGACTGGCGCTTTGATGTTTTAAGCGCAAATTTTTTACAAATGTATAACTCAAGTTCTACTAATTGGAATTTTGTAGTTCTGGTGTCAAATTATTTATTACATTTTTCTCTGTATTTCTAACTTACAGGCACATGCATCAAACATTGGGAGAAATAGGTATGCAGTTCCTCGGAGAAGTGAGAGAGAGAGAAAACAGAGGAAACACAGCAATAGAGGAAGGGAATTCCTCTTGTCGGAACTAGGGTCCTCACACACCCAGCAAGTTGGTGTCATGCTTCATCATATGAACCTGCTCCTCGTCGGGTCGGCGCTGCAAATGTTTTTAATCAGGTGGATAGCCAGCCTGAATAAAGTCATATTTTGGACTATCCAACTTGTTTTAGATCACCTCTATTCACTCACATCTACACCACTAGGCCCCTCACATGCACCGCACCATACGGCTAGGAACTGAAGATCTCCGCCAAAGAGCCCCTTTATGGGTGCCCGTCGGGTATTGCAGCGCCGACCCGATGAGGAGCAGGTTCATATGATGAAGCATGACACCTAGCTTGCTGGGTGTGTGAGGACCCTAGTTCCGACAAGAGGAATTCCCTTCCTCTATTGCTATGTTTCCTCTGTTTTCTCTCTCTCTCACTTCTCCGAGGAACTGCATACCTATTTCTCCCACTGCTTGATAGGGCATGTATGCTGGACCTCTATATGTAAAAGCCCTGTAGTCCCCTTTTGGTTGATCGAGTACATGCATCAAACATGCCATTTGCGATTCCTTATTAGCGAAAAATAAGGATTCGCTAATAAGGAAGCGCCTATGCATGTAGGAATCGCTGAGAAAATAGCGATTCCTACAAATTCCTTAATTGCGAGTCGCAAATTGCGAGTCGCAATTAAGGAATGGCTCCCCATTCATTCCTATGGGCCTACAGGCCCATAGGAATGATTGGGAGATAGCATGCAGCAATTTGCGAGTACCAATAGGTACTCGCAAATTGCGCATGCAACTTCAAGGTGCAAGGGTGTCAAAATGACACCCTGTTGCACCCCTGAAAAAGTGATGTGCACCCATGTTGCGCACTCACATGCCCCAAGGGCATGTGTGTGCGCAACATGAAACTTTGAAAAATGCACTAAAGTGCATTTTTCACAGTTTTGTAAATTACCATGAAGTTCAACTTCATGGTAATTTGCGCCCCCTAATAGCGAAATCGCTATTCTAAAGTGGTTCTTGCATTGCATTTAAGGAATCGCAAATTGCGATTCCTTAAATGCAATCGCAATTTGAGAAATCGCAAATAATTGCGAATTCTCAAATTGCAAGTGCCTTGAACCTTGATGCATCGCAAATGCCCTTTTTGCGGGCGCAAACGGCCGATTTTTGCGAATCGCACCGTTTGCGCTCGCAAAAATGGTTGATGCATGTGCCTGTTAGTGTGTAGTTTTTCATGTGTTGTGTTGTCACTTTATTTCTATTTGTTTGCTGAATTTATACCTTACACATTGCCTCAAAGTTAGCCTGACTTCTTTTATGCCAAGCTACCAGAGGATTAAGCACAGGTTAATTTACTGAATTTTGTGGTTCACCCTGTTTGCTGTTGTCGCATGAGAAGGGTTTTCACCCCCTTAAACCAATAACCCAATTTCCTACAATTACCTTCTAGAGTTGTGAAAGACATTTCTTCCTCTTAAGTAGACAACCATGCCTCAGTTACTCCGGAAAGAAATGCTGCTTTCATGTCACTCATTTTTGGGGACCGGCACTTATTTTTCCTCAACAGACTTTGATCCAGAGGAAGAAAGAGAAAAACACAAAAAGGGGTAAGAAGGAGGAATAGGAAGGCAGAAAAACAATGACAAATGGAGAAAGCAGGGAGCAAGAGATCTGCAGAGGAAGGGGCAGGGAGTGTCTGGTGGTGGATAAGAGAGACACGAGGTGGAATCAAGACTATGCAGTCTTGGCATTCGGCACCCCGACCTTCAATAGAGCTGGCCACGGGCTTCTGAGCAAAACTTTGGGTCCTCAGCATACCATAATTTATACATGGCTCAATATGCACATAACAATTAACATAAATGATGGAGCTTTCCAACAGTCTTGAATAAAACACACCATGCAGTCAACTAACCTGAGGGTGCCTGTAGTACCTGACCACACTGGACCTCAGTCTCCTTCCTCCCTTGACTTCCTTTTTAAACTGATGCTCCTTCCCCTACTCTTCTGGTGCTCAGCTTATCCTGTCCTACCCCACACATCTTGCTGTGTCCCGCTTTACCCATTCTGCTCCGTGTCCTCGTGGCGCCCATCTTTAATGTGGACTTGCTGCCCTTGATGCACCCCAACCCAATCGCAGTGCTTGCCTACTATGTGGAGTCCCCAGAGCAAAGTCTTAATTAGATAATCATTGAACTTGGCGTACCTTACGTTGTCCTTCCACATTCCGCATGAAAACAGCAGACGATGACTGTTCCATCTATAAATGTCAACAGAAAGGTCTGCAAAGTAAAAGCGTTCAAATTATCGTCAAAACAATGGTTCTTATTTTACAGACCTTGAAAGTATGAAAAGTTTAGCAAATCTACCAGAGTTCACATTGTGGTACCTTGCGAAATATGGAGTTAATAATGACATTCTGCAAAACAATCAGCAAAACTTTACCATTGTCAGGGCTACTAGGATTATGTGGCAATGGAATACTAAATTATGCAGCAATGTCATTCAAATTTTGCAGCAAAAAAGGCACAATTGGTTACACATTCTCTGACAGTATTATTTTCATTCATTTGAACTAGAAACATGTTTTTAAATTTATAAAACAAGTGTCAAATGCTGTAAATCCATTGTTTTGCGGTAAGCGCTGTATTGGATTTATGTCACTACTGTCCATCATTTTATCAAGCATTTATTCATGAAAGATAAACAAAACCCAGTAGGTAGTTATAGTTAGGACCTAGTTTCCATAACTTTGGCACCGTTTGATGAATCTAATTTTTCTTTATTATTTGGCTTATGTCTTTCTGATTTAGATTTGCTTGATTGAATTCGGGGTTGGTATTACTGACCAGAACAAAAAACAGGTTAGCCGTTTCAGCCACTGGGCTATGAACACTATGATAAGTAAAAGTGAAGGGACAAGGCACCTGTATATAGACTCACACGCGGTGCTGATTGAATAAGCCACTAGGCTGTGAATGTCTTACTTCTGATTTTGTGTTGAAGCCACATGGCCCATATAACTGTCTTTTTGTGCTTAAATTTTATTTTAAATGTTATCATTAGCTTTGTCCCTCACATCACTTAAATATAATTGAAAAAGAAAATTGGTGTACTATGACAAACCTTTACCAGAGCATGCCATTGATAAATTCTTTAAGTATGTCTTTTATGTTTATCACTGTGTGACTTTTTGAGGGGAAGTTGTGCACATTGTTTTTGTAATGAGGCTATGACGAAGACCCGGCTGGGTTGAACCGTGTTGCCAATAAAGTTATTTTTAAACTGACATGCTGTGTGCATGCTGCTGATCTTGGGATTCTACGAGATTCGCCTTTTTCTGTATTATAAGTGGCGGTCCACACCTGCTGTCCTGCACTGTCCCTACATGGTGTTTCGTGGAGGATTATATATATATATATAGATAGATAGATATATGTGTGTATGAAGAATATGTGTGTGAAGAAAGCGATCCTTGCCGTCGCAAAGCCAGTACCGCACACTTGAGTCCAATTCAAATCACTTTATTTCATTTCATTTCATCAGCCTTGCTGACAAATGCGTTTCGGCCACAACAGCCTTTGTCAATGTCAACGTGTCAATTCAAACCAACTATTTTTAAACATTATCCATTTCACTGACACTAAGGACAGACTTGCGATAATAAGGCTAGTATAGATTCCTTTACAAAACCTTTCTCGCCATCTTGGAATGGTTATGACTCTGCTACATTCATCAATATTTACAGTTTAATCTATTTGCACTCCTTTACATGCACATTATTATCCTGTTCAATTCCAACTACATGTAGTTATTGCAGTGCACATCAAATTTCCTTTGTATAAAAATAATAATAATAATTTAGCAATAGGCGGCAAATCACATTGCACCTTTTGTGGAAGATTTATATAAACATAATATTAATTACCATATACCCTCCATATGGGCAGTGTTGGCTAATTGCTATCAATTGAATTACTCATATACACAACTCCTATTGCGAGCAGTTCCATCAATAAGGGACTGCACGTAATATAATCGTCTTATTGAACCTGAATTTAGCCCTGAATGGGCTATTCTAAGAAGGTACCAATATACTTCCATCAACCATTCCAACTGGCACTGTCTAATCTTCCTATTGCACATTGCCTAATAGTACTCTTCATAGTGTGCACATGCTTTAATTTCATACAGTGGGACTAGAGCTCCCTTGAACCTAATCCCCCAGTCCTTTGTTCCAAACCCTTACAACAAATAATACCATCACCCAATGTTTGATACCCAACATCTCATTAAAATCTACGAAGAGACTAGATGCAAATAAAAATGTAAATCGAATTCAGTTAAGGCCATCTAGGAGAGAGTTTTGATTTCTGTGCTCCTCATTTGTTCTCTTAACCTATGTGGACCCACAGTTCCTCATCACTGTTCAGTCCATACGGTATAAGGGTCCTCAGCTCTATAATATATTTAGATTCCAGCTGACATAAAATCTTCACCTTGTCCCCTCCTAGAGGTCAATCAGATTCCCAGGGTCCTCAGGATCTACACAGTGCCCTCCTATGAGAACCCGGATCCAAATCTTTTACTAGACTGGGCAGAGCACACAACGTCGGCCAAAGGAATCATGAAAATCCTTATTAAATATGCGATAAGTGACAGAGAGAGCTCCTGGAAGAAATCAAACGCTAGGAAGAGCTAATCTCACAGGATTCTGAGAAAGAAACAATTGAAAACTTAAGACAACAAAGGAAGTCATGGCCGGTCAAATATGAAAAAATCATAAGGCAATGCAAACATAACAAATTTGCAAGGGATCAACATGATTACGAAACAGGGAGAGTACTAATTTTGCCAAGAAATTCGATCTGCCTAGGAAACCAGTGCAAGAGGCAAGTCATAGCAACACTGCCACAGTGGTTAGACACGTGTCAGAGTCTGAGATAGAAACAGACCAGTCATAAGCAGAAGGTGCCACCACTACCCTGACAACAACTGCTGGAGGGGCTGTACATTTTCCAAGGGAATATCAGATAATACAACAATCATGGCGCCAATTGGCACAAAGAACAAGACCCCCAGAGCAAGAGGTAGGAAAACAAGAAAGAGCAGCAAAAGAAACAAAACAGTATGGAATCCCAAGGGTTACAAGGAGCAAGAAAGGGGCATTTTGGAAGTAGCACCTCAAGATCTCACAGTGATCAAAAAAGCAATTATCATCATATGAAATACGAGTTCTTTGTAAAGGACTCAAGTTTTGTCCAACAAGTAGATGGGACTATGTACAAACGAGAATCCATGTATATAAATTCATAAGGAAATTGAAATTGAAAAATTTGTATCATGGTAGAGTGAAGAAGCCAGTGGGTAATGCTGAGGATCCCAATGAACCAACAGATAGAGTAACAGTAAATGATTTAACAGCTTTAAGAACTTTGCATGAACTAGAAGGTATCCCAGTACAAACAGAAGATGACTCAATAGAGAGTGGTCTTGAATTTTTGGATCAGATTGACATTACACAGAAAAATGCAAGAAGTCAGTTTAAAAGCAAGTCTAAATTCATTCCTAAGACAGCATTCGATATGATTGACAGTTTCCATGAGTTTGTCATAAAGGATTTGGACAAAATGAGAACCCAAACTGGGTGCAATCAGAAAGAATGGAAACATTACAATGTGACTAAGAAAGAGCGAGATGGGATTCTGGCACTTAAAGATGATCAGACAATAGTGATCAAGCCGTCTGACAAAGGCGGGAATGTTGTCATTCAGGACAAGGTGTAATACCAACAAGAAGCCCTACGACAATTAAGTGACAAAAGATGCTATGTCAAAACCACTAGGAAAGAATACAACAAGAGTATCCAAGAATTTTACCAACTGATTACGACCTGGAGAGATAGGGGTATACTAGATCAAGATGAAGCCGTCAGGGGTCATAATCTCTCTAGGCTGCAATGTAACACGATCTCCTTACTATCTCCCTCCTGGTTGGTTCCTTTGCTCCCTTTGATGAGATCCCACGCTCATCGCCAATTTTAGGAAGATGCCAAATGGGATACGTTTCAATAAAGAGGTTTATTCAGTCAGGACATGAAAGACCCCTGACCTGGCCAAGTCCTTACCAGTTCTGCCTCAGCCCTCACCCTTCATTCCAAGTTCCAGGGTAGAAGCTTAGTTGTTGCTAAGGAGCAGCCAGACCTAGCAGGGAATACATTATCAACATGTAAATAAACATAAATTGGATAACTGATTAAAGATATAACACTATATAAAAGCTCCTGTGCCTTCATTACCACCTCTTTTTATTCCTTTGAGCAATTAAACATAAGTGGCAAGGGATCCTCCAGTGTAGACCTTTGTTTCTTTCTATATCACTTTGGTGTTCCCCAAAGTCCTATTCTATATCCACTGCCTTTCTCCTTTATAATATTCCATTGTTTTCTATTATTTCACTACATGGCTTTAACTTTTATTCCTATGCTGATTATCAAATCATCTTTTAACTTCCGTATTTCACCATCTCTCTTTATGAATATGTCTACACTTGCTTGTGGGAGGTGAAGACTTGAATGTTATTTCATTTTTTAAACTTAGAGGCTTATTTACAAGCCCTGTGCCCTGCAAGAACATCACATTTGTTGACGTTCCGGTGGCGCAGATTGCAGAGCTACATATAGGAGGCCACAAAAAGTCACCCTGCATGGATTTTCATTCCCTCGTAGTTATGGTGTAAGGCAACGCAGCGCAAGCCACTGCGTTGCCTCACACTGTGTCGGGGAGGCGTGAAAAAGGTGTTGCAGTGGGTGTTCCCAATCAACGGCCATGGATTTTGACACATTCCCAGATTTACAACATAGCTTACATTTGGGAATGCGTCAAAACCCTTCACCTCCCCAGGGGTGGTGTAATAAGGAGAAATAACTTTATTTCTTCTTGTATTTTCTCTTTCTATGTGTGCTGCATTCTGTAGCTCACATAGAAAGAGGAAAACACCGCCATTGATTGTTTTTGTGCAGGAAGGTGTCCTTTCCCGCACAGAAACAATCATTCCTACAAAGCGGAAACCCTTGCATGGTGCAAGGGTGCCTGCGTTGGTGCGATGCAGTCATTTGTGTGGCAGTGCACTGAAAGTAGACAGGAATACACAGTATCTCATAGATGCAGTGCATTCCTGCCCTTTTCTTTTGATGCAGGGCAGCGCCACCCGAAGCTTGGCGGCACTGCCCTGCACCAAAATGTTGTAAATGAGGGCTTTAATCTCAAGAAAACAGAGGTTCTCTTTGTGGCAGCTTGATGTTCCTTTGTCACTCTACCTATCATTCTCTCCTCTCACTGTACTGCCTTATTCTGTTTCTGCCCGTGACTTGCACATTGTGATTTATCCATCTCCGGATTTGGTACCGCAGATTGTGTCAGTCCTAAAATCAAGTTAATTTTATTTGTTCGATATGTGAAAACCAGGCCAAACTTCTGGCACATCATGTTATGATTGTTACACGAATTCGTTCGATTACGCTATTATGCCGAATCGTGTAATTGAGACTTTGTTGCGATAAAAATCCTATTTCAGGAATATGGGAAGGAGGAGAACAAACCAAAGGCGAGCATTTGTTGTTCGCATCATGTGGGATTTGCACTATTTTGCGTCCACCCACCACAAATGGACACAAAGATACATTTCGCTTTAAAATATAATGTGAAGTGCCACTACTTTTATGAGCATTTTGCGTCATTGCAGCAAAGGACATTATGCAGATTTTGCTCAGGCCTACAGTCCACTGCTTTATTTCGGTCCCTACCGCTCTCCTGACGAAGCGAGACAAAGCAGGGGCGTAACAGACACCCCCGCAGCTCCTGCAGTGCTGGGTGCCCCCAGTCTTCAGTACGTGAATTGGGGGCCCCCAGTCTTCAGTACGTGAAGGGGGCCCCTTCCGCTCATCTGTTCAGAGCGGTGTGTGTCTTGCTTAAAGCAGCTGCAGTGTGCAGCCTGCTCTGAGCTGCTCGCGTTGACTCAAAGTAACAACTTACATTGTTTCTCTTCAGTCAGAGCAAGGCCCCTTACAAGACTGGGGACCCTAAGAGAGAGCATTCTCCATAGGGCATTGCTCATCTGAGAAGAGACGAAACAGCACAGTGCTGACTGGGGCAGGAGAATGTTTGCAGCTCCAGGAACAGGACTCTGCTGGGATGCATTGGAAGGTACAAAATATGGGGCAGAGCTATCAGTGGTGCAGCTGGTGCAGTGGCACCGGGGTTCAGGACCAAGGGGGGCCCACCTTGCCTGTGGAGACTGCATTTATTTCACTCGTTGGCTGCTCAGATCCGTGTTTTTCCTCGTATCTGCCCTGCACCAACCTCTCTGTTTCCACTCGCTGGAGAGAAAGAAACTCGAACGGCAGGTAGAAAAAAAAGAGACCGGCCGCAGATAGGCATCAGAGATGAGCAGTGGTTTAATTTGTAGATTATTTCTGAGAGGCTGTATTTCGATGGTGCTCTGGCTGCTAGTCAACAGTTGTTGTGATTTATAAGTGAGTGGTGCAGCATCAGCCATCCAATGACAAAGCAGTTCATAATCCAGACACTTTAGAGGATGGGCTGAGAACGCAGGTAAGCACTTTCGGCACATGCAATAGTTTCAGTTCGTCACTCACTACCAGGGCCGGCTTTAGCTCTGGTGGTGGCTGGTGCTACAGTCTTTTTTGGCGCCCCTCCTCTAATGACCTCCTCCTCGGATTCCCTCACTACCATCTGGCAAAAGTGTCCCTCATCTCTCCATAGCCCCTCTCTCACATACATTTAATTTGTTTTAAAGCACTGGTAAAGGCTGGTTTTACTAATCCACTCACCTAGCCTCATAAAATACATATCTGTTCTTTCCAATAGGCATATTAACCCACTGCGCTACTTTATGGTGAGTCAAAACTGCCACTAGACCCAACTCTGATCTCTTTCTCTAGCAGGAACATTAATTACAGGAGTTAGCTTGACATTTGTATTGCTGCCCAAAAGCTGGATGCACAAGGAACTCTGCAGCAGGCGTTTTTAAATCGTAAGAAGTTGCTAAGCACAGCGCCCCTCCTGAGTACAGTGCCCCTCTCCAGGTCAGAGCCCAGTGCGGCCACACCAGTCGCACTGCCCTAAAGCTCGCCCTGCTCACCACTCCCAAGCTCAATTGCTATATACATATTTTCCCCTAAAAGCTAAAAGAACTTATAAAAATGAACCAGTAGTGGAAAGTTGAAATAAACACATCTAAGGAAGACAAAGTGATTTTCCAGGGTGAACGAAGGTTGGTGCTTCTGTTCTTGTTCTAGAAACATAGGGCCAGATGTACGAACATTGATGTTTGCGACTCGTAACTTGCATTAAATTGCAAACATCAATGTACAACAGTGTCAGAGACACTGTTTGCGATTCCCAATGGGGTCGCAAATTGCATGCCTGATGCATATTAATGAGGCTGTTGCAATTTGCGACCGCATGGGGAATGGGTGGCACTTTTTATGCTATCTCCTTTGTATTTCCTTCATCCATATTCTCACCCTCTCCATTCCCTACCTCTCTTTTCTATCTCCGTCTTTTATACCCCACCCTCTCTTCCTTATCAGCTTTCCAGCTGAGCTTGTGTGGTATCCTGCTCTTCTTGATGTTTAGTCCTTCCTTTGTATTCTGTGCCCTGCTGCTCAGCCAGTTTGAGTGATGTCATTGAATGTTGATGTGTGTCTGGTTGAGTGAAATGTCAGTTGGAGTGTGTGGGCTGAGCAGCTGGGATGCTGCTCCCGGTGGGGCTGCTAATGCTACAACAACCTTATTTACTACTATTCCTGTAACCTAAGATGCCTACTTTAATCTAAAGAATAAACTACCCGTTGGATTCACCATCATCTCTGCTTACCCTCTTTCTTACTTTATTACACCTTGTTCTTGTAGCACCTCGTGATTTCTTTTCTGCATACTTTCTCACTGTGTCCCTTGATTAGCGCTTCCAGTGCTTTCTTATCAATCACTATGCTCTTTATCAATCTTGTACAGACCTGGAGCCTGGATCTCTTGTCTTCAGCTCTCATTGCCCTTCTTCGTCCTCAGATGCTCCCAGAACCCCTAGCCTCAAAGGTTGTATTTATTTACTCCAGAGTCTTAACTGGTGTCTCTAGAGGGTCCAGATGGTGCCAGTTCCCCAGTGCTATTTGTGCCCACCACCACAGCTGCTCAATGTATTGGGTGACGACACAGAAAAAACAGACCCTGAACCTTGCCACACACATTAAATTGTCCAACTACCTTTTGTAGTAAATCAGTGTTGTTTGATTAAAATGTTTGAATCTCTCTCTCTCCATCTACATACACACACGCACACACACACATACAAAAAGGCCACTGATTGAGGAGAGGATTTTGCTGGAGTTGGGGACACTTCCGTACCTCTGACCCACCACAAGCACTTTTTGTTTTGGACCGTGTATAATCACCTTGTTCAATCACCCCTTCACTTCCCTTAACACTCATACAGCATTCTAGTTGTATTCTGTACAGTGACATAGCAATGCTGTTGTGGACTCTTAAGCAAACAAGAAAAAAAGCCCCCACTAGGTCAAAACCTCATACACAGAGACATCCACATTGACACAACTCCCAAAAAAAAACAGGCATATTCCAACATAGGGAAACGACAAAAAGAGTATAATGCATGAGGTGCATCATTTAGGTCAGCACAGTGGCTTAAAGAGAATGTGCACTTTTCTTGTGGTCAGAGTAAGTTTATCAACATTTTCCATCAGCTGTGACATTAGTAAACCTGGTCTTGGAATCTGTCCGTGCTGCCTTTTAATTTTGCTAATTCATTGGTGTCCACACTCTGATAATAAATTGTAGAGACGAGGCAGTGCTAAGGTTTTTAACACATGCAGCTGTCTGTTACCATTCTTGACCACAGTATTTGTTAAGGACAGATGCATTTGTACATTGTTGTGTTTCCTGGATGCTAACAACTTGCTCTTGCTTCTTTTTCAAGCTCCACGCCTCTACCTCACAAAGCCATTTACTGGTAAGCACCACTATCGATCAAGGACAAAATAACCCCAAAAAATAAGCTGTGTTCCAACCCCACACCGCCTTCTCAGTAATTCCCAGTAAATCACTTTAAAATACTCCATAGAGGTCAGTTCCATCTAATGTTTGACAACAGCCCTTGAAACAGACTTCCTGTAGCGCATCACAACCCATCCAACCTGCTACTGTTCAGAGAACAACTCAAGGATCTCCTGCCAACACCCAACCAACCAACATGTGATGCCGATACTCAAGACTCACTCGTTTCCCCAACTCCTGACTTATTGATCATCAGCCCAAAAGTAAGACCTATCTCTTTCTCCAACCTGTTGTCCTGCAGAAACAATCCAAGGTGTCTTCCCCAAATTTCTCTAAATCGATAAAGACAAAGCCAATCAGTCACAAACATAACCTTCCACACTGTGCAGCTTTCTCTTCCAGGGTGTCTGAGAGACTGACAGACAGATACACATTCACTGTAGAGTGAGTCCCAGCACTTCTCTTGTCAATTGACAGAGACAAGGCATTTGATTGAGTGCACTGGCCTTTTTCTGTGGGAAATACCGATAAGGCGGGTCTGGGTACACGATTCTAAACATGGGAATCGTGCAACTATTCTAGCCGCTCAGCTCAGAAGCTGAGCTGGACTTTCACTTCATCCAAAAGAAATGGACTGGCTTACTCCACAAAATTAACACCTCCTCATTCTGTGCCTCGGGAAAAGAAGCAGTGCTGAAGATAACACACTATTGGTACTACAGCCCAGCCAAAAGGTGAAATGGAAACTCAACAGTCCTAATGGCTGTTAATGCAACTTCGGCCACCCAGACACACTTACTCATTTCCTCTGGCTCTGTCCCAAACTTAAATGCTACTGGTAGTCAGTGTTGAAAGATATCAACGAAATGCTTGCAACAGATATACCCTGTCTTCCTAGCTACGTTTTACTGAGACTTCCCAATGCCCCGACACGCCCTCTACACTCTATCAAAGGGAAGGCAATAATAATGGCTTTGGCTTTGTGTGGGCCTAACATGTCATCAAAGCCAAATAGGGCCCAGATACATTGTCGTCTCACTTTGACTGGTTACATAAACTGTGGGACCTTACAGGGATGAAAAAACGTACTGCTTCCCTGGAAAACAAGTTGCTACACTTTGACAAAACGCGGGGCCCATACATCCAATCTCTGGCACAGGACTTTTGGGAACTTACTTGTCCTCTTTAGTTAGGAGTACACCAGCTTACAAGACGAGGGGTCACGCCTGACCAGCAAGACAAAGACTGGCCGCAGTGGGTACGACGCACTAAAAGGCCCAGCCTGCTGACACTGAAAACGTTGCGAAAGAGCTAATTCTGGTGAGAGATGCCATGCTCCCTGGGTGACAACCCTTGATATTTTATCCCTCCCTCCCGCCTTTCCCAGTCCCCCCCCGGAATCCTCCATTCCTTGACTTCTATCTCCTTCTTCTGTTCTCCCACTGTTATGCCCCACTGTTCTACCGCATCGGCCTTTGGATGTAGGTAAGAGTATTTGTTCCCGGATAAATTAATAAAAAGATCTGTACCATAAAAGATCAATGGCTCTGCAAAATATTTACATTGTTAAAATAATATTCCATCAACACAAGTAAAATTCAAAGTGGTGTACATCAGTAAGAAGCTCTATTTACAAAGAGAATAAACCGAATTAAAATGTTTTAGGAAAAAGCAAAGACCTCATTATATCAAGCAGAATAGAATATGCCACCAAATACTTATATATTTTATTAACAAAGATATTCTAATTGCACCAAGATTGAAGAAAAGTACATTCATGTTGATTAGTGTGATGGTAAATGTTAGCCTTAAATGTCAAATCAATGCATTAAGCGTTATCAGCTTGGAGAGTTTAATCCCTGACACGGAGTTGGATTTTAATTATGAAATACGCATAAGTGGTTCATGAGCCTTAATGAATGAGCCTAGATACTGCTGAGCAGTCTGAGAAGACAGCACGGTTGGGGTATACAGCAGTGGCTGAGCAGACCAGTGTGAGCTATTTACACTTAAATAGAGAACTTCAAACTCTGTGCTCACAATCCAGCCCATCACATATGCACTGCACACTGACAACCAACTCATGTAAAGGGAATATTGATCTCCTCTTCCTCAGTGTTTCCTTCATCTAATTTTCTTCCTGTGTGTCTCCTTTATCCATTGTTTCAGTGGATTTTTCCTTCTGCATTATTTCTCTCTCTTTTGCAAAGTCTTAGTATTTTTCAGAAGCCTTCTCCCCTTTTCCTTTGTCTTTCACTGGCTCTCTCTTTTACTTTTTCACTCTCTTTGTGGGTTCCTGGTCTCTTCCACCCATTTTCCTATTTGGGATCTTTTTACCCTACATTTATGAAGCTCTTTCTTTCTCTTTTTCAACATTTTTTATCACCTCTCTCTGGGCTTGTTTCTTTCACCCTTTCTGCCTCCTTGGGACCCGTACTATTGCTCCCTGTGGCCCTGCTTCGTCCATCTTCGCCCCATCTCTCGATCTATTTGAAGGGATTTCTTTCACTCTCTCCTAGGTTATCTAACCTTACCTTTCTCTCTTTGCTCATCCTTCCCCCTGTCCCTCTCTTTATCTATCTCCTGGCACCGGTCCACGCAACGCAATCTACCATCTCTGGCTTCTTTAGTTTCTCTGCACAACATGTGTTGATGATGTTCAACAGAAAGAAAACGTATTGTTTTTCAGTGATCCTTACAAAACTCAAAAATCATATGCTCACTCTCTTGTGGCTTATCTGCCTTTCTCCCTCAATCTCAAGGGGGGCTCATTTGCTCTTATTGGTCTCTTTCATTCTTTATATGGCTCTCTGGGTTTCTCAGGCTCCTTCTATACTTTCTCTTTGGGGCTCTCTTTCACCTTTTGATCTTGTATTTTTTCATACGCCAGAGTGTTTTTTTCC
Organism: Calotriton arnoldi; assembly: GCA_963921515.1. Classification (NCBI taxonomy): domain Eukaryota; kingdom Metazoa; phylum Chordata; class Amphibia; order Caudata; family Salamandridae; genus Calotriton; species Calotriton arnoldi. The sequence goes on from CAWUFW010007479.1 coordinate 103,526, forward strand.
TAAGTGCAAATTAATACATTCACCATAGCTCTAACCCTGTTCTCTTTCTCGCATGCACACATTTGTGCTCTTCAAAGATGGCTTTTTCCTCTTTGTTTATATATTCACATCTGGGGGTACTTTAAGGTTTCTCAGATTTGTGGTATTATATTTTTGCTTCTACTCTCAAACACTAGAAACTTATTTCACTCTCCTTTGGTCTTCGGAACACTCTGATAACCCTCTTCACCTCAAGGCATCTCTTATAATAAAGTGTTTCTTTGTTCTGTATTTATACAGTCTCAAAGGTACTTCTGTACAAATTTACCAACCTCAAAAAGATGAAACTATGACTTGGCCTAGTTGAGATTCGAATTCATGAACAACAGATCACAAAACATGACTTCTCTTTTGATCTCACTGTCTTCTCTCTCACTCTTTCCCTCTCTCAAAGTCTTCTTTTCTTCTTAGTTCTCTCACCCTTCATCTCTCTCTCTCTCTCTCTCTCTCTCTGCCTCGCTTACTCTCATTCTTTCCATGTATCTCCTTCTCATTATCTTGCTCCTCCTCTGGTTTACTTTCTGTTTTTACGCCATCTCTCGTTTTTCACCCCTTTTGCTCTGCTTGTTGTGTCACCTAATTTTTTCTCAAGCTTCTCACATTTGTTTCCCCTCACATTGTTACACTTCTCACATTTTTCCACTTTCTCTTTTCTTGCTCTGACTGACACGCTCTCAGTTCTAATTTCATCTTCCACTGTGTCCCTTATATTTCTTTATCTGTAGAGGTCTCACTTTGCACTTGAGAATGAAACTATAAAATAAGGTTGGAATCCCGTACCAGAGTAATATTTCAAATAACTGCAAGGGCTGCATCACCTCATGGATAGGCAGCATTCTAATATAACACTGCATATAGGTTTTAACAACATAATGTCATCTGAAATATACAAATTGCAGCATTTTTGCCCCTATGTTAAAATATGCAGTGGCTGGTGCTTTTTGTGCTTGGGGTCTCTGCAGTGTCTACCATGGAGCTCAGGTCAAGGCACCTTTCGCCAGCACAAGTGCTGCACCCTAATGGACTGCTGTAATTCTAGGCACATTTATAACATTGTGTTAATGAGCTCTGGCATCCCCTAAAAAAATGGAAAAGACTTTGCACCCCAGGAGGAACTATATGTACAGACAACAAACTTTAGTTTAATGCCAAGTAAGTGTCTAAGTTTCTAGAACAAGAACAGAAGCACCAACCTTCGTTCACCCTGGAAAATCACTTTATCTTCCTTAGATTTGTTTATTACAACTTTCCACTACTGGTTAATTTTTATATCTTCTTTTAACTTTAGGGGAAAAATATGTATATAGCAATTGAGCTTGGGAGTGGTGAGCAGGGAGGGTTTTAAGGCAGTGCGAGTGGGCGCTGACCTGGAGAGGGGCATTGTACTCAGGAGGGGCTCTGTGCTTAGCAACTTCTTACGATTTAAAAACGCCTGCTGCAGAGTACCTTGTGCATCCAGCTTTTGGGCAGCAATAAAAAGTCAAGATAACCCTTGTAGTGAATGTTCCTGCTAGAGAAAGAGATCAGAGTTGTGTCTAGTGGTAGTTTTGACTCGCCACAAAGTAGCGCAGGGGGTTATTATGCCTATTGGAAAGAACAGATCTATATTTTATGAGGCTAGGTGAGTGGATTAGTAACACCAGTCTTTACCAGTGCTTTAAAACAAATTAAATGTATGTGAGAGAGGGGCTATGGAGAGATGAGGGGCACTTTTGCCAGATGGTAGTGAGGGAATCCGAGGAGGAGGTCATTGGAGGAGGGGCGCCAAAAAAGACTGTAGCACCAGCCACCACCAGAGCTAAAGCCGGTGCTGGTGGTGAGTGACGAGCTGAAAGTATTGCATGTGCCGAAAGTGCTTACCCTCCTTCTCAGCACATCCTCTAAAGTGTCTGGATTATGAACTGCTCTGTCATTGGATGGCTGATGCTGCACGACTCGCTTATAAATCACAACAAGTGTTGACTAGCAGCCAGAGGACCGCTCAGAAATTTTTACAAATTAAACCACTTCTCATCTCTGATGCCTATCTGCAGCCGGTATGGTTTTTTTCTTCCTGCCCTTCGAGTTTCTTTCTCTCCAGCGAGTGGAAACAGAGAGGTTGGTGCAGGGCAGATACGAGGAAAGACACGGATCTGAGCAGCCAACGAGTGAAATAAATGCAGTCTCCACAGGCAAGGTGGGCGCCCGAGGTCCTGAACCCTGGTGCCACTGCACCAGCTGCACCACTGATAGCTCTGCCCCTGATTTTGTACCTTCCAATGCGCCCCAGCAGAGTCCTGTTCCTGGAGCTGCAAACATTCTCCTGCCCCAGTCAGCACTGTGCTGTTTTGTCTCTTCTCAGATGAGCAGTGCCCTATGGAGAATGCTCTCTCTGAGGGTCCCTACTCTTGTAAGGGGCCTGGCTCTGACTGAAGAGAAACAATGTAAGTTGTTACTTTGTTTCTCTTCAGTCCTGAGTCAGCACGAGCATCTCAGAGCATGCTGCACTCTGCAGCTGCTTTAGAGCAAGACACACAGCTCTGAACAGATGAGCTGAGGGGGCCCCTTCACGTACTGAAGACTGGGATCCCCCCGCATTGCGGGGGTATCTGTTACGCCCCTGCACGGATTCATCTTCACTATATGCAGAGTGTAAGATAAAAGTGATGCAAAAATTAAATTGTATTCCCCAAACGTTTTGCTTCTTCCTCCTATTTTTTCCTGACCTGGTTGTGTTGGTTTTAGGACTCTGGGCACTTTACCACTGCTAATCAGTGCTAAAGTGCATATGCTCTTTGTGTAAATTGTTTTTATGGATTGATGTTTCCATGATTGGCATATTTGATTTACTAGTCAGTCCCTAGTACTGTGCACTGTGCGTGCCCAGGGCCTGTATATCAAATGCTGCTAGTGGGCCTGCAGCACTGATTGTGCCACCCACATAAGCAGCCTGTAAATGTAACTCAGACCTGCCACTGCAGTGTCTATGTGCAGTCTAATACGGCCATGTCGACTTGGCAAGTGCACCCACTTGCCAGGCCCTAACCTTTCCTTTTCTTACATGTGAGTCACCCCTAAGGTAGGCCCAAGGTACGCCTGTGGGCAGGGTGCAGTGTCTGTGAAAGGTAAGACATGCCCTGATGTGTGTGGCATGTCCTGATAGTGAAATACTGCCAATTTAGTTTCTCACTATTTAAATGCTATCTGGCCCATAGGAAAGCATGGGAGTTAATTTATAACATCTTATAAATATAACTTCCGTTTGGGATCAGATAGGAAAATAAAGTTTAGCATAACTGAACTCAGAATCTAAAGATGCATCTTTTAGTAAAGGTGATTTTTACATTCTTTGTTTGAAAATACCACTTTTAGAAAGTAGGTATTTTCTTGCTTAGCCATCCTGTGTGCCTCTGCTAGGATGTATATTGACTGTCTGGATTTGGAGTGACAGGGGCTGGGGATGTGCAGTGGCTCCAGAGAGTCTGGATGAGTCAGGGCTGGGCTGAATAGACCTGGGCTGCATTTAGAGTAGGGGGAGGAGATTTCCTTTCACCTGAATGGGCCTGGTCTGCCTTCCACAATGCTGTCTCCACCTCCTGTCAGGAAGCTGGGCCAGAGAGGACAGAACTGGTTTGTACTAAGCACAGACACTCTCTGCCTGAGAGAACAAAGAATTTTGTAGTATAAATACTGGGGCCCATACCCCAGAACTTTAGAACTCTTTTGAACCAAGAAGACTGCCAAGAAGAAGCTGTGAGGAGGAACTACCACTTTGCTGAGTGCTTTGCTGTGTTGGCCTGCAGTGGCTGCTTCTGTCTTGGGCAGTGAAAGGACTGCACTGAACTTTCTGCAACTTCTTTATTGAGTTTCTCCAAGGGCTTGAGGTAGAGGTTGCCCCCTGTTCAAGAAGTCTCAGGAACAGCAAAGACTTCAAGTTCTTCTGCCGTCAGCACTGGGGACTGTGTGTTTTGTGCTGCAACAGAAGAAAAAGCAACCTGACGCCGTCTACGACGCCGCTGCCGACTCTATGTCCTGAGGGCACCGCAGAGGGCACCGCCGCACTTTGCACCGCAACCCTGGTCTCACCAACGATGCCACCTGACGTCTCCACTGAGCCGCTGCTTGCACCATGACCTGTGAGCACCGCACTACGCACCACCTCACTTCATGCCGTCCCCATGGTATCCCCGACGACGCTCCACGCTGACATTGACGCCGCTGCTTGCACCGTGGTTCGAAGGCACTGCTCGTAAGTTACACGATGCACTGTCCTCATCCCGCACCGCAGCCTTGGCCCACCAACGCCGGTGCCATCGACTCCAGTTCATCAGCCGACGACAGCGCTTCAGCAACGACGATGCCGCTGCTTGCACCGTGACCTACCAGCACCAAGACGAGCACCGCATCACTTCGCACCGCAGCCCTGGTCTCAATGATGTCGGTGGACAACCGTCACCGAGCCGCTGCCTGCACCACGACCTGAGGGCACCGCACGCTGCACTTCGCACAGCAGCCCCGACGCCTGCCGACGCCGGCGCTCCAGACTTCAATCGCGAGGAGTTCGATCTGCAACGTGTGTGACTCCAAGGGCCCGATGACTCCTGCACCGACCTCCGGAGCGGACGCCTGCGGACGCTGGCCCTTCAGGGCTCATCGAGAGGTCGCCGACGCCCTATATTTCTAAAGGTACTGTTTTGCGGGTCTTCCCGACACCGTAGCTGGCCCGCGACGCCGCGGTCAGCCAGAACTGTTTGGATTTGTTGTTCACGACGCCGTGATAGCCCCAGATGGAGCTATCGACTTCAAGGAACTGTATTTCAAGTCTATTTTGATTACTGAAGATTTCTGAGAACTGTATGGTGAATTTCTATCATTTTTAGTCTTGTTTTGGATATATAAAAATATTGGATATTGGTGTCCTTTTGTAGTGTCTTCACTGTATTACTGTTGGTTATGTGCAAATGCTTTACACACTGCCTCTAAGATAAGCCTGACTGCTTGTGCCAAGCTCCCAAGGGGGTGAGCAGGGGTTATTTTAAGAGTGTAACTTCCTTATCCTGACTAGAAGGAAGGGTCCATACTTGGACAAAGGTGCCAAACCTTGCCAACTAGAGACCACCATTTCTAACATTAGATGAAGAAGTCGCCACAGGATACGAGTAGGGATATTGGCAAAATAATATAAGAACTTGTGTAGAACTATCATTTTATTACGCAAGATGCGGGTTAACATAGAGGGCGATAGAAATATCCAGCATTCAACATGCATTCTAAAAGAATCTAGTGCAACACCGAAGTTGCGATGAGGAAGTGCTGAAGATTCATGCGTAGCCTGAATGCCCAAATATGTTACACCATCTACGGTTCATTTTAGGGGATACTCTACAGGGAATGGTTCAGAGGCATCTGTCTGACATGACCTGCCGCATTCACAGCCATCCCACACTGACACCTGCTCCCACTCCCTGCGTAGCAACCCCCACATCTTCCTTCCCTGCCTGCAGGACTCAAAGGTAGCGAATGCGAAGCAAACTCCATGTTGGAGGAGATCGCAGATGGTGGTCTTGTTGGCGACCATTTAAGTAAAGATGGCTGCCATGCTCCTCTCATGCCTCTTCCCTGTGTGAAGACGGCCACCATCCATGAGTCGTTGCACTGTTCCAAGATGGCCCCCGTTACTGAATCTATTGCGAGGCTTGGGTAGCCTCGCAATATTGCACAAACTCTTGTGGCCATCTTGAATTTGGCTGCTATATAAAGGCTCTTTGTCTGGCATCCTGTGCCTGCTGTTCTGAGACTTCTGGGACATCGGAGAAGGCGGTACAGCAAGTAGGACCCTTAGAGCAGCGGTGGTTGCTGGAATCCCTAGCCTCTATCCCAGTGAGCAGCGCAAAAAGCTGGCCACGGGAAGGAAAGCCACCTTTGGTGGTTTATTTCTTTATATATTGAGAGCATTCACATCGGAATCGCTACCGAGTGCTGGAACTTGGGAACTCATTTGTAAGTAACCAAGGCTGTGAACTTAACAGCAACCACTTCCTGCTATTCAGGCACTAACTCGAGGGACGATTCAAAGGTAAAAAGCCTGATGTGAGTTAATGTGTGACAATAACACTGATGTATGCATGGTGCAAACCAACCAGTGGACATTCATATGACAACTATCTTAATGTTTGCGTGTGTGTCGTTAACACTAGCAAGTTAAAATAGAACATTGCAACCCTGAGCCTTGATTATTCTATTAGGGCTGCTCTTTGTTTATTAGTGTTAAGATCATTCCTGAGATATCACGGGAAATCCAAGATTCCGGTAGACTGAATACCAAGTGGTGAGAAAAATACCTGTTACAGCTTACCAGGTACCACTCCTAGAATTGCTTGTGTTAGTATCAGAACAACTAGAACTGTACGTCTGTAAGAATTAGAATTATTACCACTGTGCAATTGTGATTACTTTCTTTTACAGGTCACCATCCCTGCAGTACCCTCCCTAATTTCCTTTCTCCATCTGGCCACTCTGATCCTCTGTGCTGTTTTAGTCAAAGCCGGAGCTGCCGGAAGGTGGGCTTCTGGGAGGTACTGTTCCCGAAGATTCAAGTCCCTGACAGAATAACAGGCCCATAAATTGCAAGATTCTCCTGAACACTGCCTACCAGAATGGCCTCCTAGGACGACCTAAGTGCCATGATAGCGGATCTAAAGGGAGAAATTCCTGCCCCATGGGAAGAAACAGCTGCCTTAACTAGTAGGGTGAACCAATTTCAGTCCAGGCTAGAAACACCAGCATCACCCTATGGTAGACCTGCTGTGATCCGATCATTCCCCCCCCCAATACCTGCTACCATACCACTAGCACCTCCAAAGTGGTTTTCAGGAGATCCAGCTAAGATCCAAATTTCCTTACGCAGGGACAGCTACATTTTATGATGTGCCCTCAATCTTTACCCACTGCACAGTCCCGCATGGCATTCTTGGGCCACTCCACTAGTTAATGAAGATGATCCTTTGTTGTACAACTGACCTAGGTTTAAATCTGAATTTGAAAAGGTTTTTGATAGAAGGACCACCACTGTGTCAGCTGACTGCAAATTGCTGGAACTTCGACAAGGCAACTGATATCTTATTGCGTGCCAGACTCAATGTAAAAGATTACTAGCCGAAACAAGTTGGCCAGAAGAAAAATGAGCGGTCCTCTAATATCAAGGATTAACAGATGGTCTAAAGGATGTATTGGCCCATATTGACCCCAACCTATGACCTGTACCGACCTCATTAATCTAATGTTAAGGCTAGACCATCACCTTCCTGAAAGCCAAAGGGAAAAGAGGAAGGTAGAAACCAAGACCTTCCTGAAATCGAAACCAGCACCTGTAATGGTAACCCCTGAACTAATGGAAGTTGGAGGGGTCCGAAGTCCCTTAACCAAAGATGAACAAGACACTCTCTATAAGAATGGACTATGCCTGTATTGCAGCAAGAAAGGCCATTTTATCAAGGACTGTCCCACTAGCCCTAAAGCTAACAAATTCAAAGTGGCAGAAAACTCGGTATCCCGTTGCGGAATCAGGAGTCGGCCTCAGGATTAGACTTGCAATCACCTGAAAAATGTGTGGCCAATACCTTACAGAGTGTGGTCCCCCATTTTATAATAAAGACCAGTATCAAGACCCTAGATCATGTAGTTAAACCATGATGAATTAGGGCCAAATTTAATTTTATTGATGCCAAGTATTTAGATCAGTTACAACTGGGAACACAAGGAAAGGATAGACCAGAAACAGTTCAAGCCGTGGATAGTACCATGTTGACCTCAGGGCCTCTCACTAGACACACCACCTTAGTAACACTCCAGTGTAAGAGTAATTTAGTATATCACCAAGAACAAATTCAGTTTGACGTAATTGACGCTCCCCAATTTAAATTAATCCTTGGCATGCCATGGTTGACCCTTCACACCTGGTCATTGATTGGAATCAAAGGAGTATAGAGCTTTCTTCAACCATTTGTCAGGAAGTGTGCAACCACGGGACTGACTCAGAACCGACAAATACCTCTCTGCACCATACCATTGTCACTGCTGCAGAAAAAGATATCACATTGCCAAAGCAATGTCAAGAATACTATGATGTCGTAAGCCAATCCAGTGCAAAGACCTTACCCCCACATCTACCCTATGATTGTCAGATTGATTTAGTCCCGGGTGCAAAGATTCCCACAGCCGCATCTACAGACTCACAGAAAAAGAAAATATTCATTTGAAGCAACACCCAGAGAAATATTTCAAAAATGGCTTCAAGTGTCACCCCAGGTTACCCACGGCTTCAGCCTTGTTTTTTATACTTGAGGCAAACAGTGAGTTGCATACCTGAATCGATTACAGGGTGTTGAATAATGTCACCATCAAAAGAGCTATCCGCTTCCCCTCATTCCAGTTATTTTAAATCAGGTGCATACCTCAAACATTTATTCCAAACTGGATTTAAGAGGGGCTAACCACTTGGTCCACATTAGAGCATGGGATGAGTGGAAGATCACTTTTTGTATGCCATTCGGGCTGTATGAATATTGTGTAATGCCCTTTGGTCTATGCAATGCCCCCATGGCATTTTGATTCTTTCTTAATTATTCATTACTGGCAGACTTGGACCTATTTAGGATCGTCTACATAGATGATATTCTTATCTATTCTCAATCTGAGAGTGAGCATGTACAACATGTCAAAACTATCTTGGAGACATTACGGCAGCATGTCTTTTATTGCAAGTTATCGAAATGTGAATTTCACAAAGCAGAATTCCTGGGGTTCAACAACGTTGGAAAGGAAAGTCCAGGCAGTGAAGGAATGGCCACAACCCCAAAATGTTAGGAAAGTATAACATTGATTAGGGTTTGCAAACTTCTATCGCCTCTTTATACCCAACTTCTCTACCGTCGTGGCTCTCATCACCAGACTATTGTGTAAGAACATGGACTTTAATAGGTCCTTGTTAAAAATGGGGGTCTCTAGTTGGCAGAGGTAGGTACCTTTGTCCAAATAGGGACCCTTGCTCCTAGTCAGGGTAAGGGGGATACACTTCTAAAATAACCTCTGCTCACCCCCTTGGTAGCTTGGCACGAGCAGACAGGCTTATCTCAGAGGCAGTGTGTAAATCATTTGTGAACACATACAGTAACACAGTGAAAACACTACAAATGGACACCACACCAGTTTAGAAAAAATAAGTAATCTTTATCTAAACCAAAACAAGACTAAACGACAAAAATCCACAATACAGTAATAAAAATATGACTTTTAAATGGTAGAAATAGTTCAGTTCAATGCAAGTTGTAAATGCGACACTTTTCTCACAAAGTACCTTAGATGTGTCACGCAAAACAAACAAAATGGCCGCAGGGAAGGTGATGCGTCGGTTCCTTACACGAAAGAAAGGCGATTCCTTGGTTCCTTGCTTCGGGGGAGGTGATGCGTCGGTTCCTTACTGCAGTGCAGGGGAGGTGATGCGTCGGTTCCTTATTGGAGAGGAGGTGATGCGTCGTTTTCTTACTGCGTGGGGAGTTGATGCGTCTGTTTCTTACTGCGTCCCCCAACGATGCGACAGTCTTGGCGCCGCGATACGTCGATCCGGTACGATACGTGGCTTCGTGCAGCTGCACAGCAGGCTTGCGTCGGGATCAGTGCAGTGACCTCGGACTTCGGAGATCGTTGCACCCGATGCGTCGTTCAGCGATTTCTCGAACCGCGGCAGGCGCTGCAACGGTTTCTTCGCTGATGCGTCGGAAACAGGTGCGGATGCGTCACGCTTCTTCGATGTTGCGTCGATTTTCCAGCTCCCAGCAACAAACAGTCTCTAGAGGTCCTAAACGCAGGCACCTCTTTGCAGGTTGGAATTCCCAGCAAGGGAATTCAGGGGAGCTGGTGGTGAAGTCTTTGTGTCCCTGAGACTTCAGAAGAGGAGGCAAGCTCAGTTTCAAACCCTTGGAGATCTTTTCTTCAAGCAGGTGACAAAGCAAACAGCAAAGTCCTTTTTCTCCTTTCCTTGGCAGCAAGCAGCCACTGCAGGCCAACACCAGACAGCAAACAGCACAGGGGCAGTATTCCTCCTCAGCTTCTCCGGCTCTTCTCCTTGGCAAAGGTTCCTCTTGATTCACAGAAGTGATCTAAAGGTCTGAGGTCTGGGCCCCTCTTTTATACACAAAATCCTTTGTTCTCTGAAGGCAGAGAGTGTCTGTACCCAGCCAAAACCAGTTCTGCGGGGCACTTTGCAAGTGCACAACAACCTCCATTGTCAGTGTGAGCCCTGGCTCCAGACACACCACAGGGGGGCGGAGCCATCATTGAATGTAAAAATCACCCTCACTAAAAGATGCATTTTAACATTCTGAGTTCAGGCATACTAAACTTTATTTTTCTACCTTGTTCCCAGGGCCAGTTATGTTTATAAGATGTTATAAACAAACTCCCCATTCTGTCCTATGGGAACAGGTAGCCTTGCAATAGTGAAAAACGAAATTGGCAGTATTTCACTATCAGTACATGCCACACACATCAGGGCATGTCCTACCTTTCACATGCAAAGCACCCTGACCACAGGGGTACCTTGGGCCTACCTTAGGGGTGACTAATATGTAAAAAAGGGTAAGTTTAGGCACTGGCAAGTGGGTGCACTTGCCAAGTCGACATGGCAGTACCAGACTGCACAAAGGCTCTGCAATGGCAGGCCAGAGTTACATTTTACAGGCTGCTTCTGTGGGTGGCACAATCAGTGCTGCAGCCCACTAGCAGCATTTGATTTACAGGCCCCTGGCACACACAGTGCACTGTACTAGGGTCTGACAAGTAAATCAAATATGCCAATGATGGAATCACTAATCCGTGACAACAATTTACAGGGAGAGCATATGCACTTTAGCACTGATCAGCAGTGGTAAAGTGCCCAGAGTCATAACACCACCAACAACAGGTCAGAAAAAATACAGGAGGAAGGCAAAAAGTCCTGGGATGACCCTGCAAAAAGGGCCAAATCCAACACATCCCCCTTCCAGCTTAAAGCCAGGGTAGACTAATCAATACCTTTATAGGCTTCCCTGGTTGGGGCGATAGAACATGGATCCTGGCCCGCAACTGCAGGGGCATATTCTATGACAATCTGAACCCATTTGGATCTCTCTGTTCATACTCTCAGGGCCCACTAAGCTAACCCATGGGGAACCCTTCTCCTCACCTGTGGACCCCATCTGTGCAGCACCTAACCATAGTTTGCTTACAGGTGTGTCCCAACAGACAGACAGTACCCACATGGCCAACACAGTGGTGTGGCCCAGTCCACCCCCGGGGTGTTACTCCTGTCCCCCCCCCAGGGGCAACTCTGTCCACCAGGACAGCAAGCCACAGTGGCCACTGACAGTTGTCAGTAATGAGACCCAGGCCTTATGCCTCTCAGGGCTCTCAAACCTCTGTGGCGTCAGAGAGCGGGGGGCAGTAGCCCCAGGTGCCTGGCACCCTTTGTCCACTCTTCCTCCTGTCAGGTCAGGTATGACATCCTGAAACTGACCCACCAGCCCCGAGCCTGTACCCGGCGGATGGATAGGAGACTGGGGTGGGCTTTCCCACACCCGGTCCTCCTTCTCGGGGCTCTGCACCCTCTCACCTGGAGCGGTACCCCCTTCCAGAATTGCCAGGGCACCTGTGGCAGGTGTCCTGCACAATTCGCCCACCAGTTCAGGGGTTCTATCCTGCAACTGGGATCCCAGCCTAGGGTCTGTACCCTTAGACTGGGCAGAGGTCAGGGGTGAGGCTGCCCTCTCCCCGCCCCCTTTACTGGGGCCCTGCACTCTCCCACCTGGAGTGGTGCCCCCAGAAGACAAAACAGTAGGGACACTGCTTACAGATGTCCTTCCCCCCAGGTCAGGCATAACCTCCTGAACCTGGCCTCCCAACCCAGGGACTACCCCCTGCGGCTGAGCACCTGCCTGGCACACCAGGTTTCCTGGGGAGCACGCATGTCCCCCCAAGGGTAACACATATCTCATGTGCTGCATGACAGTCTGCCTGGCGCTGATCTCCCGACCCCTGCCCATCTGACAGTGCGTGAAGACCCCCCAAAACAGAAGTGGTGTCACCATGGTCACTCCTAGAAGGTTCAGCCCTTAAGGCTGGCCCCTGACCCACTGGTTCTCCCACTGGGGACCGCATCCCCCTCTCACCCCTCCATCTGGACTTTTGTACCCTCCACTCAGGAGCGGCACCGCCAGACACCAGAATTGGTGGAGCTCTGCTTACAGACGCTCCAAGTTCTCCTGACACTAGGAGATCTCCCTCAATGGATGGCCTACCAGTACAGCCTAGGCTCCCCACCTGGCGATCCCTTAGGGACCCTCCAGGCCCTGAGACTGGGTTTTGGGTACCTTGGGACGCATCCCATTCTCACTCCTGTTGCGGAGATTCTGCTCATGCACAGAACTATGCACAAGAAAAGAGGACCTCAGTAAATAGGGGTGTACCTCCTATCACCGTAGTACCCAAAATCCCAACCGACTAGCAATAGTGTCTCATTCGGTCTCCTACAAATATCAAGAAGCTACGAATGTTTAGACAACCCAGAACACGAGCACTCCCGACTCACCTCAGAGTCGCGGGCACAAGACACTCTTTCGCTCTCACGTACTTGTCCACAATAAAAATAATCAGAGCCACTAAATAAGTTCAAAATGTTTATTTTGACTATAGTGATTCATAAAACAGTATGCAAACCACAACTAGCAGCAAAATGCATAAGGCAAGAATCATTAGCATTGTTACAATACCATAGAATACAAAAGGAGTCGTCATTTTATAAAGACTGTGAAAAAGGCAAAATTACTGGGCCTAATCACCCTCCCCTTGGCAGTAAGAAGTTATTTTATATAACAGAAGATCTCTAGGCATTATTAGCAGACCCCTACCTGAAAGCCTAAACGCAAAGGTTTACATCATAGGAACAGTAGAGCTTAGCTCCATGCAACGGCTTTCTTTGAGTGTGTTTCAAAAACATGCAACAACGTTATATCAAAGCACGATTCTTCCACATTGCAGCTGTTGGTAACATGTTTTGTCTAGGTAATAGGGACTGACCAGAACAGAATAACAAGAGACATTGTTGACCGACCTTGCACATTATGTTCAGACAGAATTGAAGGGAAAGCTGAGAACGTGAAAAACAATCTGTTATCATGTACAGGGCTGAGGCAAAGTGTCGCAAAAACAAACTCTTAGCAGAGGCGTGCTCAAAAGCAGCAGCATAGGGCAAGCAAAACTCATGCTAACTTAGCAATGTCGACATTGTATCTAAGGGCTACATAACCTCATATAACACCCTCCCCCTAGTAAGTCAATAGGACATAGACAGAAGAACAAAAACAGAGTTCAAAAAGTCAGGCATTGTTTAAAATATTGGTGAGGGACTTTCTAAAAAAAACAAATCGGAGAAAAAAGGGAAAGTTTGAAAAAAAGCTAAAGGCACTTTGAGCTTGAAAAAAGAGTCTGTATGCCAGACAGTGGAGTAGGGATGAACCAAGTAGTCAATCCATGAAGGTTTGGCTGCAAAGGAATGCAATTCCCTCCAATAGGGCATCTTTGTCATTGGTAGAAAGACATCCAATTTAGTAAATGAAAGGAACAGTCATGTTCCTCACAAGCAGGAGCATCCAAAAGTAGAAAAGGCAAACTTGCGTGATATTCAATGAAACTTCGTTGTAGGAAAGTCTGCACAGCCGCACAGATATCCCATTGAACCAAGATTCCAAGTAAAGCTGCACGTGTCATTTGACCATCCACAGAACAAGCCACGTCATGCGTCTCTAAGGGACCCATCAACCGGCCAAAATCAGGGATTGGACACCACGTGTTCGATAAGCAAAGTTCCATCGCCCAGGAGAAATGACATTGTTTGCAATGAAGCACTGGCTGCACGCAAGTAAAATAGGCAAAGCGGAATGTCAAGTCGTGACTCACGCCAAGCGTTGCTAAAGGCAAGCATCCAAAAGCCTCATACAGGCGATTACGGTACAGTTGTAGCTGGGCCGGCCTGTGCAGAGCCACAAAGTGAGCAGCCATTACGAAGCACAAGTAGGAGAAGCAGAACTCCAGCTGCCAGCGCCAATATTAAGGGGAACCCTCCGAAGACGCTGGAAAGTATAGAATGAATAAAAGCCGGTATTAACCCGAATATAGTTTGAAAGGAAGAGACCAGGCCAGATCCCACACATTTAAAAAAATGGGCAAGGCCTGTCGTATCAGATGCATTAAATATTTGGTGAATTAGTTCCCCAAAATGAAGTGGGAGGTTAGTGTTAAGAAGCGACTGTATCTCACTCGAGGTCCATGCCACCTGCAACCTGAATGTTTCACGGGCGAAAGTGAGGGCCACCTCCTGTTGGAATAAAAGGGCTTTGAGCCTGCTCAACTTGTTGAACTCTGTTTTCAAAGTCGGAATGGAAGGCCAAAGTGAAGAATCTAAACTCCCTTGCGGGGGCGGGAAAAGGACATTGCTACAGCAAGTTACGTGCTGGGAAACAGTTACCAAGTATGGGACACCCGCCCGCAAACCACAGCAGTCTTGATTGTTTAAAATGAGATAGCTGCCGTTAGTAAGCAATGTAAAGACAGGCGTGATGGATGGTACTGGGGTCCCTTTTAAAAGCAAGCTAGATTGGGCGCTGACATGTTACACTCGCCGTGTAATTTAACGTGTTTGCACACTAGAGAGTGACCCACTACCGAATCACACTCCTCCCCTGTGAGGAAAACTTCTTTATCCTCCCTCAAACACCGATAAGCAAAGGGCAGGGCCCATAATTCAGGCAGAAAACCACTGCCAAGCGGTTCAAAGCGGCCAACAGGAAAGAGTTGCATACATGATTTAAATTGAAAAAGCGAAAAGGGCAAAGTGATAACGCCATGAATCAACCAAACAGCAGAGTCCGTTTCCGCTACGGAGAACGGCAATGGCTCTAATTGTTCAATATGTAACAGTGTATATACAGCATCTTTCATGGACATAAACTTCTGTTTATCAGTCAGGTTAAAAGGCAAAAATAAAGCAGTGGCATTTAAATAATCCCAAGGCACTTTACCCATTTTAAGTGTCTGCAACGTCCAAGCAAATTGCATGACCGAACGTAACTGATTCTGACCATGATATAACACAGAAACATCACTTTGCACAATATCTATTACAGAAGAAACAATATTGTCTAAGGTGTAAATGCGTGAAGAAAGCGTGTTAATGCTGTTGTCCACCACAGCAAGGACTTTTTCCAAGTTTGCCTGGTCAATTTGACGCAGACGGAAGGCGGCTTCCATCTGTGAAAGTTTCCAAATTTCATTATAAGAGGCATAAAGAAATCGCTTGGCCCTTGGATTACGTGGGCCTAGGAGAAAATCAGCCAAATCTATATCATTCGATAGGATCGAAAGGTGCTGTTTGACAGATGCAAGGGTAGAGTGTTCTAGCCACTGCTGGCACAATTTACCTACCGAGTATGTAGTCACAGAATGATGAGGTGGATAACGAGGATCAGGCTTAGTCTGAATGAAACCAGGTGTAACATTATAGAAACACAACTGGCATGCATTAGCATTAGTTTGCCACAACAACCATCCTAATGGATCAATCTCAGAAACATTAAAGGAGGCATTTTGCAGGAGAGCCTGCAAAGCCTCAATGGTGTAGTTATAGTCTAACCGCCAATTATCATATTCAGCTAATGATGGAATGGAGGGGGTATTTAGGTTTTTGACAGTTGCAAGGCCATAACAGGATGCTTGGTAAATGGTTCTATTTAAAAACAGCAATTGAGTCGGGATCAGGCAGGCACGATGTAACGCCTCAGTGCCCTGTACCTGCCATGGCTTTGTGCCCCATACCTGCCATGGCTTTGTGCCCCAGATTGATTTTAAATCTATAGTCTGTTTCCAATACTCATAACCGTGTGTGGCCAACTGTGTTCTAAACGAGTTGGCGTAAAGTAGTTTAGTGTGGGATAACAGGTACTTTGATGTAGGGGATTGGTGAAGCCGAAAAAAATAGGATTCGGGATTAGTCAAATCATATTCTGAAAAATAGGTGAATTTATTTCTAAGAGTTTTAGAACTCCCCTCTAAGGGAGTTGGACAATGTTCCCATTGGGTAAAATTAAAAACAGGTCTCATGGTGTTTGTTTTGTGTAAAAAATGATGTCCATAACGTTGGTAGCAAAAGAGATCACCATAATTGGCAGAATTTAAATACAAATCTTCAGCGTCAAAGGCAGCATAATATTTTAAATCTGAAAACAATGCATGAACTGCCTGCACATCCCAATCATCCGAATGTATGTCCCGTGTCACCACATCTCCTAATGAGACGCAAAATACGTACGGAACTCTAAGGACCTCAGTCGGGCCATGGATTTCGTAAGCTACTTTGTCCCAAACAATGCCATCGGGAACTGGGAAAGCTGAAATATTCACAAAAGACTTATCACGTTTCATGATATGGGACGATGTATGAGGAGCCAAAGTTCCATCGACCATTTTTACTGCAGAGCGTTCAGGGAGATAATGGCCATTTATAAGTAAAAAGAACACTGTCACAAATCCAATTGACATGAAGAAAAATATCAGGATAAGCATCAACCAAATGTAGGTCCATGGGGCAACGAAGTATGTCTTTTTGAACCAGGAGTAAAAAATACGCAATTTAGACTTCGGCGAATCAGACAAACTGGATGATGAGGAGGACGAGCCAGAAGAAAGGTGTGCCGGTTCTCCATCACAGGCACTCACTGGACTTGCAAGCAAAGGTGAAAGCGTTGAATTGTCAATTCGTACTCGTGGGCTAGATGGCATCTCACTCACGGAATCAATAGCTGGAAAAGGGCACACCATATCCATTGCAGAAGAGGATTGTCGCAAAGGCTGAAAATCAATTACAGTGTCCATCATATGAGCAGACATTCTTGTGGCAGCAGGTGATGACAAAGTTAACGGTGCTAAGGATATTGCGTTGCACGAAACTGCAGGTGTCACACTATTCAGAATCGGCTACACGGTGTAACTTGACATTGTCCACTGAGATGTATCTGTTGTCTTTGCGACCTGGCAATGGTGGTAGAATGACAGTACGAGTACCCTTCAGTCCAAGTACTGAAACCGGAGCACGATAAGAGGGACCAAATTCTTTTTTGTTTTCAATCCTCTCCCGCACCAGATCTCCAACTTTAGGAAACCAACCGGTAACAGGAATCAGTTGTGCATCAGCAGGCGAAGATGGTAAATGCTGAGTTGCCAGAGTATCATGTATCTTTTGTAGATCCTGTAACATAGCAGAATGATTATCTACGTCAAACTTAGAGGCAGCCGCCACAATGTCCAGACCATCAAGGTCAGGAACAAACATGTGAAAGCCAAAGAGCATTTCGTAAGGGGTCCGCCCACCCAGAGATCTTCTAGGGAGATTATTTAGTGCACGTTGGACCCCATACAAGTGGGACAGCCAGTCCCTGCCAGTACCTAAGACTCTAGCTGTCAAGGATTGCTTTAAGTCACGGTTCATTCGCTCCACAACTGAATTGCCCTAAGGCCTGTATGGAGACGAAAACTGCACCTGTACCCCCAACGACTTCATCGCATCCTTGTAAGCCTTAGAGGCAAACGCCGGACCTTGGTCAGAATGGAAGGTACCACAGGCAAACATCCCGATAAAGATACGCAAATCCCTGATGACATTTCGAGCGTCAGCACTACGTTGTGGCCATACCCACAGGAATCGAGTGCACGAATCAACCGCAACCAAGATATACTTGTATGCAGTATCAGAAGAAAGAGGACCGCAGTGATCAAGATAGACACAGCCAAAAGGTTTATTAGAAATACATAGCTGTGTTTGTGGCGGACGTGGGGCTGTAGAAGGCTTGATTTGTTGACAAACATCACAGCAAAGAACATAATTACGAGTCTATTTATATAAACCACGCCACTAGTAACGTTGCTGAAGAATAGAGACTGTTGCCGACACACCAGCATGTGCCGAAGCAATGCCTTCGTGTGCGGCCTTGATCAAAGCTTGTCTGCGGTCAGAGTTGGGAATCAGCCGATCCCCAACCGAAGGAATGGCAGCATAAGGAACCTGTTCGGGAGTTACATGATAAGAGTATTTAGAAGGGAAACCTACAGGGTAATTACCTCCCTCCCTATTTGCAGCGACCGCTGCCAGAATCTCATTATCAACCTTAGTCATAGATCTTGTAACTGCTGCTACGGAACACGTGGCTACTGCAGACTTGGCTGCTTCATCAGCCAGAGAATTACCAACAACGTGCGTTCCGACACGTTGGTGGCCAAGAGTGTGAATAACATGTGTGAGAGGCAGACGTTGTTTAAGATCTGCGACTCGAACCCAAAGTGTTTTATGCTTAATTGC
Organism: Calotriton arnoldi; assembly: GCA_963921515.1. NCBI lineage: Eukaryota > Metazoa > Chordata > Amphibia > Caudata > Salamandridae > Calotriton > Calotriton arnoldi. Next base: position 121,983 of record CAWUFW010007479.1, read on the forward strand.
GCTGCCTTTAGAATCGCGGTAATCATTTTGAGACCAAAAGAATAAGTTGTCATTGAACGACTGGACACAATAGTAAGAATCGCAAACAACAAGAGTATTCACAAGAGGATCAGCAAACTCTAGAGCTAGTATAAGAGCACGCAGCTCGGCCAATTGCGCCGTGCAGTCTCCTAGTGCCTGTGTGTGCACAATGGATGACTTAAACTCTCCATCTTCAATGGAGCCAGCCACAATAGCGCAAGCCGCAAAATAAGCATGTTTGGAACCCGTGGCCGGTTGCGCCGAGCCATCGGTATAAATGATGCATTTGTATTCACTCAGAGGAAGAAGCGACAAAGGAGGAGGATGAACAAATTCATACTGCAAAAACTCCTGAGTCTGAAGAGATGGATCAAAGACAAATGTGACATCCGAAGACGTCAAAGAAGTAGCCCACTGAATCCAACGTGGGTGCAATGCCTTCGAGTTAGGCACACTAGCTTTAGTCACCGCTTCCAAAGCAGGGAAGGGAGTGACCATAAGAATGCGTTTGCCCTGCGCCAGTGAGCGGTCCTTTAGAATCGCCATCTGCACTGCCGTCAAGATTTTTTCTACAGAGGAAAAACGCATTTCAGCCGCAGTGTACAAGTGTGATTTGTATGCAATAGGTATTGTGTCACCTTCATTGAATGTTAAGTACGTAAAAAATCGGAATTTGTATAGCGGGAACTACTCACCCTTACGGGTCTCAAGGCGCTGGGGGCCGTCGTGGAAATTAAGTGAGCTATTGCCCAGAGTCACATGGTGCTGAGCTGAGCTGAGCTGCCGCCGGAGTCGGGGATCGAACCGTGAGCCCTATGCTCCGAAGTCAGCTGCCCTGGCCGCTGCACCAAACCTCTCCATAGTACGTGAAACCCACTGCCCCTGAAACGATACGTATTGCCAGGTTGGTGGTGTTATCACGAGTCATTAAGAAGTTAGTCGCAAGCAAATCCGCCTGCAAAGACTGCAGAACGGAAGTATGTTCCGGAAGCCAGCTGGCAGATGAAAACTTAGGTTGTATCAACGCATAAAGCGGTTTGATACGCTGGGCATAATCGGGAATGTAAGTCCTCCCGAAGTTTAAAAAACCCAGCAGGGATTGTAAGTTTTTCAAAGAAGAAGGTGGTTGCAAATGTGCACATTTCTCTAGGAAGTGAGGTGCTAGACCCGTTCCCTCATTATTGAGCTCGTAGCCCAAAAAAGCACTGCCAGATGGGCAATGTGTGACTTTGCAAAATTAAATTTATAACCGTAGTCGGCAAAAGACAATATTATGTGGTCGACTCGGTCAAGATGCGGGGCGAGGTCGTCGTCAGTCAAATAGATGTCATCAACATACGACAAGGCCTCAGGGTCAATGTCATGCAACAAAGACACAATGCGCGCCGCAAATGCCCCGGGGCTGTTCTTATACCCCATAGGCAATCGTGTAAATTTTTTCTGATTTCCGACGGCACTGAATGCTGTCAGGTCACCACTCGCACGTTCGAGATTGTGACTGTAGAAACCATTGGAAATGTCAAGTGTCGTTTTGTATTTTTTACGAACAATATTATTCACCAGCGCTGAACTGTGTGTGTTTTGTACCGCAAAGGTGCGGCAATGGCTGTTCAAATTTCTATAATCCAATAGAATCCGAAAAGAACCATCAGGTTTAGGGACAGTAAAGAGAGGATTATTCATAGGTGATACACATGACTCAATGACCCCCTGATACTCCAATTGTCTTAGAATGTCACAAACCGAAGCTTTCGCTTCACGTTTGATGGGATATTGAGGTTGAGGTTGTGGCATAGAGTGCAATGGTATTTCATGAGCTGGCGAATCAATGTCCCAGCCCACCTGATTGCGATACACCGCTGAGGCCAAGGCCAAAGCCCATTCCTCCGCGAAAGCCTGCGCTTGTCCTCAGGGACACAACATGAAAAATTCGGAAGTATCACATCTTCCCCTCTAGAAGAGGCTAACACAAAGGGAGGCGGCCAATCTTTCTCCACCAATAAAATGTCATATGTAGCGGTTAGATTCTCCCAGAAAACAACCTTAATGGGACGCAGTATATCACCTTCAATTTGGAAAAGGACTTCGTATAGTCTATCCGGGCGGGCAACCCGGGTATCTGCAGTCTCAATAGTAACAAATGTGTCAGTTGCTGTCACATCCAGACGGGGACGTAGAGCCTCCCTGACTATGGTAACTTCCGCCGCGCTGTCGAGCAGAGTCACTGCCCAAGTCCAATCCAGGAGTCGCGTCCTCACCGTCTGTGGCATATCTCGCTGTTAAAGCGGCAACCTTTTTCTTTTGAAAAGGAGGTCGCGTACGTGCGAAATCACCCTGCTTGTCCTTGACTTCAAACTGCAGAGGCTGTTCACGAAGTTGTGATGCAGGTTGACTTCTACCCCGATCCTGGCGATCACCTCCACCGGCTTGTGAGCCTGATGTTTCCTGTAAAGAACGAGGAGAACGCTGATCAGGAACCTGAAATCTATCAGGAGACTTAATTTTAGCGCGATCGCGCAAGTCATAAGTACGTTCAGAAGCATCAGGGGTCGGTGAACTGGCACGCGAACCCTGCTTCTGTTGTTGGGAACCCTGTTTCTTATTTCTTTGCCAATTCTTTTTAGGAAAGAAAGGGCGCCCATCCTTGTCAGGCTGGGCTTTCTGTTGAACTTGAGACTGCGTTTGTGTTTGAGACGTAGGCTTATTTCCCAGACTATTGCGGCCTATGGTTTTATAAGCCTTCGCAATAATCTTTGGTAATTCTCGTGGTCTGTCAGCCTCCGCGACCGCTTCTAAGCGGTTTGCTACTTGAAAGCTAATGGCATCGCCCTTGACATTCGCAAGGATCATATCAGCAACCACGTCGAACACTCCCGCAGTCTCATCCCCAGCTCAACAGCTGCTTCTGCTCCGTGTTCATCTTGAACGCGTTTAATCACAGAGGGGAGCACGGTCATGGAGGTTGTGCCGAAACACATAGAATATACCGCTGCAAACACCCTGCCCCAGGTGTTACAATCAGCCAATTCGGGAATTAAGTCTTTAGGTAAATTAATAGTTAAGATCCTGTGTTTCTCCACAGGAGTGGTATTAGGAAAGACAGCTTTTATCTGTCCAAATTTTTCAGCAAGCCAATAAGGAAATTCATCCTTATTCTGTGGGCGCTTGCCCATGACAGAATTAACTATAACGGGACTGATGGCCACGCCACCAGGACCCGTAGGTTGTACAGCAGCGCCAGGTGGTCCCACCTGGACGGTGCAGGTTACGTACTGTATTACAGCTCTATATACGTGTACCAACGATGTATGTAAGATGCGGCGCTCTGCCAGAGTCGCAGTTGTAAAAGCACGTGGGTGTGGGGTAAACCCAGCCAAAACGGGCCATGTCCCCCCATTTATAGATAAAGGGCCTAAACGGACTGCCGTTAATGGGTGAGGAAGGGCGCCATTAAACCAAATACGGTGTTGCCAAGCTGTAAGCGGAATCTCAAGAGCTCTATAAGGCTGATTCAGCTGAGGAACGGCAGTGGGAGTATATGAGTGAAACATATCATCAGTCCCATCCACCGCCGGAAAGGTGACCCAAGAGTAAAAAACTTCAAACTGGTGATCCGGATCGGCTTCCACCACAAAAATAAGCGCGGCCCCAGCATCAGGGACTGCATAATGAGTCAAGTGCGCCCTCAGCGCAGCTCTGCTATGAGCCGGAATATCAACAGCCATTACAGAGAAGACAGTAGAACAACTTAAAGAATGGCAGCGCAAACACGGGTTATAAGAAAAGAAATACCTTTTAAAACTTCAAGCTTGAATAAACCTATAAAAATGTCAATATAGGAGGTTACTCCGTCACAGCTGTCTCTGGAAACAGAAGTGAGGGTATTGTGGACCAGCACTAGGACTACTCAAGCGTCTCGCAGATAAGAACCAGACCAAACGTTAGCGGCGCCATGTTGCGGGGATTCTGCTCATACACAGAAGTATGCACAAGAAAACAGGACCTCAGTAAATAGGGGTGTACCTCCTATCACCTTAGTACCCAAAATCCCAACCGACTAGCAATAGTGTCTCATTCGGTCTCCTACAAATATCAAGAAGCTACGAATGTTTAGACAACCCAGAACACAAGCACTCCTGACTCACTTCAGAGTTGCGGGAACAAGACACTCTTTCGCTCTCACGTACTTGTCCACAATAAAAATAATCAGATTCACTAAATAAGTTCAAAATGTTTATTTTGACTATAGTGATTCATAAAACAGTATGCGAACCACATCTAGCAGCAAAATGCATAAGGCAAGAATCATTAGCATTGTTACAATACCATAGAATACAAAAGGAGTCGTCATTTTATAAAGACTGTGAAAAAGGCAAAATTACTGGGCCTTATCACCCTCCCCTTGGCAGTAAGAAGTTATTTTATATCACAGAAGATCTCTAGGCATTATTAGCAGACCCCTACCTGAAAGCCTAAACGCAAAGTTTTACATCATAGGAACAGTAGAGCTCAGCTCCATGGAACGGCTTTCTTCGAGTGTGTTTCAAAAACATGCAACAACGTTATATCAAAGCTCGATTCTTCCACATTGCAGCTGTTGGTAACATGTTTTGTCTAGGTAATAGGGACTGACCAGAACAGAATAACAAGAGACATTGTTGACCGACCTTGCACATTATGTTCAGACAGAATTGAAGGGAAAGCTGAGAACGTGAAAAACAATCTGTTATCATGTACAGGGCAGAGGCAAAGTGTCGCGAAAACAAACTCTTAGCAGAGGCGTGCACAAAAGCAGCAGCATAGGGCAAGCAAAACTCATGCTAACTTAGCAATGTCGACAATGTATCTAAGGGCTACATAACCCCATATAACACTCCTTCTCCGCAGATACAGGACGTGAGTCCCTACACCCCTCCCACTACACCGGGACCTATCTGGGCTACTAAGAACCTTTCCCACCACTCTTGGTTGGGAAATACCTGAGCCTCCTCCATCAGGATTACCCCCAGATGCCTCTTCAGACCCTCTGGAATCCACCAAAAGGTCTGCCTCCAGTGTGAGCTCCCTGGGGTCAGAGAACTCACACTCCACCAGGTGTTGGCATAGCTCTGGAAAACAGGGACTTAAAATATGCTCTTCACCAATTGAATCATACAGCCCACACAGGTGTTAACCAAGCTACCCTTTGCCTCACCATCCAGAGCCTCACACACGTACCCCACACCACTCTCCTGAGATTGGCAGGACAGTGCCTGACTGTCTCTGTCACTCAATCCACACTCTTTTGGGCGGTCTCCACACTCACACACCTGGACTTCTACCATGGGAGAACCCCTCTCCCTGCACCTCTCATCTAGCGTCAGTAGAGTGTCCCTCCCACCACTAGGACTATGAACCCCTGTGCCAGTTCCCCAATCTGCCTCAGGGACACTGCAAACCACTGGAGCTACCTCATATCCTTGAGCCCCCTGGTGTATGTTAACCCCCTCCTTCAAGTCAGGTGCCACATCTCTGGGTGTGTGTACTGCTCCCTCAGCACTAGATAACACCATTTTGCTGCCACCATCTGAGCTGGATTTCACCGCCAACCCAGCCAAGCTCACTTCCTGAGCTACACACATTTCTTCTTCTTGGGTTAAGGCCCTCTTGGCCTCAGCCCTCTCGAGCTCCTCATCAAGCTCTCTCAGCCTCTGCTCACAAGCTAGAAGCCACCCATCTTTTTCTATTTCTCCCTCACTTTCAGGGATGTCCTCCTCCTCAGACTCTACTGGTATTGTTGGCCCCCAGTGGGGTAACTCATAATGAAATAGGGATGCCTCTAGATCCTCCCTGGACCATCTCTTCACAGGCAGCCCTCTTTCCTTGCAGAACACACGCAGCTCCATCATTGTGTAGATGAACATGTGCCAGAAGTCAAGTTCCATTTTGCAACAACTAACCAGAGTCCTAGTATCAAAAAATACTTCCAGGAGGACACGAGAAAACAGAAAAAACAGTATGTGGTTGCGTAATGGTCTGCACTATATTAGTAGTGTACACCAATCACTGCATGTAAATCACAAATGCAAGTCCAGGATCCTCACTGCTGACCACCAATGTTAGAAATGGGGGTTTCTAGTTGGCAGAGGTAGGTACCTTTGTCCAAATAGGGACCCTTGCTTCTAGTCAGGGTAAAGGGGATACACTTCTAAAATAACCCCTGCTCACCCCCTTGGTAGCTTGGCACGAGCAGACAGGCTTATCTCAGAGGCAGTGTGTAAAGCATTTGGGAACACATACAGTAACACAGTGAAAACACTACAAATGGACACCACACCAGTTTAGAAAAAATAAGTAATCTTTATCTAAACCAAAACAAGACCAAACGACAAAAATACACAATACAGTAATAAAAATATGACTTTTAAATGGTAGAAATAGTTCAGTTCAATGCAAGTTGTAAATGCGACACTTTTCTCACAAAGTACCTTAGATGCGTCAAGCAAAACAAACAAAATGGCCGCAGGGAAGGTGATGCGTCGGTTCCTTACACGCAGGGAAGGTGATGCGTCGGTTCCTTGCTTCGGGGGAGGTGATGCGTCAGTTCCTTACTGCAGCGCAGGGGAGGTGATGCGTCGGTTCCTTACCGGAGAGGAGGTGATGCGTAGTTTTCTTACTGCGTGGTGAGTTGATGCGTCTGTTTCTTACTGCGTCCCCCAATGATGTGACAGTCTTGGCGCCTCGATGCGATCCGTCGATCCGGCACGATGAGTGGCTTCATGCAGCCGCACATCAGGCTTGCGACGGGATCGGTGCGGTGATCTCGGACTTCGGAGATCGTTGCACCCGATGCGTCGTGCAGCGATTTCTCGAGCCGCGGCAGGCGCTGCGACGGTTTCTTCGGCGATGCGTCGGAAACAGGTGCGGATGCATCACGCTTCTTCGATGTTGCGTCAATTTTCCAGCTCCCAGCGACAAACAGTCTCTAGAGGTCCTAAACAGCAGCAGGCACCTCTTTGCAGGTTGGAATTCCCAGCAAGGTAATTCAGGGGAGCTGGTGGTGAAGTCTTTGTGTCCCTGAGACTTCAGAACAGGAGGCAAGCTCAGTTTCAAGCCCTTGGAGATCTTTTCTTCAAGCAGGTGACAAAGCAAACAGCAAAGTCCTTTTTCTCCTTTCCTTGGCAGCAAGCAGCCACTGCAGGCCAACCCCAGACAGCAAACAGCACCAGGGCAGTATTCCTCCTCAGCTTCTCCGGCTCTTCTCATTGGCAAAGGTTCCTCTTGATTCACAGAAGTGATCTAAAAGTCTGGGGTCTGGGCCCCTCTTTTTATACACAAAAATCCTTTGTTCTCTGAAGGCAGAGAGTGTCTGTACCCAGCCAAAACCAGTTCTGTGGGGCACTTTGCAAGTGCACAACAACCTCCATTGTCAGTGTGAGCCCTGGCTCCAGACACACCACAGGGGGGCGGAGCCATCATTGTGGAAGGCAGGCACAGCTCTATTCAGGTACAGGTGCTACTCCTCCCACCACTCCACATGCAGCCCAGGCCTATTCAGCCCAGCCCTGACTCATCAGACTTCTGTAGCCGCTGCCCCTCTCCAACCCCTGTCATCCAAAAGCCAGACATGCAATACACAAACCTAGCAGAGGCACATTGGATGGTTAGGCAAGAAAATACCTACTTTCTAAAAGTGGTATTTTCAAACACAGAATGTAAAAATCACCCTCACCAAAAGATGCATTTTAACATTCTGAGTTCAGGCATACTAAACTTTATTTTTCTACCTTGTTCCCAGGGCCAGTTATGTTTATAAGATGTTAGAAACAAACTCCCCATTCTGTCCTATGGGAACAGGCAGCCTTGCAATAGTGAAAAACGAAATTGGCAGTATTTCACTATCAGGACATGCCACACACATCAGGGCATATCCTAACTTTCACATGCAATGCACCCTGCCCACAGGGGTACCTTGGGCCTACCTTAGGGGTGACTAATATGTAGAAAAGGGAAGGTTTAGGCACTGGCAAGTGGGTGCTCTTGCCAAGTCGACATGGCAGTACCAGACTGCACAAAGGCTCTTCAATGGCAGGCCAGAGTTACATTTTATAGGCTGCTTCTGTGGGTGGCACAATCAGTGCTGCAGCCCACTAGCAGCATTTGATTTACAGGCCCCTGGCACACACAGTGCACTGTACTAGGGTCTGACAAGTAAATTAAATATGCCAATGATGGAATCACTAATCCGTGACAACAATTTACAGGGAGAGCATATGCACTTTAGCACTGATCAGCAGTGGTAAAGTGCCCAGAGTCATAAAACCACCAACAACAGGTCATAAAAAATACAGGAGGAAGGCAAAAAGTCCTGGGTCGACCCTGAAAAAAGGGCCAAGTCCAACAGTCCTCAGAGAACGACCGGGCCTTCATTACCCTTAAGGAGGCCTTTACATCAGCACCTGTTTTGGCACATCCAGATGTAAACAAACCATTTGTGGTTGAGGCAGATGCCTCCAATGAAGTGACAGTAGTAATACATTCTCAGAGGAATTCACAAATGGCCCATTCTACCCAATAGCGTATTTGTCAAACAAATTCAACTCCGCACAACTACATTATACTATAGCGGAAAAATAACTCCTAGCTGTTAGATTTTGGGCTACTGGTTAACTGGGGTATGAGTCCTGGTCAAGCAGCAATGACAATCCTAGTCTGGATAAGAGGCAGGCAAACCCTAAATTAACCTGTGCTCACCGTCACCATGGCACACAGCAGTCAGATTATACTTAGAGGCAATTTGTAAAGAATTTGTGCAACACTTCGAACAGTGAAAATGCCACATAGAAAGATTGCACACCAGGTTTAGAAACATAGAGTATATTTTAATAAATAAAAAAAGACCAAAAAGACAAAAATCCAATCAGGGAAACCAGTGATATTGAACTTTAAAGTTTTAGATGAAACGAGCGCCAAAAAGCACAAAGTGGCAACATGGGGTATTTGGTCGAGTCTGGCCGGGACAAAGTCCCAAGTTCAGGCCGACCAGATGCAGCGCTGTCTGGCTACAGGCACTAGGTTAGGCCCGCAGAGCAAGGTAGCTTAAATTCTGGTTGCTGAGCATTGCGTGGATCCAAGATGAAGAAGTAGAAGCGATGAGTCGGTTCTGAGATGCGGCAAGGCTGGTAAGCACCTTAGGCCCACTTCCAAGGGTCCAGGACTGGAGTGACACCACTTGGCAGGGAAGGCTCACAGCTGGCAGAGTCCAGGTGCAGATGCAAGGTTGTTGGAAACCTATGTCCCTGAGGCTGCAAATCAGGAGGCTAGCCAACTAGCCCTTGGAGTCACTCTGAGTTTGAGTGATGCAGGTCCAGCCTTCTCACACAGGCAAGGAGGGCAGCATACAGCAGGTCAACACAGCAGGGCAGCGGTTTTTCCAGAGAAGCAGTCCAGCAGTGTCAGTCCTACAGCAGCACAGCAGTCCTTCTTCCTGGCATAGTATCAACAGATCCAGAAGGGTACTATCTTTGTGGTATCTGAAGTCCAGGACTTATACCCAGTGGTGCCTTTGAAGTGGGGGAGACTTCAAAGACATGACTTTGAAGTGCACAGATGTCCTCACTTCCTGCGCTGTCTCCAGACTCACTACAGGGGGGTATGCAGGGCTTTGTGTGTGGACAGGACAAAGCCTTTTCAGGTGTAAGTGAGACTGGGTCCAGCTCCCCCCTCCCATCCTGTCAGGATAGCCCACTCAGTCCCATTTTAGCCTATGGAGCCAATGTGCTACAATGGGGAAAAACGAAATTGACAGTTTTCCCCCTCCAGGGCATATAGAACATATTTTAAAATGTCCCTTCTTATTTTTACATGGCACCCTACCCTGTGGGCACCTAGGGTAGACCTTAGGGGTGACGCAAATGTACAAATAAGGCAGTTTAAGACTTTGGAAGTACCTTTAATTCTAAAGTCGAGTTTGCAAATAATTTTATTTTAAAAGTAGCTTGAAAAGCAGGGCTGCCTTTAAAATGACAGCAGGCAACCCAACAGTGCACACTTAAGTGCATTTAATCTACTGGGCCTCTAAACCTACATGCCGTACCATATGCTAGGGACATACAGGTAGGTTGTCAGTAACAATTGTAATTATACCTAATACCATGCACTTTTAATCAGAGCAGAGGCCCAGAGTCTGGTAAGCAGAGTCTGGGGCACAATCAGAGTCAGAAAACCAGCATCTAGTAGTCAAAATGGGGGCCAAAAGTGGGGGGACACGGCAAAAACGCCCTGATTTCTTGCAGTTGGTGAAGCAGTGGGTGTCCAATATAGAACCAAGATCACTAACACCAGTTAGCATGTACTTAGCATGTAGTTTCTTTCTCCAGCTAGCAGTTATAGATTAATTTTTGCATGTAGTTTCTTTCTCCAGCTTGAGGTTATAGGTATATTTTGGTTAAAGTTTAACTAAAAGAATAAAGGTAAGTGCATTATTAATCAGGCAAGAAACTGTTGATTTCAAAACATATGATATCACAAGTGAAAAAATTAGTCCTTGTTTTGAAATCAAATCTCTTAAAAAACAATTGGAACTCACTGAAAAAAACACAGTTTAAAACTGAGCTATGGCAGTGACACAAATTAGTTAAACCACTGAAATTCACCCGTTATGATTAGTGGTGCAAAACATAACTATTACCTCCCCTTTGCATTGCAAATGTCATCACAGATGGCATCACTGATAACATCATAAGGGACAACATTCATTCTTGTTAATTTAAGGAAGAGAGACATCCGGGGAGGAGCCTAGCCGAGCAGCAAAATGGCTGCTCGATAGAGAGGCTCTGCCGGCTGAGTGAATAATCCTAACTAATCCTTGGCCCATCGGATCCCATTCAGGGTGCGATCGGCTGTCTGCGTCGGTGAGGAGAGAAAGATCCTAGCACGGGCGCATCGCGGACGCATCAGCTCCGACGAGAGCTGTAGTGGTGGCTGCGAGCCGAGGCCCAGTGGGCCTGTGTGGCGCCAGACTAAAGTGACTGCCAGCTGCAGTGTTATTCTGTGAGCCCCACGGAGTAGCGGTTACCTGGCGGGAGGCGCCTTCAACTGCTGCAACCAGAGCCGGTTCGACCTGCAGCTGGAGGGTAGCGCTTGAGAGCTGCGCCCATGAGGGGTGTGCTGGCAGGCCCAAGCAGGTGGAGGACGCTTCTCCAGAAGGAGGTGAGTGGTGTACAGGTGGGCTGAAGACGTCTCTCCAGCAGGTGGGGCTTCCCGGGTCTGGCCACGAGGGAGGGCCTCTGAAAATAACCGCGCCCAAAAACAGGGCACACTGGGTAAACGCTGGGTTAACGGATCCCTTGCCCTCAAACAAAAGCGAAGGGGAAAGAACTGGCTGCCACACATGCCAACAAACTAGGAAATTCAAGTCCACTGCCCCGGGAACAATATCTTGGCCTACATGCTGAGGGAGAGGTAGAGTGCTTCATCAATTTCCTCATCTCTGATTAAACGCGAATCCTCCTTAGGCGACCACCACTTCTACACATTTACCTCCCCCTCTTGCACCTGTGCCAGCTGTGATACAGATCAAATAAAAAAGAAGCTGCAGGGAGGTGTAGAACCGCACCTGAGCCCATAGAAAGAGACCCATCAGTGAGACCAGGATGGGAGCTCCACTGCTGTTTGCCAGCCACATAAGCGCCCCGTAGTACCAAGATGGGGAAACACGACACACGGCAATCAAAACTCTTTTTCGAAAGCAAGAGTACACCGCAACGGACGGAGATTGAGCAGGCGCGGGAAGCGGACGTGGCCCCACCTGTGGTGGAGGTCATCCGCTTAGAGGATCTAAGGTCGATGTCAAAACCAGCCTTAAAGCAATTGACGCCAAGCTTGACCTCATGGCACAACCAGTGGCGGCTCCTCCATTGGGGCGAGGGGGCGTCGCCTCACTGCTTTCTCGCAGTGCGAGAAGCAGAAACATTAAATGGTAAAACTACCATTTTATGTTTCTGCTTCTCGCACTGCGGCAGAAGTGCCTGGTTGGGGGCGGGCGGTGGGCGGTCCTGCTCGAGGGCAGGGGGAGTGGCTTGCCCAATGTTATGGGCCCTGATTGTTTGGTCGGCCCCAGGGCCGACCAAAGCAGTCATGTGCACTCTCCATTTTCTCTATGTAGGCTGCATAGAGAAAATGGCCTCCCTACTGGCGCCCAGCTGGGGCGCTCTCCGCTGCGCCACACCAATCACAACGCTGCCATTGCAGCGTTGTGATTGGCTTAGGGGAGCAGGAGGAGGGAGGCTGCCTAAAACGCGCCAGGACTCGAGCAGCAGGAGCTGAGGCGACGGCGCGTGATGCGGTCGCGGATTAAGGTAAGTTTTTTTATTTTATATAGATTGCCTGGCTGGGAGGAAGCATGCCTGCCGGGCCCTAACGTGCTGCTAATACATCACGGTAATGAGGGCTCGCTTTCAGCAGATTATGTAACAGTTACTGATGCGGCTGAACGTGCAGCCCGGGCTCCCAGGGCACGACCTTCCGCCTTAGGGAGAAGCTCCCCCGCATGCACAGCTTGCCAGCGACCTCGGATGTTATCCTGGCCGCAGGTTACACACGCATCTCCCCTGCAGGCGCATTAACCCACTGAGCTCCATCCTGGTCACAAAAGCGTAGAGCGGCAGGTCATAAACACCGCACTGAGTGAACTATTCCCCTAAACGACCTTACTGATGTTAGAAGACGCAGGCCACATGGCCTGCCTGCCTGCCTCTGTGATCCGTGCGTTAATCCACTGAGCTGCTTTCTAATATTTCAATATGTGATCTTCGGGTAGAGCTCTTATTGATAGAGAAACCTGCGACAGGCAGATAACGGTTTCATTAGCAGGCTCATTAACCAAGTGAGCTATCTTACCAGCGGCACGTGCATTGCAATATAACTTGTTTTAAGGATTTAATAATTTCGTACATTTCGGTTTAGCTCCTAGGATCATTGAAATAAAACGTATGAAGTAAAATAAATGTTCTTTCTGCTGAAATATTATAGCTACAGATCACACCGGAATAAATATATCGCACCTCTGGGAATTGGAAATATCTGAGCTATCGACCTCATCATGCCCAGGAGGAGAAAGCCTTAAGCCTCCTTCAAACAGCGGCAGTAGCCTGCACAGCTCCCACCCCGTCGGGTGCAGCACGGCTGCTAATCCCCCTTCCACCCTCTACCAGGTGCAGCACGGTTTCCACCCCCCGCCAGGAGGAGCATGGCTCCCACCCCAGCCAGGTGCAGCACGGCTCCCACCCTCTACCAGGTGCAGCACGGCGCCCTTACTTTTTTATTTCCAGTGAATAACTGTGTTCAGACACGAGTCAGCAGTTTTACCAGGCAATTTCGTTCATGCTTGATGGATTACTGTAGGGCCTTTCTGTGTATTTCAATTATCGTTTTCCTTCCATTCGCCGAAATTCCATTAATGCTGCCAGTTCTGCGGAACTTTGATGTATGCAATGCGTCCCTTATGAGAAAGCGCAGGTTGCCGTCGCAGTAAATGTATATACATATGCAGTCTCTTGCGGCACTCTCGAACGGTAGCATCCACCTCGCCTTACCTGTGTCTGGCTGGTCCTGGAAACAAAGGGGCCTTCTGTCACCTAGCAACAAAATGCAGAAAGGGAATGGCCGGTACTTAACAGAGGTGCTGCCCCTCCCCTGACACTGTGAGCCATAATTGCTGGCCTGGCTGCTGTGCCTTCCCCACTCTGTTTGAACCTCCCCCCACCCCTGCACCCCCAGGAATGCCACGACGACGCCCTGACCAGCAAGGTCGACTCAAGATGTGTATTGTGATAGTGTGGGGCAGGGGGCCTCGTAGGAGCAGGTGGGCTAACTGTGAAAGTGTGGCCTTTCACACGGAAGCGGGGCCCCCTGTCTTTCAGCTGAGCGCGAGGCCCTGGGCAGCTGCCCACACTGCCCATGCCTAGCGCCGGCCCTGCCATTACCTTTCGAGCTACCGCGTCTTCAAAGTGCGCATGGCCACTGCTTTAAAGCACAAAAGTGTCAAAAACGTGAGTTGATATGGCCGAATGGCCAGGCCTATTGACTTTGGAGTTGAGGGACCAGGTTCGAGTCCCGGCATCGGTTCAACAGCCTGTTATTCTGCGCAAATCACGTAATCTCCCTGTGACCCCCAAAAAATAAATCATATTTCATGAAATGTAATCTGGCCTTATTTAAAGGCTCTAATGGCTCTGGGTCAAGTTCGCACTTTATAAAAGTACAAACATAAATTACCTTCACGCGCCAATATAACTTTCGTAGCTGGTTCGTGCCTTCCAAACTGCGTTCGTGCTACATTATGATAAAACTGCCCCTCTCTAGCTGATACATGCCCCCTGGCATGTTTGCTTTTTTGAGAGTATGCACCCATCCCCCATGTATTTCTGCATAAGCGAGTTCACGCTTTCACTCGGCTCAATTACAGACACTTCACTTGAGCCCCTGCTGTTTACAATAACGTAAACCATCGATAGGTCGAAGGATCCAATAAAAACACAATTTACAAAAGGGAGCAATGACAATAGAAAGACTGCGAGGCAGTGGCGTAGCTAGGCACTCTGCCGCCCGTGGCGGTCCCTGCCTTTTGCCGCCGCCGAGCGCCTAAGAGCGGGGGGGGGGGGGTGCTGGCGATAAATTTACCTGCCGCCCCCAAATCTCGTGCCGCCCGGGGCGTACCGCCCCCTCCGCCCCCCCCTTGCTACGCCAGTGCTGCGAGGCAGCCAGTTGGTTTACACTACACATCTAGCAGTCCCACAATGCTGAGCTCTCTGGAAACCTGCAATGTCTTAAAACATCGTGTCCTTTAGTTAAACTGCGCCTCCATTGGCAGCTAATGAAGGCACTGAAGGTCAAAAAGGCTTATTGTGCTCAAACAGCCTTGACAGCCACCATACGAGCAGCGTGGCCTCATATATATTGTAAGATGCTGACCTTGGGGTGGACCCCTGGGAAAGATCCGTTTAGTGACACTTACTTTACAATGGCCAACAGATGCATTCATTCCACGGGCCCTGGAGCATGTGGAAGGGGCACCGTCCACGCCCACAGAGAATGATGCATTGTGGGAAACGGTGAGTGACTTGGCCACGCAAGTACATTTTTAAAAAGTTGCAATCACAGAGGTGTGGGCTGAACGTGATTTTGGCCGGGGATTTCAATGCTAAGCTAGGCAGTGAAGCCTCTGTTTATGGTAAAAGCCCGCCCTGAGCAGACATGCGGGGGTGTACCCTGCAGGGACAAGATCAGAGAGGTTATTACCTGTCTCTTAATGTCCCCACGTTTGATTTGTGTAATGCAATAGAGATCACAGGGGTGACCCTAGTAGGACCCACGGGGTGTGGAGGGGCCGGGTCGGGGACTGGACGGGGTCATCAGACCTCAGAGTGGTTGACACCTTCCTGCTTTCTCAAATTTGCTTGAAAATGCACCATTTGCCCACTCTTTTTTCAAAATTTTCTCGGAGGGAGAACCCCGCGCACACTCGCCATAGTGTAGTACGGCAGTTGTTCTACACCCCACCACTTTCAAATGTCACCATCCGCCACTGGGCACAACGTCTCAACAAGATGAATGACAGAGTTAATAAACATGAAGACTGCCTGGATCACCTCGAAACCAGAGTCTCAAACATCAATGACACCCAAGCTACGACAAGCGAACAACTGCTAAAAATGGATAAACTCCTAGCGGTCATAAAAGCCAAGAACAAAGACTTGGAAGCCCGATCGAGGCGCAGTAACATAAGGATTATCGGTGTGCTGGAGTCTACAGCCATCGATAATATGGAGGACTATGTCACAACAATGCTGAAAGACCTCTTCGGAGAGGCCCTGTCACCGATGTTTATTGTGGAGCGGGCGCCTAGATCCTTACAACCGAGGCCACCCCCTGGTGCGCCACCGCGCCCGATAATCACGAGTATCCTGAACTATAAAGACAGAGACTCTGGGGCCTATTAGCAATAACCGGCGATAATTATCGCTAAGCGCAGTTAGCGCTAGGATAATTATCGCCGGCTATCGCAGGTTTCTATCGCGGAGATAGCGTGCTATCAGCAACGCTTATCTCCAAAGCGATAGAAACCCTGGAGAACAGTGTGAATATCGCTTGAAAACAAGCGATATTCACACTGTGACCAGTGTTAGCTTAGCGATAGGGCGAGGGGATTTAGCCATGTAATCCACCTCCCATTGGATTACATGGCTAAGTCAGGGTGAGACCAGGCGTTAACAAACCAGCGCTAAACGTGTTTAGCGCTGGTTCGTTAATCACCTCCCCTGCCTCGCTAATAGGCGATAGCGAGCTTAGCGACTGTTTCCAGTCGCTTTTAGGTTGGGAACGCCTACTTTGCATGCCATTAGCGATAAATATCGCTGGCATGCAAAGCGGCACCCAACCCGGTCGCTATCGCCTAGAAGCTGTCGCTAACAGCAGTTAGCGACACTTGCTAATAGGGCGTTAGAATTATCGCCGCTTTAGCGGGAAAAAGTCCCGCTAAAGCGGCGATAGAGCCCTTGATAATATGCCCCTCTGTTCTGCGCCTTTCCAGAGATCCTGGCGCAACACAATTTCACGGCAATACAATCGCCTTCTACCGTGATTTCACAGTCGCAGTACCGGCCGCCCGAAAGGAATTCCTTCCTACAAAAAAACTCCTCCAGAAAGCAGAGATCAAGAAAATGCCCTCTTCTACCCCGCCAAGTTACGCATCACCTATGAGGGAAAAACACACAACTTTACCAACGCTAAGACAGCCCTCAAATTCGCAAATTGCATCAAAGAGAACTCTCAAGTGCAACAGAGGGAATGCACTTGGATGGAAATGACTAAAGCAAACTCTATCTTAAACCTGTACTGTGATGTACTTATTCCCGGAAAAAGATAAAGGAACAAACTATGCAAACTAGCGCAGTGAACTCGTAGAAAAGGACGTGAAAGTAAATACACCGAACAAATCTGCACAAAGGGATGCCAAGTGGACCAGCCGCGGCCCGTGCTGGTAAGAGCGGTGGGACGGTGGGGCCGTGTGGGGTGTATTTCATCGGACGATGACGAGGGAAAATTTATTATTTATGTAATTTTCCCTCATCATCGTCCATTGGAAATACCACCCACACGGCCCCACCGCCCCACTGCTCTTACCTGCACGGGTCGCAGCTGGGGTGGACGACACCCGTTAACTCAGCCACCCAGCCTAAGCCTGGCTGGGGTGTTAGACTGGCTCTCCTTCGCCCCCCGGATGAGTACCATAAAACAAGTTATCGCTTTGGATGGTGGGAGGGTTACTGGGTGGGTTGGGGTCTCTCAACCAAGTACGGGGGTTGGAGTGCATGGGGGTGGGATTAAGTTTCATGGTTCTCGTTCACATTTATATCTGTTTGTGTGCACAATGTCTTGAAATTTCTCCCCTCCCTCATTTCTGACATTAATTCACAGCGCAAATTCTATACCAACTACATCTCACTCCCAAACTGGATATCCGACCATCATCTCTTACTTTCAGCACACGTTATGTACCCCTATACCTGAGATTGCCTCAGATACAGCAATTCCTAACTACACTATGACTCCGAATATTAAATGTTCGACCTGGAGTATTAGAGGGCTTAATGACTCGAGGAAAGCCCGGCTAGTACATACTTACCTCACCAGGCATCAGATTGATATATGCTTCCTACAGGAACTCCACCTAGCCCCATCCACTTCATCTCACCTCCGTGCGCGCTGATGTTCAGAAGTGTATGTATCTTACTATTCAAACTATGCATGCGGGACAGCCATATTAATCCGTAAAGGCACTCCTTGGAAACTCACTGTAGGAGAGTAGGATCTGCTTCACATGGGTACCCCCACTTTTTACTGATGCTTCACTGTTTTTCGACATTAGTCTGGCTGGGGCCCTGCTAATCAGAACCCCAGCCTAGCTGCTTCCTCTCTAAAATGGTTTCCATGTGCCTTAGGCACATCACTGATTGGAATCTGGAGTGCCCTTATAAGTCCCTAGTATATGGTATACTATGTACCAAGGGCATAGGTACCTCAGAGGCCTACCAGGGGCTGCAGCATGTATTATGCCACCCCTGGGAGGCCATCCAAACTGACACCACAGGTCTGCTACTGCAGCCTGGGTAAGGTGGTGCATGCACCCCTTACTGTGATATAGGTTACCTATATCACTAAATACATACACACATATAAACCTATAAGTCACTCCTAAGGCAGGCCTTATCAATCCTAAAGGCAGAGTGCATGGTTCCTATGTGAGAGGGTGCCCCTGCATGAGCAGGGCCCCTCTGCAGCGTTCGGAGACCCTTCTCTGATGCTGTTTGTAGTGCAGCCTGACCATATACTCTTAAGCGCATTATAACCTTGCGTTAAATGCTAACTTTGGAATAGCTGCACCTAAACATGTCGTGTTTGGTGTCAAACATCTTGGAATACTACCCCCCACCAATTCTGGCGGCGGGGGTAGCATTCCACCCTTCTAGAGGGAAAGACATGTTAACTCTGGCTAGCCCGGTAACTTCTTTCTAAAGCCCTGGCATCACAAAATGGATGCTGCTGCCACAGACACGAGTCTGGCCTCCTGCTGCTGGACGAAACTCCGGCAGGGGAGGCCTGGACAATAGGTTTCCTGTCCCAGGGAGGTGTGACCACCTCCCCAGACAGGATAATGTGTATTGGGGCTGGGCGGGAGCACTTTCGGGTGCTTTGAAGTCCTGCACTGGGGGCACATTTGGTGTCCCTGTGCATACCCCAGTTCAAACCGGATCAGGGGCTTGCAGCCCCTGCTTTGGCGCGAACTGGACAAAGGAAAGGGGTGTAGCCACCCCTCTGCCCTGACCCACCCATAGGTGGGGCCACAGAGTAGTCCAACCCCTATACTTAGTATAAGTATAGGAACCCAGTCCTTAGGACTTTAGATTATCCCTGGACGAAACTCTGAAACAGAATCCTGGACCTTCGACGCTCTACTCACGATTAGAGGACAGAAGAATCTCCCTTGGGGTCAAGGAGTGACTCCCCTGCTTGGCAGGCACCAAAGAAGCATCTGTCCGGTTCGCATTTCTGAAGCTCCCGTCAGACGCCGAAGTCATCGCATCACCAGAGGTGGATTCTCAGACTTCCCCGAGGCTGCCCTGAGTCCCCAGCAAAGCTGAGGGCCATAGCTATCGTGGGTGACGTGAGACCGTGACCCCTGGACACCAAGCACATTTGCAAGTGCATCCTCTTCTGGGTCTCCCACGAAGTCGTGCTTTGGGCTCCGAGTAGCCCTAGCCTCCAGCACCAACTGCACCAAAGATCACTGGCCTCCACTCCACGAGTGTCCTGTGAGCCAGATCTACGTGCGACGTCTTGAGGCTCCTTCGCGGTCGCTAGCCCGTTGGCTAGTAGCCCTTAACGAAGGCCAATCTTTTTCTTACTTGGCATCCTGGTTGCTCCAGGCCTGCCCTCACTTACCCTCGCTGGGTGAGTTCCCCAGACCTTGCTGGTCTGCACCATCGACGATCTACATCTTCATCGAGACTTGCCGTTGCCAAGGCTTGTTGGGTCCAATCCGGTCGCCGACACCTCAGCACTCGACAGACATCGTGTACCAGCCCGAATCCTGCTCCTGGTTGCCAACAACGCCTCCTGGACCTCGTGGCTGAAAGAGTCAAGACGACCGTCAACGCACCTGAAGCACTCGACATCGGTGGGCATCCGCTCATCGCCATCCTGGTCACTGGCTAGTGACCCAGACTCTGTCCCCTCTGCTTTCAGGTTCTTCAGATCCCCGATCCACTCGTGGATCCACCCGGACACTTTCCACTTGGTCGCCAGCAGCACTTTGCAGCAGATCGCCATTCAAATCGACGACGAAACCCGACCCCGAAAGACACCTATGCACCCGGCTTCCCTGGGTGAGGTAACACGAGTACTCCAGTGCTCCCGTGGGTAGAGACTCTTCAAAGTACTAGATCTCAAAGGGTTTGCTCCAAGTCCTCCTTTAAGTGTCCCTTTTCTTTAATTTCCCGATCACGACTTTCTCCATAGAAGTCAACGGCGTATCGCGGTTGTGTATTTACACTGCACGCGTCCCCGTGGGTCCCCTGTGTCACTACCTTGGGTGGTTCCTTGTGGTCCAAGCACTTCTAGAGGCTCTAGGCCTAGTGTCTAGTTCAGTCGTGGTTCTTATACCACTTTATTGGTATATGGTTTGGTACGCCCTAGGGCCCAAACGTGTATTTGTGCTATTACTGTCTTTAAATAACTTATAACTTATGTACTTCAAACTCTAGCCTCATAAAGAGACTAAAGGGGTGTGTTTAGCAATAAATACATATATTTTGAATATATACCTGGTGTGGTGCCCTTTCATTTGGTCACTCAAGAGATTATAGACTGGTAAAACAAGCTGCTTTACATTCCTTCAAGACTTAGCCTGAAGGCTGCTCTCCATAGCTACCACTAGGATAGCTTTCAATAAGGTTGTCTTTAACCTATCTCCAATAAGGGGTTGTTTGGACTGGTGCAAGGTGCCCACTATAATTAGTGGACAGCATATACCAGGCCAACTTCTCACATTGGTGTGCAGCGTGTGGGATTCCAGCTTGCTATTGTTTTACCAGATAATCTCAATTGAATTGATCAACTGAAAACCACTAAAGGTACCTAAGGTACATATAATTTAAGCTTAGAATACAGTAAGTTCTACTGAACTTAGAGTTGTGTGTTAAGGGATAGCACAACCCTTTCTACAACTCAAGAGAGTTTAGTAGGCCACACTAGAGTAGGTAGTGCATACACCACACCACACTAGTAATGTCTTTAAGGGTAGGATCTAAAGAATCCTTGCAGGAAGCCACTGAGCTTCCACCCTCCAAGTATGATACACTCCCATTCTTGGAATTGAGAGCATTATGTAACTTGAGGAAATTAAGGACAGGCCAAAGTCCCACCACCCAACACCTTAAAGAGTTGTTGGTGGCTTATGACCTTAGTAAGCCCTTGGGGACTGAAGGGGTAGGAGCAGAGGGTGGGGCAGGAGAGGAGGATGGGGCCAGGGGTAGAAATACCCCCAGCCCCCCCTCTGAAACTGGCCAGGAGGGTGACAATGACCCTGACCTGGATAACCCAATCCCTCCTGTGGAAGATGAAGAGGAGGATCAGGATGATGCCCTCTTTGTCCCCCTAGGAAGGATTATGAGTGTGCCCAGGAAGTCTAGATCTCCTTCTCAGGAGTCTAACCACTCTGGCACCTCAATAGGGAGCTCTGTCTCATCTCATAGGAGGGAATACTCTCATGAGAGAAGAAAGAGGCTGATTCAATATGAGGAAGCTCAGCTTGAACTCAGAAGGAAGCAAGTAGCCTTAGACAGGGAGTCCCTAGATCTCTTTAGAGAGAAAAGAAAGTTGGGACTAGAGTCCCATGGTGGCAGCCATGTCCCTAGAGATAGGGAAAGGTCCTATGACCATAGGAACCTGAGCAAGATTGTCCCTCCCTATCAGAATGGGGATGACATCCACAAGTGGATAACTGCTCTAGAGAGGGCCTGTAAAGTACAGAAGGTCCCTCAGGAGCAGTGGGCAGCAATCTTGTGGCTCTCCTTTGCTGACAAAGGTAGAGATAAGCTCCTCACTGTTAGAGAGGAGGATGCTGATAATTACAAGGTCTTGAAGAGTGCTCTTATTGATGGGTTTGGCCTAACCACTGAACAGTACAGGTTGAAGTTCAGAGATACCCAAAAGCACAGACTCAAGACTGGGTAGACTATGTGGATTGTTCTGCCAAGGCTCTGGAAGGCTGGTTGATGGGCAGCAAGGTGTGTGACTTCTCAGGATTGTACAATCTGATAATGAGGGAGCAGATTCTTAATAACTGTCAAAATCAGCTGTTGCATCAATACCTGGTAGACTCTGATCTGACCTCTCCCCAAGAATTGGGAAAGAAGGCAGACAAATGGGTCAGAACCAGGGTGAAGCAGAAGGTACAGAACCAAGGTGGGGAAACCAAGAAGCAAGATGCTAAGAACTCTGAAAAGGGTGGGGAGAAGGGTAAAGATCAAAAGTCTTCATCAGGCCCCCAAAAATCTTCTTCAGGTGGGGATTCACAGTCTACAAAAGGGAAAGGCCAAAGAAAACCATGGTGCAAGGTCTGTAAGCAAAAGACCCACTGGACCAGTGATTGCACCAAGTCCAAAGACTCAAGTCCAGCACCCACCAATGCCCCTAAGGCACCTGTTCCCCCTAGTACAGTTACAGTTGGTGGGAGTGCTCCAGCCAAGGGTTTAGTAGGGTTCACCCTGGGTACTGAGTTGGGCTCTGACCTAGTCAGAGAACTGACTCAGGCTGTGTTAGTCTGTGATGGAGGCATGGATGTGACCTCCTCTGTGAGTCCCAGTAATCTGGGCAAGTACAGACAACAGCCTTTAATCAATGGACGAGAGGCTTTGGCATTTAGGGACACAGGGGCAAGTGTCACAATGGTGACACAAGACCTTGTGCATCCTGGGCAAGTTATACTTGGTGAAATGTACCAAGTGACCAATGCTAGCAATGTCAGAACAGACCATACTCTGGCAGTTGTTAACTTCTCCTGGGGAGGGGTAACTGGCCTTAAGAAGGTTGTGGTAAGTGCAAACCTACCAGTCGAATGCTTGCTTGGCAATGACTTAGAGACTTCTGCTTGGGCAGAAGTGGAGCTCAGGACCCATGCAGAAATGCTGGGGATCCCTGCAGATGTGTTTGCTGTAACCAGGTCACAAGCCAAGATGTCTAGCACTGAACAGGCCTTGGATTCTGGAATAATGGACCAAGTGCCTTCCAAGAGGAGGAGTAGTAGGGTTAAGGCAGTGCCTTCCCCCTTGGCTCAGGAGGAAGATCAGTCCCTTGAGGGGGATGATCTCAGTCCTGAAGAAGGAACTGTCCCAGAGGAACTTGAACCTGACCAGGTTGAGTTCTTGGGGACAGGGGGACCTTCTAGGGCAGATCTGAGCCAGGAGCAGCAGAGCTGCCCCTCCCTTGAACCCCTCAGACAGCAAGCTGCTGCTGAGGCTGCTGGGAAAGCTAGTGGTCCCCATACAGTGTATTGGGATGATGGACTCCTGTACTCAGAGAGTAGAGACCCCAAGCCTGGTGCTACCAGGAGGTTGGTTATACCTCTGAAGTTCAGGGGCTTCCTATTGACCCTAGCCCATGATATTCCCTTGGCAGGTCACCTAGGCCAGAACAAGACTTGGGACAGAATTGTCCCTCACTTTCACTGGCCCCACATGTCTGAAGACACCAAGGAGTTTTGTCGCTCCTGTGTAACCTGCCAGGCCAGTGGCAAGGCAGGTGGCACTACAAAGGCCCCCCTGATACCACTACCTGTGGTGGGGGTGCCCTTTGAAAGGGTAGGGATTGACATTGTTGGTCCCATGGATCCCCAGACAGCATCTGGGCACAGGTTTATCCCGGTGGTAGTGGATCATGCCACCAGGTACCCAGAAGCTATTCCCCTCAGGACCACTACAGCACCTGTGGTGGCAAGGGCCCTCCTGGGAATTTTCTCAAGAGTGGGCTTTCCTAAGGAGGTAGTATCAGACAGGGGTGCTAACTTCATGTCTGGGTACTTAAAAGCAATGTGGAAGGAGTGTGGAGTGACTTATAAGTTCACCACACCCTATCACCCACAATGCAATGGTTTAGTTGAGAGATTCAACAAAACCTTGAAGGGCATGATTAAAGGGCTCCCAGAAAAGCTTAGGCGAAGATGGGACATACTCTTGCCCTGCCTTTTATTTGCATATAGGGAGGTGCCTCAGAAGGGGGTTGTTTACAGCCCTTTTGAACTTCTGTTTGGCCACCCTGTGAGGGGTCCACTGTGCTTGGTGAAGGAAGGATGGGAGTTACCTCTCAAGCCCCCAAAGCAAGACATAGTGGACTATGTACTTGGTCTCCGCTCCAGGATGGCTGAGTATATGAAAAAGGCAACTAAAAACCTCGAGGCTAGCCAGGAACCTCAAAAGGCCTGGCATGACCAAAAGGCTGTTCTGACTGTTTACCAGCCAGGACAGAAGGTGTGGGTGTTGGAGCCAGTGGCCCCAGCAGCTCTCCAAGACAAATGGAGTGGACCCCACACTATTGTTGAGCAGAAGGGTGAGGTTACCTACTTAGTAGACCTAGGAACACCCAGGAGTCCCCACAGGGTTCTCCATGTCAACAGGTTACAACCATATGTGGACAGGGCAGACATGGGCTTGCTCATGGCTACTGATGAAGGGCAGTAGGAAGAGAGTGACCCACTCCCTGACCTGCTCTCACAGAACCCTGACGATGGGTCAGTTGATGGTGTAGCCTTGGCAGGCAGCCTCACTACCCAGCAGCAAACTGATTGTAGACAGGTTCTCAATCAGTTTAGACACATGTTTTCACTGACACCCAGTCAGACCACCTGGTGCACTCATGAAGTGGACACTGGGGACAGTCTGCCTATTAAAAATAAGATTTATAGGCAACCTGACCATGTCAGGGACTGTATCAGGACTGAAGTCCAGAAAATGTTGGAGTTGGGAGTTATTGAACCCTCAGATAGCCCTTGGGCTAGTCCAGTGGTCCTTGTGCCAAAACCTCACACCAGTGGTGGAAAAAGAGAGATGAGGTTTTGTGTGGACTACAGGGGTCTCAATGCAGTCACTAGGACTGATGCCCATCCAATACCAAGGGCAGATGAGCTCATAGATACTTTGGCCTCAGCCAAATATCTCAGCACATTTGACTTGACAGCTGGCTACTGGCAGATCAGACTAGCTGATACTGCAAAGCCCAAAACAGCATTCTCAACCCCTAGTGGGCATTATCAATTTGTGGTGATGCCCTTTGGTCTGAAGAATGCACCTGCCACTTTCCAGAGGTTGGTGAATACAGTTCTCACAGGTCTGGAAGCCTATAGTGCAGCATATCTAGATGATATTGCTGTCTTTAGCTCCACCTGGGAGGATCACCTGGTCCACCTCAGGAATGTTTTACAGGCCCTGCAAAAGGCAGGCCTGACTATCAAGGCCACTAAGTGCCAGATAGGGCAGAGTCAGGTTGTGTACCTGGGCCACCTTGTGGGTGGAGGCCAGGTTCAACCTTTGCAGAGCAAGATCCAGACTATCATGGACTGGACTGCTCCCACTACCCAGACTCAGGTGAGAGCCTTCCTAGGCCTGACTGGGTACTATAGGAGATTTGTCAAGGGGTATGGATCAATAGTGACACCCCTGAATGACTTAACTTCTAAGAAAATGCCTAAAAGGTTCATTGGACAGTTAGCTGTCAAAAGGCATTTGATGACCTGAAGCAGGCCATGTGCACTGCTCCCATTCTACAGAGTCCTGATTACTCCAAGAAGTTCATTGTTCAAACTGATGCATCTGAATTGGGGGTAGGGGCTGTACTGTCACAATTGAATGAAGAAGGTCAGGATCAGCCAGTAGCTTTCATTAGCAGAAGGCTGACCCCTAGAGAGAAACGTTGGTCAGCCATAGAGAGGAGGCCTTTGCTGTGGTCTGGGCTCTGAAGAAGTTGAGGCCATACTTGTTTGGTACACACTTCCTGGTTCAGACAGACCTTAAGCCCCTCTTATGGCTAAAACAAATGAAGGGTGAAAACCCCAAACTGCTTAGGTGGTCCATTTCCCTACAGGGGATGGACTTTACAGTGGAACATAGACCTGGGAGTAACCATGCCAATGCAGATGGACTCTCTAGGTACTTCCACTTAGAACATGAAGACTTAACTGGGCAAGGTTAGTTTAATGTCCCTACGTTTGGGGGGTTGTGTAGGAGAGTAGGATCTGCTTCACATGGGTACCCCCACTTTTTACTGATGCTTCACTGTTTTTCGACATTAGTCTGGCTGGGGCCCTGCTAATCAGAACCCCAGCCTAGCTGCTTCCTCTCTAAAATGGTTTCCATGTGCCTTAGGCACATCACTGATTGGAATCTGGAGTGCCCTTATAAGTCCCTAGTATATGGTATATGTACCAAGGGCATAGGTACCTCAGAGGCCTACCAGGGGCTGCAGCATGTATTATGCCACCCCTGGGAGGCCATCCAAACTGACACCACAGGTCTGCTACTGCAGCCTGGGTAAGGTGGTGCATGCACCCCTTACTGTGATATAGGTTACCTATATCACTAAATACATACACACATATAAACCTATAAGTCACTCCTAAGGCAGGCCTTATCAATCCTAAAGGCAGAGTGCATGGTTCCTATGTGAGAGGGTGCCCCTGCATGAGCAGGGCCCCTCTGCAGCGTTCGGAGACCCTTCTCTGATGCTGTTTGTAGTGCAGCCTGACCATATACTCTTAAGCGCATTATAACCTCGCGTTAAATGCTAACTTTGGAATGGCTGCACCTAAACATGTCGTGTTTGGTGTCAAACATCTTGGAATACTAACCCCCGCCAATTCTGGCGGCGGGGGTAGCATTCCACCCTTCTAGAGGGAAAGACATGTTAACTCTGGCTAGCCCGGTAACTTCTTTTTAAAGCCCTGGCATCACAAAATGGATGCTGCTGCCACAGACACGAGTCTGGCCTCCTGCTGCTGGACGAAACTCCGGCAGGGGAGGCCTGGACAACAGGTTTCCTGTCCCAGGGAGGTGTGACCACCTCCCCAGACAGGATAATGTGTATTGGGGCTGGGCGGGAGCACTTTCGGGTGCTTTGAAGTCCTGCACTGGGGGCACATTTGGTGTCCCTGTGCATACCCCAGTTCAAACCGGATCAGGGGCTTGCAGCCCCTGCTTTGGCGCGAACTGGACAAAGGGAAAGGGGTGTAGCCACCCCTCTGCCCTGACCCACCCATAGGTGGGGCCACAGAGTAGTCCAACCCCTATACTTAGTATAAGTATAGGAACCCAGTCCTTAGGACTTTAAATTATCCCTGGACAAAACTCTGAAACAGAATCCTGGACCTTCGACGCTCTACTCACGATTAGAGGACAGAAGAATCTCCCTTGGGGTCAAGGAGTGACTCCCCTGCTTGGCAGGCACCAAAGAAGCATCTGTCCGGTTCGCATTTCTGAAGCTCCCGTCGGACGCCGAAGTCATCGCATCACCAGAGGTAGATTCTCAGACTTCCCCGAGGCTGCCCTGAGTCCCCAGCAAAGCTGAGCCTGTAGCTATCGTGGGTGACGTGAGACCGTGACCCCTGGACACCGAGCACATTTGCAAGTGCATCCTCTTCTGGGTCTTCCACGAAGTCGTGCTTTGGGCTCCGAGTAGCCCTAGCCTCCAGCACCAACTGCACCGAAGATCACTGGCCTCCACTCCACGAGTGTCCTGTGAGCCAGATCCACGTGCGATGTCTCAAGGCTCCTTCGCGGTCGCTAGCCCGTTGGCTAGTAGCCCTTAACAAAGGCCAATATTTTTCTTACTTGGCATCCTGGTTGCTCCAGGCCTGCCCTCACTTACCCTCGCTGGGTGAGTTCCCCAGACCTTGCTGGTCTGCACCATCGACGATCTACATCTTCATCGAGACTTGCCGTTGCCAAGGCTTGTTGGGTCCAATCCGGTCGCCGACACCTCAGCACTCGACAGACATCGTGTACCAGCCCGAATCCTGCTCCTGGTTGCCGACAACACCTCCTGGACCTCGTGGCTGAAGAGTCAAGACGACCGTCAACGCACCTGAAGCACTCGACATCGGTGGGCATCCGCTCATCGCCATCCTGGTCACTGGCTAGTGACCCAGACTCTGTCCCCTCTGCTTTCAGGTTCTTCAGATCCCCGATCCACTCTTGGATCCACCCGGACACTTTCCACTTGGTCGCCAGCAGCACTTTGCAGCAGATCGCCATTCAAATCGACGACGAAACCCGACCCCGAAAGACACCTATGCACCTGGCTTCCCTGGGTGAGGTAACACGAGTACTCCGGTGCTCCCGTGGGTAGAGACTCTTCAAAGTACTAGATCTCAAAGGGTTTGCTCCAAGTCCTCCTTTAAGTGTCCCTTTTCTTTAATTTCCCGATCACGACTTTCTCCATAGAAGTCAACGGCGTATCGCGGTTGTGTATTTACACTGCACGCGTCCCCGTGGGTCCCCTGTGTCACTACCTTGGGTGGTTCCTTGTGGTCCAAGCACTTCTAGAGGCTCTAGGCCTAGTGTCTAGTTCAGTCGTGGTTCTTATACCACTTTATTGGTATATGGTTTGGTACGCCCCTAGGGCCCAAACGTGTATTTGTGCTATTACTGTCTTTAAATAACTTATAACTTCGAACTCTAGCCTCATAAAGAGACTAGAGGGGTGTGTTTAGCAATAAATACATATATTTTGAATATATACCTGGTGTGGTGCTCTTTCATTTGGTCACTCAAGAGATTATAGACTGGAAAAACAAGCTGCTTTACATTCCTTCAAGACTTAGCCTGAAGGCTGCTCTCCATAGCTACCACTAGGATAGCTTTCAATAAGGTTGTCTTTAACCTATCTCCAATAAGGGGTTGTTTGAACTGGTGCAAGGTGCCCACTATAATTAGTGGACAGCATATACCAGGCCAACTTCTCACACTCACACAGATCATAATTGACACAGAAGTACACTCCGTCCTCCTAGCTGGAGCTCTACACCAACACCCTATTGTACTTACATGCATATGTTGACCAAACACAGACTGCCCGGAATTTTTTGCAGACATATGGCGACACATTGCAAATTTAAGGCCAGGTGCTCTGATATGGGGGGGAGATTTTAATGTAATTTTAGACCTGAATCTGGACAGATCAAGTACCTCCCGCAGACCACACCCTAACGCCGCCGCACAACTACACACTTTAATACAGGACCAGGGCCAAATTGGCACTTGGCGAACATTAAATGGCACCCGCAAGGAAGGCACATGCATTACATCAGCACATGCAGCCTCGTCATGAATTGACTATTGGTTAACCTACCGGGAGGTATTAACGTAGACCACCGGAGCAACAACGCTCCCATGCACACTATCAGATCATGCACTGGTACTGTTGGAACTGTCCATGCCATTGGCGAACTCCCGCGCCTTTACTTGCCGTTTACCAACGGCAGCCTTAAGAGATCAGGTGTTTCGTACTGAAATTCGGGCCGCCATCGTAGACTACTTCACTCTCAATGAGGGCTTAGTCAAATCCCCACATACACTCTGGGAAGCATTTAAAGTAGTAATAAGGGGAGCATGTATCGTAAAAGAGGCGAGGGTTCTTAAGGCGATCCTAACTAAGCTTGCTAAGCTTGAAACTAACCCCGGGCAGGGACCTCCGCTCCGCTCGCGGAGTGTGCAGAGATTTGCCTACTCCGCGTTCCGCGGAGAACGTGGAGTAGGCAAATCTCCACACACTCGGGGGGCGTGGCTTGACCGCCGAGCGTGATGGCTGCGAGGCGGTAGAGCTCCCGACGCCGATGGCCTAAAACTGCCTGTATATCCGTCACATATCCGTTTTCTCCCACCCAAACTATTGGAGGGGTGTGTGTGACACCTCCGCTGTGGTGCCGAACTCCGGAAAGTGCCTGCGCTGAAACTCCTGGGCAGAGGTGGGACGGAGTGATGATCGGGCCCCGAATCACCGGGCTCGAGTGACAGAGTGGCTGGCCGGGATCTCTGTGAGGGGCGGCCGCGAATGCTGGGTAGTGGCGGCGCCCCGGAAGTCTGTGTTCAACATCTTGCACCCAGCTTCCAATAAGCCCAGGGGGCCTCTGTAACACCTTGCTGGTCGGCCTCCCACCCCCCCTCCCACCAGCTGAAGCCTTACGGGTGCGGTAGCTGCAAGGACCAGAGGCATATCGGCGGTCCGTGGCGCTGCTCTGCGTTCCCTGACCTGTCTGCCGCCCAGCGGCACTGTTGAAGGTTTACGGGCAGGGCTGCGGATTGTTGTGTTGATTGCTGTCGGAGGGCACCCTTCGGAAGGGAAGACCGGGAGCTGAACGGGCGATCGGCCCGACAACAACTAACGAGGCCGAGGGCTGGGAGCCACGCGGCGACAATCCGGCATGGTTTGCTTTGGGAGCAGTGAACTCTGGCTCCATTCTTACACAGCTGTGTGTGGTGCACGTCGGACCCTCTCCACTCCCGGCGACGCATTAGGTGCCGCTCTGGCCTTGTGAGCAAGGAAGCCAACTGTCCTCACCATTGCTGAGACCCTGCCTCCCAACAAGTAAGAAACGGACGCTGCAGTGGGGTTGGCGATGTGCTTCACGATTGCACATGTGCAAAACTTTATTATAAGACTGTGGACCAGGTGTGTTCTGCCAGTGGTGCCTCGACTGGGACATCAGTAATAGCGGACAAGGTGATCTTTTCTGGAGCACTGGGGTCAATGCATGGTACGTTTGACGCCCCTGGTGAGAGGATGCCCTGGCAGCCCCCTGAGTGTTTGGCTTGGTGTGCTGTGGGTAGCGAGTGAACCTCGGGTGCGCAGTGCTGGTGGGTGGTACTCTGCTTGCGCCGTTGCGCCATGTCAGGTCCGAAGGGGCAGAGGTCTTCACTTCAAACGAAGTTGGATAAATACACAACTCACAAAGGAGGCAAACAGGAGGGGGCCACTAAAGGAGAGACGGAGAAATCGTCGACGCCATCCGAAGGAGAGCCAATGCTGGCAGACGTAATGGCGGCCATAGCAGGGGTGCGTACCTCGCTGGAGCACCGAATGGATGCCATTTCAATCGACATGGCATTGCTACAGACTGATTTGAAAAACACAAGTGAAAAAGTGAAGAACGTGGAAGGGGTGACTAAGGACCTGAGCAGCAACACCCAACGAATGGGCAGGGAAATCAAAGATCTCCAAATGGCGCAGAAAAGAATGGATGCCCAATTGGATGACTACGAAGGTCGCGCAAGACGTAATAACGTCAGAATTACTGGGGTCCCTGAACGAGCGGAGGGGCCAGCCGCAGACCTGTTTGTGGAGGACTTAATCATGAATCACCTACGTCCCAAGTCGCTGTCCAAATTCTTTACGGTGGAAAGGGCACACAGAGTGCCAGGGGGAAGACCTAAGCCCGGTGCCCCCCCCCAAGGCCTATCCTGGCACGGCTCCTTAACTTCAGAGACCGGGACAGTGTTCTCCAGACGGCACGTGCTAACCCCCCTCTAAAGATTGACAACAGTGAAATGTCCTTTTTCCCGGATTTCACCATAGCGGTTTAGCGCCAACGTCGCACCTTCCTCGATGTCAAGAAACTGCTCAGGGATAAAGGTATTCGTTATGCCATGTTATTCCCAGCCAAACTGCGGGTAGAAGCAGATGGCAAGACCTGGTTTTTTGACACACTGGAAGCAGCGCAGGAATGGTTGGAGGGCTGGAGACCAGCGAAGACTCACAACGGCAGATGACCTAGAGACATTGGAACTGGTATGTGACTGTTTTGCCACGCCGGACACTGTTGGTACGGAGACATCTACGTCGCCCCCACTTCTAATGACACGAGATGGATCAAGACGCTGAGCTGAGCAGGCCAAGAGAACTTTTTCTGCATTATTTGCCTATATTTGTATATGATGCATGTCCATATATAGTTATTGGGGAGCGTACAATAGCGGTGGAGGGTCCATTGGGCGGGAATCTACTGCCTCTTCCCCCTTCAATTACTAGTTAGTTTATTAGTTAGGGCGACAGGCACTCTGCACTATTGGGGTCATGGGCAGTTCCGAGCCCAGAGTGCGGAAGAGCAGGGTGGGTAACAGGGCGGGGGGTGTTGGGAGTTTTGTTCTTGTGGGTCTATTCTTCGTTAGTCACAGAATTGTAATTAGCGAGCCTAAGCATGGGAAATGCAGTGACCAGGAACTTGACGTAGAAAACACGGCGGTTCACACAGGGATCTATTATCTGCGGGTGGGTGCTCCGGGGACACAGCTGGATGCCGGCCCCCCAATGGCGAAGTTTAGCAGGAGCTATGGGCACTGCGAGTGAGAGGCAAATTAAGTTGTTATCCTGGAATGTGAATGGCCTGCGAGACAAAGTTAAAAGAGGAATTGTTTTACAGTTTCTTAGGCGCCATGCACCAGAAGTGGTATTGCTTCAAGAGACGCACCTCATAGGAAACATGTGCAAGGCCCTAGCTAGAGGGGGCTATCAATTGGTGGCTCACTCTGGGTTCACCACGGGCTCCAGAGGAGTCGGCATATTGAAGAAACGTGCTTTCCCAATGGCAATAGAACAGGTTTATACTGACAATTTGGGGAGATACGCTGCGGTATCGGGAAAGTGGGAGGGCAAAGCGCTGACGCTGCTGTCATTGTACCTGCCACCGGGATTGCAAGACACTACACTCAAAGACCTGGGGAGGGCACTACTTACGTTTCCCACTGGTAGAATGATAATAGGAGGCGACTTAAACTCAGTAGTTTCGGGGACACTGGATCACTACCCTCCTAGAGATATGCCTCCCTCACAAATGCACCTCCTGCGCATCCTGGAAGCTATGGGGCTGGTGGACATGTGGAGGGTATATCACCCTGCAGAGACACAATACACGTTCCACTCTGGAGTCCACAAAAGCTTTTCCCGCCTGGATTATATCCTCGCCCCGGCGGCACAGGTAGGCTATGTCAGGGAAGTACAACACCTAGCTAGGGGAATATCTGACCACTCTCCAGTTTGGTTACCCATGGTATATGGGAGGGGAGACTGTACTCGGGTTGCACCGATTAGCCCCTGGTATCTTCAGAACCCACAGTTAAATTAAAGCTGGAACAAGAGATTGAACACTACTTTGCTGAAAACGACGGCACGGTTGCCTCGGCGCGGGTCCTTTGGGAGGCCTTTAAAACAGTGATACGGGGACATGCCCTGTCTCAGATCTCTGTGGCGAAAAAATATAAACACACCACACTTCTCCGACTGGAGGATGAAATTCTTAGATTGGAAGAAGGCCTCCCGACATCTGTAGACCAAGACGCAGCACACATTCTCCACTTGAAGCAAGAGGAATATAGGTCTGAGGCAAGAGAAGCTGCTAAAACCATGCTCAGCCACAAACTGGGGAGCATATACGAGCTAGGGGACAAGGCCGGGTAATTATTAGCCTGGTTAGACAGGAGGGAAGCAGCGAGCCGACTGGTCACAGAACTTAGGGCAGCGGGTGGGGAAAAGCTCACTGACCCGCAGGATATCGTGGACGAGTTCGGTCGACACTATGACTCGGTCTACACTTCTAGGCCCCTCAGACAGGAGGTAGAAACTAAGGAACTACTGGCTGAAATTCATCTGCCGGTATTGGCAGACGCAGATAGAGCTTCACTGGAGGAAGACGTCGCCTCAGACGAGATAGCGCAGGCTATTCACTCCCTTCAGACCGGAAAGGCAATGGGCCCTAATGGCCTCCCGATCGAACTGTACAAATAGAGGCCTGATAAGATAGCCCCCTACCTTAGAGCAAGTCTAGAGGAGGGATCCCTTCCCCAGGACCAAAGATTGGCTACCCTGGTAGTAATACCTAAGGAGGGGAAACCCAGAGACAGCTGCACGTCGTATCGACCCATATCGCTATTAAACGCTGAGGTCAAAATTCTGGCCAAATTACTTGCCACCCGCCTGACTCGCGTTCTTCCGGAGTTGATCCATCTGGACCAATCTGGCTTTATGCCATCCCGTAACACATCCCTGAATTTAAGGAGGGTGCATGGCATTCTGGGAAGGGCTGACACCATTATGGAAGATGCAGTGGTGGTGTCTCTGGACGCCACTATGGCATTTGACACCATGGAGTGGCCATACCTGTTCGCCATCCTGGAAAGGTTGGGATTCGGACCTAAATTTATTAGCTGGGTCCGACTTTTGTACACTGACCCACTAGCGCAGGAAGTGGTCAATAATAAAAAAATCTGCTATATTCCACCTCCACAGGGGAACTAGACAGGGGTGCCCCCTGTCCCCCTGCTGTTTGCTCTTACACTGGAACCCTTGGCCTGATGGATCAGACGTGACCCCATCATAAGAGGACTGCGCTGGGCTAATGACTGGGAGGACCGGATATAGCTATACGTGGATGACATTTTGTTGTACTTGGCTTCTCCCAACAGATCCCTGCATAGAGTCCTTAACATCTTCAACAATTTCGGTACACACTCCGGATACTCCATTAACTGGTCAAAGTCGTTAATTTATGTGCTTCAGGGTCAGCCACCAGTCCTACCGAGAGAATAGCAACTCATGATAGTGACAGAAGGGTTTAAGTATTTGGGGATTTTTGTCACCAAGGATCCCAAATTATTTTACAGCACTAACCTCTCACCACCGTGGCTGCGACTGAAATCGGATGTAGCACATTGGCAATCTCTTCCATTGTCCCTATTGGGGAGAGCCACATTGTTTAAAATGATGTCTCTACTCCGGTTCCTGTACGTCCTACAGAACTCGCCTACCCTGATTCCCGCATCATACTTCAGGCAGGTGGAAAGTGCGCAGCGGGTGCTGCTCTGGGGGAAAGGTCGGCCACGTATCGCGTTCTCGGGGTTAGTGTGGAGCTGGTATGATGGGGGGATTGGTTTGCCTAACATTAAAAAGTACTACCGGGCAGCACACCTAGCTTCTATTAACCATTGCATATACTGGCCCCCTACGGATCCTGGCTACGCCATGGATAGGTGGCTCCTCCCCGGGGGGAATAACACACGAGCATTGTATTCTAAGCCGGCCAAATTTCCCCTTACGGGCCCCACAACGCACTCTGTACAGGTTTGGCACCAGGTCCAGAAAGAGATGGGATGGGCAAAAACCATAACGCGATTTACCCCACTATGGGTCTCTGAACGATTGGGGGATCACTTGAAAACGAAGGGGTTTGCTAAATGGAATATGTTAGGATCTACCGAGTGGGCGATCTCTGGGAGAAAAAAGAGGTAATGCCATTCACTGCCCTCCAACAGAAGTTTGAGCTCGCGGACACTGAGAAATTCAGATACATGCAGGTGCGGCACGCGCTATACACTGTTATCTCGAAGGGGGAGACCCCTCCTGAGGCCTCTCCTCTCGAGGATAGGCTTCTGGACGGCTACATGCCCAAGAAGGCAATCTCCCTGACTTACCTAAAACTTATAAATCACTCACCTGATCCCCTCCTTCGGCTCCGTGCAATGTGGGAAAGTGACTTAACAGAGCTTGATGAGGAGGAGTGGATGGAAGCGCTGGCATCCCCGAGGGAGGGGGCAATATCCTCGAAGCTAAAACTGGTGCAGCTGAAAATATTGCACAGGATATATGTTACCGGCCCGGCTTGGGTCAGGATGGGGTATGGAACTGACCCTAATTGCAGACGGCGATGTGGCCGGGAGGGCACCTTTTTTCACGTACTATGGGAATGCCCCTGCATAGCGAGTTATTGGAGGGCGGTCACCTCATGTATGGGGGAAGTTCTGGGGCAAACAATAACAATGGAGGCCAAACGGTGTCTCCTCAATATATGGAAACCGACAAGACTTAAACAGTAAAGAACAAACTTGGGTAAAGTTAGACTTAATAGTCGCTAAAAGGAACATTGCTAGGAGGTGGGGAGTCCACATGGCCCCGACGCTGGGGGAATGGGAAAGGGTCATGGATTGGTCCATGTTCCGAGAAAAAACGGTGTATGTCACAAGAGGATGCCCTAGGAAATGGATACAAATATGGGGGCAATGGAACGACTATAGGGGTACCATATGTGAGCCACCTGCGTTACCGACACAGCCACCCCTGGAGGACTTAATACCCTAATGGTCTATTACAAACTAGACTGTACACTTAGCAGGATAATGTGAACTGTGTGTAATGTATCACTAACTACCATGCCTCGTATTTTTTCTGTCAATGTGTATACTGTGACAATGTTTTGATTGACAATAAAAAGAAGTTTAAAAAAAAAAAATCTCCACACACTCCGCGGCGGAGCGGAGTTGGCAGCCCCCGCCTCCCACCCCACCTATTAACAATTGCTTAAAACTGAAATAAAACTACTTTTAAAGTAAATAAAAACCACTTACCTTGGCTGCAGCATCCCCGGGCTGCTCTCCTCCTCTTCATCACCGTCTCTAAGGAAGCTGCGCATGCGCGCGCGCCCGTGCATGCGCATTCTCACGAGGAATGCGCATGCGCGGGCGCGCGCGCATGCGCAGTTTCCCCAGAGACGGCGATGAAGAGGAGAGCAGCCCGGGGACTCCGCAGCCAAGGTAAGTGGTTTTTTAAATTAGTATTAATAGAAATTAAACTCATAGTTTGTGAATACCAAAACAAGTGTAAGTTAACCTTTGTGAATCACAGCATGATGACAGCCTGAATTTCAGAGAACCCTGCTTTGATTTTTGTAAGCACTATTTGGTCGGCAGTGGTATCATCATTATTTTCCTCCATCATCATTTGCTTTTCCAATTTAGCCAGATCACTTTTCAGTACTTTTAGCATTTAAATATTGATTTAAATATTTATTTAAGGAGTTTGGTATAAAGCTAAAACAATATTGCTCCTTAGCCACTTGGGGGTGGTAGATGGTAGGTTTGATCAAAGACTAACTTAATTTAAAAAGCTTTAGGCGATTGGAATGGTTCAAATAGTCTACCTGGAACCAATATCGGAGCTACCGGATCTTAGAGTGTTTCTGTTGGTGAGAAGGACACATTGTTAGGGGGGAGAGGGTTATCACAAGTCGTACCTGGTGAGCTAAAGGTATTTTTAAACAGATAGGGCCTGATTCACAAAGGTAAACTGAGATGAAAGTTGCTCTGCCATCACGGGGGGAGGGGGAGAAAAACCTACGAGCAGCTACAGTCAAAAGCAAGCATTAGCTTTTTGACAAGAGCTGCTCATAGGTTTTTCTCCATCTCCCCTGGGATTAGCAGGGCAACACCCCTTTTGCCCTTTAACACCAGCCGCCACTGAGAAATCGCAGGCATGAATTTAGCTGCAATGATCTCAAAAGATGATTTGTTAAGCAGGCTCTTAACTTTTGTTGCAAGATTTTAAATGCAAATAACAATTTGTTTGCTTTTGCTTGCCTGGATGACGTGCTGTTTATAATTCAGATGGCAATCTAGATGTACCCCAAGTTATTTATAAGTTAAGACCTGTTCCAAGGTGTTACGGTTTGCCTTCCATATTAATCTGGGTTGTCTTTTGTGTGTCGTCAAGAAGCACAGGACCTTAGTTTTGTTATAGTTGAGGTCCAGGTGCGCAGTTGTTGTGTAGTCCACCAATTGGGAGCTCAGTCGCTGTAGGTCTCGTAGAGTTCCGCTGAGCAAGACTATGTCATCTGCATATTGTAAACTTCCTATTTGTTCAGTGCCCAATTTCAGGGGTCTCGCTGTACTTGGCGTAGATGGTTCTTTAAGTCTGCTGTGTAGATGTTGGACAGGCAGGGTGCCAAGATGCACCCTTGTTTTAGGCCATTGTTGGTAAAGATTTTGTTGGTTACGCTTCGGCCTTCTCCTAGTTTGATTTGGACCCATGTGTTTGAATAAAGATTTATGATTGCCTTGAGCAGTTTTGCCGGGACTCCCAAACGTTCCATTTTTAGGTCTCGCCTGAGCCAGCGCGCAAGCGCTGCTCTGCGAGACTGCTAGTGAGGACTTCAAACTGGGACCACACGCTCGTGCTTGTGCTTTTTCACGCTATTGGGCTTTGTGTGCGTCTTTCTAAGAAAGACAGCACGCAATTGGCTAAAGGCGGGTGCATGTCCCGCCTTCTCTCTCCCCTGGCCTAGGGAGCTCGGGAGCGAGCAGCAGCGCTGCCGGGTGCCAGCTGCATACCTCGCATTCCTTCTTTAATTAGCAGCGGCGCGCAGTGTGCCATCTGTTTCGGGTCACAACGCGCTTGTTTTCCTGTAGAGTTAGACATGAACCTGGGCACGGTTAAAAGACCCGTTTCAAAGTCCGTGTTTTATTTCTGCAGGTTTCAGACCTGTTTTAATTTTTTTAAGTCCGTGAATTCACTTACTTGTGTAGCCGTGGCTGTGATTTACAGTTCTTTGTAGCATTTTCTATAGTTGAGATCGGATGTTCTATGTTTGTAATTAATATACCTGTTCGTACAGACCACAGCGGGTGAATTCTTGGACTTGAGGGAGGGCAGTGAGCGGCTCTTTTGTAGCCCCTGCTCTGAGATGGTGTCCAGTTTGGCAGGAGAAATGTTATTCATTTTCGTGCGTGCCTGCGCGTGGGTCTTTGTATTCACGTGCACCGTGCACACATGGGAGGGGACCGTGCAGAGTATACGCGTGCTGTTCACTTTCTAGCTGTGTGCTCTTGGTCGCACAGAAGTTCCCACCTCCCAGCAGTGCTACTAAAAACTTGACATTGTTTTAATCTGATAACAAATGGCTCTCACTCAAGGTTCTTTTCAGGGGCTGGCAGCACATCTAAACCTGTGCTTTTTGATGGATTTATGATGCTAAATCGTGCTTTGGCAATCTCGGCGCGTCCTCGAGAGAATACTTAAAGAGCGATTAATCACTGTTCCGCACTGAGTGTGCAGAAATGAATGGGGAAGCTGCGTTTCACACCTCCCAAGCAATTAATCCCCCCTGATTCTAGCCAGGTTTGTCTTGTAGATAAGTCAGGGTACAAAACGGCCCCTAATTTATCAATGTATGCCTGCCATGCAGCATAAAGGCCCCCATTTCTTTGGGCTGCTCGCTCGTCAGCAAGGCGCGCCAGGGGCTGCGCCGTCTCCGGAGCCTCCGCGCGCAGAGTACAGACGGAAGCTGCTTTATTGGACACATCTGCTGCAGTCACCGCGCATTTCCTCATCCACTCCCTGGCATTTTTAGTGATTCTGACATAAATCACGGTGCTAATCAGAAGTCTAATGACGGCAAGTCATCGCCTTGTTTTGAACAATGGCAAAAAACATATGGCTCTGGAGACGGGAGGTGGCGGCTTCGATATTTATGTGGCATTACAGCCTCTATTTAGAATTTCATATTAACTGCAATGACTTGATGGGCGGCGTGCAGCGCCCCGGGTTTACGGCCAAAGGATTTCTTTCATGCCTTCTCCGCGGCACGTGCTCTGCTCATTTTTATAGCCCACCTGGCTCTGCGAAAAGCATACGAAACCCTCTTTCTTTTTATGGTTTTCATTTTAGAAGGGGGGCCGCGAGATTGGGCGCGTTTTCACTTTCCGTCCGGCAACGTTTGGCGCATGGGTGTGTTTGCTAAGGTGCGGCTTCAACCGTTCCC
This sequence comes from Calotriton arnoldi, assembly GCA_963921515.1. Classification (NCBI taxonomy): domain Eukaryota; kingdom Metazoa; phylum Chordata; class Amphibia; order Caudata; family Salamandridae; genus Calotriton; species Calotriton arnoldi. Next base: position 161,167 of record CAWUFW010007479.1, read on the forward strand.
ATGGGGGATGTGATGTGTGTGTGGTGGAGTGTGTGTGGGGGGGCGAGGGTGTAATCATTTAGATTTACAGACTCCTTGCACAGCTATTGGTGCAGACAGAACCCTATCATCCATTCATAGGGACGTGCCTGGCACAGAGCACGCGCCACCACAGGAGAGAGTGGTAGGCACCAGCACCAAGATGGCACAGTGATGACGTCATCATAGACAGAGTGTCAGTATCATGGACACCATGGCGAGGCCCAGGCATCAGTGTGATAGCTGATGGGCATTGCAAATCATTCTTTGATTTACAACCAGATTTTGGTAACCCCCATACCCGGAAGTGGATTTACCGTCAGCTACCCGGAAGTGGAGTTATCTCCAGCTGCCCCACTACTTACAGGGTCGGCTAGATCACCAGCCAGAAGACCCCACACAGCCTGTGGTCCATGCATTACCTACAGACATGTGGGGCGGAGGGGGGCATGAAAAGGCATGGTATCGGGACTATTGTTGCACAGAAATGTTCACGTCAAATACCATAAGCTAAAAATCTGGTGCAAAAACAGACTTTTGAATATTCAGAAGAGGAATGGGGTGAATTGCGTGGCAAGCATTAGGGGCTGCGGGTAGCAAGGTTGAAGGTGATTTATTTTAAAATATTGCATAAATGGCGTTGCATTATGTGCATCGAGGTTGAGCTCACCTTGCGAGTACTGGAGATGTAGGCGACAGGATGTTTACAGTGCATATTCTGGGGGGGCGGGCATGCGTCAGACGGGGTCGCTACTGAGAGAATCTGAAAGGGGAGCGGGGGGCAGAAACACCTATACATTCACATATAGCCTCACTCCATGACGTCGAAAGTAGACAGATTCGGGGAGAATCTACTAGAGAGGGAAAGAAGAAAGATTTCCTCCGTTTCGTTGGTATTTTGGCTTCCGGGCAGGGAGAAGAGGCAGCGTGTGCGATGGGTTTGTTTTTTGCCTCCTCTTCTCGCACTTTGGGGTTTCCGGCAAACCCCGTGCTTTGTTTCAAAGGCGGGAACCCGCCACTCTTTAATATTCGGCGCTAAAATGTAGTGCTTTGTTTGGGAGAGGTGGTGCTTGTATGGTATAATATTTGTGTGGAAATCATAAAAAAAACTAAACCTGGGCGTAGTTCGCGTAGTCGCGCTACGTGTAGCTACGCAAAGTGTACTTTGCACTATGCGCGCTACGCGTAGCTACAAGAACTGCGTAGTGCGGTAGGGAAATGCTGTTCGCAATGATTGCACAGTGCCGGATGCTTGTCCGCACTGTGCAATCATTGCGAACGGCAGCATGCACAGTGCAAGCGGTCGTTTTCTGCCGCTCGAGTAGATTTGTACTCGAGCGGCAGCTTTCTCAACGCGGACTGGTAGTGTCTCATCGCGAGCGGTCGCGAGCATACGCGACCACTCGCAATGAGAAACCTGACTCCCGCGTTGAGAATCTCGCCGGGAGGTTTATTTTCCACGCTCGCGATCGGCAACTTGATGTTGCCGATCGCGAACGAGAAAAAGTCTCGCCGGGATGTTGATTTTGCTCGCTCGCGGTCGCCAACTTGACGTTGAGGACCGCGAGCGAGCAAAAAATGCCCGCTACGCGTTTTTGCACTGTGCTACGTGCGATACGCGTAGCGCGTAGTTGCGCAAACTACGCACACTCCGCAAGCATAGCGTAGTTTTGTGCCCAGGCCTAAAAAAAACGCATTTTGCCAGTCCACATTTCAATTGGAATCTCTGAGGGAAAGTCCTGGTGGGCATGATGTTTCTCTCCCCTTATTTTTACCGTTTTTGCTCTTTTATTCCCCCTGCACTATTTGGAAGAGGCAGATGCAGGACTCCGCCTCTGTTGTGATGTTTAACAATTGTGGCTTTTTTTTGGCGTGCGTAAAGGACCTCAAATTTAGCGGGCTTTCGTGAATGGGGGGGCTTTGTTTAAGACCCTGCACACGGGCTTTTAATTGAGGCACTGCCATTAAGGGGTAGAAGTTGAGCCAGCAAATTTAGGGAGAACCGAGCTAGAGCTGAAAAGAGATGGCCTGGCTCTTAAAACCCATGCTCAAGTCGAGCCTTGAAATTGTTGTCTATACAAATCATACAGCAAATATCTCCATAGAATATGATACAGTGTCTTTAAAACCTTTAACATGTGAAAGTGTTTCACAGTGAAATATCAGATATCAATGCATTGATAAGTATTTGTTACTAGTGATGCACTGAGAAACATTCCTCCCTCCAGTCTGATAGCAGTCCTGTCTTAAGAGGCAAGTCCGTTGTCATGTGTACCCTATGTGTGGCCTAGATTCTTATTCTGCACAGAGTAACATTATACTTAATTAAATTAACATTGGAGATTTTTGTACAGAGCATATCCTGAAGAAGACTCAAAATAGAGAAATAAGTATTTGCCTTGGATCATACAATTTGGTCAAGCCAGGAAGCAAGGACTGATTCTCGGGCCGCAATTGCCGGCTTAAAGGACTGGGAGCACTAAAAAACATAACACCTGTTTCAGTAATTGCGACCGCTTGTTTGTAATTTACAATGGCTGCCGGACCACACAGCACTCGCGGGACGCCTGCTTAATCTTCCTTTGCCTAAGGGGTCAGCAGTTGTTGACCAAAGACCACATTTTAAATAACCTCCTTAAGGTTTTACAGAATGTATACATGAACTTTGGTGATTACCAGTCCATTGACTCATAGTTTCGTTTGGCAAGTCAATCTCCTCCCCGTCTCCCTCATCTCCCTTCTCTAAGGTCCTCATGTCTCCCTTGTCTCCCTTGACCCCTCCCTTTCTCGCTCTCCTATGTTTCTCCATCACTGATTCTTTAATCTCTTCACCTGACTGCCCCCTCATCTTCCCTCCCTCCCAGATGTGTACCCCCTTCCCGTATCTTACTGTTGCACCCACATGTCCTCCTCATCCTTCCTGTCTTGCACACCCTGCATTTGTTATGCCCCCTCTTTCCCTTATCCCACCTCTCATTTCCCATTACCACCCGGTGCACCTCTCCCCTCTCTGTCTCCCTCTCCTATTCCTCCATCATGTCTCCCTCCCTGTCTCTCCCTGTTACTTACTCTCCTTTGCACTGTTTCTCTGCTGTCCTATCTTCTGTGACAGACTCAGCAGCAGTAGGGTACAGCGCTCTCTCTGTCCCTGACACAGGTGTAAGAGGGCCCATGCAACTATCTGTGCAGGGTTAGAATGAGGGACAAAATTAAAGAGTACCAAGTCAGGGCATCAGTTTACAAAGAAAGCAAAAAAATTGAGAAACTTCCAAAAGAAGCATTTGCAATGCAATAGGTCTTGCCTTTTAGTTTTGTTTTGTTTTGTTACGCACTTTTTACTTTCCAGGTTTTCTGAACACATAAATAAAGGCATTGTCATTTACAATGTCAATAGCTCAAACTGTCGTAAATGCGAGACCTATTGCATTGCAAATAATAATACCACACAGTGCCACATAATTATATGCTACATAATTACAGTGCACTCAATGCAACATACACTCCAAATACCACTCAATGCCACATAATTACACACCACATAATTACACTCTACTGAATGCAACATACACTGCACACAATACCACTCAGTGCCACATAATTATATGCTACATAATTACACTGCACTCAATGCAACATACACTCCAAATAATACCACTCAGTGCCACATAATTACAGGCCACATAATTACACTCTACCGAATGCAACATACACTCCACACAATACCACTCAGTGCCACATAATTATATGCTACATAATTACAGTGCACTCAATGCAACATACACTCCAAATACCACTCAGTGCCACATAATTACACACCACATAATTACACTCTACTGAATGCAACATACACTCCACACAATACCACTCAGTGTCACATAATTATATGCTACATAATTACACTGCACAATGCAACATACACTCCAAATAATACCACTCAGTGCCACATAATTACAGGCCACATAATTACACTCTACTGAATGCAACATACACTCCACACAATACCACTCAGTGCCACATAATTATATGCTACATAATTACACTGCACTCAATGCAACATACACTCCAAATAATACCACTCAGTGCCACATAATTACACTCTACTGAATACAACATACACTCCCCATAATACCAATCAGTGCCACATAATTACACGCCACATAATTACACTCTACTCAATGCAACATAAATACACTCCACATAATACCACTCAGTACCACATAATCACACGTCACAATTACACTCTATTCAATGCAACATAACTACACTCCACATAATACCACTCAGTGCCACATAATTACACACCACATAATTACACTTTACTCAATGCAACATAAATACCCTCCACATAATACCACTCAGTGTGACATAGTTACACGCCACATAATTACACTCTACTCAAAGCAACAAATACACCCCACATACCACTCAGTACCACATAATTACAAGCCACATAATTACACTCTACTCAATGCAACATAAATACACTCCACATATTACCACTCAGTGCCACATAATTACACGCCACATAACACTCTACTCAATGCAACATAAATACACTCCATATAATACCACTCAGTGCCACATAATTACATGCCACATATTTACACTCTACTCCATGCAACATAAATAGACTCAACATAATACCACTCAGTACCACAAAATTACACGTCACATAATTACACTCTATTCAATGCAACATAAATACACTCCACATATTACCACTCAGTGCCACATAATTACACGCCACATAATAACACTCTACTCAATGCAACATAAATACACTCCATATAATACCACTCAGTGCCACATAATTACATGCCACATATTTACACTCTACTCAATGCAACATAAATAGACTCAACATAATACCACTCAGTACCACATAATTACACGTCACATAATTACACTCTATTCAATGCAACATAAATACACTCCACATAATACCACTGCGGCACATGATTAGATGCCACATAATTACACTCTACTCAATGCAACATAAATACACTCCACAAAATACCACTCAGTGCGACATAGTTACACGCCACATAATTACACTCTACTCAATGCAACATAAATACACTCCACATACCACTCAGTACCACATAATTACACGCCACATAATTACTCTCTACTCAATGCAACATAAATACACTCCACATAATACCACTCAGTGCCACATAATTACACGCCACATAATTGCACTCTACTCAATGCAACATAAATACACTCCACATAAATGCACTCTATACCACATACCACCAATCAACATAAATGCACTCCACACCATGACACAATTTCACTAAGCATAATTTCACTCAACACCACAGTTCCAGGCCACACAATCCAACTCCACACATTTCCAATACACACCGCATAATTACACACCAAACAACATATTTCAACTCCAGAACTCCACAATCCACAACGTACCTCCAATCCACACCATATAGTGTCACCATCTGAGCACCAAACATCATTCACCACCACCATTTTGCATCAGCGCACCACCTAAGCATCACGTCAGTCTGCCCTTGGAATCTGGCATCTGTTGATTCTCCCCTAGTGTCCGTCCGCTGCTCGTGTTCTAATTAAATTACTGTTTTCCAACCTCCACTCCCCGTTATTTATGTCCCGCTCCCCCATAACAAAAAAAATTATAACAAACAAGCATGAGAACAGGCAGGAAGAAGTTGCCAGCAGTGCAAGTACAAAAAAACTAGAAGACATTTTTTATGTTAAAATCTTTTTTAATCAGGTTTTTCAGTTGTATATAATGTCGTCTTCGTTTGTATAAAGGTAACGAAAATGCTTAACACTTTTTATTATAACTTTTCAACATAATGCACAGCAGCCACAATGCTCTACAACATAGCCAAACGTTCTGGCTAAACACATAAGGTCCCAAAGGCGAGACCTATTGGCTATGCCAATGCTTGTTTTTCCATAGCATGGCCCTTGTCGAAGGCTGCTTTGAGGTCTATAAAGCATGCATAGAATGCTTGCTTGGCCAAGAGAATGAGTGCTGATAGGTTGGTTAAAGTACTCATTCCCACGCGAAAACGTGTTTGCGTTTTGGGAACTAGGTTGATGCTAGTCGTCCAGTACTCTAATTCAAGCAACAGATTCAAGGCGTATATCTTGGTCTTCATATCTATTAGTGCGATTAATCTGTAGTTGTTAGGATTGAAACACACCCCTGTTTTGTGTATTGGTTGGAATATACTACCTCGCCCTGAGTCTGGAATGATGCTGGTTTTCAGTGCGTATGTAAACAAGGGAGTTAGTTTTGTAGAGCAGAAACTAGGAGCCCTTTTGAATGGTGGGTGGACAAAATATCGAAAGCACAAATATCGTCGGACACAATATCGTGTCAAAAATATCGAGGACAAGAATATCGTGAAGGTCATTGCTTATGGGTAAGTAAAGTTTTACTATATATAACTCCACATATATGTACTTTGACGATATATATATCTTCAAGGTACGTAGATCTGGAGTTAAGAATAGTAAATTTATACCTATCTATTTGCACTTACCTACTTGATATTCTTGTCCTCGATATTTTGGACACGATATTCTGTCCACACGATATTTTTTGTTCGATATTCTGTCAGTGAACCTTTTGAATAAAGCATTGGGTAGACCGTTTGGCCCCCGTGCCCCCTCTGATCTGAGTTTTTTTATAATGTGTGTGACCTGCTTTTGATACAACTGCGGGCTGTCGTCCTTCGGGCTTGCCCCCTTTAATGGGAGCCTGATTGAATGTACATCTCTTTCTGTGGAGCTGGCTTGATCCGCTGAGTTATTGTCAACGGTTAGTGAAGGGTGGGAGACATTTGGTTTTGTTAAGGTGGTTGAGTCCTTGCTAAATTTAGCGTCATTGGAACAGGAGCTGGTCTTGACCTCTTGGACGGAATTAATGGTGACGTCGATGACCCCGGCTGCTTCCCTGAATTTAGCGTTGTTAGCCTCTTTAAAGTCTGAAGCTGATTGTGCCCTTTAAGGGTCTGCATGTCTTGGCAATGATTTCATGATTTCAATGGTGCAGCAGGTGCAGTTACACCAGAGCTCAAAGCTCTAGGAACCCTCTAAACACCAAATATTGCAAAATGTTACTACTAAATAAGCAGTCACAAGTGCAGTTACCTTAAAGGTAATAGGGTCATGATTTAAATGGTGCAGTAGATGCAGTGGCACCAGTGCCAAAAGTTGTCATAACTCCTCAAAACACCAAATATTGCTATATTTTACTACTAAACAGGCAGTCACAAATACAGTTATCTTGCAGACACTAGGGGCATTATTTAAATGGTGCAGCGGGTGCAGTGGCACCGGACCCAAAAGTTTTCAGAACTCCTCTAAACACCTAATATTGCTATTACATCAATTAATTCTATTATGTCCCTTTTTCATTTCATTTTTCAAAACTTAGCTATCACTTACCTGCACTATACTACTAGTAACAGAACAATATATTGCGTTTTTGTACATAAACAAGTCATAACACTTTAACAGACTTTCTGTAACGTATATTGTACAACTACTCAGCAAGCTACAACTTACAACAAAAAACAGCTTATTATTAATCACAGAGGCAATACCTAATGCATTTACCAAGGCTTGTTTACTGTTGATTTTCCCTATATTATCACAAATATTGCCTGCAGCAGGCACAAATATATGGAAGTCTCCCATACCTTGGAAAACTCCTATTCAGCTTGGGGCTTATTTATGAGCCCCTTGCGACCCTTTTGCGCCGCCGTTGTGTCACTTTTCATGACGCAGTGGCGGCATAAATAATGCACCACGTTGCGCCATATTTACAAAGTAAAGTAACGCATGTAGGCAGATGCATCACTTTTTAAACCGCTTCGCCACATTATACCTGCGTCAGGTATAATGTATGCAGGATGGGTGTTCCCCCGCAAGAAAGCCTCGTAGAAGTGGCTCAGTGAAATCTATCAGATTTCACTGTGCCACTTCTAGGACGCACAGCGTCAAAACCTTACGCCTGCCTCATAGCAGGCATAAGGGTGACGCAGCGCTATAGGCACAGGCCTCCCCATGCATTGCTGGAGTTGAGTCATGCTTATGACCAGTGGTCGAAGTGGGCGGGATCGGCAGGGCACGGCGTGCCCCTACTTCTTTTATTCAATAGATTTCGTTCCCCTACTTTTTTATTTTAAACATTCGTCCCAGGACGGCAGAAATAGCCAAGGCCTGCAGAGAAGGCTCGGAGTTCGTGGCCGTTCGGGGATGGGCATGGTGGGCAGAGAAGGAAAAGGTTTTGCCTTCTTGCCCAGAGAAGACAAGGACAGTGTCCACTTCTGCTCTGCCGCTGGCAGCTGCCCCCACCCATCTTTCTTATTCTTATTCCCTCTCTATACGACTACCTTCTCCTCACTTACTGGAAACCGTGACTTCAAGAAACGGTTCTCACCCCCTCTTTCCTCCTTTCGTTTATTTGTTCCCCTGTGAAATGGATCCAAAAAAGAAAAACACTTTTGCTGGAAATGTCGTCTTTTTTGACATTTTTCTTTTCCACAGTGCAACCTCGGGAATAAAAGCATCAAAATATGAAAAACAAATAAAAAACAAAATAAAGCAAGACAGAGTGGTCGCAAAGTGGCCAGATTGGTTTTATTCACCCCCAAATACAGTAGCTCCACTTTACAGAGTTTGCCAGTGAAGCGCTACTTTTGTTTTCTTGTCTTTCTTTGAACAGCATTGTTTTCCCGGGGTGGGGAAGTGCACCAGTCCCGGAGGTACTGCAATGCCTGATTGATGGGTGGATTGGTAAACAAAATGTGTACCCTGGCTCTGTGTTCATGGATGTGGTCTTTTTAAACCATACTGCTTACGTTTTGTAAGGATATAAGCAATGGACATTGGAATGGTTCCCTTCCGGGCCCTGTAGTTCTGTCCTTAACTTTTCAGGCAAAAGCACTCACTGATTTCTGAATAGTGAGTGTAAAAGCGTTATGGTAACCATGTTGTTCCTTCTTACATTTCACATGCTTTACTTAATCTTGCATTCCCTATGAGTGTTTGCTTTTTCCAGGATGTTGGTACTTTTTTTTTTTTGGCAGCATATTGCTCTTGTTTAGTGCGTATTTCCAATTGAGTTGCATCCATGTGTTTATAGCGAGGCACAATTGGGTTGTAGTTGAAGGCAGTGCGAGTTTCTCTCAGTGGGGCTGTATGGTGTTCAGTGGGGGAGAGGATGTGGCGTTATGGCCATAGCTGCCAAATTCGGAACTGGGGAACCAGGTTCATCCTTAATGACCAGTCCCCCAAACCACTCGCCTGAGGGAGCACATTCCTATGCTAGACCTTAGAAGGCCGCGCTAGACCTTAGAAGCCCTGGTGTCGTAGCACAAGCAAGTGGTCCCTAGGGGTGGCAAGTGTGGGTTAACCTTGAAGGCCTGTCCACCACAATCCATGCTGAAGTTCACCTACAGTCTTGCAGGCAGGCCTATGAAGCAGCACACCCTAGAGCAACAGTGATTCTGTCACTGAGGTCACAGGACCCTTGAGAAGGGCGGGCTCTAGGGCGGTGCGACTGGTGTGACCGCACTGGGCGCTGACTTTGGGTGGGGGTGTCGTGTTTGCAAGTATATTATGGTTTTAAAAGCACTTGCTGCCTCCTTCCTGACCTCCAGCAATTTTCGGAAACAATAAAAATGTCATGATAACTCTGGTGATTAATGTTCTTCCTAGAGAGAGAGAGATCAGAGTTTTGTCTAGTGGAAGTTTTGACTCATGAAAAGGTAGCGTAGAGGGTAAATGTGCCTGCTGCAAAGAACATGTACCATGCAGATCACAAAGTGCACATAATGTAAATAGGTCAGTGGGTTACTGCTTTTGTCAGAGAGATCCTTTTGTTACTTGCAGTTTATAAGTTAAAATCCTAACACAGAACAGTGAGCTATTAAACTACATTGCCTACCAGTATGGTTGTCATGTGACTCCTACAACTTGTAGTCTTTTGTCTTATGTCTTATGTAACATTTCCTATACAGTGATTTACACACTCATAATTGATTGTCTCTGTGTAATGTGTGTGATGTAAAGTGCTCTGACACCCTACACTGGTATGAGCGGTGCTGTAAATCAAATAAAATGCATCTGAGAGAGAATGTAGTTATGGAGACTTAAGGGGCACTGTTAAAGGGTGGTAGTGAGAACATCCGTGGCAGAGGTGGTTGTTGGGGGGCACCAACAAACATTGTTGCACAGGGCGCCACCAGCGCTAAAGCCGGCCCTGCCCTTTAGGCCAGTCCGCCTTACCCATTAGTGCCTCCATTGGCCTTGTTTCAGCAGTAGTAGCTGCAACTCCCCAGGGATGGGAATGCAGGATTTGTATGCTCACCAAACTAAGTTTGCAAACTTCACAGTCTCTCTGCTTCATACACAAGCACTTTTAACATGTGCTGCTTGCTTTGGGGCCACTGGAATTATGCAGCAAAAGAGGACAAAATTATGCCGCAGTGTTGACTAAATTATGCAGCAAAAAAAAGGCTGCAGCGTAATGCAGTATATTTTCTGACACTTTAATATTTTGACATTTTACACATGCTAACAGTCTCTGGAAAGATTGTGCCTTATTAGTACCAATGTAACATACAAATACAGCAGTGAGAAAAGTGATCAGTTCACCTTTGTGAAGGGCTGTCCACTTCGCAGCAACACAAGTCACATTTGTTTGTAACTTTTGATCTGTTTGAGCTACAAACAATTTATTAGTTAAAATTGTCAGATTATGTAGCAGATGTGTTATGTGTCAAATATGGCAGAGCCATATTTATATAGAAACTATTTGCAAACTAGGATCTTTTACTATTCATGTTTGAACTACTCTTGTGGAAAACAGGGGGAGAAGTGCTGATGATAAAAACTCCATGGCTCGGATACACATGGCTTGTGCTTCCACTTTTAAGCGTATTTGGGACATTCTGTGATTGGAAACATATCCCACTTTGTGAATGTATTTTAATGTCAATAACTTATATTACCCATAAAATAAATATGTGTATCCATTTGTTGAATTAAATAACATAATAAGCTGTAACTGGTAAGTGAAATGCCAAACAAATACAAAAAATTGGGATGTTTTGTGCATTCTGGCCACACCTCTGACTCCGCCCACTGATCCAATCCTCTGGTTATTCATGCCCTCTGATTCTCCGCCCACGGTTTTTTTCCCCACTTCGACCACTGCTTATGACACAACTCCTGCAATGCAAGAGTTTTCCGCCGACAGATACGACAGGATTCCTGACGCATCTGTCAATCCTTGTGACATGGAGCGTCGTACAGTAAATTCGGCGCATCCATGGTGTCGCAAGGAGGGCGCAGTGAAAAGTGTTGCATCGCTGTTTTATCGCAGCGATGCAACACTTTTGATAGATGAGGCCCAGCTTGTCTTTACAAGTTCAAAACCGCCCCCGTTTGTAGAATACAGGTCACTTTTGTAGCTACCTGATTTGCTAACGGGGTCGAGGCGTTGCTTTTATTTTAGTGTCCGGATCTCTTTCCTGTCCCTGGTGGAGATATCACTCCCTTTAATGATCGCCGATTTGCGTTTTAAACAACTAGATACACATTGCCACATACACACACATTGACTTACATGGCTCCACCGTGTGTTATCTATTATGTATCTTATGAACACAGAGATAACAGCAACAGATGTTCACCAACGCTGCAAGAAACGTATGCCAAGCTAACCTTGTAGTAAACATACAAGTCTTAGAAACTCCATTGACAACTTGACATCGTAAATGACTTTGGTCGTCGTCATTCTGACCTGAAACGGGGGAATCCTTTCTTCTTTTTAAGAGCCAACAAAATATAATGTGTAACTTTATTTGGCACGTGAGTTTCAGGGTTTTCTTCGATAGTGCCTACGTAAACAGGGTGTACCATGATGGCCAAGCCTAGTGTAAACTGCAAACTTCCATAGATAGCAGCAAATCGATACGTTAATTAACGAGGCTAACCCCTATGGCGCAGGAGGGGCTGGACCACACCCGCATAGCTTCGAGGCAGTTTTCATTCTGACGCTGGAAAACCCAATTTACAAACATAATTCTTGTTAGATTTGGGGGTCTCTAGTTGGCAGAGGTAGGTACCTTTGTCCAAATAGGGACCCTTGCGTCTAGTCAGGGAAAGTAGGTACACTCCAGAAATAACCCCTGCTCACCCTCTTGGTAGCTTGGCACGAGCAGACAGGCTTAGTTCAGAGGCAGTGTGTAAAGCATTTGTGAACATATACAGTAATCAAGTGACAACACTACAAATGGACACCACACAGGTTATATATTTATAAAAATAGGTATACTTTATATAGATTTATCACAAGACCATAAACGACAAAAATAATCCACAATACTGTCAAGAGTGCTTAGTTCTGATCAAAAGGCTTAATTCAAGGTTCTGTGCGAGTCGGTAGCCTCCTCCGGCTACGGCGATGTCGAGAACAAACCGAGTCTAACAAATCCAGCTGACCGCGTCGAGACGGGCCAACACAGCGTAGACAGACTCGGTCACAGTACCTTTACTTGAAGCGGCAGGCACGGGCGTGCGAGCCGGATGGCTGTTCGTCGCGGTCGCGATGCAAAAATGGAAGCGTTGCAGGACGCGTTGTCCCTCGATGCGGTGCAGGCAGCGGCTCGTTGACGTCGTCGAGACGGAGTCGGTGAGACCAGGGCCGTGCGTTGCAGGGCGAGACGGTGCTTCGATGCGGTGCTGGCAGGTTGCGGTGCGGCGACGGAGCCGGACTCAGGAGCTGGCGTCGATCAGTCCAGACAGCGGTGCGAGTCGGGCGGTGCGTCGCAAAGCGTGCGAGCGGTGCCCAACTCCGGTGCGGTCACAGGACTCGAACTCAGCAGCAGTGACCGTGTCGGTCGGACCAGTTCGATGCGGCGTAGCGAAGCGTTGCAGGACGCGTTGTCCCTCGATGCGGTGCAGGCAGCGGCTCGTTGACGGAGTCGGTGAGACCAGGGCCGTGCGTTGCAGGGCGAGACGGTGCTTCGATGCGGTGCTTACAGGACACCGAGTCGGTCATGAGAGTCGGTCACAGCTCCCTACCTCTGTAGCCACTGAAACAGAGTTTCCAGCAGCAATTCACAAAGGGGTGAAGTCCAATGGTCCTGGGACTTCAGTCAGGGGGCAAGCTCTCTTCCAAGCCCTTGGAGATCCTTCACAAGTTGATGAAAGTCACAGCAAAGCAAAAGTTCCTTTCTCCTTTCTTTGGCAGACAGGCAAACCACTGCAGGCCAATCCCCCAAGCAGCACTTTAGGCTTAGGGATAGTCTCTCCTCAGTTTCTTCTTGGTTCCGCTCCTCAGCAAAGGTTTCTTCTTGTTCCCAAAAGTGATCTAATCTCCTAGGGGTCTGGGTCCCCTTTTTATACCCAGTTTCTCTTTGTTCTCTGAAGGCAGAGAGGCCTCTGCCTAGTCCAAAACCAGTTCTGGTCAGTTCTGGAGCACTTTGTTTTTCTGACTCCTTCTTTCCTTTCAGAATGTGGGGCAGAGTGCTCCGCCGCCCGGCAGGAGGTGGAGCCAGCATTGTGGAAGGCAGGCACAGCCCTATTCAGACCCAGGTGCAACTCCTCCCTCCACTCTGGATGCAGATCTTTCTATTCAGCCCTGCGCTGACTCACCCTGTCTCCTGTAGCCACCCCCAGCCCCTGTCACTCAATCTCCAGACAAGGAATACACAACCTAGCAGAGGCAGGCTTGGATAGTTAGGCAAGAAAATACCCACTTTCTAAAAGTGGTATTTTCGAACACAGAATGTTAAAACCAACTTCACTAAAAGATGTATTTTATCATCCTGAGTTCAGGCATACTAAATTCGTTTTTCTACCATGTTCCCTGGGTCAGTTCTGACTATAAGGTGTAATAGTCAGTCTGCCCATTCTGGCCTATGGGGAGCAGGTAGCCTTGCAATAGTGAAAAACGAAAATGGCTGTAATTCACTATTAGGACATGCCACACACACCAGGGCATGTCCTACCTTATACTTACAATGCACCCTGCCCTAGGGCCTACTTTAGGGGTGACCAATATGCAGTAAAGGGAAGGTTTAGGGACTGGTAAGTGGGTGTACTCACCAAGTCGACATGGCAGCCCTAGGCCGCACACAGGCTCTGCGATGGCAGGCCTGAGACACATTTTACAAGCCGCTTCTGTGGGTGGCACAACCAGTGCTGCAAGCCCACCAGCGGCATTGGATTTACAAGCCCTGGGCACACTGAGTGCACTGTACTAGGGACTGACAAGTAAACCAATCATCCAATCACGGAGTCACTAATACATATATCAATTAACGATAGGGAGCACTTGCACTTTGGCACTGATTAGCAGCGGCAAAGTGCCCATGAGCATCTAGTCCGGCAAAAACATATCGGCAACAGTGGAGGCATTACGAAAAAATGGACGGGAGACCCACGCCAAGGATGCCAGGTCTAACAATGCTCTTTTCTCATGAGACAGGATCAGTGTTAAACAACTTCCATGGAGCCATTTTACAGCATCGGTAACTAGATAAAACGACCCAGCACACAACAAAAGCAGGACACTGTCTTTTTAAGATTCTGCCCAAATAAAATAAAAAATAAAATAAAGACAGTGCTCTATGGAATGCACAGAAACAAATGTGCAAGATGAGAGCATTACTTGAGACATAATACTCACTTTTGAGCATCACATTATCACTCTTTTAATTAGGGTAGGAGACCATTTGAATAAATCACATTTAATGGAACTCCCAACTCTATTTTAGATCACACATTCAACTTTACACATCTACACAATTCTGGCCCCATACCCCCACTTCACCATACGGCTATTGGAAGAAGATCTCCGATAAAGAGCCCCTACTATAGGGAGCCCGTTGGGTATTGCACCGCCGACCCGACGAGGAGCAGCCCAGATGATGAAGCATGACACCCTTTGGGTGTGTGAGGGCATTATAATCCAATAATTGGACTTCCCACCTTGAACCAAATTTGGATCAGGTCGGTGTCACTTCCC
This sequence comes from Calotriton arnoldi, assembly GCA_963921515.1. Lineage (NCBI taxonomy): Eukaryota > Metazoa > Chordata > Amphibia > Caudata > Salamandridae > Calotriton > Calotriton arnoldi. The sequence goes on from CAWUFW010007479.1 coordinate 176,225, forward strand.
TTGTGTTGACAACCATCAGGAACAGCATATCTGTATACTTTCACAAGATGAGACACTGTCATAACAGGTCTTACCTCATTTTTACCCAAAACACCACTAACCATGATGTAGAACCCTGCAGAAGCATTAATTCCACTTTCTGGATTTAAATTCCAGTTTATAACGGTCTTTCGAATGAGCACCACTTTGCTCTTTTAACCTAGGGGTATTATATGAAAGCCTGTGAGAAACTAAAATTACACCAACAGAATTGAGTAATTCGGGGAATTTTTAGTTATGCTAATAACTCGAAATTCCTAAAATTATTACGCCACGTCACGTCATTATGCCGCCATCTGCCGCAAAGTTATTAGCACTGGAGCGCTGGAACAACGCAACTAACCAATACACCAGTGGCTGTTGTTTACTGCAGGTCAGTCTTTTGCGCTATTTCTTTAGTGCAAAATGCTTCTCATGTCAAAATCTGAGGTCAGGAAAACATTTTACCATTTAGTGCTAAAATATAGCACTATAAGGGCCAGATGTACGACCATTCCGTTTTGCGGGTCGCAAATTGCGATTTTTTGCAACTCTCAATTTGCGACTCGACTTTGCCCCTACAGACTCATTGTCCAGCCGCCACTGTGCAAGTTCTGTTTTTTTTTAGCCAAGCACATTGCAATCTGAGGCTTGTATGTTTACCACTATATGTAGAGGTAAAAGTTTACACCCAAAAATTAAGAACTGGCTGAAGGTGTCACATATGACATGGTGCACTGAGGCAGTTTAGATCGAGACTTATCCTTTCTGTCACTCATTCCTCTTCACCCGTTCCTCATTCTTTTCGACTCCTTGACCACCCACCACGTCCCCCTCCCATATTTGCCCTCAGATTGCCCCTCCTGTAATTTGTTTTATGTATATTGCACTTTTTTGGTCAGCCTTGCCAGTTTGATGTATAGCATGCCAGGCCCATTTAAACATTTGTCTGTGTCACCACAAGCTTATTGTACGACCATGATATATATACCCTAGGTAGCACATCCTTTTTGCATCCTGTTTTTTTAAACTCACTCAGTTACTCATTGCCATGTTGCTTGTACTTCATCTATGCCTCTGCACCTTGAAACAATCACATTTAGCAGGGTGTATGATAGAAGCAAAATAAACAGAAACACAAACACCAGGCCTCGTGCAGTTATAAAGGTGTGCCTGGGTGCCTTAATGTAGGTTGACACCTACACACGTTTCCGTTCCTGTTGCATATGTCTAATGGTGCTAGTGCTACAAATGCATTTTAAATATAGTATTTACCAATTAACAGTTTGTTCCCCTCCAAACAAATCACTGAAATACATTGGAAAGAAAGACTGGACATGCACTTCGTTCAGAGCTCACCTGGTCCCAATTATTTTGTCTTTCAATTCTGGTACTTGTAGTCCTTCATCTATAATAGTAACGAGCAATTCAAATCCTACTATTCATAGGAAAAAGAGGTCTCGATGAATTACTGATGCATAATAAGACATCTTAAAAACGCTCTATCATCTTGTCCACAACTACTGCACACCAGCTTATGCCCCTATTGGACATTGCAATGTGCTCTCCGCTGCATAACACCCTGTGTCTCCATAACACACATCCATGTGATCCTGAACTTAGATCAGCCAGTGCCCTGCATTTGCACTGAACCCTGACGAGGCACTTATCTTGGTATGTGTGTCTGTATGTCTGTTGGGCTTTGTGAAGTTACTAATTTCACAAACCCCAACAGACACACAGACACACATACAATGGCTGAAGGTGTGCCAGTCTGTGTGATCCGTGAGTCCGCGTCAGCCAGCATGCTCTGCTGGACTATGTTCATGCAGTATAGAAAAACCAAACCCCTTGGCTTTGTCAATGCTCTCTGAGAGCTGCTCGTGTTGGAAAGGTCTCTTGATAGTACCAGAGAGCCAGGCGACTTATATACGCTGCAACAGCACTAATAACCTAACAAACAACCACTTCACAGACTTATACACGCTGCAACAGCACTAATAACCTAACAAACAACCACTTCACAGACTTATACACGCTGCAACAGCACTAATAACCTAACAAACAACCACTTCACAGACTTATATACGCTGCAACAGCACTAATAACCTAACAAACAACCACTTCACAGACTTATACACGCTGCAACAGCACTAATAACCTAACAAACAACCACTTCACAGACTTATACACGCTGCAACAGCACTAATAACCTAACAAACAACCACTTCACAGACTTATACACGCTGCAACAGCACTAATAACCTAACAAACAACCACTTCACAGACTTATACACGCTGCAACAGCACTAATAACCTAACAAACAGCCACTTCACAGACTTATACACGCTGCAACAGCAGCACTAATAACCTAACAAACAACCACTTCACAGACTTATACACGCTGCAACAGCACTAATAATAACCTAACAAACAACCACTTCACAGACTTATACACGCTGCAACAGCACTAATAACCTAACAAACAACCACTTCACAGACTTATACACGCTGCAACAGCACTAATAACCTAACAAACAACCACTTCACAGACTTATATACGCATATGCTCTGCACACTGATACCACCAAAGAAGATTACACATTTACACATTAACGCCCTACACGGGTGGGTCCTACTTTACGGTTCAGAGGGCACGCGCAGACACTCATGCCTTGGAGAGAAATGAACTTTAATTCTCTATATCACGATAGGAGTGAAGCAGCACCATAAAACCCTCGCCAACAACTGGAAATAAAGAGCAAAGATCCACTCTCCCTTCACTGCTGCATCATACAGGAAATATCAGCTCCTCGATAAAGGACAGCGTTTCCAGGCGCTCCGAATAACACGCCAGGTGGGCTCCTCCTTTTATCAGTTTCCAGGCTAATCTCAGAAACAAACTGGTGGATGAAAGAATCTGCCTGACCATTAAAAAAATAGAAGCCCCTTCAAATCTCCCACTTTGTGCAACAGGTGAGTGATAAATTATTACTTTTTCTTAACAAGCCAGAATGTCACCTCATTTTTGCAGTGAAATTAGCAATACAGGTAAAATGTTACAACTGCAATCTTCAGGAGTGACGCCCCACCCCCCTGACCAGACACCGGATTTTCATTCGCATCACGGAGCACATTTAAGTAAAACTGTTAAGGATGGAGAACGCGAAGTTTGTAGTTTTTTACCTGTGCACCAGCACATATATGACTCTGATTGTCTCAGACTGGCAATATTTTCAAAAACACATTATTGGTGGAGTGGTTTCAGTGCTATGCGGGCCAATCCACATCAGGTTAAATAAAAGTGAGAACTTTGTGCAAAAATGGAAAGTCAGACAAAGCTATCACAAGATTGGTTCAAGAGGTAATTGTACAACATGCCTTCACAGAAGTAGCATTACCCAGATGTTGCCTTTTTCCAGCTGAGTAATAAGGAATGGCTCAAGCAGGTTTGTGGTGGTATATTACATATACATTTTTTCACCATGACAAATTGAGGAAAATATTGTGAAACTAATGCGCAAAATATAGAAAAATATTGTGAAACAGATGCAGAAATATGCAGCATACATGTTGCCTCCGAATCATTTTATGAGTGATGTATGGGTTTTTAACTATGAAATACGTGATCTAAGATTAACATGTGTTGAAATATAAACTAACGAACTTGGCATCAGTTATGCTGCATTCGTAATAATGAAAAATAGCAATTTGATTTTGGATCAAACTTGGATTCATCTTTTCTATTTCAAAAGCTTTTAGAGCAAATTCATATTTCTCATTTTCTCCCCTAATACAATCACCTTTAAAACAGTCGTATTCAAGCATAAACTGCTTGCTCCATTCCCTGTTGCACAAGCAGCAACACATGACAAAAGAGCACTTGTACATGTTTTCCACCAGTGTGAAATTTATGTAACCGGACCCTTCTGTAAAAGTACTAGCGTAGGATTTCCGTTTATAGTCGTGATATCTGTAGACAAGTAATCCTAATTTCAATGACAGCAATTACTCTGAATATTACTGGATGTAGGGTGTTTAAACGAGATTAGAAAGGAAACTTTCGCAGAACATGACATTTATTTACACTAATGTGGGGGAAATGTTGGTGGGACATTTCTCTCCACCTTCTTCTGCCTAATGCTATCTAAATATGGGCCCGCATTCCAATATCAGGGGGTATTTAGATTAAACCAGGATACATTCTTGGCTATAATCTGAAGTTGGCAAAAATGACAAAAGACAAGGAAATCTTGCCTGTGCAAATAAGGTACAGAGAACATTTTGTAGGTCTCACCAACAGACAGCTTTAGTTTCAGCTTTTGTATCTGAATTTAGGAAGTAGTGTCCTAGGAAAGTATGTACCAATCTCCACATGGCAGCTTTGTATATGTCTGCCAGTGCTGCATTCCGGCGCCAACCCTAGACCGGCTTTGCCCTGATTAGGGTTTACCAGTTGGGATTAGATTGGTTCCAGTGCTACAGTTAGCATGGGACAAATGTTTGGGAAGAGCCATAGGTACATCATGTCTATTTAAGTTTGCTTGGAGAATTCTGAGTTTCTTTGGATTATTTAATGTACAGAGGTCTTCATAGGGATTGTGATTGGAGCATCAGCTATGCATTGCGTCATGTAACTAAGTCCTGTTTGTGTGTCGAGAGATAGCTGTTGTAACGCTATGTATCAACTTTATTAGTGACATAATCGCTAGACATTGGGATGTACTGTAACATACCAACAAAAAAGTTATTAAAACAAATGTAACTCCCCAGTTGTGCTCTCCCAGTACTCATCTTTTGATATGTCAGTGACCCACCCACACTGATCTTCCCAACCCTTCAGCAAAACTCCTTATCCACAACACAAAGTCAATAGAAGATAAACAGTAAAACATGTTACACAAGTGGGCGTAGCCAATCGTGCTGAGATCTGGGGCAAGAGGAAGGCAGTGATATCGCTAAGTTGAGAACAGCAGCCCACTCAATCCACAGACATATTATCCTAATGTTGTATGGCAATATACCGAAATATTAGTCCTACAACAGACATGCAGTGAAGAACAGCCAAGTGTCCCATAGTCAAACATCACCATCGGGCTTCTACATCTCGATGCTCATCACCTGTCTCAGATAGGAAGCGGCCTGGAGACACAGAGTTCCCTGCCATCCAATATTGTTTAGCAGAGGTCTAACCAGATTTGTGATCCATGAAAAACATAGGTTTTCCCTCAGTTTTGCAAGGTAAAGCATAGCATATTTAATCCCTTTCGTGCTCAGAAATGTTTTAACATTGATGAATTTCCTTCTAGCACCTTGAACAGCTATTGTGAAGTCTGGAAATATGGAACTGTTAGACCTTTGGTATTGCAGCTGACCCTGTTTTCTGTCCAACTGCAAAACCTTGCCTCTGTCTCAATAATTTAGAAAGTGAGCACTAAGGGGCTGCCGAGGAGCCCCTGGCACAGGTCTGGGGCCCAATGAGCAATGCGCCCACACAACAAAAATGTTGCCTTGAAGCTGTCATGATCAAACATTTCTAGCAGTATTTTTTCCACAAATATCTCCAGTTTGCCCACTTGCGAGATCTCTGCCAGACCTAAAATTCTAATGTTATTGTGACAGGGTCTAGCCTCCAAATCCTCATCTTTAGCCATTACTCCCACTATTGATTCTTTCAATGTCAATAGCTTAGTCACCTGTGTAGTACCATCATTCTCCAGGTCTGATATGCATCATTAGGCACCATCGAGGCACACATTGTGCCCATCCAGCCACTCCATGAGGCTAGTCTAGTGGTCACTGTGTCAAGTTTCCCATCAATTGCCACTATGCCAGCTATTAGGTCAAGTAGCAATGATTTGGTTTTGTCTACTATGTTCCAAGAAGGAGGGAGTGAGAAGTGATACAGGGTTCATTCACCTTCCTAAACATCTAACCATACAAATCAGCCGGAGGGAACCCCTACTGTGCTTAGCCTATCTCTCCATACCAGCCCAAAGGGATCATCCTATGGTATTAAAAGAACTCTCACCCACTAGGATTCCAAGAGGCATGATTCATCATAGAGTCCTCATCCAGATACCTAGTCAGTTCAGTTCAGAAAAGCTTTATTCGGTTATAAAAAAAACAACCATAAAAGCGAATGTACATACACATTTATATAATGACATCCATTTTCTAAAGGAAGTTTACTTTAATATAATTCAAGAATACAAAAAAAAAAAAAAAAAAAACATTAATTCCATTAAAATACTTTAAAAAACCATGCTTTTCCGTACATAAATTGACTTTAAAATGAACATTGCTACAGAAAAACAAATATCCGGCTCTTTAAGTGTAAACATTAAACTCATAGCTGCATTAAAAGTTGTAACATTATATTTCTTGAACAATGGTTTTAAATATACAAATCTAAAATTAGAATACAATTCACAAAAAAGTAGGAAGTGCGGAGTGCTTTGCTTTGTGCGATTGTCACACGGGCATGGAGTGGCTGGGTACTGTTTCATTTCTGGAAATGCCACTAAATGGTGTACAAGGCCCAGTCTCATCCTTGTCAATACAAATTGATGGGACGACCTTGTTACTAGTGTCAAATAACTTTGATACCCAAAGGTGTCTATATGCAGTTGGTATTGCTGGTAGGTGGATTGTAACTCCACTTGGCTCAACCTATCCTCCTTGCTTTGTGCCAAAAATATATACCTCATCTCTTGTTTGGAAAAATCTAAGACCTCCATTGGGTTATCCAGGGTTCTTATCTTAAATAGTTCACTAGTGGTGTTTACTATATATTTTATCCAAGGGATCTTAAGACAGTTATCCAATCGCATACAGTCCTTGCTTATTATTTGTGTAAACAGGGTTTCTTCTTTCGCCCAGATTGACCTCCAAAACAAAAGAGGTCTTAATGCAATCAGATCTGTCAAATATTCAATTCCTGTTTCCCGATGAACCAACTCTGTAGACGCTGATTTAGGGAGGCATAATAATTTTTTAAGAAGATATTTTCCTCTGTTTTTAAATCTGGACAAGGGTAATTACCCCATAGTCCTGCTCCATATAATGCAATGGAGGCACATCGAGCTTTATAAATATCAATCATATCTTTAATGCGTCGGTCTCCTAATTTGGCAGCAAATCTAAAAACCCCATATATACTTTTGGTCATTTTCATTTGTACATTAGTTATTTCAGATGACCACTTACCATTAGCAGAAAAGGTTATCCCTAGGTAACAAAAGGTATCAACTTGTTCCACTCTTGTTTCCTCTATAAAAAATTGTTTTATTTTATTAGGTTTTTTCCCACAGACCATAATATATGTTTTGGCTTTATTTATTAACATCTTTCTCCCCTTAATAAAATCAGTAAACCCATTAAGTAATCGTTGTAGGCCTAGCGGAGTCCGAGATAGGAGCACCGCATCGTCTGCATAAAGCAGTACTGGTATATTCTGTCTATCTATTTGTGGAGCATCCGCCGGTATTAGTTTAAGGATTGCGTCTACCTCATTAATAAATAGAATAAAAAGTAATGGCGCTAAGACACAGCCTTGGCGGATCCCGCGTTTGACCTTAAAATTCGGGGTACAAGCACCCTGATGACCATACCGAACTCTACTTGATAATTTTTCATACAGTCTAGCAAGAAAGTAGATAATAGACTCCGGGGCCCCTAAGTTGAGTAAAACTGGCCATAACAAAGTATGATCCACAAGGTCAAAAGCGCTGCTCAAATCAGCAAAATATAAGTAAAGTCCCCCTTGTTTTGCTCGTGTATATTTTCCAATTAAAAGTTCCAAATTAAGACACTGTTCCAACGTACCCAGCCCCTTTCTAAAACCATACTGTGATTTAGCTAAAATATCGTTTTCCCTGACCCATTCGTCCAATCTTACCAGAAGAACCCTGCTCATAACCTTCACTGAAGAATCCAGTAGGGAGATCGGTCGGTAATTTCTAGCATCCGATTTGTCTCCTTTTTGTAAACTGGAATTATAACAGATTGACCCCACGACCTCGGGGGCCTTCTGTTACTGCTGCATTAAAAACTCTCGTGAGTATCGGACCCCATAATTTTGGTACTGATTTATAAACATCTATGGGTACCCCATCCGGGCCTGGTGCTTTGCCCCCTTTACTTCCTCTAATGCCTAACTCTACCTCGCTAAGTGTGATATTTAGCGGGATAGTAGGCCATTTTGCATAATCTGTGGGCCCGTCTAGCGGTTCGTTACATGGATTAAAAATATTAGAAAAGTGTGTCACCCATTCTTCACAACTTACATGGCAAAAAGTTTCTGGGTACGAATCATCTTTCAGGAACGTTGAATTAACAGTATCCCAAAATAACTTATTGTTGGATGTCGCAGCTGCCATAGAAAGGTTCCCCCAGGCTTCCTCTTGTAATTCCTTCCTCCTTAATTTTAATGCTATTTTATAGTCCAATCTTAAATTCTTCACTAACACTTTGTCCCTTGGTCTATTAGTGAGTGCTACTTTTAGCATATTCAGTGAGTTAGTACAAGAATGGTTAAACCAGCCCATCTTCTGTTTTTGTGTCCCCTTTACCTGGATGGTAAAACACTTATCAATAAAAACATTAATTCTACAAAAATTAGTTAACATCAATGTTGGTTCCACCTCAACTGCAAGACTATCGAATATCTCCTTATCACATCCTAGGATAATCTTTTTTAAAATAGTGTTAGAATTCGAACTTTTCCATCTAATCCTTGTACCATTAGGTCTACACAATGCAATATTATCAACAGCAGTTTGATCGGTTACAATTTTTTTACCCCACACATTCAAAAACATTGTGATACAATTATGATCACTAAGTAAAAGTTCAACTATAGAGGGAGTAGAACATAAGTGTAGAATATTTGCCGATACTAAGATGTGGTCAATAGTAGTGTTAGCATTTCTTCCAATAAAAGTAGGTATCCTATCTCCATTCTCATTTTGCCCACTCTGCATCACTTCAAGGTCATACTTCACCATGACCTGGTTTAGGGTGGTACCATAAATGTTGTGAGGGAAGTGTAAAAGATCATCCCCTACATCATTCCTATACCCACAGACTTTTGTCATAGACTGAGCGCAGGTTGAAATATTAAAATCCCCAAGCCATAGAATAGCAAAATTAACATTTACAGTTGTGACCAGCTTCTCTATTTCTTTTTCTATATCAGTAATTACAATGTGTCGTGATGAGTCAAATAAATTATTATAAAAATGAATCAATAAAACATCCCGATCATCATTGTGGTGCAACCATAATAGCTGGGAATAAGAATCCACATTAATAACCTTTTTACTACCACCGGTAATTTGTTTGACAGAAGTATTAACAATCCACCTTTTGCTCTTCCGGCCATTGAGGGTTTAGCCAATAAGTTATAAGAAGTGAACCCTTCAATGTAAATGGGGGCAGTACTCCAAGTTTCTTGAAGGCAGAGAATGTCAAGTTTACTAACAAAATCCGACCAACCCAGTGTATACAACTTATTTCCCAAACCAGCTATGTTCCATGTGGCAATTGTATAACCCCTCTCTGTTGGGTTCTCCCCGCCATTAGTGGATCATTCATTTATATACATATCAGAGTCGCCCTCAATATTAATTAGATTTGAGGATAACAAGTTTATAGCTGATTCCATAAAATGCCCTTTATTTTCATCTGGGAGGATCCCTTGTGTAGCTACATTTTCTGTATATATTGTACAACACTCATGCAATCCAATACCCTCAAGGCACGCCATTGACATAGTTAAATTAGATGTTGAGGGTGTTAACTCACTTTCTAATTTGGATCCTACCCCCATTGGGTCCTTTCCTTGCTGACCCTTCTGTCTTTCCTCCCCACACCACCTCATCCCTATTGTTTGTCAATCATTAGCATCCAGGGAGCTAAGTGGTAAAAATCTGTTAAAAGTGGGTAAAGCCCACTGTGAATATGCCGGCCTTGCTGGATATACTTTCCAGTGCTCCTCATCTCTTACTCTAATATATGCCGGACTTAAGTGGCTATAAAAAAAACCTAATGGTAGCAGCGATATACCAAGATCGTTGAGGTTGTTAGGGACCCCTCTCTCTAAGGAAGTCCTAGCCCAATCCGGTTTTCTAAAATTAATAATAATACAGTCTCCCTGTAATAACTTTCTTTGGGTTCCAATCCAATTTACCCGCCGGGTTAGGAGAATCTGTTCCGCTTTTTCCACGGGGTACCCACAGTGCTTACCTAACCAATTAATCACTTTATTTTTTAAAGCTTGGTCCGTCTCTTTTTGGCCTAGCTCTAGTTGAGGTACATTTACCATAACTGCAACATATGGGCAACACTCTGGAGGTAGATTAATAGGTATTTCTGATCTTCCACTTCTTTCCCTATTCCCTTTTAGTTCTTCTGGGGTCTTAATCTGCTCTACTCCATCTAATCTTTCTCCTCTTTTGGTGCATGATTGATTACTCCTATTCACTATCTTCCTTGAGCCCGTTTGTGGCTGGTCATCATTTGAATTAGACACAGCCTCATTACTTCCTTCATTACAGTTCCCAGCTGGTAATTTGGGGCACATTATACCCTGTTCATCTTGATTTAATGTGCCCCCTTGGGCATCATTTATGTTCACCCTTTGGTTATTACTGATTTGAGTTATTAGGTCACTAAGTCTAGTGACCTCTCCATTAAGGTGATCTATTTTATCAAGAAGAGGTCTAATACAGGCCTCTATTTTTTGGTTAAGCTGGTTAACTATATGGTCCATTTGCTCTTTTGGTAGGGGTTGTGGATCAGCACAGATTCCTGGTGTCTTAGCCATTGTATTTCTTACGTGTCCCTTTTTGCTTATGTTAGAAATCGCTACTTTTGCCTGGCTAGTTCTACATCCCCTTTTCCTTTTCGGGACGGCGAGCCAATTGGTGAATTTTGCCGCTGTCCACTAGGTACTAATACTAAATCTTTATCAAGGATTCCCACGTTCCCGTTTCCCTCGGGGATAGATGTTTGCTCAGTATTAAAAGTACCTTAAATTACGTGGGTAGTCCCAGAATCATGCCCATCTATTTCCTCATTCACTGATCCTATACCTATTGAAAGGCGGCGTTCTGTCCTATCTATCTCATCGTTAATCACACTTACTGCCCGTACTAGGTAGGAATCAATGGTAATACATGGAGGATCAATCACGCTTTTATGATGTTTTTGTGGTTTACGTTTCGACATTGTAGCAGTAGATGATATAAATATGTTATTACAAAATACAAAATACAAATCTAAAAATGCCAAGTATGATATATAAAACTTAGAATGGGGGGCCGTAGCAAGAACAGAATAGTATCATAAATAAAAGATCAGTAAAAATAAAGAATAAGATCACATGTATCACAGTACTAAATTTTAAAAATGGGCCTAAGTTTAAAAGATAATTATACAGCCAAATTTCAAAGTGCTTGTGCAAAGTGCTTGTGCTTTATGCAAAACCATAGAGAAAATGTCATATAAAGTGCACCAAGTGGAGCAGTAAAAAAATGCAGTATATAAGTACAATATCACCATATAAAATTTAAAAAGAGTCCGGATATATCATAGAAATGTCGATAGGAAACACCACAGCCATATACCAGTTCACGGTGGGGTTCAACACAGGCCGGAATACTCACAGCCAGCCCTATAATGATCGCTCTATAAACGACTGCGTTCTCCCATACGGATTCTCAGGTACAGTTGCCTCCGCGTAGATAATTCAAATACTTAGGACCAAGGGGATTGGCCCTGCCCTGCCTCTTCCTGGCAATGACGGGCAAGGACGGGCCCGCCCTTGGCCCGGGCTTCGCCCGGGCGCTACCCGCGCGCGTCCCGCGCTGCAGAAGGGCAGCAGCACTTTTGAAGGGACTGGAGGCTGGAGGCGCTAACGTGACGCCGCTTCCCTGCGCCAGGCAGGGGCTAATGGGAAATGTAGGCCGTTCCCCTCACGGCAAGCGATGATGTTTCCCAAGCCGTTCCCCTCACGGCAAAGCGAAGAACTCTCTGGCCGTTCCCCTCACGGCAGGTAACATGCGCCGATATGCGCGTCCCGCGCTGCGGAAGGGCAGCAGCACTTTTGAAGGGGCTGGAGGCTGGAGGCGCTAACGTGACGCCGCTTCCCTGCGCCAGGCAGGGGCTAATGGGAAATGTAGGCCGTTCCCCTCACGGCAAGCGATGATGTTTCCCAAGCCGTTCCCCTCACGGCAAAGCGAAGAACTCTCTGGCCGTTCCCCTCACGGCAGGTAACATGCGCCGATATGCGCGTCCGCGCTGCGGAAGGGCAGCAGCACTTTTGAAGGGGCTGGAGGCGCTAACGTGACGCCGCTTCCCTGCGCCAGGCAGGGGCTAATGGGAAATGTAGGCCGTTCCCTCACGGCAAGCGATGATGTTTCCCAAGCCGTTCCCCTCACGGCAAAGCGAAGAACTCTCTGGCCGTTCCCCTCACGGCAGGTAACATGCGCCGATATGCGCGTCCCGCGCTGCGGAAAGGCAGCAGCACTTTTGAAGGGGCTGGAGGCGCTAACGTGACGCCGCTTCCCTGCGCCAGGCAGGGGCTAATGGGAAATGTAGGCCGTTCCCCTCACGGCAAGCGATGATGTTTCCCAAGCCGTTCCCCTCACGGCAAAGCGAAGAACTCTCTGGCCGTTCCCCTCACGGCAGGTAACATGCGCCGATATGCGCGTCCGCGCTGCGGAAGGGCAGCAGCACTTTTGAAGGGGCTGGAGGCTGGAGGCGCTAACGTGACGCCGCTTCCCTGCGCCAGGCAGGGGCTAATGGGAAATGTAGGCCGTTCCCTCACGGCAAGCGATGATGTTTCCCAAGCCGTTCCCCTCACGGCAAAGCGAAGAACTCTCTGGCCGTTCCCTCACGGCAGGTAACATGCGCCGATATGCGCGTCCGCGCTGCGGAAGGGCAGCAGCACTTTTGAAGGGGCTGGAGGCTGGAGGCGCTAACGTGACGCCGCTTCCCTGCGCCAGGCAGGGGCTAATGGGAAATGTAGGCCATTCCCCTCACGGCAAGCGATGATGTTTCCCAAGCCGTTCCCCTCACGGCAAAGCGAAGAACTCTCTGGCCGTTCCCCTCACGGCAGGTAACATGCGCCGATATGCGCGTCCGCGCTGCGGAAGGGCAGCAGCACTTTTGAAGGGGCTGGAGGCTGGAGGCGCTAACGTGACGCCGCTTCCCTGCGCCAGGCAGGGGCTAATGGGAAATGTAGGCCGTTCCCCTCACGGCAAGTAATGATGTTTCCCAAGCCGTTCCCCTCACGGCAAAGCGAAGAACTCTCTGGCCGTTCCCCTCACGGCAGGTAACATGCGCCGATATGCGCGTCCCGCGCTGCGGAAGGGCAGCAGCACTTTTGAAGGGGCTGGAGGCTGGAGGTGCTAACGTGACGCCGCTTCCCTGCGCCAGGCAGGGGCTAATGGGAAATGTAGGCCGTTCCCCTCACGGCAAGCGATGATGTTTCCCAAGCCGTTCCCCTCACGGCAAAGCGAAGAACTCTCTGGCCGTTCCCCTCACGGCAGGTAACATGCGCCGATATGCGCGTCCAGATACCTAGTCTATCTGGATGGTCTCAACCTTGGTAGCCCAGGGAGCTCTTCGGTTTGTGGGTGGGATCCTAGATTTAAAATAGTCTTGAATGTCCTGAGTGTTAATTGTATTTTTGAAGCCTTTGCAGTGCTAGCCAGTGCAACCTTCCTTCAAAGACATTGAACAAGTATGCTACTGCAGGGCCAGTTAGTGCAAGCTTCCTTCAAAGACATGGAACAAATGTGGTACTGCAGGGCCAGTGCAAGCTTCATTCAAAAACATGGAACAAGTGTTGCACTGCAGGCTCAGTGCAAGCTTCATTCAAAGACATGGTACAAGTGTGGTACCACAAGCCTAGCCCGTGCAAGCTTCTTTCAAAGACACAGAACAAGTGTGGTATTGCAGGGCCACTGCAAGCTTCCTATGAAGACATGGAACAAGTATGGCACTGCGCAGCACCCTTTTAACGCCTCCCTTAGACACAATAAACAAGAAGAATTTCAGATTTGGTACAGGTGCAAGGAACAGCAAAGGGGTGAGTAAATGAGTGAGAACTTGGCTCACACACATTAGAACATTTTCCTACACAAAGCAGTTACAGTACCAGGCAGGAGTACACATTTCCTTCACACCCATAGAATACATATCTATCTAGTCAGAAACAATGCAAGCTTCTCTCACATGCACAGAACATGGACAGCATGTGGACCAGCAGTCCAAGTCTGTGTGTAAACACACACACAATGTGGATCATTTGGCAGCATTGTAAGTTCTCCGCCCATGCAGCACAGGTGCAAGATGATCAGCAGTGTAAGCTAAAATATCCTCACATACAAAACAGGCTTCACAGTGGCAGCAGCATCTAGGCTCATTTAAGGCACAGAATGCCCAGAATAAAGTAAAATGGTGGGTGAGCCACTGAAGGCTTGAGTCAGATGCTAGACTCTGGTTCAGCTCGAGGTCCTCTTGAGTTCTCAAGCCCAACATTTCGCTGAGCTTTCTAGTGTCTTCTGCTGCTACCCAATACTCTAACCTCATTCACCAAGAATGAAAGACAAACAATTAAGCTTCGATGTGAAACAGGAGCGTGAAAGGGATAACAATCTAGTGGCTGATTTACACAATGTGAAACCAGATAACCTGGGATCAATCCTGGCTTGACCACATGATCAAATTGTGTGATCCTAGGCAATTATTTTATTTGTTTGTGCCTCCTATTTTTTTCAGTGCTGAATATTACAAAACCTTGAAAAACGTGAGGATGTGTGCTGTAGAAAAATCACTCATTTGTTTGGCTTAATGGACTATAATGTTGCTTTGTGTAAAATAAGAATATAGCCCACATAAAAGGAGCAAATGACAACTAACATGCCTCTTAGTTCAATAATGGTATTGTCGTCAGAGTGGGGGCATGAAGATTTCTAAGTTCATCTTTAAAAATTATAACTTTAGGCAAACCCCTTTCAATACAGTGATTTAATCTGATGCACTAATGTAAAACACTTGTCAAAGAAATATACTTTTTTTTAATTTTGAAGACACTTTATCATATTTTAATATAATATCTGTTGCATGATTTCCATGCCAAATGTTCCCATCGCTCAGCCCGTGCCTTGGCTTTCAGAGCCTAAACAGACCCTTGGCTCGGCTCTCCCTGTTAATTTGTGTATAGAAATCGAGCTTATGGTTGGTATGCACCCTGTCCAAGCAGGAACCATAATCCTAGTCAGAGTAAGTGAGTTACACACTAAATGATCACCTGTACTCACCCTCTGGTAGATTGGTACAGAGCAGTCAGGCTAATCTAAAGAGGTAGTGTGTAAAGTATTTTTTACACACACACAGTAACACAGTGAAAACACCACAAAAAGACTCCACAGCAGTTTAGAAAAATAGATTGTTATATTCCAAACAAAACAAGACCAAAAACAACAAAAATCCAATAAGTATAAATCAAGATATGAATTTTTAAAGAATAAGTAAAAATTGTGCTTAGAAACAAATAGTGATTTGGGGTTACTGTAGGTCGCACTGGACAGGGACAAAGTATCTTAATCCTTGTTGCAGAAAGAAATGCAGTAGTGGCGAGGTGTCGGTTCCGTGAATGAAATGCAGAGTCCGGAACGTGAGGGTGATGCACCAGGTTAATCCACGCTGGAGACGATGTGTTGATCTGCTTCACGGTCTGGCAGCCATGTGTTGATCCCTGAAGCGGTGACTCCAGAGACGCTGTTGGCAGTGCCGAGTGCGATACGCTGGGTCCAGACCTCACAGCAGCATTTATGCGGCGATCCTGATGTCAGGGTATGTGATACGTCCGTGTCCGATCAGTGCAGAGATGTCAAAGCGCAGGTTCTGGCAGATGCAGCATTTTAAACTCACATCCAAGGGCCCTGGACTGCATTGGCACCACTTGGAGGAGCACAACTTAAACCAAGTAAAGTCCAGGTGCTGGGATGAAGTTGAAAGCTGAAGTCTTTGATATCCCTGAGACTTCAGCAACAGAAGGCAAGCCAACAAACCCTTGGAGAAATGCAAGTCCTTAGGATGTAGAGAGTAGGTCCAGTCCTTCTCACTTTCAGGCAAGAAGTAGCAGGCAGCAGGCCAACACAGCAAAGCAGTTAGTAAAGTGCCAGCCCCTCCTACAGCACAGCAGCTCATCTTCCTGGCAGAATGTTCTTAGTTCCAGCAGTGTTCTGAGTTGGTGAGGTCAGAGGTCCAGTACTTATACCCAAAGTGACCTTTGAAATAGGGAGACATCAAAGAAAGATATTTGTAGTGCACAAGACCCTGCCTTTCCCTGTCCTGGCTCCAGACTTACTTCAGGAGGGTATGCAATCCTTTGTATGAGGACAGGACACCGTCTTTTCACATGCAGAGTGTCAGCTCCTCCCTCCCTCCCTCCCTTCCTGCCCAGGCAGCCCTATCAACATGTAGATGACTAGGCAGTCAAACCTATCCTTCCTTTGTGTTTGGCTGTCTAGAGTGAATGCAAGAAACCAACTGTCACCCAGCCCAGAAGTGTATTCCAGAGTCAGGCAGAAAGCACCAAATGGTTTAAGTAAGAAAATACCAACTTTCTAAAAGTGGCATTTTCAGAACTACAATTTAAGAAACAACTTCACCATAAGTTGTATTTTTAAATTGTGATTCCAGAGACACTAAATGTAGTTTTCCAACCTTTCCCAATTGGAAACTGTACTTATAAAATATTATAAGTCAGTCCCAATGTTATCCAATGGGAGAAATAGACCTTGCAGGAGTGAAAAACGACGTTTGGAGTATTTCACTACCAGGACATGTAAAACTTAAAAGCACGTCATTCCTTTTAAATAATACACACCTCACCCTACCCATGGGCTGTCCAGGCCTACCTTAGGGGTGACCTATATGTAATAAAAAGGAAAGTTTGGGCCTGGCAAGTAGGTTAACTTGTCAGGTCGACATGGCAGTTTAAAACTGCACACACAGGCACTGCAGCGGCAGGCCTGAGACATGTTTAAAGGGCTACTTAAGAGGGTGTCTCAATCAGTGCTGCAGGCCCACTAGTAGCATTTGATTTCCAGGCCCTGGGCACATGTGGTGCACTTTACTAGGGACTTATAAGTAAATCAAATATGCCAATTGTGGATAAGCCAATGTTACCACTTTTTAGATAAAGAGCACATGCACTTTAGCACTGGTTATCAGTGGGTAAGTGCTCGGAGTTTAAAAACTAGCAAAAACTAAGTCAACAAGTATCAAAAACAGAAGGTCAGAAGGCAAAAAGTTAGGGGAAACCACACCAAGGATGCCAGGACTAACAACAGTTCCTCTAGTTCCCCCTCTCTCAGTATCTCGCTCTAGGGAGCAACATCATGTTTTCTGAAATTCTGGCCAATTTCCATTGGTCTCAGAAGGATAACTATTCCAACTTCTGGTTTTATTAAGGATGAATTGTGCGTTAGTTACACCAAGAAGTTGTTTTAAAGTTATCTGTGCATTTTTTAGCATAAAATGAAACAACACTCAATGTATTAATTTTCCCAGTTTCAGTACTCTGTCCTAGGTGAGTCTATGTTCTTTTACCAAATACCATTGTTTGCCCTCCACCCATCAGGCTGAACCTAGTGATTACTGTGACTGTTTTGTCTTCAGAAGCCATCCATTATGGCCATAACCTTTCCTTTGATCTCTGTTCGCATCAGGTAGCCAGGCCGAATGGCGCACTCTGCATTTGCAAGAGTGAGAATGTACACTGCTTGGCCATTCAGCAATCACACAATGAGGCCTTTGCGGTGACCCCACAGGTGCTTCAGTAGATTCTGCTGTTCCGATTCTGACTCCTGCAGCCGATGTAAGGTAAGGCGAGTTTTAGTGATATGCTGCATCATAGTATGTGTCAATAGGACCTCCACCAAGTGGGGAGCCATCACAGTGAGAGGGTAACCCAATACAATACCTTCCCTTTGCTGAATGCTCTCACCAACTCCTGCCACCACCTTTAGAAACCCAGCATCCCTACGGCTACTCAGTCAAGAGTGGCTGAAATGGACTCCTTGAATCGCCATAGGTTCGTGTGAGCATTGAGAGAACACACCCTCTCACTCAGTGCAAAACAAAATGAAATCTTAACTGTAATCTGGCATTCCTAGAGCTGGGCGCAGCAGAGACTTCCTTGCAGTTGCATGAAGGCGTTCATGTTTTCATTGTCTCGAGGTAACGGATCAGACACATCGTTTCGTGTAAGTCTTTGTAGAGGCTTTGCCACTAGAAAAAAGTTAGGTATCCACTGGTGACAGTAGCCCACAATTCCCAGAAACATCCTGACTTTTCTCTGCTTAGTTGGAGGGTTAAATTTCAAAATAGTAGATATTCTTTCCTGTGACAGTTTCCTTGCTCCTTTCTCAATATGATGTCCTTGAGACAGCACTTCCTTCTGATAGTATTGCAACTTACTTGGGGACACTTCATGACTTTTCTCGGTCAAATTATTCAAGAGTGCAATAGTGTCTTGTTTGCAGGCTTTAAGTGACATCAACACCACTAATAGGTCATCAATGTACTGGACTAGGCTGGATTGGACTGTCACTTCAGGGTCTCCAGATTCTTTTTCAAGATATGGCTGAAGGTCGAGGGGCTCTGTATACCCTTGTGGAACTCTGCCCCTTGCCAGAATTCTATTTTGTCATTGGAATGGGAAGGTAAACTGGCTCTCTTTATGCAGTTGCATGGTAAAGTATGCTTGGCACAAATTAATCACTATAACCACTCGGATCCACAGGATACCTGAAACAGTACAGCAGGATTCGGTCCCACGTGTAATGTAGTACAACAATATGCATGATTTTTCTCACGTCCTGAACTATCTTATATTTGCTGTTATGCTGCAGGTCCATGTTCAGGGAATTGCATGGACTCCCCAAGATCTCTTTCAAAATCATGGATTGACTGCTGAGAAATTGTACTGGGGCATTTGGGGATATTCTGCATTCAGTGTGCACTGGTCTTACACCATTTATGAGGTCAAACAAGCTTTATTCGGTTTAAAAATCACAAACCATAAAAGCATCCTAAAAGTCATAGACATCTTCACATCGCAAACCCTACAATAAAATACTTTTAAAATTACAGTAAAATGAAAATTCCAAAAGCAGGCCCCAATATACATAAAGTGCTACGTGCAAAATGTCCGATTCAGTGCAAGGCTATAACTTTAAAAAACATCTTCACCTCATCGGGTATACAATAAAATACATTTAAAAATAACAGTAAAATTCCGACAGCAGGCCCCAAAAAACCACATACATAAAGTGCTGCGTGCAAAATGACCAATTCAATGCAGAGCTGTAACTCCAGTAACATCACTGTTCTTCTCAAAATATATAAAAAATATATGAAATAAAGTGCGTTAGATTAAGAATTTCATCAGTATATCTGTAAAGACATAGTACATAAAGTGCCATGTGCAAGAATATATAGTTTAAGAAACACAAAATACAGGCACGGACGTCATTAATCATTATGTGACCCAGTTTCTTCGTAAACAAGGGCCTCAAGATGGGAATTATTGTGTCTTATTTTCATTGCCTTCTGAATATAAACCTCCACTGCATTGCAGACTCTAAGATTTACTTGGCCACCAATATACTCAAAAGCGGTTTTATATGTGAACAGTTTCTCCTTTAAAAACAGCGGTCGTAAGAGACTCTTCCTGATATCTCTATAAAAACCGCAAAATAAAATGAAGTGCAACGTTGTCTGGTCTGATTTCCCATCACAAGGGCACTTTGGAAGATTATGGTCCCACTTGCCCATTTTTGGAAAAGCTATTAAAAATGGGGTAATCCCATTCGTAGTCTTGTAAGGTAAAATCTATGTTTTGTATTTGTGAACTGTAGTAAATAATGTTGTATCCCTATCCCAAAGGTGTTATCGCAGTATGCCTTGGTCAATGGTTTCATGTTAGCATCAACATCCCTTAACCAATTCATTGATTCCATCAAACTAATCTTCAGGTCTTTTTTATCGTACTCAAGTATTTGGGAGGGATTATTAAAATCAATGTTTGTGGCGCATTCAATTAGAAGATTTTTAATATATATCAGCCACAGGAATTTTTTCCCATGGTCAAGTGCAATGCAATCCTTGGTGACATCCTGTGTGAACTTTGTGCCTTCCTTACTCCATATCCCATACCAGGTATTTAAACTTATTATGCTTATAAAATCATTAATATAAGAAGCTTCCAGTTCTTTATGAACACTATATATGGGAGTGGAATTGGGTACAGCTAACAATCTATGTAAAAAATATTTTCTTGGGTTTGATGAATTGCACAGTTAGCCGCTTCCCAAAGTGCTGCACCATAACAGGTTCCAGTAAGACACTTGCTCTTATATAGTGTCATGATTTCCCTAATTGGTTTATTACCCATTTTTTTCAAGAATCTGAAGATTGCCTCAATTATCCTGACAAATTTGAATTTACAGTGTTCAATGTGGGCTCCCCAGTGTCCCTTTGCTGTAAATACTAATCCCAAGTATACAAAAGAATGTGTTGCTTCAACGGGGACGCTATTTACATGGTGGGTCCTAGTTTTTACTTTTCCTTGCCCACAAACCATCGTAAATGTCTTTTTCAAATTGAGAACTAGATCCTTATCGTGCATGAATTCTGCAAATTTTTCAATAAGAGTCTGAAGCCCATTCGCAGTGCTCGATAAAAGAACTGCGTCGTCCGCATAGAGTAAAGTCGGGATAGCATGTTTACCTACTCTAGGAACATCAGCATTTAACTTTTGCAAACCCTCATCGACTCCATTTATGTACAAGGAAAAAAGAAGTGGGGCAAGCACGCATCCCTGCCTGATTCCCCGTGTTACCCTAAAGCTGGTGGTGCACTCTCCCTCTAGCCCATAACGAACTCTTGTACTCAAACGGCAGTATATTTGTGAGAGGTATATGATGATATCATTTGGTGCGCCCATGTGGATCAAAGTTTGCCATAACTTTGCGTGATTTACCAGGTCAAAAGCGCTAGTAAGGTCGACGAAACAGAGATGTAGATGGCCCTTTTTTGCAATTGTATACTTACTAATCAATAGGTACAAGTTTATACATTGTTCTATTATCTCTATCTCCCTTCTGAAGCCGTGCTGTGATTGAGTGAGAATTTTATTTTTGCCTGCCCATAATTCCAACCTCTCCAACAATATCCTACCCATCAATTTTGAGGTTGTGTCGAGGAGGGAAATAGGGCAATAGCATTTGGCGTCACTCCTATTACCCTTTTTAAAAATCGGGACAATGATACTTTCAGTCCATGTTTCTAGTACCAAACCCCCTGCATTGGTATTAAACACTTTTTGTAACAATGGGGCCCAAAGACCCATATCAAGTTTAAAAATGTCTATTGGAACCCCATCGACACCAAGGGCCTTTCCATTTGCACATTTCTCTAGGGCCAGTATGACTTCATCCAGGGTAATAGGGTCCAAATTTGGAGGATCAAAAGTTATAATAATTTTTATTTTCTACTAGTTCCGAGGTACTGTTGGGGGTCGCTATTTTCTACTAGTACGGGAATTTCATTATCTGGATTAAAAACCTGTCCAAAATAACTTAACCACTCTTGGGGCTGCACTAAACTCTCAATTTTAGCAACACAACTATCTTTAAAATAGGGATGGTTTATCGTCTTCCAAAATAGAGATGAATCCTTTGTTTTGGCAGCCTGAGAAAGGTTTTCCCACGCATGGTCTTGAATCTCCCTCTTCCTTTTTGCTAGGGTCTGTTTATATATCATCCTCTGATTTTTGATCTGTTCGCTATCGCTAGGCCTAATTTTTAAAGTGTTTTTAGTAACTGGTTTGCCTTTGTGCATTCAGAATCAAACCAGCTGATTATTTTCTTCACTTTCTTCTTACTCTTAATTTTGAAACCCCTAGAGATTTCAGCGGTGATGTTACAAAAAGCCCCAATGATCTGATTGTTGGTTGAATCCTCCCTGTTACATATTTCAATATTATGTTTACAATCACTCATCAATCTGTCCACAAATTCATATGGGTTTATTCCAGACCATTTAATCAAAACACCATTTTCCCCTTGGGTTGATATAGAGGATGCTAAACATGGCCCTGCTTGGAGGAAATCATTTAATCTAACTGTTAAAAATAGTGGATGATGATCACTTAAGCAGCTTTTTATCACCTCCATTTTCACTATTTGGTCTTGGCCATGTGCCGAGATTAATATATGATCGATAATTGAACACTGACCGTGCCCTTCAAAGGTTGGTAGCTCAAATTGACAATACGAGATAGCCTGTTCCACTATTTCTAAATTATATTTATACATTGCCCCATTAATGGATTCACCATAAATGTTATGCGGAAAATGGGAATAGCTTTCCCTAGACTCATTCCCGTATCCACAGTGTTTCCCTTCTAGGATACCACATTTCCAGCTATTAAACTCTCCAGCCCAGATCAGGAAATAATCACTTCTGATCTGTTTTAAAAATGAATCGAGCACCCTCTCAAGTGACAGTATTACTAGATTTCTAGTATTATCAAAAACATTATTATAAAAGTGAATTACTACAAAACACTGATAATCAATAGAATGTAACCACAGAAATTGAAAGTAAGGTGAGTATATATAAACTTTCTTCAGAGTCAGCGGGCATGTAACTGAAAGTAAAACTGCTAAGCCTCCCTTTGCCCTTCCATTTCGTGTGGGAGTTGCTTGTGTGTCAACTATTGAAAAAACATCTACGTGGAATGGTTCGGTATGCCAGGTCTCTTGCATACAGATAATTTGGCAGTTATCTAAAAATTCAAGCCATACATTGTCATTTAATTTCTTATTAATACCCGCAATGTTCCATGTTACTAGGATCAAGTTGTTAGACTTTGAAATTGGAGTTAGAAGTAATTCATTGCCAATAGGGCGAGGATTTTGTTCAACACCCTGGTGTAGTCAGTCCACATCACTGCACCTTCTGAGGGGTAAAAATCTGTTAGACAAGGCAAGAGGTCTATGCCTATCTGCTATCAATGGACCATTTCCGGGCTCACTAAGATACTCTATAACTGGTTTGTAAAAATATCCTAGGGGTACCCCAGTAATTACCTTTTTCTGATGTTTAGATGACATTTCTCATCTGTTACGCATCTCTTCAAACAAAATTCCGACCATCTCTGGATGTCGAAAAGAGACAACAACACAGTCCCCTTCACAAGCTTTCGGTGATTTCCCCACCTAAGGCACTCTTCTTACCATGAGAATATTTTGAGCCAAGGTATTTGGATTATAGTGGCAGTGTTTAGTAAACCAATACAAAACCTTGTTTTTCAGGTCTACCCAATCCTCATTAACTCCATCTTTTAATTCTGGCACATCTTTGAGAATAATGGTATAAGGTGTAGCTTCCACCTCGACAACCAACTGGACCCCAACACCACATCCCTCCTGGACAACCTCCACAACATTGGACTCCGCCAGATCGTGACCGAGCCCATGCACTCAGCAGGACACACCCTCGCCCCCTCTTCACTACAGGAAACTCCATCACCTTCAGCCACACCACCGAACTCCCATGGACCGACCATCGTTGCGTCCACTTCACCTTCAGAACACCCACCATCCACAGACACCAGCACCTGCTCCTATGAAGAAACTGGACCAAAATCACCGACGACCAGCTCACCTCCTCACTCAACAACTCCACCCCAACCATCGCGGAAAACGACGACCCCAACACCGCAGCCCGAACCCTGCATAGATGGATCTCGGACAGCACCAACACCATAGCCCCCTCAAGAAAAACAACAATACCCGCGCCAAGAAAGCCAGATGGTTTACCACCGAACTTCGAGAGTCCAGACGCACATGCCGCCGCCTCAAAAAGGTCTGGAGGAACACCAAATCCACAGAAGCCCACAACAACTTCAGAACCGCCACCAACGCCCACCATCAACTCAGAGAAACGAGGAAAAAAGTGATTGAAGACAGAATCTCCACCCATGCGCACAACAGCAAGGAACTCTTCAGCATCATCAAGGAGTTCGCCCAACCCACCAGCGAGTCTACCGACATCCCTCCCTCACAAGACCTCTGCGACAAACTCAGCACCTTTTACCACCACAAAATCAAGAGCATCTACGACAACTTCAACGAAGACAACCAACACACTGAATCCTCACCAACCACCCCCGACACCCGGAAACCAGCGATTGACGACTGGACAGCCCTCACCACCGAAGACACACTGAAGACAATGAAGTCAATCCACTCAGGGGCCCCCATGGACCCCTGCCCCCACCACATCTTCAACAGAGCCGCTGACACCATCGCACCCATGTTCCGCCACACCATCAACTGCCCCCTGGCGACCGCCTCATTCCCCGACGACTGGGTACACGCTGAGGTCAACCCCCTCCTAAAGAAACCCTCAGCGGACCCCACCGACCTCAAAAACTACAGACCCATCTCCCTGTTCCATTTTCCAGAGAAAGTCATCGAGAAAGCCATCAACAGCCAACTCGCCACATTCATTGAAGAACACAACATCCTTGACTCCTCCCAATCCGGCTTCAGAAAAAACCACAGTACGGAAACCGCCCTCCTCGCCGCAACAGACAACATCTGCACCCTACTGGACAAAGGAGAAACAGTAGCCCTCATCCTCCTCGGCCTATCAGCGGCGTTCGACACAGTCTCCCACCGCATCCTAATACGCAGACACTACGACGCAGGAATTCAGGACAAGGCCCTCGACTGGATCCGCTCCTTCCTCTCCGGCAGGACGCAGCGGGTCAGACTCCCCCCTTTCCTCTCGGACCCCACACCTACCACCTGCGGAGTCCCCCAGGGCTCCTCCCTCAGCCCGACACTCTTCAACGTCTACATGGCTCCACTCGCCCCCATCGTCAGAACCTACGGACTCAACATCGTGTCATACGCAGACGACACCCAGCTCATCCTCTCCCTATCCAACGAGCCCAACACCGCCAGACGCAACTTTCGAGAAGGCATGGAAGCCGTCGCCAAATGGATGAAAAACAGCTGCCTACAACTAAACACCAACAAAACAGAAGTACTCATCATGGGCCCAAACCACGATGCCTGGAGCGACACCTGGTGGCCCCCTGCCCTCGGAAACCCGCCAACCCCCACGGACCACGCACGCAACCTGGGAATCATCCTGGACTCCGAGCTCAAAATGGACCGTCAGATCAACTCTGTCTCGTCTTCCTGCTTCCACACCCTCCGCCTCCTTCGTAAGACCTTCAAATGGATCCCCTCGAACACCGAAAGACCGTCACTCACGCCCTGGTCACCAGCAGACTCGACTACGGCAACGCACTCTACGCCGGAATAAACAAAAACCTCACCCGCAAGCTACAGAACATCCAGAACGTCGCCGCAATACTGGTCCTCAACCTGCCAAAACACTACCACATCTCCCAGCACCTGCGCACACTCCACTGGCTCCCCGTCGAGGCGAGAATCACCTTCAAGATGCTCACCCACGCACACAAGGCCCTCCACAGCACCGGACCAGCATACCTGAACAGCCGACTCAAATTCCACGCACCCCAAAGGACCCTACGATCAGCCCAGCTCTCCTACGCCGTGGTCCCCTGCACCAGAAAGACCAGATCGGGAGGCCGCTCCTTCTCCTTCCTCGCGGCCAAAGCATGGAACGCACTTCCGCTCCACCTCAGACAGACAACATCGCTCCCCATCTTCGCAAGAAACCTCAAAACCTGGCTCTTCGACAGACCCCCTCCTTGATGGAATGGAACCTGCACCCCCCCCCACCCCTAGCGCCTTGAGACCCTTACGGGTGAGTAGTCGCGCTTTAACAAACCCCTGATTGATTGATTGATTGATTGATTGAAGCTTCAGGTGGTAAGTGTAGGAGTCTCCGATAGATACTTCGAGATTGATATCCGTGCTCTGTTTTATCCGGATTATTGATTATGGATCTCGTTGTTTTTGTCACATTGTGGGATGACGACGTAGAGTGCAGACCAGTGTGACTATTTTCCTTGTTCATGGTCTCAGGGGTGTTTTTTCCTTCGCACAATACTGCGGTTCCCAATGAACCAGATAGAGTGTCATTTCTGATGATTCGTTGGATTTTGTTCGTTACTATTCTACCCGTTTTTTTGGTCGGGTTATTGTCAGATGAACGTTCCTCTGGTAATAACGATTCTACAATCACGATTCCTTCTTTACTAACGGCCCGGATTAGCTGATGGCCGGGGGCGCGTCTCTAATGAGGTGTTATCCTCGCGGGCAGAGGCGGAGCTGATCTCCTTCCTGTGGGAGCTAGGATCTCTTGTTTAAAATCATTTGGACTGCCTGACCCCAAGATGGCTGCCACGGTGCTCCCCACTACGTCGTACTACTCCTCTGAGAAAAAAAACCAGACTTCGTCCAGACCTCGAACACATCCCCCATCCGGCCTACCCTTCAGGATACCGAATCTGTGAACCTGCCTCTGACCGTGGAGACCTAGCTTTCTGGCCGATGCCCGGTGGAGCTACTTGATAGCTATAGAGGAGATGGGCTGTGGACTACCCCCTTCGGCCGTCACCTACCCAGCCGGACATTGGGCAGACCTTACTCCGTCTCTCCGTCGTACTCTCCCTCATACCTCTTTACTCCACCCACTTTTTCCTTTATGCTCCATTTTTCCCTCCTCTTTGCTCTCTAATTGTTTTCTCATTGAGACCTAGCCGCTTGACTGATGCCCGGTGGAGCTACCTGATAGCTATAGAGGATATGGGCTGTGGGCTTCCCCCTCGGCCGTCACCTACCCAGCCGGACTTTGGGCAGACTCTCCTTCGTCTCTCCATCCATCATTCTCCATCCTTTCTCCCTCCTACACCTTACCTCACCCCCTTACCCTTCTAAGCTCCATTTATTTCATCTTCCGACTCTCTTGAAATGTTTTCTTGCAACTGTTGTAACTTGTAACTGTTGTAATTTTGTGGAACCTTATGTAAAGCGCTCTGATACCTCCGGGTCTAGCCAGCGCTATATAAAACTCAAATAAATAAATAAAATAAAAATACAATTAATTTCCAAATCTGGGCTACCTCATCCTTAATTTTCACAATTTCCGATAACAATTTTTTTTCAATTGAATCAATCTTCCCATGTAGCTTTTTAAAAAGTAAATCCAGATTATGGGAGCAATCATTACTTAAGGTAACCTTTTGATCCCCACTCTGTTTCTTAGACGATAACTGTGGTTGCTTGATGGGTTCTTTAATTTTTTCCTTCAATAACTGTTTGCTTTTAGTTGCTGTGGATGTGATTAAATATGTACCCTCTGTTAAACCTGATATTTCCAGTGGTATGGTTGATACACAGGGTGCTGCACTAGTATTGTGTATTAAGGCTGTTATACTCTTGTGTTGGGGTTTATTATTTGAGACTATCTCCAATACAGTTGCATCCAATATAGTATCATCAACCACAGTAGTTAGTGCAATCTTTGTGGCCGCCAAACGCTCCTCGACATTGACAATCTCACTGTTTATTAGTTCCATTGCGGTATTTAAGTAATTCGTGATAGGTGCACTCATTCTTGCATTTTTATTTTTGTTACCTGAGGCAACACCCGCAAGCTGACGTTTTCCCATGATTGTGAGGGGCAACAGGGACCATAAAATAGGTCACAGTAAGACAAGTATAGTCGTAGGAAGCAATATCAGTCTCTTACCGTAATTCTAAAGGTCTTGCTGCCAAATTTAGGGACGTGGCCCAGCCCAGCCTCTTTCGGCCACTGACGGGCGCAGACGGGCCTGCCCTTGGCCCGGGCACGGCCCGGGCACGCCCGCGCGCGTCCCCCACTGTGGGAGCCCTGGTCGTGATTTAAGCACCTCCTGGCGCATGCTGAGTGCGTCGGCGGCATCCATGCCGCTTGGCAAGCTGGGGGCTGTGGTCCACACTCTCCTGCGGCCTCCCCCGGTTACCACAAGACTTGAACAGCAGTTTACGGGCTCCCACGCTGCGGGGACCCTGGTCGTGATTTAAGCGCCTCCTGGCACGTGCTGAGGGCATCGGCGGCATCTGCACCGCTTGGCAAGCTGGGGGCTGTGGTCCACATTCTCCTGCGGCCTCCCCCGGTTACCACAAGCCTTGAACAGCAGTTTACGGGCTCCCGCGCTGCGGGGGCCCTGGTCATGATTTAAGCGCCTCCTGGCACGTGCTGAGGGCATCAGCGGCGTCCGCGCCGCTTGGCAAGCTGGTGTCTGTGGTCCACACTCTCCTGCGGCCTCCCCCGGTTACCACAGGGCTTGAACAGCAGTTTACGGGCTCCCTTTATGAGGTCAATATTCTTACCAGAGATGTTCCAGGCTTCGGGTTTAACAGAAAGTTTCAGATCAAGAGAAAAATAATCTATGGTTATCATGGGAAACAACCCAATGGTAACTTCCTGTTTGGTCAGTTTAAAGTCTACTTCTTCATTGTGTGTCTGAAGAGTGGCATCCTCTGGTGTACAGTAAATCACATAATTGAGTTTGAAGAGTATGTCCCCGACCAATAGATTTACTGGACTTGAATAACACACTGCAAACTGATAATCCTTATCATAGTGGCCTATCTTTACAGGCACCCTTGCTGACCTCAGGTTTACAATCTGTTTATTAGCAATGCCTACAACTTGGACTTGTTTTCCCGAGAGGGGAAGGTTTGGAACTTCCACTGTCCTGACAGTAGAATGGGTAGCACTGATGTCAATCAAAAATGACACATAGAGGACATTCACCTCGCCATCCATAAATGTATCACACTGGTCTACCTCCAAGGCTTTGCCAAATACGCAATCTTCCTTCCCTCTCAAGCATGGTCATTGAGACTGATCAGACCCATGCTCTCCAGAAATGTTAAAGACTGAAAATTGTTGGAAGCTGCCATGATTCTCAAATGAATTTGGGTTAACTCTAGGAGCTGGGTTCACACTGAACTTTGAGTTTGCCATACTGTGGGGCGACATCAGGCCTGGGGCATCTGAATCATTGGAGATGGGATGCACTAGGATTCTGAAGTCTCTGCATATTTTGCATTGACATTGTATTCATGTTTTTCATTTGACCATCACCTGATATTCTGGTGGGATTAAGCCAACATTCACTTTTCCTTTGGCCTAATTTGTTACAATAATGACATGGATTAGACCTCTGGAGAGTCGCCACATTTATTCCAGTATTCGGATCAATCGGCACATCATGACCTCTACCTTGCGGAACACCGTTCCCATTGTGCATCATTTGTCCTCCACCTTGATACCTGACTCCCTGCATTCTACCACCAAGACCATGATTGTTATCTGCATTTCCCATGTATAGGCCAGTTTGAAATCCCTTCCTCTCTCAAGGTTTTCAACACCACTGTACTGTTGGAACACCTGTATGAGGCATTCATAGCAGGCATGCACCAACTATTTAGCTTCTTGTGTGGTTTGACTAATCTTTAACCAATCACTCTCCTTCTGTGGGAGCTTAGTTTTCCAAAAATGTATTACTTAATCATACTTCAATGAGGCCTGGGCATAAATATGAGTCCGCTTGCGGAGTTGGCGGAATTCGGGAACTCTGTGCTGCACGTGTAAAGCAGAGTTTCCACTAAATTCCACCATCTGGCGTGTCGCGGAATAAATTTTCTGCTGGCACGTGCGAGACTTGCTATGGTGCACATGGCGAGTGCGACAAGATTTTCACGGATGCTAGCAAGTACATGCAAGATTTGCTGGCCACTAGCGCAGCTTCACGTCGCCACAGACCCTTCCGACGCCATTTTCATGATGCTGGCAAGCGGCCGCAGCTGCATCTCAAGCAGATTCTGTACTTGAGAAGCAGCTAAATCTAAAGAACACACTTTCGAGTTAATTTTCTACTCCAAGTTCAAGTTGTTTTTTAGTATGAGAAGCATTTTTTTATTTTACTTTTTTTTCAACAAGAAGGAAGTGCCACAGGAACTCCTACTTCCTCTTCCTGTCCAACAGGCTCCTCCCAGTGCTTTCTCCATCTCCTGGTCACTTTTCATTTGGATTTCGAGGTGGATCACTCTCTTTGTCTGCTGCATATATACCATTGGATTAAAAGACTTTGGTTTTCTGATATCAATAGGAAGTTGAAAAACATTTGTATAAGGGTGTTGCTTGTTTGATAGAGAGCACGCACCAATATTTATTTGCATCTTTATTCGATTTTTAACTTGATTGTGGTGGGTGGCCAGGAGTTTCAGTAGGTGCCTAGTTATTTTATCGCATTTAATTTTGTATCTTTTGTAAGGGTAAAGGTTGAGCAGTTCAGTACATTTTCTCCATGATTGTTAAATTTGCACTATTCATTTGCTTTAATATGTGGCCTAGTCTGCCCATGGGCCATCCAGCCAGTAGGCCCTGTACTAGTCATGGGTACATGAAACGACTGTTTCTGTGGTATATATTGTTTTAAAACATCATTTTGGGCGGGTATGGCATTGGATTAAATTAAAAATGTGTTTTTTTTTGTTTTTCACGTTTTTTTCTGCAGAAAGTGTATTTTGGTGGGGTAATATTTGATGCCTTTGGAGGATGTGTGTTGTTGTAAAATTTGTATGGCTCACTTAATTTTCATTTTTTGCATTGCTGGATTAATGGTAGTGTTACCATGACTCCTTTGTCTAGCCAGTGTGTGCGTGTTTGTTTGCCATAGGCCACCATTTGCCTTTGTTCTCCATGCCATGTGGATGGGGTACATTGTGTAGATAGTGTGTACATAGGCCTATATGTGTTCTTTGTTGTCCATGCCTCCTTGTGTGTTGCTGTTGTTTAAACATGTGGCTGGCGGCCATTTTATGCAGCCAGTCAGTGTGCTTTTGCCATAGGCCTGCATGTGTTCTTTGTTGTGTTCATGCCTTCTTGCTTGTTGTTGTTGTTCGACCATGTGACCGGTGGCCATTTTGCATAGTCAGCCAGTGTGCTACTGCCATAGGCCGGCATATGTTCTTTTTTGTCCATTCCAACTTGCTTGTTGTTTGACCATGTGGCCAACAGTCATTTTGTGTAGCCAGCCAGTGTGCTTTTGCCATAGGCCTGCATGTGCTCTTCTTTGTAGTCGATGCCTTCTTGCTTGTTGTTGTTGTTTGACCATGTGGCCGGTGGCCATTTTGTGCAGCCAGCCAGTGTGCTTTATCCACAGGCCTGCATGTGTTCTTTATTGTCCATGCATCCTTGCTTGTTGTTGTTGTTTGACCATGTGTCCGGTGGCCATTTTGTGTAGCCAGCCAGTGTGCTTTTAATATATGCCTACATTTGTTCTTTGTTGTGGTAGCCATGCCTTCTTACTTGCTGTTGTTATTTGCCAATGTGGCCAGTGACCATTTTGTGTTGCCAGCCAGTGTGCTTTTGCCATAGGCCTGCATGTGTTCTTTGTTGTCCATGCCTCCTTGCTTGTTGTTTGACCATGTGGTCAGTGGCCATTTTGTGTAGCCAGCCAGTGTGCTTTTGCCATAGGCAAAAGACACGCCGAACAAGATGGCCGACGGGTAAGGAGCTCCCAGTGAGAGCTCCCAGGCTAGGGATCGTCTTATGGCAAAAATCCCTTAGAAAAGCCCCCCATCGAACCACCACCACCCTGGGGGTCTGAAGGCTACAATCCCGCCATCCTCCAGGGCCATTCCGATGCAATTGCCTAGAGAAGTGAAACCTACCACAGTAATAAGCTTAATCAAGAAAGACTACACCCAGCGAAATCCTAGTAAGATGGCCGATTGCACGGTTGAGCTGCTACAAAAGCAGCTGAGAGGAGACGGGCTCGAGATCACCCTTCCAATGTTAATCCACAGCCATCACCTACCTTCCGGACACTGCCACTTATACTCTGCATCCCGCTACGACTGCTTCTCACTGGCAAAAGCAAAAAGTGAAACTTGGATTACCTTCGAGGAGGTGGCTCTTGCACGTTTCCCGTGGCGGCTGCCTTGGTGTCCGAGATGTTTTCCCCGGATGAGGTGGGAAGAGAGCACTAGGTTCCTGTCTGCAGCCCTCTCGTCCCCGTGGTGGCCCCTCCTGCAGTCCAGGGGTCGGGACAGGCTTCTTCCCCCGGTGAGTGGTTGGGGTCTGTGAAGTCTCCACTCCACCATGGAATGGTGGAGGTCCATGGACTGGCGGGCACAGACGGAGTCCTCCATCCTGGCGGTGGGGGTCTTCGGCGGGAGCACTGCATGCAGCCTGTCTTTGTCCATTGCAAAGGTGTCGTCAGCCTGGTCTGTGCCTCGCGACAGACTGCAAGGGCCCACTCATGCTCCCCCTTCGCTTCACTTCTCGCCTGCATCCTGTCGGTGGAGATGGTGGGTGCTAGGCAGCCATGTTGACCCATCTGCTGGCCCTCTCCGTGACCAGCTTGATTTGGCTCGGAGAGCGAGGCCGGCCCGTGGTGCTGCGACCCCAGCCTGTTTGAGGGTTTGCCACAGGACTCGAATCGGACTGCCTTTGTTCCAGCCCGGTTGGAGGGACTGACCCCAGGTGTTACTCTAATTGGTGCCGGTCTGCAGGACCTGAATTAATCCATCTACCGTATGCTCAATTCCCTATCCCCCTTTACTCTTTTGGTTACATGTATCTGTGTTTATCCCTTGCAACCGCTTCATTTCAAATGTTTTAGATATAATCTATTCAATGGTCAACTGTACATTGTTGTTTTTTATTCACCCCTATCCTATGTATTTGTATCGACACATATGTAACTTATGCAACTATTACGTTTCCATCTATGTAATGCGCTCTGATACCTCGGGGTCAAGTTAGCGCTTTATAAAACTCTAAATAAATAAATAAAGGCCTACATTTGTGCGGTAGCCATGCCTCCTTGCTTGTTGTTGTTGTTTGATCATGTGGCCATTTTGTGTAGGCAGCCAGTGTGCTTTTGCTATAAGCCTGCATGTGGTCTTTGTTGTCCATGCCTCCTTGCTTGCTGTTGTTGGTTAAGCATGTGGCCGGCGGCCATTTTGTGCAGCCTGCTACTGTGTAAATCTTTTATTTTTCCATTTTTCAAAGCAATTTTCTAGTGAGATTAATAGGAGAGTGCTATGCCTTTTTATTCTTGTTCATTTTTTTTTTTTACTTTTTCCTGATATCAGTTGATATGCTTGAGGTTCACTGTAGTAATTATTATGTGTATATATGAAGTGTTTATTATTATACAATTTGTTTTCCAGTTTTTCCCCTGCACCTCCTTGCTTCCCAGTGGGCTTCTCATAGTTCCCTAGTACACCAGCAATTATTATTTTTTATTTCCATTTCATTTTTATATTTTTCGAATGTATTTGTTTTTAATTTGTTTTTTATTTTTTTACATTTTCTCTTCATCCACCCCCTGCTTGCCATAGGTGCCAGCCACACACCAGCATTCATTTTTGAAGGATCATTCCATTTTGCCCTGGACCCCTCGTCTGTCATAGTTGCACACCATCATTTACTGTTTAAGTATTATTGCATTTTCCCCTGGACCCCCGTGCATGTCATAGGCATACTACAGCATTCATTTTTTAGGAATTATTAAATTTTCCCCTGCACCTCCCTGACTGCCATAGGTGTCTCCACTTAGATGCTCATACAGCAAACAGTTACATCTGCAAGTTGTTATCCTGAATGAAAATGAAATATTATGTTATGGTGGTGTGGTTTGACTTTGGAATGGATACAGTATTGTTGTTAAATATTTAGGATAATAAGAAACCACACTAAATTATATTGTCTGTATTCTGGATAATTAAAACAGCAAAAATGCTGCGTGTCACTAAATGTTTTTCTTGTTTGTTTGCTTTTAAGTGCACAAGAAACATCAATCACAGTGTTGCCAGAAAGAAGGCCAGCACAAAGTGACGTGACCACAACAAGTGAATCCTCCAGTCTCTTCCCCTTGTGCAGCTAAATGCCACCGCCAACTGACAGAGATTCAAGATGGCCTCAAAAAAGGTGCTGCCAAGAAGGTGGTCAGCGAGGAGAAGAAGAATAATCAGATTTCCAACACTGGCATGCCACCCAAAATCGTTTTCAGGAGACGTGTGCCTGCCGCACCGTCCTCCGTGCAGGAAGCTGAGAGCAGCACTCCGCATCAACGGCACCACCCTAACCAAAACTTAAGGCCATGTCTCTCAGCAAGGCAGCAGATACAATCATGGCGACGTGTAGTGAGTCTGAATTGGATTTGTCACAACTGCAAACTAGTACCCAATTGTCACAGAAAACTGAGTAAAGTGGACAACAGCAATAGTAGATCTTCCTGAAGTAGGAGCAGAAAGGGAGGCTGAGCTTCCTGCTTAGCAATATGTACCTTTCTTGAATCATAAACTTCCACATCTCCAGCAAGAAAAAGGAAAGGTACGTCCCAATCTTCTCCAAGCCGCCCTTCTGATAATCTGGACATGGATTGGACCCCGGCTGAGTCCGAAAACTGCCAGGAGAGATGAGGGAAATGGAAAGTTCCTGAAAACCTTACAATTATAGAAGGGAATGAGGAGGACAAGCCAGCCATTGTCATTGAAGCTGGCTCAGAGGACGCTGGCATTATCCTTCCTATTCAACCTGCTCTGAGGGATGTGGCACTGGTTTCACCACTACGTTCCATATTTGTAAGGCCCCCGCTGAGACCTACATCCACCACTACCTCAGTTGAAGTATGCACTGCAGATCAACGAAGGCAATCAACGACACACCCACCTACCTCCAGTTCTTCTTCAGGCATTGGCAGTGGCACACTAAGAAAGTTTTCCTCCTTAGTTTAGGACTTCTTTACAATTAGCAAACAGGAGGCAAAGATTGCAATATGCTCCATTTGCCATGCGAGTATTCGTCGAGGTAAGCCTAGTTCACACTATGGTACTGGAGGACAAACGACCCATATGAAAAAACACAATGCAATCTGGTGTGAGGCGCACCTTAAAAAAATAGTTTCAAGTGGTGATGAGAGATGGGAATCAGTTCCAATCACGGTGGGAGGTTCAGGTGATGAGGAAGAAGAGGGTGACAGCTTTACACAAAGCAGTCCTGTCAACAGCAGTGCACCAGTATTACCTGCCTCAGCAACCTTGAAATGGCACGAGTCATATGGAAACACCACAGCATACAGTGACAGCCACAAGATGCACATTGAGTCTACCACCTCCTGGTCCTTCTCTCTGGAAGTCGCCTGCATCAGTGGCATCAGAAAAGAAAAAAATCCAGGTTACTAATACGGGCATTTTCAGTCAGGATGGGCAGTATGAACGCAACCACTCCACGGGACGTTTGTACAACGGGAAGCTGGCTAAAATGTTAGCGCTGGATCTCCTTCCCTTTTCTCTTGTGGAAGGAGTTAGAGTTTTAGAATTTATGGCGGCCACCTGCCTGAAATGCAAGGTTCCCTGCTGCACCTATTTTGCCAGAGTTGCTGTTCCAACTCTCTATCACGATGTGCTGCAATTGGTTGGACAAGCTTTGCAGCAGAGTGTTGTTCACACTATCCACCTGACGACAGACATGTGGACAAGTTGTCAAGCCACTGATTACATGTGTATCACAACACACTGGATCTCTTTTGTGTGGGTTAGGCTTCAGCTATCTACAGGTTTCAGTGCTGAAGAAATGTTTAAGGACGTTAGGCAGCATACAACAGTAACATGTTCGCCATGGAGAAATCCAATACAGCTGCACACATCTTGGAAGACTTTAACAGCAAGGTGTTTGAATGGCTGCTCCCTAGAGGTCTCACAATTGGATTTGTTGCCACAGACAATGGCAGTAATATAGTTAACGCCATGGAAGATGGTGGCTATTTCAGGGTCCTGTGTTTGGTGCATTGCATCAACCTGATTGTGCAGGACTTTCTCAAAAAAGAAGACAGTCAGCAACACACTGACCACCTGCAGAAGAATCAGCACTCATTTCAGTCATTCTTTTAAAGCCCGGAAGACGTTGAGGATCATTCAACGTGCTAATAGAGTACCAGTTAAAGCCCTCATACAGGAGGTGCCAACAGGTTGGAACTCCTCCTATTACATGTTGCAATGTCTGTTTGAGCAGTACAAACCGATCAATGACTATGTCATTCAAAGAGGAGGGAGTGCAACTGGGAAAAGTATGACCCTGGAGGTGGACAAATGGGGCCTAGTCAAATGCCTAACACAGATGCTACTTCCTTTTGAGGTTTTCACATAGGAAGTCAGTAAGGAGGACAGTACGGTGAGCCAAGCTATCCTGTTGTTGCATCTGCTACCGGACGAGTTAAAAAAGGTGTTACAAAGGCTCGCAGGTGTGAACAGAGAAGCGCATGGCTTGGTTGAGAGCTTCATCTTTCGCTTGGCTGTTAATCCAAGGCTGCAAAGAGACATTGTGTCGTCCAAAGAGTACATCTGTGCTACAATACTTGGTCCACGGTACAAAAAGATACTGGCCACAGTCATTCCTTTTTCAGAAATGGATGTTTCACTATACAAGATGTGGATAGTTTATCAAGCGAGAGAACTAGAATAAGAACGTCTGGAAATTAGAGTCCTGAGCAGAAGTTCTGGGGTGCAGCCTTTAACTTCCAGAGAGGGTAGTGCTGCTGTCTCACAACAGCCAACACCAGCAATAAGAACACCGGCAACAACAGCAACAGGAGCAGAAGAATCGGACCCACCCTCTGCATTGGCTTGGTTTCATGAGGCAGGGCTTAAGTCAAGCGCAGGCAAAGTTAAAAGAGGTTGAGCACATGGCAGCGCCAACGACCATTCAGAGGATGTTCCAGGACCATCTGGATGACCCAAAAGAGGTCTATGTGGATCAAAACCCATTGGTCTATTGGGATGGGAAGATGCACCAATGGCCAGAGCTCCAAGAAGAACAAATGATGGATGTAATGCTAAACAAATCAAACATTCACCTCAGTCACAGATCTGGATTTAATCTATTGTTTTTTTGCTTACTACACCACCCCAATTTGGACCCAGCCAAATGCAAATCAGTCTTGACCCTGCTCCCCATGGGAACATTCCAGTCCGAACTGCTAGGCCAAGATCTTCCTGGACCAGAAACAAGCATCCTGGGACTAGTTTCGGGGTATCATTACTCATCAGCCAGGCTAGCTTGAATCTAGTGTGACAGTGAGCATGGGACCCATTTCTGGGCATACCCATCCCACCTAGGGCGACAAAAGCAAAGTCAAAAATAACAAATGATGGATAGAATGTTGAACAAATCAAACATTCACCCCCAGTCACAGATCTGTGTTAATTCATTGTTTTCTTTGCTCACCACGCTGCCCTAGTTTGGACCTAGCCATATGTAAATTAGTCTTGATGAGGGGTGATATCCTGAAACCAGTCCCAGGATGCTTGTTTCCAGTCCAGGGAAGACCTGGTTTGGCAGTTCGGGCTGGACTGTTCCCATGGGGAGCAGGGTCAAGACTAATTTGCATATTGCTGAGCCCAAACTGGAATGGCATGGTGAGCAAAAAAAAAAAAAACAACCAATGGATTTAGGCCCAGATTGCTGCATTGGGGGTGAATGTTCCACAATATTCAACATTATGTACATCGGATTTTTCGTGTTGCTACAGTTTCTCTAAGGGGGAAGGGTATGCCCAGACATGGATCCCTTGCTCACTATGCCAGTGGATTCAAGCAAGCCTGGCTTATGAGGGGTGAGACCCAGAAACCAGTCCTAGGATTCTTGTTTCCGGTCCAGGGAGGACCTGGTCTGGCAGTTCAGGTTGGGCTGTTCCCATGGGGAGCAGGGTCAAGACTGATGTACACATGGCTGGTTCCAAACTGGAATGTCAGGATGAGCAAAAAAACTATGGATTTAAGCATGTATCTCTGTACAGGGGGTGACTGTTTCACAATGTTCAGCATTCCACCCATCTTCTTTTTATGTTGCTATATTCACCCTAAGTGGGACGGGTGTGCCCAGATGTGGATCCTGTGCTTACTGTACCATTGGATTCAAGATAGCCCAACTGATGAGGAGTGATACCCTGAAACCAGTCCCAGGATGATTGTTTCCGGTCCAGGGAAGTCCTGGCCTGGCAGTTCAGACTGGACTGTTCCCCTGGGGATCTGGGTCCAAACTGGAATGGCATAGTGAGCAAAACAATGATGGATTTAGGCCCAGATCTCTGTACTGGGGGTGAATGTTTGACAATTTTCAGCATTCCGTTTATCATCTTTTTGTGTTGCTATAATGGCCAGAGCTCAGCAGGCTGGCAAAAAAAGTATCTGGCTTGTCTAGAAGCCAGTGTGTCTGCTGAGAGTGTGTTCAGTGCAGCTTGCACAGTTGTTACAGTTAGAAGAACCACTCTCTCGCCTCAAAACGTGGAGAGATTGACCATGATTAAAATGAACCAACACTTCGTGCCACACAATTACACTGTCCCTGAAATACCACAGGAGGAGGAGGATGAGGGCGATTGGTCAGACTCAAGTGTGTTAGCTGACCAACTTCTGGGCATACCACCCGCGTTTGAGAATGAACTCAACTTCCCTTACTGAGTAGGCCACCATAGAATGTTTTAATTATTTATAAACAAACTGCTTTGCCTAAAAAAAATGGATATAGTTAGAGGAACATTATATATTTTGTTTGTGTCTGACTTATACAGCCCCACCATTTTTAGGTACATGTATAGCCAGATTGGAGTTGGACCAGTGTGCAGTGAAGAAGCCTCTCCATTCCCCTCAAGGACATTGGAGACAATGCACTCTGTACCAAGGAAGTTATCGACTTCAAAGGGAAACCAACATGATGATGACTCTAAAAGGCCTACTCAGCTCTGTGGACTGGAGCAAGGTGCGTTGATTTGGGGAATGCTGCTGAGTGTGTGTGCTGGCTCAAATGTAAAACTCCTCTATTATGTGGTTGTTGTAACTGGAGACAGACATGTGATGTCACATCATCACATGATGCACATACTCTGCTAAATGTTATGGTGACAGCTGTGAGATTTATCAGCCCGGTACATGCCGCTCCTGTCCATGATTGGTTATAAAATTGCTCTCCCTTCTCAGTTAATTGCACATGAGTCATAATCAAAGTTTGCAGCAGCCTATGCCTCAGAGTCTTTGTACACTCCTCATGAAGCTTACCTTCTGCCTTTCTTCTTGGCTCTACAATATCGTTTCTATTTTACAATCCACAGGCCTTCTCTTTTCCTGCAAGAAAGGCGAAAGCTCCATAAAACACTCCTGCTTACCTTACAGGACCGGTTCAGACAGGCCCCCAAGACCCAAGACAGACATTCCGAGAAGAATGCAGATGCCCCTCTCAATTTGGCATTTATACATTTTATATGCAGTAAAAATTTTCTTTTAACAATCATCATTTTTAGATATCTGTGGTTTTCCTCCTCTGTAATTATTTTTTTTCAAACCTAGATGACAGAACATTTAGATATATGATAACTTGTGTCTCTGGGGCTGAAGGACTGTTTGCCATGCATTTAACTGAACTGTCACTCCTTCATATCCTTCCACAACCGATTTGATAATGATGATGTGCTGCTCATCGCCCTGACGAATGTTGTTGTGTAGTGTTTGTCTCTGTCACACCTTTCCCCAAATCCCTTTCCTATCCATTCATCAAACCCCTAACCCTCTTCCCCTAGGCTGTTTTATTGAGGTGTGACTTAATTTACACCATAAATAGATTACACACTTGGTGGGCTGGATGGGGTGAAAGTGACACCAACTCACTGAGTGTTCTTTACCTGAACAATAGTCCAAACCAGGCCTACTTACCCACCCACGCATAAAAAGGATCCAAAATTAAGATATATAAAATAATTCATCAACATCATCATTCAGGCCTTGTATTGCGTAAACGCTTCACCTTGTCCACTCCAAACTCTGAGTCCTCTTCTCCTGACTTGAGGATTTCGTAAATTTAGTTTTAAATAAATACTAGCTCACCATTGCTCAGAAGAAGTTACTGTTGCTAGTTTTTGCTATAATATCAGACTTTGTGTCATGGTGGTGGGCTGGTCTCAGTCTTTGTAAAGTTATGATATAAATATAACCCACTAACTCTGTGTTTTCTTTCAATCAAGTTGCCTGTGATGGATAATCCTTCTGATTAATCTCCACACTTCCCTGAACTCACTGCCAACCATACAAAGGATATGGTACTGGTTAACAATAGACACATGGAACCACTGGCTCAAATTAAGCACTGGAAGGCATCCCATGGGATGCCTTCCAGTGCTTAATTTGAGCCAGTGGTTTCTGGTGCTCAGCACCGGCACTTAATTGTCAACATCGGCACTTTTGACAGATTGCCATATGGGGTGGCGCTGTTTATCTAATTTCGACACAAACATTACAACAGTTGTTTATTAATTCAATAAACATTGAAATGCCGAATACCTACCGCCAAAGCCATTCTTAAAGTTTGTGAGGCTGGAATAGTCAGAATTGTTACACTTGTAGGAGAGTGATGGTTAGTAGTTGTTCTGTTACTGTAATTCTGACAGCGGCAGTGGGTGGTGTAAGCAGAAATGGCCTCCTGAAGAGGGTCCTGGCACTTATCTTTATACAAATTAGGAACTGATGCCTTTGCTCTGCCTGTTATTACAGGTGGACTCAATCTGCACTGCAGAAGCACTGATATCTAAAGACAAATAATAGTTCTTTCAAACTTCAAAAGTCTGAATCCAGTTCACTTTTTCTAATATGACATAGGCTATACCTTCTGAAAATCTCTGTATCTCTATAGTTGGATGAAACTCTGTGTCTTACTAGATGTGAATTAGAAATCTAATTTCGATCATATGTGCTAAAAATAATCTGAATGGTAAAACAGGTTTCAATGTAGATGACTACCTGTGTTAAAAAATTGGTAAATACAGTCTGTACTCTGAATAAATCTCAATAAAATACATTTGTAAATTGCAACATAATATATGGATATTTGAATCAAAAGTTGTTGACTGACAATAAACTATCACATCCCCAAATATATCAATACCATAATAACATACAGGAAAAATAAGGAAAACAAATTATGTACAAGATTAGGATCCTTTTCATTCCTCTCATGGACAACAAGTGAATATAACAATTCATAATCTTTGAAAGAATGACTGTAGAAACAGTGTATAAATATCAAGACTACATTATTGGTCTCACTTGAATAGAATACTTCTCTGTATCCAGAAAGTCTTTGTTAACTCCAGGCAATGGTTCTTTCAGCTCTGGTCTCTGGTAATAATGGTCCATCTGCAGAGGTATATTAATTGCAGAGCAAAGATCGCTCTGAAACACAGTAATGTGAGTTTCACAGGCACAAAGCCTCACACCAAGCTGTGTCCACACTCTGCAAGCACTGCTGACCGCTTCTGCAATAGAAGGCTTGTACCCCAAGAAGTTCTAAGTAGGATGTCTCCAAGCCAACCTAGCGTATGTATGGACCACAGGTACTGACATGTTGCGGTGCATGGACAATGTCTTGGGGGAATGTTAAATAAATCATGTAGGGGGTTCTAAGCTGATGTAGGTTTCTGTTTGACAAAAGATACATAGCATTACTGTCTGGATTTGGATCTCAGAGCACAATAGCTTTCTGATCAGGAGAATCGATTTACAGAGTGGAATTAGAGATGTCATAGACTAGATGATAAATAAACAGGTTGTGTAATTCTCTACAAGTGGAGTTTTGGCTTCAGCTACCAATTTGTTTTTAAGTTCGAGACGAGATCGGGAGTGGCAGCAGTGGATGTGGTTTTGCTGTACTGGAGAGTGAAGACTATATCAGCCAAAGCACTGCCAATCTTATCATATGCTAGTGCTGCCATGCATGGAAAGGAGTCAGAAATTCTTAACAAATTAATAAGTATTTATAAAAAGGTTTTTCAACTCCCCACGACCGCTTCGCCTGCGCAAATGCGATTAGAATTCGGACTGATGAACGAATCATTGGGCAGACTTTATACATATATAAAGGTGTGGTACCGGATTAAACAAAAGGCAGAGGAAAACAGCCTAAACAAATTACTATGGCTGGAATTGGAAAAGGAAAAAAAATGGCAGGCCAACCAATTTCTGAATAGTGCGCTTAAGGCAACTTGTACTACTAATCTCTGGAATAAAAATATGCCTTTCCCAACATTTAAGTTGGTACTAAATAAAGCAGCTAAATTTCATTCGCTGATAACAGATAAAGGCATTTTTTCTCGTCGTTCTCATTCGTGGACAGTGATTAATAACTACAAAACCCTTAAACCGGCGGCCTACCTAGACTCTACGTTCTCTATCCATATCAAAAGACAACTGATGGCACTGCGGTTTGGGAAATTCCCTACCTTGGCTGATGAACCGCACTGGAAGCACATTGAGTCAAAAGAATGCCGTCTTTGCGGCTGTCAAAAGGAAGATTTAATTCACCTTATATGTCATTGCAAGAATCTGCAACTAGCGCGTGTCACTTTTTTAAGGAGAGCTTTTTTGGACAGAGGAATAAGCTCATGTAGAACTGCCATCATTAGAGGACTGGATCCAACTGACTCCCAACTGAATTGCAAAATGATAAAGTTTTTACAAGCTCATGATCAAGCACTGAAAGCAGCAGCACTTTAACGAGATAATCTCCACAAGGGATGAAAGCTATTTCTATTTGCTCTACGTACTAAGCAGGAGACGAAACAGGCGTTGATCTCCGACTACTCGAGTTAAACACACCTCCCATTGATCAATTGCCAGTACAATCTGTTCGACCCGGGACCAGGAGCCTCACGGATGTATTCTTCGGCCAAAAAAGGAAGTAAATAATAGACTGAAGCAGATAATGTCTAGTTCTACATATGCACTTTATAGGTTCTTTTATATGTTGAAATGTGTATACACTGATCTATAAGTTGTCTTTTATACGTTTTATGATGAGTTATTACGCAAAACGGTAATTGTTTTAAACTTGTGTTTGAAGGATGTCGTTTTATGTAAATTGTTACGGTTTTTATTAACTATACAATAAACAAACTTATATACTGGACAGTGAAGAAGCATTTGCTTTCCTTTCACTTGTTATGTTGTGTGTTATGTTATGTTAATGGAAGTGTATATTTACCCAGCCACCGGCCAAATAGTAGAATATCTCTGCTATTTACTCAGAGGCCGGCAAAATAGTACATAATCTCTACTGTGTAGCCAGCCATAGACTAAATAATAGAGATGATGTACAATTTGAACAGAAGCTGGATAAATACTGTGAAAGGGTGCTTTATTTAGTTGGCCATAAAAAAAAACAGGGCATATGTAAGGAGGATGGTCAAGACAACAGGAATAAATAGAGCTTAGTGGAGGGTCACGTAGTTCAAGTTTACGACTTACCTCAAATGCTGAAAGGGCACGTCCCTGGCCCTCGGCTTGGTCGAGATGCAGATGGGCGCACATCCTGCCATAAATAGTGAAGAAGACAACTAGTAGTTCACAAGATAGTGCCCGGACTGTGAGGCAACCAGGAAGTAAATAAACAGTAGACCAGAGAGTTTTTAAAGTGCAGAATAAAATTTGTGATGCTTCAAATGTTCTTGTTCCATGTACACAAGAAGAGGGTCTCGTGAATCCCTTTTGGATGTTTCCTAGGTGGTTTCCAGGAATAATGCAAGTGGCAAGGATGTGAAGTACACTGCTAGAGATACTATAGTGTGCAGGACTAATAAGGGTGTAAGAATTGGAGGGGGCGGGGGGGTCCGAAGCCACATTACAGCATTCTGAAGTATGTTAGTACAGTTTTAAACTTTTTGAGACTTTACCAAAAGAGTATCCGGTGTGAAAATGTTGTAAGTATGTTTTTACTTTATTACTCAATATAGGATTATTAATCTGCTGAATAGAGAAATGAAAGCTATGATAACCATATCTACTTTAATTGTTTTATCATTTTCATCACTTATCCTGAATT
This sequence comes from Calotriton arnoldi, assembly GCA_963921515.1. NCBI lineage: Eukaryota > Metazoa > Chordata > Amphibia > Caudata > Salamandridae > Calotriton > Calotriton arnoldi. The sequence goes on from CAWUFW010007479.1 coordinate 220,209, forward strand.
ATGTGTGGCGAGGTATTAATAGAGGTAAGAGATGCATTTTATTTGCCAAACTAGAAATCGATTACTGTACCAGCTGTATATGTCTTTTCCTCTGCGAACATCATGACTTGTATTGGCACATTATTAGTAAAGTTGTTTTAAAGAATGATTAGCTGTTAAATGCCAACTATTATATTTACGCTAATGTATTTTAAATTTAAAACTTACATTTTATACTATTTATCCATTATGTTTTAAACTTGCAAAATGTATATGTATATCTTTATGGTTTGTTAAACCCAATAAATATTATTGATGAAAAAGGTAAGAGTTAAAAGTGTTTGAGATTCGTCCACATGGAGAAAATAGCCTGTTGATTTCTTTGGAAATATTTTAAAATGTCCTTTCATCAGCATTAGTCAGATGAGTGAAGCTGGTGTTGATATGAGTACATTTTCAACTTATATTCATGCGCAATGGTATTTATGTTGGGAGGAAGGATGGAAGTCACAATGAATACTGCTGACTGGCTTAATGTAGTAACACTTTCAGGTTTTTATTTCAAGCCAAGTGAACATTATTTCTGCAGTGGCTTTCTAAGAGCAGAGGACATACATAATGCTAGACTTCGGTCTTGAAGTAAAAAATGTATTCCACATAAGAGTGTTAGGAGAATAAGGATTTCATGGAAGATACAGTGGCTAGCAATAACCACCCCTGTTACAGATGAGTAGTACAAATTTGCTTAAAAACAAAAAGCGAAATAATAATCGAGGAAAAGCTGAAGTATGAATTTATTTATTTTTTAATGTATTTATTGATTTTACATTTCTATCATCAGCAATTGGCACATTATGCTGCAACACACAGCGACATCAACTTTTATACTTCTTGCATTAATAATGGTTACTACTTCACAGGTATTTATTCAATAGGCATGGTTGCGTGGCAGTTTTCATGTATTACATTTGTTCGGCCACACAGCACATGTCCAAAACAACTAGTTTTCTTGCATATTTGTCACATAATGAGTAACATATTAAGGCCAGTTCTGCTTAGGTAAACATGGTGTGTTGTACATTTAATAATAACTAGGAGATGGGGCATAAAACTTGGAGCTGAGTTGGAGTGACCCCATGCGTCTACTAGTGCATGCGCACGCGTGTGTCGCCTGGTGCACCTACGCCTATTGCCTTGGCGGTAGGTTTCCGGTAAGTGCGCGCACCGGAGTGCCAGTGCACAGTTGAGGACAATAAGTCCAGAGTCTATGAGTGGCCTGAGGGTATTGGTCGCGTGCGCGGAACTACTCAACCGGGTCAGGTGCCTGCGGGGACTGGTCTGCAGCGCTGCCAGGATCGCTTCCCAGCTTGTGGATATAGGTATTTTCCTGAGGCCCATGGTTCCTTCTCGCCGAATCGCTATGACTTCGGCTCTGGCCCACGCAAGAGTAGAGCGCCTCCAAGCTTGTATGTGGGTGGGGTCGGGTGCCTTCCACCTCTTTGTGATTAGCCTCTTGGCCGTCACCATGCCCAGGTCTAGGAACCTGGAGGTAACTTTAGTGTTTCGTGCCCTACGGAATATGTGTAGTAGATACGTTGGCCAGTCAAAGGGTATCTCTCTTTCGGTGCAGGTGCGGAGTGCGTCCGCCACCTCTCTCCAATATGCGTTATGGCTGGTGCAACTCCAGATCATGTGCACCAAGTCTGCATCTATGGTGGCACATCTAGGGTAGGCTGAGTCGTTACGGTGAACGTATCTGTTGATGTTAGCTGGCGTGAAGTACGCTCTCTGCGTAATGTAGTACTGTATTTGTCTGAATCTCGTGTTCCTAGGGATCTAAACTGGGCTGGCCAACACCCGCTCCCATTCTTTGTCCGAAAGTTGTCGGCCCAAGTTGTGTTCCCACTTGTGTCTGAGGGGGTCTAAATTTATCGCTGCATGTTGTCGCAGTGAGGCTGCGAACCACCGCGTCAGATGCCTACCTTGTCCCATGACATGTAAGTATTGCATGGTGAGGTGCGTTTGTGGCTCAGTGACAAGGTCTCCCCACCGAGAGTGTAGCCACCAGCGAGCGATGCAGGAGGAATTGCCCTGCAGGGAGTCCCTCATCTTCTATCAGTGTTGCGTAGGGGATAAGCGAGCCTTCTCGATAAAGATCTCCTAAGGTTTGTATTCCCGCTGCATGCCAGTGTTGTAGCTCGGTAGCTGTGAATACCGCCTGTCCCCTAGGGGTGCCTTCTAAGGGGAGCGCGGGGGCATAGGGTGTTGTGCCTCGGGTTATGTAGAGGCTTCTACGGTAGCACCTGTATGCCACATTCAGAAACAGGGGCTCCGGAAGCCGCGCTCGCGCACCGGGGTGGAAGAGCACAAGGATCTGGGGTAGTGTGTACGATGGGCGTGTGGTCGCCGTGTCGTCGCGTTGGCGATCTGCCATCCTTCTGGCGATCCATTAAAGTTGGGCCACCAGGTAGTAGTGCTCAAAGCAAGGCGTTGCCAGTCCCCCCTGGTCTGTGGGTAAATATAGTTTTTTTATCGCTACCCTATGCCGATTAGGGCCCCAGATGAAGTCCCTGGTCACTTTTTCCAGCGTGGTAAAGAAGGAGGTGGGTGCATAAATGGGCAGGTTGGCGAAGTAGTACAGGAACCTCGGCAGGGCCAACATTTTCACCAGAACCACTCTGCCTACGACGGCAAGGGGGAGTGTACTCAGAGTTGCATCTGGGATCTCACGGCCGTTAGTGCCCTGCATAGGTTACCATCAAAGAGGTCCAGTGGTTGGCGATACACCCGTAAGCCTAGGTAGCGGAATGTATCTGCACTCCACTCTTACACCATTGACCATAAGGCCTGGGTCGCGGCTTTCTTCTCCAAAGTCATGTAGTTTAGATTTGGCGACATTTACTTTTAACCCCGATATGGCCGCGAATTCCCGAAGAATTTGGGCCAGGCGTTCTGGCACTTGGTTGATGTCCCTTAGATAGATTAACAGATCATCAGCGTATAATGACACTTTGTGTGTGCCATCGCCTAATGGGATGCCATCATGCAGCTGTGTTCTTATTGACTCCGTCAACGGCTCCATCGCAAGCGCGAAAAGGAGAGGGGACAATGGTCAGCCCTGTCTCGTCCCTCGTCGCACTGGGACCACATCCGACATGTATGGTTCCACCTTCACTCTTACTACTGGATTTGTGTAAAGCAGGTGGGTTAACGGCAGGAAGGCGGGCCTAGCTTGTACCTTTCGAGAGTTGTGAACAAATAATTCCATTTGAGAGAATCAAAGGCTTTCTCAAGGTTATGTATGAGGCAGCCTGCTCTCAGCCATTCGTATGTGGAATAAGCTGCGATTCGAAAAAAACGGCGCAGGTTGAGTGAGGTGTTACGGGATGGCACAAAGCCATTTTGGTCTGTGTGCACAAGGGTGGGGACCGCTTGCGCTAGTCTGTCCGCTAGGATTTTTGCTAACACTTTATAGTTGGTGTTGAGTAGGGCAAGGGGTCTATATGAGCCCATGTCTGTTGGATCCCTGTCGGGTTTGGGCAACGATATCAGGTGCGCTTCGCACAGTGAAGGAGGGAGCCGTCCCTCTTCCGCGGCGGCTGCGTAGAGGGTGTGCAGTCGCGGCACTAATGACACCTGATACGCCTTGTAATATTCCGCCGGGAGCCCGTCTGGTCCCGGAGTCTTCCCTGTAGCCAGGGACAGAATTGCCTCCCTAATCTCCTCTAGTGAGATCTGTGCGTCTAGTATCTCATTATGTGCCCGCGTCGCCTCAGGCAGTTGTACGCGATCTAGGAAGGTTGGGAGGGCGTGTGATTCATGGTGGCTTTGGGATTGGTATAGCCGTTTGTAGTATTGTGTCAGAGCTGCGTGAATGTCACGCTGCATGTGCACTAGAAGCCCTGTGTCAGCTCGTAGCGCGCCTATTGGTTTGCGAGCGTGTTCTTGGCAGATTAACCAGGCCAGAAGTAGGCCTGCACGATCAGCAGTGGCATGACTGCGGGCCGTGTGCGCAGTGTAGTTGTGACAGCGAAGGCGCTCTATCAACTCAGCATGTTGTGTGCGCAGAATCTCCAGACGGTGTCTCTCTCTTTCCTCCCCCTCCCCCTCTGTCTCGTATCACAGTAATTCCGTTTCTATTTTGCTCAGATCGGAGGTTAGCTTCCTACGTATGTTCCAGGTCGCTCCCATAGAGTGTCCCCTTGTCGTAACTTTAAAAGCTTCCCATTCCACTAGTGTATCCCCTGCTGTGTCTTCATTAATCTCAAAATATTCAAGGATCGCCGTACCCAGTGAGGAGCGAAATGTTGGGTCTTCTAGTGCTGCCGTTTGGAGTCTCCACGTGGGGACAGGAGGGCGTTCAGGTTCCCAGGTGAGTTGCAGTATTTAGGGATTGTGGTCAGAGTGCATCCGGCCTAGGTAATCTATTCGGTGGACTAGAGGGAGTAGCGCGGGGGATCCCACTATTCTATCTAGGCGTACATGTAGTGTGTGTACCGCTGAGTAATATGAGTAGACCTGGGTATCAGGATTAATGGTGCGCCATATATCTAATAGCGCCCAGTGTGTCAGCCAGTCTGCGAGAGCCTGCGCATTGGACGCCGTTGCGGTCTTGGTCAGGGGCGGAAACGATCTGTCCAAATCTACGTTAAGCACAGAGTTAAAGTCCCCTCCTAGGAGCCAGGGGACTCCGCTCCACCCTGCTAAGATCTTTGTAAGTCCTTCTAAAAAGGAGGGCTGGCTGACATTCGGGGCGTAGATGGACCCGAGGAGGATCGGTTGGCCGTTGAGTCGCCCACTAACTAGCGTGTATCTACCTTCAGGGTCAACTAGCAACTCCTCACTTGTGAACGGGACCCCAGCTCTCACCCAGATGAGGACACCCCGCGCGTGGGCCGAGTAGCCTGTGCCGTGCACTTGGCCTCTCCATCTGCAGCGCGGACGCCCCAGTTCCACATGAGACATGTGTGTCTGAAGTATGAACATTTTGATATTGTTTTACTTTTGGTTCTTTCTTTGATGAATTTGTAATATAATAGTAATTTGCCTGGTGGATTTCCTAGGAAGATATCTGTAGAGAAAGAATTGAAGGTTGGTGTCTTTTATAGATACGGATAGAGAAAGAGTTTATTGTTGTCTTTTGAGCTTTTAATCAAATCTATGTGGCTTTATAGCACTGTAGACGTTTTTTCCTAGTTATAATGTCAAAGGTCTTTAAAAATTGTGGCATTATAGAGTCTAATACAACATGCTGTGCTGATATCCATATACTCACATTCTTTAATAATCAATATTCATTTCCTATCAATATAAAAAATTAAACAATAATGATGAGCTTCAGAAAGGTAGTCAACACAATGTCCTTTATCCAAAATAGTGCTTTATCTGCTTTACAAACATGAACTGCCTCATTCACTGCAGAGGCTGCATATAATGTAGTTTAGGATGTTTTATTACAGAGATTCAATTCCGATGTGCTTTGACATTAGAGGCATGTTTGTAGAGTGCTACATTTATAGGTTTTATGTTCCTAGCTCTGTCTATTATCAAACTGTTGATTTCTATTTCACTGCATTTTCAGTTGTATTTTATTTACCGTACTGTAATGTCCCAAATGCATGTTTTGTTTTCTTTCTATAAATTGAATTAACAATTATAATACAAACGTGTATGCCCACTGGTACTGTGAATGGAGTTGGATATTTATAAGCTAAATAATTTCATTTGCACTGCATGTTTTTGGACTGAATGCTAAATGCCAAATCACATTTATCCAACAAAATTTGAAGATTTAAAAACACTGACAATCCAAACCTAAATTTCAATAATTAATCTTAGCTTTAAATACTCAGGGCCCGATTCCGATGCGGTTAGGAATGGCTCTGACCCTCGGTCGGAGCCATCCTAACCGCATCGGACCTGACCGTTCGGATTCCTTTCCGACCGAGTCATTCCGATGGGCTCGGTCGGAAAGGAATCTGACTCAGTTTTCTGGATGGCTTCCGACGGTCTCTGAGAGCCCGTCCGCCATCCGGAAACCCTTCGGTACTCCCCTGGCTGGCTCTTTCCGGCTGAGGGAGTACGATGGCAGTTTCCCACTGCCTTTCTATGCCGGCCTTCCCGACAAAGAAAGGCAGTGGGAAACTGTCTTTGGGGGCCCCTAGCAGGGTCTCCATGGGTGTGATGCCGCCAAATGGCGGCCTAGGGAGCACTGATGGTTCCCCCCTGTTGATTCCTGCACCCGGTGGCAGGCACCTTGGGGTGCCTGCCACGGGGTGCAGGGATGAACTGCAACTCTGCACTGAACGATGCGAGCATGCATTCCGTTTGGAATGCATGCTTCCATTGTTAAGTATAGGATTGTGAGTGAACAGAGTTCGGTCGCATCCTACTTGCTTATTAGCTCTCTTTGAATATTCTACTTTAGGAATTGAAATTATGAATTTATGTAATCTTTAAGTTGACTTGACAGGTTTTCTTCAGTTTGCACAACCTTGTAATTTGTCTGGGAAACCATTACACCTGACTCTTCTGTGCTGCTACTACCATGACAGAGAAAGTACCCAAGAAGATTCTCATTAATTATTTGCTTATTAGCTCTCTTTGGAAATTCTTGTTTGAGAATTAAAATTATGAATTGATGTAATCTTCAAGCTGACTTGGATGGTTTTCTTTACTTTGCAGAACCTTGTAATTTGTCTTGAAAATTATTACGCTTGACTCTTCTATGCTGCTACTACCATGATGGAGAAAGTACCCAGGAAGATGTTCGGGGCATATTAACAACGGCCAGCGATAATTATCGCTGGCCGTGCGTAGCGATAATTATATTATCGCTGGCTATCTCTGGCATTTATCGCCCTGGTAGCGCGTTATTAACAACGCGTTACTCCAGGGCGATAAAAATACCAGAGATAGCGATGTTACTCGCTCCTTTGCAGGAACATCGCTGGTTTTCCAGCGATGTTCCCTGCAAAAGGGCGATATTCTGCTGATACGACCCACAGGGTCGTATCAGCAGAATCCACCTCCTATGGCTAACATAGGTAAGTCGGGATTATAGCAGACGTTAGATTTTGGCGAAAACGGACGTTTTTGCCAAAATCTAGCGTCTGCTATAATCCTGTGGGCTGCCTTGTAAATATCGCGATGTGCACATCGGCGATATTTACAACGTAGCCCATCTGGGGTACGCCTAGTAACGCCCACTTTGCATCTCATTAGAGATGCAAGGATGGGCGTTGGGGAAAGGGCGATAGTGCAGGGATTCACGCGATAGCGTGACCTTGCTGATTAGGCGATAGAATTATCGCCGCTTTCCGTCCGAAACGGACGCTAAAGCGGCGATAATTGTCTATCGCCTCGTTGTTGATATGCCCCTTCATTACTTTTCTTTCTCTACTGTGTTTTGTCCTTGCATTTTACATCTCTCTGCAGCCCAGCCACCTAAGGATCTTAGGTAAGTAAGGGGCATATTAACAAGGCGGCGATAAACAATTATCGCCGCTTTGCGGCCGTTTTCGGCCGAAAGCGGCGATAATCATATCGCCTTATCAGCAAAGACACGCTATCGCGTGTTTTGCTGATTTTACTCCCGTTTCCAGCACGCCTGACTTCGCATCGATAATGAGATGCAAAGTAGGCGTGTCTGTGGAAACAACATGGGTAAATATCGCGAAGGCAGCTTCGCGATATTTACAATGCGGGGATGCGATTATTTTAATCGCGTTAAATATGCCTTAACGCAGGAATTTAACGTCTGTTAAATTCCTGACTAAGGCATACTTAACATGGGGGGTGGATTCTGTGGCTAAGACCACAGGCCCTATCATCTAGGATATCGCCGTTTTCCACCATGGAAAACGGCGATATCCTGCTATCTCTGAAATTTTTATCGCCTCGGCGATGCGCGTTGTTAATAACGCGCTAACCGGGCGATAAATTACAGAGATAGCCGGCGATAAATATGCAAGCGCTAAGCGCGCTTTGCGATATTTATCGCTGGCCCTTGATAATATGCCCCTGAATTCTTTAAATTGGATGCAATGGGTGTCATGTTATACAAATCATAAGATTTACAAACTTGACACATCTTTCCAAGTATATTGGTATATTGGCTGGGTTACTTTCTGAGGACAGCTTATTAACCAAAGTTTACAAGGTAGTCTGGGGGTTCTCCTCACAAAACACATAGCTAAATTGGCCTATTGATTTTAAAGTAGATTACTGGATGTAAAGGCATAGACTGCTTACCTGGGACAACTATGTCAATTAGGTATGTGCATTACTGGAATATATGTCGTTATCCCGCATACCATCACGCCGCATTGTTTACAGCATTACTGTATGTTACACCTGTTTACCTTTTCCACAAATTTATTTGGGGAAGGCATGCATGACAAACGCATTTCGATAAAGTGAACCAGTGCCTAGAATTCAGATAAATCACACATTTATGCTTGAGAACATATCCTTACTGACACGTATGCTACTAAGGCCCTTAAATATCAATGCATTTTCCCAAAGATGTAGAATCACTAAAACCCTTTGCTACTTCAGACCCTGGAGCCCCAAAGTACAAAGACTCATTCCCAAACCTGGAGGTACAATTAGCACAGCAACAGGTTTGTGAAGGGCTAGGCAATTTGTACTGAGACCTATGTACTAAAAGGTTGCATCAAAAAATGTTACATTTTCAGGTGGTCACAAAACGATGTGCCATATAAAGATTAGTTAAATTGGTTACAATTTACAATCCCATCTGAATGTGTGGCCTGCAAGGGTGAGCAGGCTAAAATACTTGCATTTTTTCTTTCCCAAATTGAAACATTTTATTTTAAGAGGAGCCCCTGTTCATTACAGGGACAGATTCTGCTTTTAAAAAATGTTTCCTTTTGTTTTGGGAACAGATTGAGGAAGCAAGCAGTGGACCACTTATCCCCCAGATGCTGGTCAACTCGATTCCTAAAGTGGAAACTTTCCCACGTGGACAACTTCCCCCTGTGCAAATTAGATATACACAGTTCGAGGTGTCTGTGTATGATCAATAGTTTGATGCCACAGCTGAGGCGGCAAAACATTGATACATTTGAAGACCACTCTCAAATCAGAGGGAGATGCTCCTTTCACGTCAACCCAAAGTTGCAATTTGTAATGGGTCGTGAAACCCCTTTTACGAGACAGAATGACATTCCAGTAAAAAGAGTGCAATACACTTTAAAGCACCAGTCATCAGGCTCTGGTGTTTCCATCAGATGTTTGCATTTGCACATTTATTTCAAACGTGTTTCTCTAATTTCAGCCTCTGCAAATTAATGAGTAATATATTAATATATGTGTACATTAAGTTGATATGAGAATGGATGGGTTATGCTCATTGTACAGTACTTGTACATTATATAATAATTTGGTGATGTGTGTATGTATGGAAGAAACAAGTGGAATCCTACTAATGAAACTGGAATGTTTAGGGAGAGAAGTCATGAACAGTATCCAGATAGTGATTTGATTAAAGATAAAAGGAAAGTGCAAATACTTGCTCCAACACATGGTATGAAGTAACACTAAAACTGAGGAGCCTGTTGACAAACTGCATTAGTAGTTTTAGTAGAACTACAATAGTACTACTAAACCTGCTAATACTAATACAAAATGCTACTTGCATACCTACCTGTGGCGGTCTCTGTCTCCGACTTGCCTATCTTTCTGTACGAGATCCCCACCAGTGGCGTAAAAAAGGTCTCCGCAGCCCCGCAGTCCGAGGGGGGCCCGAGCTCCAGGGGGCCCCCTCAGCACAGTACGATGGCGTGACAGCTCCTGACTGAGTCCAGAGGGGGGCCCTCAATGTAATTTGCAGGGGGGGCCCTCAAGATTCGTTACGCTAGTTATCCCCACCACAACTGTGTGGATCTCAGCACACGTAAGGATTTGTTTTAGAAGTAAGTGCGGTCAGACAAAGGAGAGTGGTTGGAAAATGGAGAACACTTACTACTAAAGAGTAGGGATTAAGGAAGGAGTAAGGAGGGCTTTAAGGAGGATTAGGGAGGAGTTTAGAGAGAGACAACCCACCCACAAAAAAAGTAAGCCCATTGCTATTCACAAACTGTCATTCTATAGTTACTACAGCCAAAAGGACCCAAACAGTAGTAAATGCACTTCAGCTCAGAGCTGGAATAAGCCCAGAACCATAAAGGGCCAGCCACTGATACTGCAACACCTTCCCATAAAACTAAAACTGATACCAACTAATGCTAAAATAAATGTAAGAATTAATTAATTAATTATTATTCATTATTATTAATTAATTAAGAATTAGATGTGGGTAAGACTAAGCCTGGAAAACCATTACACCAGACTCTTACTGGCTCCTCCTGCCATGATTGAGAAACAGAACAGAGTGGAGAATTTATAACAAACTTCAGATATCTGCATCTGCAGGGATACTTCCTTGATACAGACTGCACATTTTTTATAATTCACAATGCTTTCCAAGAGAATAGTCAGAAGATAACAAGAAGAACAATAGAGTGGGGAGAACTAGAAAGGAACAGGATCAAATTAAAATGTAGATCTTGTAGTGTCAATCATCTGGAGATTAAATAATATGGCAGTAAATGGGTCAATTGGTGCTATTGACAGAAAACAGATGTTTCTGTTACCCAACTCAATGATATTTATTTTATCCTCCATGAACGATGAAAGGCTGGACAAATTAATGAGTGCATGCATTGGACACTGAGCCAACAGATCCACCCTAATACGTAATGTGTGGCACTTGGAATGAGTGCGGAACCACAAACATGGACCTTTAGCAGGATTTACTAAGAACAAGTAGCACTCTGTCATTGCTCACGTAGACGGCATTGATTCAGCTGCGTGCAAGGAGATATTTTCATGCTCACAGGCCCATGTACCTTTTTCTCTCAGGCTACAGTGTAGCACGCAGTTCTATTTTCTCTCTCCATTAAAGTTTCATCTTGGTGTCTTGGACCTCTTCTAGATACATAAGGGCTGGCCTGTGAACAGTAAGTTAAGGTTTCAAGCTTCCCTTTCATCATATATTTTGCTGTGTTTTGTTTTTTCTTTCTTGGACCCTCAGTACGAGTGGCAGTATTCCACCCAGAGTGAATTCCAGACCTGATGATTCCAGAGCCGCAAAATCTGGACCTGATATTGTGGGTCTGGAGACAGGGGACCTGGTTTCACATGTGCAGAGGCTCACAAAGGCAGAGGCTGAGGTCAGGAGTTTAGGCCAGCCCCCATTTCCTAAGGATTAGCTTACAATCCCCCCAATCATGTCCCAGATCCACCTCACCCAAAAAGTCACAAGATCAGGTGCAAGAGCACTCCCGGCCACATGCAAGGGCCCCCAACCAAGCCAACACCTGCATGGGTGCAGCAGACTATACTTACAGAAGCAGACCCAGCTCTTCCCTGGATCCCCTCCACCTCCATCCATGCTCCTAAAAAACAGGACAGCACCAGCCCAACAGAAGTGTCCATAGCTGTGTGCACCTCCACCCTGCTACACCCCAAGTTAAAGAACAGACCGAGGCCAATATCAGTGGAAGTGTGGGTGCATTCTCAATTTCAACCTGCCCAGAGCACTTCACGTAGGAAACAGGCAATGCTACAGTGCTGCCCAGGACTCTTGTAGCCTTCCCTGTCCCTCGAAGACCCTGATGCCCATAGACCTCCTGCTCACATACTCTGCTTGCTCTCAGAAGATGGAAAATGTCAGCAGATTTGTAGCTTGAATTGGGTAAAACTGCACAGAAAAAGAGGTGGTATTCTCAACTCTGCGTGGTTATTTCCCGGTCTGGGGACAAAGCTTGAATTGTTGTGTGGGTTTACCAACCAGGTTTGTAGATTCTGGCGTCCCGCTATCCCCACACCGAATTCTGCCACACATGTAAAGAGGGGCCTTAGTTTAATTTATCTATTTTACTCCTGGTTACTAACAGTATGGTCAGTGTGTATGGTGTGTGCGTTCAAAGGTGTTTATTCAGATTTGAAATGTGTTCTCTTTTGATGCCAGGTTCAGGGCCCAGTAAGGTGAACTTGGCTGTTCTTGTATTGGTAGATTTTTGCCCCTAGACATGTTGTAAATCAAGGAACAGGTGTATGTGTGTGTGAGAGAGAGAGAGAGCACTTGCATTACATTACATTAATTGTTGATTCTGCCTAACAATATCTGACTGTGGAGGTCTTTACACCAATGGACGAGAGAGAAGCAGTCCACAGTATGCGCTGGAAACAGACAGTCCTGGTAGAAGTCTAGTGAATCTCCCAGCAGGTGAGGAGTTCGACTCCCATGTGTGTAGAAAACATAGCCAAGTGTGGTCGTCCACGAGTAGCAGTTTACAGCATGTGATTGTTATAGGGCCCATGGAATCCCATGGAGCAGGAAAATAAAAACATATAGGCACAGAACAGGCAGGCCTGGGTTACATAAAGTTCCCAGGCAGGCATAGAAGAGGTGCATCAATAACAGGTGCTCTTTAAAGACTATTCAAGAATATCATAGATTCAAAATAAATGAGTGTATTTGGTTGCACAAAGCCCATGTAATTCTGTGGAGTCCCTCAGGAATGAGATGAGACAGACTCGTGGACAAGTACTTGTTTCTAGAGGCCTGTGTAAATGACCAGAAGGAAATACCCAGAGGCTATGCAAGAGAAACATGTGACCAAGGAATTAAGGAGTAAATAAAATCAGGAGTGTAAAGAGTAGGTGCACACAGATGAGATGCTGTTTATCATCTATCTAGAGAGTAATCTGATTCTATGTATTGGTTACAGGAAATTAGAGTCCCTTGGCCACAAATAGGGACAAATAAGGGCTCTAAACACACAGGACAAACTAGGCAAACAGATCTGGAAGGTCTAAAACCACATGACTGTGGCCAAATGTCAGACATGTGCAATGCCATTTATCGCATTGACATAAGATTCTGCAGTGCCAGGGAAATTTCAAATGCTGCATGCTAGGGTAGCAGGAACAGACAGACTTTGCTTGCTGTTCCTGCCCAGAAGAAGCTGAGGATCAGCCTTGGATATGCCTTATATGTATATATGTGTGTGTGTGTATGTAAATATGTGTGTGACAATTGTATAGTGCAAACCTAGCCAAAAGACAGTGGAGCACATGTCCTGGTTACAAGCAGCCCTGATAAGCGCTCTATATTGTCCACACAAGAGAAAGAGAGCACTGGGAGCAGATGCTTTTCTGACTACCCTAGTAGGTACTGTGTATGGACCTATTAGGTCTGACAGACAACGTATTCTGTGGATGGGAGAAAAACAGGCCAAGGGTGAGGAATGATTTTATTTACTGGCCAGCAGCAGTGTCAGTGTTTGCTGACTTAAAAGCAGCTCTTAGTTATCCATTGGTTTCTGCTGTTCTGCATGCATGTTCCCTGATGTGAATTTGAGATGAGTATTCTATGAATCAACGGAGTGATCAGTTTTAGGGAAAGGATAGGTGTGGATGATCATCAAAGTGTAGACCTAGATAATTTCCAACATCTGGGTGCCCAGTCAGGGCACCAGGGAGGGGAGGTTGAAAAGCACAAGAAGGTTGTGTGGGCAATGTTCCATGGTCCGCCTCCAATCCAGATTACCTTTTAGGATAGTCCTTCCAGCATCTAATAATCCTGGGACAGAGTCAGTCACAAATAAGATTCCCCTTACATATGGCTCACATTGCTTCAGCCCTAGGGCCTGTCCTGTGCAACTTCATTGTGGACAAAAAAACATGAAGCATCTTCTGACATCTGTATTTCACCTGCCATGCTCCTGCACACAGCACGGCAAGTGCACCAGGTTCACAAGGTTCACCAGGGCAAATCCATCAAAAGGATAGCAGTGCTGATGAGAAGTGTTGAGGTCTCCCATAAAGAAACAATGGCAGCCCTACCTCTAAATGCTGATAGTGGACAATTAGAGGTCATGCCACCCTGGTACTTTTTCCTCGATCCTGTGGGCCATGACGGGACACAAAAACACAGCCCACACACTTGTCCTTTCAAACTGGCCCCTCTGGCATTGCCAGAGTGCCAGACGGTCTGAAATTCTAATCCAACTCTGACTACTCCCCTTAAATCCTTTGCAAAAATTCACAAATGGGAAGGGGTCAATAGAGCATGTAGAGGGACGCTTTTCCCTTTTCAAACGTGTTACCAGCCCATCTTGGGAGTTACAGTTGAAAAACACTGAAACATTCAATACCGAGTTGTTATTTGGACAGGACGCCCAAACACACCCCTTCTAAATATCAAATTGGTATCCAGTCGCAATCACATTGGGAATTGTCCATTGGAGAATCCATTTTTGTGGACGCAAACTCCACTTCAGAGTGTTTGCAACTGAAAAAATTTACATTACATCTGCCACTATATCTGTCGTCCTTTTCCTTGTCTTCATTTATCTTTTTGCTTCTCCTCAACACTTATAGGTCCCTTGTCACAAGGATGATGGGAACTACATGTAAGGATGCGTAGACGGAGGTGAGAGCAAAGTAATTTATTTTCAAGTCAACAGGACAATAATCCGCTCCTCACCGCTTCTCCTCCCAACCGTCTCTGCAAGAACCCCGGCACCGCAATGTTCCTTCTATTCTCCCGACGTTCAGGCATTCCAAACGTCCAGAGAATAGAAGGAGAACCCAACACATCTTTCTCCTTTACACAATGAAATACATAAGAAAATGTACAAAACAAATGACATGTTCAAAGTCTAATAAAAGAGCAATAACAGCAAGTGAAACAATGAAATAAATGAAGGGCGAGATGATGGCACGGCCATTATATAACATAGTCCCGGAACCTAGAAGGAAATTTATTGGACCTGGAAGACAATTGACGAGTCTTAACATTGGTTTTTTTAAGATCTCCCACATGAATCGGTTCTTTGGAAAGAACGACCGGTCCCACCTTTGACACAACAATCTTCCCTTTGTTCCACCATCGTCTAATTTGACAGCGCTTTTGTTGATCTTCACAACTTTTCTCAAAACTGAAAACTTGGATTCACATTTGGGTAAGATCCTGGAGCACTTCACTCTTACCATGTCCCCCACCTTGACATTCAACTGTCTGGAATACAACCCGACTCTTGTATGAACATATTTGTTTTGTGCATCAACACGCCTTTTGCCAACCTCCTCGATTTTATTTGTGGGCAACCTGAACCCACCACCACCACCCATCCATCCCCTCAACAGTTTGGAGGTGGGAACACGCCCTCTTAGCAGTACAAATGGGGGCACACCAGTATCAGCATTGACAGTTGTGCGGACAGCCCACAATAGTTTACTCAATTCAGCCTTGCAATTCAAGTTACTTGCTTTAGACAATTGTACATTTTGTTTAATGACCCTGTTAAAGCGCTCTACAAGGCCATTACTCCTGGGATGATAAAGTGACGTTTTGACATGTTTAATATCGAAGGACTGTAAAAATTCCTCAAATTGTAGGGAAACAAATTAGGGGCCATTGTCGGTAAGTAATTCCTCAGGTACACCTTCCCTGGCAAATAATTACTCAAGGTACTTGATTACAGAGGTGGAATCAGATGACTTCACCCATTTGACTTCAGGCCAGCAACTGTGAAAATCCATGAGGACTATACCATATTCAGACACACTACCAGACATAACCATGGGACCAATAATGTCTATGGCTAATTTGACCCATGGTCTGTCAGGGACCTCAATGGCCTCCACAGGACAAGGAGTGGTTACTTGTGATTTGTCGCTAACGGCACACTCCATACAATCCCTTACAAAATGCTCGAGCTGCTTGTCCAAAGCCGGCCACCAGAAGTTTTCCCTTACTCTCCTGTTCATGGCACGCATGTCGATGTGACCCTCATGGACAAGGGTGAGTACTTTGTTTCTTATAACATCCGGAACAACTAACAGGGATGATCTCTACAACAAGCCATTCACTACTGACAGCTCGTCGAAGACATGCTTGTACTTGCTGACACAACACTGTTCGTTAATCTCATACAACCACCACTTGCTTGTTCAGATATGGCATCTTCAGAACGACCCAAAACACTGCACACCAGTTCCAAATCATCATGCTCACTTTCCGTTGCCATAGCATTATCGTCACTAGGACAACGACGAGACAAACAATCAGCCACCAGATTTCTCTTGCCAGGCACATACTCAACTCTGAAATTGTGTTCCATAAGTCTATACTGTCATCTTGCGATTCTGGGAGTCGCTTTACCACCACCTCTTGTGGTGAATAACACAACCAAGGGTTTATGGTCAACACGTACCAGAAATCTAGAGCCATACAAGTAATGTTTGAAATGAGTAATACCCCACCAACAAGCAAAGGCTTCACGTTCAATCACGGAATACGAGGCTTCGGCACCATGTAAACTCCTGGAAGCAAAAGCAATCACCTCGTCCTTGCCATCTCTATGTTGCATTAGAACAGCACCCAGACCTTTTTGACTAGCATCAGTCATTATTATAGTTTGATCTGTAGTACTGAATGCCTTAAGGGGAATAGCGGGAGCTACTTCTTGTTTGATTGCATCAAACTCCTTGGTGCATTCATTATTCCAACAGAACCGAACATTTTTCTTGAGTAATGACCTGATGTGAAAGGTTTTGGATGCACAGTTAGGTATGAATCTGGCATAGAATTCAATGAGACCCATAAATGATCTCGACTGGTCTTTGTCTGTAGGAATAATGAAATCTTCAATAGCCTTTACCAGGCTTTGCTTAGGCTGCACCCGCCAGAGGATAACCTGTATCTCAGGTAGTCTACAGTGGTTACAATCAATCTGCATTTGTCTAAACCCAGAGTTACACCTTTTTGCTTTAACAAGGATAAAACACAATTTAATCTTTCATTGTGTTGGGTTTGATTCTCCCCATATATCAAAACATCATCTTGAAGGGCCACAACACCGGACATACCCTTAAACATGCTCTCTACCACTGTCTGAAAAACAGCAGAGGCAAGACCAAAGGGCATGCGAAACAGACCTTCCGGAGTGATGAATGCGGTAAGATGTATTGATTCCTCATGCAACTCAATTTGATGATACGCAGATGACATATCAAGTAAACTGAAATATTTAGCACCCTTGAGAGTGGATGTCATCTGAGTAATATTAGGCAAGGGATGTTGGTTGATCCA
Organism: Calotriton arnoldi; assembly: GCA_963921515.1. Taxonomy (NCBI): domain Eukaryota; kingdom Metazoa; phylum Chordata; class Amphibia; order Caudata; family Salamandridae; genus Calotriton; species Calotriton arnoldi. The sequence continues at coordinate 237,358 of CAWUFW010007479.1, forward strand.
TATATTTTTGTTAAGGTTGCGCAAGTCCACACACATGCGCAGATTGCCATTGGCCGTCTTGGCAAGGACCACAGGGGACACCCAATTAGAGGACTCAATAGGTTCTATGACGTCACATCTGCATAATTTGTATAATTCTTTTTTTAAATCAACTTGCAATGCCAAGGGCACTCTCCTGACCTTATGTACTACTGGTAGGGCTCCTTTAATTAATTTGCTCTTATGTTTAAAACCCTTGAAGAGACCCAATTCTTTATTAAATACATCTGGGTACGATTGTTCCCATGAATTCCCTTCAATCAATCAATCAATCAATCAGGAGTTTGTTAAGCGCGACTACTCACCCGTAAGGGTCTCAAGGCGCTGGGGGCGGAGCTAGCCACGCTTGGCGATGGACGCGCTATAAGCGTGCTCCTCCGGCCGTAAACCTATCCTGAAATTATCCTGGTCCCCAAACGGTATAAACTTCCCAGCTCGAACAGCAAATGGTGGCGGAAACAAGCAGGAATCGGCGGACGTGAGCCCAGCTGCTGATGTACGCCCGGGGCGGAGTGCGGCCGTGTTGATCCCGTGACCGGGCTGCGGCCTATACGGAGTGGTGGGAGCACCTCGGAGACAGCGACTACGAGAGGGCGGAGAATACGTGTGGGAGCCGCGGGACCTCAGCGGGACCGGCGTGAAGCTGGCGCGAGTACCACGACCGGAGCTACCAGCAGATCTGCTGCCCCCTGCTCGATACGGACTCGGGACCGGAGTGGCGCCGACACGAGGCCCGGATCCCCGAGGACTGAGAAGTGAGGTGAGCGCAGGCAAGATCGGGGGTGCGGTCGGAGGGCGAGCCCGGCTGACGAGGGCCCACAGGACCGCGCAGCTACCTGACGAGGTGCGGGGTGATCACAGAGTCAACGCCCATAGCCGACCTGACGAGAGGGCACCCTCGCCCTGTGTAGTGCCGTAGGAGCGGGTGAGCATAGCGCGCTGCTGGGCCTTGCCCGGGGACACGGCGGCTGGGAGAGCAAGTGAGAACCGCAACCACCTGAAATACTACATTATTCACCATGGGTAAACCTGAAAAGAATCAGCCCAAGCTAAATTTTGAACAACAGCGCAAAGGGACGGAGCAGGACCAGGGGGCCGCGTCCGGCAACCAGGCACCCGCAGCCGGCGCAGAAGGCCCGGTGGACTTCCAGGCTATGTTTGCGACAATTCAATCCACATTGTCTAACATAGACGGAAAAATAGACTCTCTCACCTACAGGGTGGACCGCATGTCGGAAAGGCTCGATAAACACACTGAGAGAATAGACATGACGGAACGTCGCATCTCTGATTACGAAGATGTCCAAAGTCAAATGGTAACAAAACAAGAACGGCTGGACAAAGCACGGATGACGGTACTGGCTAAGACGGAAGACTTGGAAGCGAGATCGCGACGGAACAACCTACGCTTCATGGGTATTGCGGAGTCTACCAATACAGGCAATATGGAGCGCTACATAGAGACACTACTAGCCACACTGCTTGGCAGAGATACTTTCTCGGATGTATTCATAGTAGAAAGGGCGCACAGGACACTTGCACCTCAGCCAGCACCAGGAGCGCGACCTCGCCCCATCCTGGCGAAACTTTTGAATTACAGAGATCGAGATGCGGCGTTACGGAAAGCCAGGGAGCTGGGCCACCTTAATCATGATGGGATGGACATATCTATATATCCGGACTTTACTTCACAAGTACAGGAAGCACGTAAGAAATTCGCGGAAGTAAAGAAGAACCTGCGCGAACGCAACATACAGTATGCAATGCTGTACCCGGCTAGGCTGAGGGTCTCTGATGGAGGGAAACACAAGGTTTTCAATGATCCTCGAGACGTGGCGAAATTCATCCGCTCAAAAAACGATCAACTCCCACGTCGGAGGTCGCCAAGAAATGCGCAAGACGGCCAGGGAGACACCTCAGACATTGAGTAATGGCACCTACTTGCACCACAGCGCACGGCGAAGGACTGGCAGATTCCTACAAAGCCATGCGAAGGTACTGCGATGTCCAGATAGATAGCACTTTGGGTGGCTGGGGTCAAACTTCATTGGCTACGAGACACTGGGCATGGACTATAATGTAAGATGAGATGGTACATAGCTGGGATTAATATCCTATGGACGAGGTAATATGCCTCATGTAACTAATACATGGGTTTGGCGGACCTGCTATATTAGTGATGACTATACAATGGGATGGGTTACACGACCACCCGGGCGTTGGCTTGCCCGGGGAACGGCTGGCAGCTACCCCCTCGTGTGTGAAACGCAAATTTTGATTATGGGATTGTTGTGGGGGAGGGTGGGAGGAATTGTTTTTTGTATTTAAGGGATGTCTTCACCAGGATTGGGCTAGCGATGTGGGTGGGGGGGGAATTTCGGGGTGCAATTAGAAAAATGGTCAGATTAACTGTGTCACATGGTATACCAGATGCGATAGGCGGAGATGGGACAAGCTGCCCGGCAGACGTAATTGCTCGATATAGACATGGCTAGGGGCATGGAGATTACCAGGAAACTGACGCTTTTGACATGGAATGTCCGTGGGCTGCAAAACCCCCGGAAGATTAGGAAGGTCTTTGCATACCTAGATCGACATGCTATTGACGTAGCCTGCCTCCAGGAGACTCACCTAACACGAGATACTGAATGTAGAGTGGGTAGTAGATGGGCTGCACACAGAATAGCATCATCTTATTCCAACTATGCCAGAGGGGTGATGATCCTTGTAAAACGAGGCACCCCGTTCACACTACTCCACTCATACTCTGATGAACAAGGCAGATATGTCGTGCTACAGGGCAACTTCAGTGGGACAACTATAACTCTAGTAAATGTATATGGCCCAAATACTGATGACCCTGCCTGCTATACAGAGATATGGAATCACCTGAGACAATTATCTCCCACTAAACTGATTTGGGGCGGAGATTTTAACACCTGTCTGGATCCACAGGCAGATAGATCCACTGGGAACGAACGACATGGGAAGAATACTGCTCAGACACTGAGGGAGGGGATGATAGAATACGACATGTTAGATGTGTGGAGAGAGCGAAATCCTCATCAGAGGGAGGGCACCTGCATTTCATCCTCACACAATACCTGGTCTAGATTAGACTTCTGGATAGCCACTCCCGACATCAGTACCTGGGTCAATGCAGTAACACACATGCCTAGAACCCTTTCTGACCATGCGCCTGTCCGCTTAGACCTGCGTATCCCCACACATACACCGAAACCATGCACATGGCGTCTTCAACCTAGCGCGCTGCAGGATCAGGTGTTCAAATCTGACTTGAAACATGCGAACACTGATTACTTTGAAAGAAATATTGGCTCAGTGGACAGTGCAAAGACAATATGGGAGGCGTTCAAGGTCACCATTCGCGGCTTCTGCATTGGCAAACAAGCTGGCATCCTTAAAGATATACGAAGGCAACTGTCTATGGTTGAGGCCGAAATAAAACAGTTAGAAGCACAATACACCATTTCATTAGACCCTAAGGTACTAGCAGACATAAGAGGCAAAATCGACACTTATCATGAGTTTGCAGATAGTGAACTGAAATACATGTCACAGAAATATACGGCGCGTGCCTACGGGGAAGGTGGCAGACCCGGACGAGCACTGTCCAGTAAGATACGCCCTGCGCACCCAGAGACGTTTGTGACTAAGGTGTTGGACTCTCAAGATAAGACACACTATGATACCCCCTCAATATCACGATGCTTCCTAGACTACTATGCCCGGTTGTACACGGCAGGGCCTGTATCAGACCCCACTGAACTCTCACAATATTTAGATGACGTAGCCCTGGCGTGGCTATCCGACGCACATCGCGAATATTTTAGCCACCATATCACTGAGGAGGAGATGCGGGCAGCCATTAATTCCTTACCAAACAATAAAGCTGCGGGACTTGACGGCTTGCCTGGGGAGTTTTACAAAGAGTATCGGGATCTATTGATACCACATTTGGCGGCCATGTATGAGGAAGCTTATGAAGATGGTGTGCTACCCCCTTCAGTGCGCGAGGCATTGCTGATAACACTCCTTAAGCCAGATAAGGACCCAGCCTATTGCGAATCATACCGCCCCCTTTCCCTTATCACTATGGACGCTAAGATTCTAGCCAAGGTGATCGCTTTCCGACTAAAACCACTGATGCAAAAACTGGTCCTACCGGACCAGGCGGGATTCATCCCGACCCGTTCCACCACGCAGAATATCCACACTATTTTTGCCATGTATCACCACCTCAATCCCGAACTACCTGCAGCGGCGGCGCTGTTGGATGCGGCAAAGGCGTTCGACTCGATGGAATGGCCCTATATGTTCGGTGTGTTGTGCTGCATGGGGTTCCCGGAGCCATTCCTCAAATGGATTGAAATATTATACACAGACCCGGTCGCTAGACTTAGAGTTAATGGTGTCGTCTCGGCACCCTTTCACATATATAGAGGGACACGGCAGGGATGTCCCCTGTCACCGTTGTTATTCACACTGGCTCTGGAGCCACTGGCCTGCAAGATTAGACAGAGACATGCTGCAACGGCGTTACAATTTCAGCTCCGGCCAATCAGCATATCATTATATGCTGATGATATGGTGCTATATACTAATTACCCAGATACTAACTTGAACACGCTCCTAAGAGAATATATAAAGTTTGCTAACTTTTCAGGGTTATGTATCAACTGGGACAAATCGGTGGTGATCCCGCTTACCCCAGTGACGACTAGGCCATCTCTAGACTATCCGCTGCAGTGGCGGACGGATCCGGTGAAATATCTGGGAGTTTGGATACATCGGGACCCTGAAACGGTGATACGAGAAAATTATGGTAGAGCACTTTCCAAGTTAGAGGACCAGGTGTCTCGGTGGATCCGGCTGCCCTTGTCGCTGGCCGACCGGATAGCGCTACAGAAAATGGTGGTTTTGCCTAGATTTTTATATCTGTTCATAAATATACCGATATGGCTCCCACTAGCTCTATTTGCCAGACTACGTGCGGCGCAGCTTCGCCTGACTTGGACCGGTAAACATGCGAGGGTGGGATGGAAGGAGCTGACGAGACCCTACACCCAGGGTGGCTTTAGTGCACCTGATCTGCAATTGTACTACTATTGTGCACAAGCGCAACACGCGCATTACTGGCTTCAGCCACACGGTCATGTACCACATCTTGCGGTGGAGCTCGACAGTATGTCTCCCATGCCCCTTCTTTCTCTCATTGCGCATCCGAGACATTACATTTCCAGTCAGGAGATACATCCGGCGCTGTGTACATCCAGGGCTTGGCACGCATTAGTGAAGAGAGCGCATAAACTTCCATCATATGCACCGGCCCTTCCCCTCAAACATCATCCACGACTTACGGTGACACAAGAGCAGAAAATGACACAGGAACTACACGTGATGGGACTCAGAACTATGGGTGATATTTTCCCGAATACAGAATACATAACACAAGACATAGCAACTGCAGGAATACATCGCACTCCATTAAGAGTATTTGCATACCTGAGATTGCGTATGGCGATCAAAGCCCTGTATCCCTCGTTTCCCACGGAACCACCAACACACAATGCACTACAGATGCTACTGATATCCCCTACGCGGCAAAATCTGGTTACGAAGTTGTACGCCACATCTCAAGGGGAACAGCACCGAGAGCTGAATAGACCAAAGACTAGATGGGAAGAGTCACTTGGCATGCCCATATCTAAAGAAGACTGGGACTTCAGCTGTATGCAGTTACAGCTGCTTACGTCTAATTGTAATCTAAAAATTATCCATTTTAAATACCTCCATCAGGTATATTATACACCACAAAAGCTACATGAATATGGATTAAAAGCAGATGATCAATGTATGAGGTGTCGGGCCCCCGGGGCAGACTTCTTACATGTGGCGTGGGCATGTCCGGCACTGCAGACATATTGGAACGCAGTCACCACCACAGTCACACAGATGCTGGGTGAGATGGTTCCAAATACGCCTGTGGTGTGCCTGTTAGGCATACATAAGATTAAGCCAGCGCGCAGACGTAGATTTCTGGCAATAGCACTACTATTGGCAAAAAGAAGAATAGCAATGAAGTGGGGGAGTGGGCGGGCGCCAACACAGATGGACTGGATAAAAGACATGTCCTATTGCAAAGCCCAACTTGACTTATATGCGGAGGAGATTCCTCACTCCTCTAGACCTCGAGACTTCTGGGCCCCCTTGGTGCAGTATCTTCTTTCAATGTCAACTGAGAGCTGATATGCGATTGTACTGATGAGCTATATAGGCTTTGCAGAAAACAACTGTATATATCTATGTTGTGCACCACTGCTTAATGTGTAAATCTAATGTGTCCGGAAGCGGCAATGTATATTGTATAAGTATCTAACCTATCGTGTGTATATCATTGACACTGTACGAATAAGGAATGTTGAAGTGGCATTGTTTGACTGCCCGTGAAAAAAAAAATGGAAAAAAAAGGGTCTCAAGGCGCTAGGGGGGGTGCAGGATCCAATCCATCAAGGAGGGGGTCTGTCGAAGAGCCAGGTTTTGAGGTTTCTTGCAAAGATGGGGAGCGATGTTGTCTGCCTGAGGTGGAGCGGAAGGGTGTTCCAGGCTTTGGCCGCGAGGAAGGAGAAGGAGCGGCCTCCTGATCTGGTCTTTCTGGTGCGGGGGACCACGGCGTAGGAGAGCTGGGCTGATCATAGGGTCCTTTGGGGTGTGTGGAATTTGAGTCGGCTGTTTAGGTATGCTGGTCCGGTGCCATGGAGGGCCTTGTGTACGTGGGTGAGTATCTTGAAGGTGATCCTCGCCTCGACGGGGAGCCAGTGGAGTGTGCGCAGGTGCTGGGAGATGTGACAGTGTCTTGGCAGGTTGAGGACCTCTTGCGGCGACGTTCTGGATGGTCTGTAGCTTGCGGGTGAGGTTTTTGTTTATTCCGGCGTAGAGTGCGTTGCCGTAGTCGAGTCTGCTGGTGACCAGGGCGTGAGTGACGGTCTTTCTGTGTTCGAGGGGGATCCATTTGAAGGTCTTACGAAGGAGGCAGAGGGTGTGGAAGCAGGAAGACGAGACGGAGTTGATCTGGCGGTCCATTTTGAGCTCGGAGTCTAGGATGATTCCCAGGTTGTGTGCGTGGTCCGTGGGGGTTGGCGGGTTTCCGAGGGCGGGGGGCCACCAGGTGTTGCTCCAGGCGTCGGGGTTTGGGCCCATGATGAGTACTTCTGTTTTGTTGGTGTTTAGTTGTAGGCAGCTGTTTTTCATCCATTTGGCGACGGCTTCCATGCCTTCTCGAAAGTTGTGTCTGGCGGTGTTGGGTTCGTTGGATAGGGAGAGGATGAGTTGGGTGTCGTCTGCGTACGACACAATGTTGAGTCCGTAGGCTCCGACGATGGGGGCGAGCGGAGCCATGTAGACGTTGAAGAGCGTTGGGCTGAGGGAGGAGCCCTGGGGGACTCCGCAGGTGGTCGGTGTAGGGTCTGAGAGGAAAGGGGGGAGTCTGACCCGCTGCGTTCTGCCGGAGAGGAAGGAGCAGATACAGTCAAGGGCCTTGTCCTGGATTCCTGCGTCGTGGAGTCTGCATATTAGGGTGCGGTGAGAGACTGTGTCGAACGCCGCTGAGAGGTCAAGGAGGATGAGGGCTACTGTTTCTCCTTTGTCCAGTAGGGTGCAGATGTCGTCTGTTGCGGCGAGGAGGGCGGTTTCCGTACTGTCGTTTTTCTGAAGCCGGATTGGGAGGAGTCGAGAATGTTGTGCTCTTCGATGAATGTGGCGAGTTGGCTGTTGATGGCTTTCTCGATGACATTCGCTGGGAATGGGAGCAGGGAGATGTGTCTGTAGTTTTTGAGGTTGGTGGGGTCCGCTGAGGGTTTCTTCAGGAGGGGGTTCATCTCGGCGTGTTTCCAGTCGTCGGGGAATGAGGCGGTCGCCAGGGAGCGGTTGATGGTGTGGCGGAGCATGGGTGCGATGGTGTCGGCGGCTCTGTTGAAGATGTGGTGGGGGCAGGGGTCCGTGGGGGCCCCTGAGTGGATTGACTTCATTGTCTACAGTGTGTCTTCGGTGGTGAGGGCTGTCCAGTTGTCAATCGCTGGTTTCCGGGTGTCTGGGGTGGTTGGTGAGGGTTCAGTGTGTTGGTTGTCTTCGTTGAAGTTGTCGTAGATGCTCTTGATTTTGTGGTGGAAAAAGGTGCTGAGTTTGTCGCAGAGGTCTTGTGAGGGAGGGATGTCAGTAGACTCGCTGGTGGGTTGGGCGAACTCCTTGATGATTTTAAAGAGTTCCTTGCTGTCGTGCACGTGGGTGGAGATTCAATGGCTTGTACATGGAACAAGTCTTTCTTTAATACAACTTGTTGAGCATTGTTGAGATCGAGTATGATACCAAGGTTGCCTTGGTTTTCCCAACCCAAAAGACATGCCTCAACTCTAGCTACATACACGATACCTTTAGACATGTTGCCATTGAACTCAAAATCAGCATTGAATTCACCAACAACATCAATGGCCTTCCCACCATAACCTATGGGATGTATATTGGATTGCTTCAAATTATGCTTAGAAAATAGCTCCTTCCAGACAGATTCACTTAACAAGGTAAAAGGAGAGCCTGAATCGGCTAAGACCTTGACATAAATACCGTTCACTTTTATAGTACAAAGGGGTCTTCTTAGACCTTGCGAATTGACACCCCAAATACCACTAGAGTCATTCATGTCCACGATGGTTAGAATTTTATCTTCTTCACTGGTTGAAGATGCCTCCTCCGTTGTTGATTCTACATTATGCACCCTTCTTGGTGGTTCTCTTCTAGACGATTTGCAAACTTTGGCAAAATGACCTCTCTTAGAACATCTAGCACATACTTTATCCACAGCGGGACACGATTTGTCATGGGCTAAGTGATTGGTACTACCACATCTGTAACACTCTAGTTTCTTCTTGGTGCTATAGTTGGTGTCTCTTTTATTTGGTCTATCCTTGAATTCTTAAGTTTTCTTATATTTAGATTTAACGGTAAGAACACCTTGAGATTTGTTATCAGATAGACAGATCTGCTCCATATATGAGCTAGTACTTTCTATTCTTGTAGCAATATCCAACGCTTTTTGTAGCATGAAATCTGGTTTAGACAAAAGTGCCTCTTGAACTTTTTGTTGTTAGTCTTTTCCACTAGTTGATCTTTAATCATTTCCACTTCAAACGCTTTATACTCGCAAGAAGCTGCAAGAATACGCAAGACGCCAATGTAACTTGACGCAGATTCACCTTGTAATTGGACCCTTTTGTAAAATTTATGTCTTTCTAGAGTGATGTTTTTGCAAGCTTTGAAGCGAGTATTTAAAGCTTTGATGTCTGTAGCATACTCATCTTCTACACCACCATCACCTTCTCTTTCACGTATAATAATGGGTTCCTTCGGAATGTGTTTTAATATGTTACGGCCTTCATTGCCTAAACAATGTCTAAGGATAGCATCCTTCTTCTTGCTAGTAAATGACTCTCCGTCCAGAGCTTCCAGATAGGCTTCAAAACCTTCCTTCCATATTTCCCAATCGATTTCTGAGGAAGCTGGATTGGGAACAAATGGTGTAGGTGGTGAAATTGCCTGATGCATTATGTAGAAGTATGATATAAGAGCTGATGAATAATGGAGCAGTTAAATTTCAAAAATAGACAAATAATGATTAAGGTGTGCAAATCACCGAGATCAGCACAATACGGATGTAATATTAGTAAAGAGGATGGTGTGCAGATCACCGAGGTCAGCACTATAACTAATGGATGACGAAAAGTGCAGGGTTTGTAGTGACACTTCAATTGCTTGGCAAGCTTGACACTAAAATGATGGCAGAAGTAGGAATTAAGCAAGGTGTGCAAATCACCAGGATGTGCACCGTGAAATTGATCCGTCTTGACATTAGTAGAAAATTGCAACAAAGATGCAGCAAATAAATACGGTGTGCAGATCACCGAGATCGGCACATAACAATTGCCTGGACTAAAGATGGCCACCACGTATGACGCGGTGGCATGGTGACGTGATGCGGTGTACGGTTCACCATGAACCGCGCATACGAGGAAAGGACAAAGTCAGCGTGACGTAGTAAACAGGCAGGGGAGGCTGGAGCAGAAAGGCGGAGAGTAGCATAGGCCAGACAAAATTGGTACAGTACCTTATTGGCCGGAACGATGCGCTAGCAGAAATTGAGCCACTGAACGCCTTACTTGTGTGAAGGAGATTGCCAACAAAGAAGCGTCGGGAGATGGGGTAAAGAATCGTGAAGCACAAGTCGTCGCAGGCGTGGAGGTCCTGTTGACTGGCAGCCCGTTGCCAGTGTAAGGACGTGTAGACAAAGGTGAGAGAAAAGTAATTTATTCTCAAGTCAACAGGACAGTAATCCGCTCCTCACCGCTTCTCCTCTCAGCCGTCTCTGCCAGAACCCTGGCACCGCAATGTTCCTTCTATTCTTCCGACGTTCAGGCATTCCAAACGTCCAGAGAATAGAAGGAGAACCCAACACTACACCTCTAGGGTTCGAGCTCATTAAGCTATCTCTTCTGCTGCCATGACAATATAATGTAGGAAGAACAGAATAATAAGTTGAAATAACGCAACAGAATCTGCAGTAAGTCACTATCAGTGGTGAAATAAGTCTGATTAAGGGAACTTTACAGCTTCCTGTTGTAACGTCAGACACAGCTATGAATGAAGAGCAGGTGTTGTCCTCTAACTTTCAAGTACATTTAATGGGAGGTTAATGCAGTTCATTTAAAACTAAAGTGTTTACCATCTACCACTGGTCACTGCCAGGCTCATTTAGGGAGAGGGGACATCAACATAGGCTGACCAGGCACCTCAAGGAATTGCTCAGCCATAGAGAAAGCTATTAGTCATTAAGCGCAGGGTGTGGCCAAGGGCCATGTTTTGTGAGTACAAATGAACATCATGTGGGCTCTGCCCATGGGCAGTGGTGTGTGGCCACTGTCCACATCCTTCACCTCTCCCCCTGAACAGACATTTTCTGGCCACTGGGTGAAGTGTGTGATCTCCAGATGCACACTGCATTCCATCGCTATGGCCACAAACACACAGTGGCAGCCTTAGACTGTGCTCAGCTTGTGTTGGCCCTTCTGCATGGTTTATAAATTCTGAAAGTAAACCTTTTCTGACTTCCTGAAATGTTGACAAAATATTCATTCTCATGGTGCAAGTGGAAAAAAGAAGGGACAGATTTTCATCACAACTTTTTAGGCGGCAGTCAAAAGGGCTGAGGTTAGGGGCTTAGGGAAGGATTAGAGATTAATAAAGTAAGGGGTAAAGAAGAGTAACATTTACTAGAATTCACAGTTTTTTAGTTGTACATTCTCGTTTCTGTAGGGTGAACATATGAAGCTATCTTTTTTGGCCCTGTATGTAAACAATTATGTCATGTTCTCAATTTCACCTTCTCTGCAGTGGCGGCTCATCCATAAGGGCGTTTGGGCATGTGTGCATTGCCCTTTCACCTGGGAGCTTCCACATAAAGTCTGATAACTGCACTATTTTCTTTAATTTGTAATTCTCCTCAGTCATTTGAAAACATTCATAAAACATTCTGTGCCACACATTTGCAGTGCAGTTGCTTACTGCAGGAGGTGTGGTCAGCGTCTTATAAAACCTAGGTAGGTGACAGGGCTACCATGAATTAAAGTGTGCATGTATGTCAGGACAAAAGCTGTGGTCAGCCCAAACTAACATGTACTTTGGAAGGCTTCTAAATAAGCGCTGTATTAAAAAGCGTGGGGTTCAGAAATAGCAGGTCCCTGGTTTCCAAAAGAACGCTGGGTTGACCTGCCCAAGGCAATCTCAACACTGCCCTCATACACTTTACGAATAGTCTGATACTCTGATTTTTTTAAGAACTGTGTTGGGATTAGTTGGGCTGAGTCGACAGGAAGCAAACTGTGCTGACATGCAGCATAGGGGCCTTTGGAATAGCCATGTTATTCAGGGTTCTGAGAAGGGGCAGCTCTTGAGCATGGTAGGGTGCGAACAGCACTGAGAGGTCATTGCAGGAGTACCTGGAAGACAGAAGATGCATGGAGTCCTTCTCAAATGGTAACTAGCAAGGATTATCAACATAATCCGCTGTGGAGTCACTTTTCCAGAAACCAATAATTTAGTTGACTGTGATTCATTGTACTATGTTTGTATTCATCAGTCTTGAAGTATCAGTCTATATGTGCATTAAGAACAGCTGCGTGTTTGTGGCCAGTAGGCCTTGCTTAACACCGATGGTGTTCAGGTTTGTGCAGGGTACTTGTTGTGTTGGATAAATATCTACATCTATCTAGCACAAGAAGTACCAGAATGCCAACTAGATGAGCTGCTCACCCTCTGTCTCTCCACACACACACAGACATTTATAGAGCCCCGAACAACCCAATTCTGATTTTCCTAATCCTCCAGTATGCCAGAAGAACAAGAGATCCAAAGTTCTTACTGAGCACCGCTGTACTGATGTAAGCATTTTTTATTTTTTTTTTAAATATATTTTTATTGAATTTTCATCCACAAACCATCATAGTACGTAGCAGGTATAGTTACAATCCAGCCACAGACAGCCTGTCAGGCATAAAACAGAAAAAAAATTGGAAAACACAACATTGTAATTCGTACAATTAAGGATCGCAGGTGAGCGTACATCCTGTGCTGCACATTTCCTGCTACATTGGAATATGGAGAAACAGTATCTAAAAACTTATCAAACTAATTAAACTGTGAACAACCCCCCTCCTCCCCCCCCTCCCCTTGGGTCACCTGGGTACACGCCACCCTTTAAACATATACCTCAGAATTAATTTTGGTTCCCGTTCCTATAGCCTACCCTCGGGCCCACCGGCCCGCGGCAATCTATACAGTATCTCGGTCGTCCAGGTCCTGTCGGACAATCTGTGTCCCACCCGTGACCTGTGAGAGGGAACTCACTTACTCTTCCTCTAGCGGGACCTGTGTTATCATTCCCTGCCATGCTCTTGCATCATCTTCTAATTTCTCGTCCATCCGGACTCGTCTCATGCGAATCAACTCCGCTGTAGCCCACTCCACCAGATCTTTAGTCCAATTTTGCATTGTAGGGGGCTGCGCACTCATCCAGCTGATTGCTATCCGTCTCTTGGCCAACACTAACCCCAGCTGCAAGAATCGCCTCGTAAGCTTTTTGCCCTTGGGCCTTGGTATAAGTCCCAAGAGCACCTGGTGGCCGGAGTGCTGAATCGACCACCCAGTGACATGTTTCAAGTGGACCAAAACCGCCTCTCAGAATGGGGTCACCCTTGGGCAGTCCCAAGTCATATGTAGGAACTTAGCGTCAGCTGAGCCACACCTGGGGAAATGTGAGGGCCTATCCGGGTAGATTTTATGTAATGTGTGTGGGGTTAGATATAATTGATGCACTATATTATATTGAGTAAGCCTAAATCTTACATTCGAGCTGATCAGTTTAACCTCGGCGTGTACCCTTCCCCATTCTGCCTTTGTCAGGGGCTCTTCAAGTAGGTCGTCCCACTGGCCCTGCACTGGCAATGGGTCCACAGCTAGGTCCTCCCTCAACGCCTTGTATATATGTGACACCAATCTGCGGGCTCCAGCCATCGTGACGAGGGTCCTAAGAGTGGCAGCTATGGGTGGCTCCTCGGGGAATGATGGCCATATTTCCCTCGCAGTCGCCGAGATCTTGGCATACTGGAGGTATTGACCTCGATCGAGATCAAACGCCTGCACGGCCTCTTCGCTGGTGAGGAAATGTCGATCCAAATACAAGTCCCCCATAGCGGCACAGCCTCCTGCCGTCCACCGAGCGGTGAACATGTTGCGGCTTATGTTTTTAAACGGTACCACTGCCCAAAGTGGGGCCTCTGGGGCGTATGGCGCTCTTTTCATTACTGTTTTTACTGCGTATTCCCATATAGTGGCCACCTGTCTAATAATGTAAGGGAGGTGCGCCGGGGCTTGTGATCCCATCATAAGGAGGTCCGGGAGAGAGATCTCCCCATATGTACCCTCCAGCAGACTCTTCTCCCAGTTGTTGCTTTCGTCTAGCCAGTGTGTCGCGTGTTGTAGTTGTGTCGCCATATAATAGTGTGTAAATCTGGGTATCTCCAGCCCACCCTGCTCCCATGTTCTCTGTAAAGTGTGTAACTTCACTTTTTTCCGTTTGGATCCGCATAAGAGGTCGACCAGCAGACGATCCAATCGTTTAAAATACACCCATGGGATACAATAGAGAGAGTTCTGCAGGGTATATAGGCATCTCGGGAGAACCACTTTTAATCAGGGCAATCCGTCCCATCAGTGACAGTGGAAGGTCTCGCCAGAACCTAATGGAGGTTTGTATCCCCTCTGTGCATCTTCCCACGTTTCGGTGATGGTATGCTTCCTGTGTGTGTACCAGCTGGACCCCAAGGTAGCGGACCGAGTCAGTGACCCAGCTCATTCCCACCGTCGGCAGAGCATCTAGGTCCGCGTCTCGTAGGGATCCCATGGGGAATAGTTTAGACTTCCCCGGGTAAAGACAGAGTCCAGATATCCTACCGAAACCGGTAAGTTCCCGAAGAAGCCCCTCGACCGCTGTTTCAGGGTGTCTAAGATATACCATTGTGTCGTCGGCATACATAGAAACAACATGCACTGACGCGCCTAGTCGGATGCCCCAGCCCTCCATTCGCCGTCTAAGGACAATCCCCAGCGGCTCCATTACCAAAGTGAAAAGGAGCGGCGACAGGGGGCAGCCCTGTCGTGTACCCCGCTGGAGCTCCAGCGCATCCGACACCTGGTTTTGGAGGCGGATCCGGGTTGTAGGGTTACAATACAGCAGCCTTAACCATCGCATATAGTCATCTCCCAATCTCATCCGGGTGAGAACCCGCCACATATACTCCCACTCAACGGTGTCAAAAGCCTGCCTAACATCCAGAAGGCACAACACCCAGTCCAATCGCTCTAGATCCGGCGCATGCCATAGGTGTGCAAGTCTACGTAAGTTGTGAGTGGTATTGCGGGTGGGAATGAACCCAGACTGATCGGGATGCACCAGCCGGGTCATATATGGCAAAATTCTGGCCGCTAGCACACCGCTCAGCACCTTCACGTCAATATTTAAGATTTAAGAGGGATATAGGCCTGTATGAGCCCGGAGAGTGGGGATCCCTACAGTGGCGGCTGGGGACATTTGAAAGTGGTGAGGCGTAACATTGTCGTACTGCACTGCGGCGAGCGAGCGTAGCGAGCGAGCCCGAACAAACCTACGGGGGGTTTGGGGGGGTTCTCACCCCAAGAAAAGTTTGAAAAAAGAGTGGACAAACGGTGCATTATTAAGCAAATTTGAGGAAGCAGGAAGGTTAATAAAGCAATTAGTGCTGGGCCTAATAAACATAGATCGGTCACTGCACCTCCCCTCCCCTCACTTCACACAGCTTTGCTCTTGTACCTTCACCCAGCTCCACAGAGACCCATGCTCACTCGCAGGTGTACACACACCTCTCTACTGGGGATTGCCAAGTAGACAGACAAATACACAACTAACAAGCAGACACATCTCAGTCTGCACATCCGGCGCTGAAGTTGGCAAACAGCACTCCCGTCTCTCTGGCAAGGCGCAGTGGCGTTCAGTTTTCATCCAATCCAACATACAAGAACGTGAGGGGCCAGCTTTACATGGCTCTTTTCAACAGGAAACTTTTAAATGATATAAAAACGCATTGGTAAATGTTAATATTAAAATGCATTTTATCAAGGAGTCCCATTCATTTCAAAGCAAAACAAAGTACAAAAAATACCTGCTTGATTTCAGAAGGACCCTCTTCCTCTTGGAATTGAAAGCGTCCCTGCAAGAGCCCGTCTTCTCTCTGCTGAGGGGCCGAGTTCAAAGGCCTGCGCTCCGCGGCTCAGCTGTCTCTCCAAAGCCATCTGACATACATGTGGAAGCACGCCATTCAGGGACCATGTCATGGTTTAACACTTGGCAGTGGGATTCGCGTGGGGATCTATGTGCGTTTGGTCCGATGCTTCTGGGTGTGCTAAAGGTTAAATGTGTCCACTTCTTTCCCCATGCAGGCGACGCATCCTTGATTATTGCACATGTTCACAGCTTTGGCTTTGATCTTTGGAGACGTCCCTGCTATGCGATGCATGCACAGTAAATGCAAGCTAAAATAAGATGGGGGTCCTTTGATTTCATTACTTTTAAATAACGTGATGTACTGGGTGCATAAAAAAGAATGGGGCAAGTAATAATAATACTGTCTATTTATGTAGCTCCCACCATAAACGAAATGACCTCTTGGCGCGTGAAGGATACAGCAGGAAGAAAGATTGATTCAGCTGTGTCAGGATTGAGACCTATGGCATTCAGGTAATATGGTGGGCGGCTAGCGCCTTGAGTTTCTCCATCATCTGGGAAAAGTAAGTAACTTTATGTGAAGGACAGGGAGGTGTCATTAAATGTTAATATCCCTTTAATTGTAACCCCCATCAGCAATCAAACATCACCAATAGGCATTATGATGTCAAGTTATAAAGCAGGCAAGGTCGCATGTGTCTTCCTCTTCTGATTGCTGCTCCCAGCCATATAATGCAGCCGGCTCCTTCTCTTGCTTTCTATATTCATTCCCCTGCCCCGTTCCCTCACTGTAGTGTTGTGTGTGTATTGTTGAGCGTGCGCCCGTGCACGAGGTTGTGGTATCGAGCTCACCCTCGTTCAGTATCAACATAAGAGGCAGTGCATCCTCTCGTTCAGTCGGCCGCAATGCTTCCAAAAACCCAATATAATGTGAAAAAATAAAAACACCAAACATCAATCACTAAATAATTCTCGGCACTCTAAAGGTATGTGCATAGTCCCCATACAACTGAATTTATTTCAATTAATAAGTGCGTGAACCCAATGCCTCATGATTTCAAAGGCCGATATTTACCAGATAAGGCGGTCAGAAATTCACCCACACCTACATAGAACCCGAGCATCTCACATGCGGTAACCTAGTTGTCAGGTTTCCCCCATCCAAAACCAACATTATAAACCACCCACTTTATTCCGGAGTCCGGACCCGTACATCACCGCGTGTCCTCAAACATCCAGCCATCTGCTGTATGGTCTCACGTCTCGGATAGCAACGTAATGTAAATGAAATTAAAGCCCCCCTGAAAAGAAGAGCCTTCAAAGGTTTCTTAGTTGTACTTTATTGTTGATGGCATCTCCAGCACAGAGCAACATCCAAGTCTTCAAGTGCTCTCTAACTGACTTTGACAGAACTCTATCAAGAGAACTTTTTGAGTAGAATCCCCATACATTCTATGACATCTCCACATATCTCCCTTTTTACACAATGAAATAACAATAATAGTAATGGTAGTAAATACCATTACAAAATTACAATACAATTTCAATAATAAAGAAAGCAAACATAACATACACAATGCATATAAAAATCCAAATACTAGAATATAAGCAATATTTAACATATAACCTCATACATAGTTATAATACATCACGACACGTCACTGTCTAAAATTAACGTCTAAAGATATAGTCTTATGGTTCACATACTTTGCATATATTACCTAAACTCCATGTAGTTCCATCATCCAATTTCACGACACTTCCTTTAATATCTTTAACCTGGAATGGTCCCAAATATTTACTCTCTCCCTTCCGAACCCACTCATTCTTCCGAACTACTACCCAATCACCTGTTTGAACCCATATTTTCTTCACTCCTTTCTTAAAATTGTATGCTCTTTCCATTCTTTCTTGTCCCCTTTGAACTCTCTCTTTGACTTCCTCACGATCAACCCAAATCCTGTCCTTCTTGTTCAACCACACTGGACATTCTTTCTTTCCAGGTTCTCTTCCTTTCAAAGATATGAACGGAGGTACACCAGTTGCTGAATGTGGACTAATCCTATGGGTCCACATCATTTTTCCTAACTCATCTTTCCAGGACAACCCATTTGCAAGAGAAAGCTGGATGTTGTCCATTACAAGACGGTTTACTCTCTCCACTAGACCATTAGCTTGTGGCCTGAAAAGAGCTACCCTCTCATGTTTGATTCCCATTCTCTTCAAATACTCTTCTATTTCCCTGGAAACAAATTGCATTCCATTGTCAGACACCAAAGACGCAGGTATTCCTTCCTCTAGAAAAACCTTCTCCAAGAATTTCACCACACTTCCACTATTAATTTCACTCATTGTCTCCACTACAAACCACTTAGAATGATAATCTACCAACACGAGAATATATCTATCCTTATATCCTAACTTACTTACAGGCCCAATAAAATCTATGGCCAATCTTTCCCACGGTCTAGCTGGAAAGTCAGAACATACCAGAGGAGGTTGCCTTACAACTTTAGATTTGTCACTATTAGCACATATGTGACAATCTTTTACTATCTTTTCCACATCGCCATCCATTCCGGGCCACCAGAATGACTCTCTGACCCTACGCTTGGACATATTCCGTCCAGGATGCCCTTCATGTACAATATCTAGAATACGCTTGCGCATATTTCTGGGAGGAACAAGCTGGTGTCTTCTTCTAACTTTACCCTCACATATGCTTAACTCATCTCTTACCTTAAAGAACTCACATAATTCATGATCCCTGCTATCTTCGATACTCCAACCTTGAACAATTTTAGTTTCTACTCTCATTAACACCGAATCCTGTTCTCTTGCTTCCTCCCACTCTTCAAAACACAAAGCCATTTCTCCACTATTAATCACATCCACAGATTCACTGATTATTTCATCGCACTCTCCTTCCAATGGCATTCTCGACAAACAATCTGCAACCACATTTTTTGTACCCTTTACATACTCAACTTCAAAATTGAACTCCATAACAGACAACAACCACCTAGATATGCGGGGTGTCACACCACCCTCCAACCCCCTTCCTCGTTTGAAAATATAGGTCAGAGGCTTATGATCCGTTCGAATCTTAAACGGCAAACCCCACACATAAAACTTAAAGTGGTTGATCCCCCAGCAACAAGCTAAAGCCTCCCTTTCGATGACCGAATATGAACGTTCAGCACCTTGCAGCCTTCTGGATCCAAAACCAATAATACGTTCCTCACCATTTACTATCTGTGACAACACTGCCCCAATTCCTACACCACTAGCATCTGTGGTCAAATATGTCTTTCCTGTAATGTCAAACCGCCCCAAAAATGGTGCTCCTGATATAGCTTTTTTAATAGATTCAAATGCTCTTTTACAGTTTTCATTCCATTCAAATGGCACATTCTTTTTCATTATCACTCTCAAAGGTTCCACAAGTTCAGTAAAATTGTCAATGTACTTAGCACAATATTCCGCCAACCCTAGAAATGACCTGAGTTTGTCTTTATCCAACGGTTCAGGAGCCATGGTTACAGCTTTTATAATACTTTTTTTCGGCCTTATTCCGCTAGCAGTAATTTCATGACCTAAATAATCCACTCGTTCTCTTCTCACTTGGCATTTTTCCATTTTTATCGTCAACCCATGTTTTTCCAACCTATTCATTACTTCTTCAAACATTTTGTCATGGCTACACAAATCACTTCCCACAATCAAAATGTCATCTTGGAAACACTTGACTTTTTCTAATCTCCCAAAACTTTTTCCATTACTTTTTGAAAAACGGCTGACGCCGATGCCAGACCAAAAGGCATCCTCTTATATCTAAACGCTCCTAAAGGAGTTGCAAATGAAGTCAGATGCCTTGATTCCTCACTCAAATTGATTTGATGGTACGCAGCTGACATATCAAGAACACTGAATACATTTCCCCCACCCATAGTGGATAACATCTCAGATATATTGGGGAGAGGTTGCCTATCCACCCAAATATTTCTGTTTAAGTCACGCAAATCAATGCAAAGACGAATTTTTCCACCATCCTTTGGAGCAATCACAATAGGGGCCAACCATTCAGATGCATCGATAGGCTCAATGATGTCTTGTTTCAACAAATTCTCAATTTCTTGGCGCAATGGTTCTAGCATCAAGTTTGGAACATTCCTTGTCTTATGTACCACGGCCTTTGCATTCTCTTTTAAAATTATTTTGTGTGAGTACCCTTTTAATAAACCTAATTTAGAGTTAAAAACCTTAGGATATTTACTCATTAACTCAACACAATCTTCTACTTCTCTCACATCCGCTTTTTCTAGAACCATTACAGGTTCTTTGGCATTAGGATCTATTATGATATTCAGGTCTTTTTGATGTCGCCATCCTAAAAGATCAGAACCAAAATTAGTGATGTAAACTCTGCCTTTGACAGCTTCCCCCTTGAACCTTATAATCATCCAACACATCCCTCTGATCTCAATCCTCTTTCCTGCATACCCTACAGCTCGAATATCTGAATTGCATAAGGGAGGACTATCTCCATTACACCAATTTTTAATATAAGATGCATTCGAAATAAGTGTATACAAACTTCCAGAATCTGCTAATACTTTTATCTCCTTCCCTTCAAAGGAGATATTACAATGAGGTTTCTCTAATTTGTCTTCACTCTCCATTTTTACCTCAGAATCTGATTTGACCATTTCTATAGTACTATTCTCAAAACATTTCATAAGACCATCAATTGTTGATACAATTTCATCCACGTTTTCACATGTATCATCAATTTCTTGTATTCTATTTCTTTCTGGCATTTTTGTACGACATAGTTTTGCAAAATGTCCTCTTTTACCACAGTTCCTGCACAATGTACTTCTAGCCATACATCTTAAGCTCGATGCAATATGTCCTGGAGACCCACAGCGAAAACATTTTATATCTCTAACTGGAAAATTTCTTTTTTCCATTTGTGACCCCTTTAAATCATTGTTAATTTTAACATCTATTTTTTTATTCTCAGGTTTCCTTTCGACAACTTCCACTTTTTCACTTTTCGTAATAGTTGAATTTTCCATTTCCTTAATCCATAACACAGTGTGTTCCATTCCCTTAGCTATGCGAACAGCCTCATCTAAGGTATATTCTTTCATCAACAATTTCTCCTTTATCTTTTTATTACTGGTGCATCTAACTATCTGGTCTCTGATTAAAGAATCATTCAATTGCTCAAAATTGCATGTCAATGCTAAACCCCGCAATGAAGACACATATGAAGCAATATCTTCATCTACTCTCTGGCTCCTACTAAAAAATGTATGACGTTCTAACACAACATTTGTTTTCAGAGTAAAATGTAATTCTAGCATCTGGATAGACATCTCATATATATTATTAGGCTCACTATCACCCATTCCCAAAGAAATTTCCGGTAATTCTTCATACACCCTCCTCCCCTCAACACCAAGATGGTGGAGAAGTATTGCTTGTCGTCTCACGGGACCATATTTGTCTCCACCTGTTGCTAATAAGTAAGTTATAAATATTTTCTTCCACTGTTTCCATGGTATGGTTGGATCACCAGGTGTTGCTAAGAAGGGAGGGGAGAAGACATACTTTGGTCAGACATAATACCTGTAAAGAAATACACAAAAATAAAAATTTAAAATAACAATTTAAAATAAAAATCTAAAATAAAAATGATGTTGTGTAATCCTTCTTTTATACTTTTTATATTAATAGTGGTAGTTCTTAATATTCCAGTATCAGTAGTTCTTAATATTCCAGTATCAGTAGTTCTTAATATTCCAGTAGTAGTAGTTCTCAGTAGTAACAGGAGTATTATTTCACTCCATGTATCAATAATAATTTTAAGTATTCAGTTGTATTTTCAGTTCCAGATATAGATGAATTTTGACCAGAGGCAATTCAATTTACATCCACAAGGTGGCAGCAGGCTTCAACTTTTAATCCGATCGGTAAAAAATGACAAATCCTTCGTGAAAACGGGAGACTGAAGCAGAAGCTTGAAACAGTTGCTGGGCAACGAAACATAGGCAGGAAATACAAGGTTGCTGGGCAGACGATTCAGATAGTGTATATGACGTGACAATGTGAGCAAGTAGATTCTTCTGTAGCGTGAAGTACACGTAATCTCACGCACATGCTCAGGATGCTCACGCAGATAGTCTCAAAACAATCTTGTGTACAAGCTCGAGATAGGCACGCGATGAAGCTCAAAACACGAAATTCCTTGGCAACAAAACGAACGCGCACAAGAGCTCGAGACACAAAAATTGCTTGGCAACCTATTAAACTCGAGTAGCACGAGCAGAATCTGGCGCGCGCTGTACCAAACAGCGTTACTTGATGAAAATATCAAATTCATCCATGTAATCAACAGCGCTGAACTCCCAACAACCGGAATCTTTTCCTCCTTCAATTTAAGTCAATAAAATGCCCAGGTCAAATATCCAAAAGGAAAAAAGAGAAGCTTACTCACAGGAGAGTAGATGAAAGTCTGTCATGAAACACTCATAAATATGGGTGAAGATGCCGGTACCTGCCCCCTGCACAGGAATCCTCGTCGCCATGAAAAGAAGAGCCTTCAAAGGTTTCTTAGTTGTACTTTATTGTTGATGGCATCTCCAGCACAGAGCAACATCCAAGTCTTCAAGTGCTCTCTAACTGACTTTGACAGAACTCTATCAAGAGAACTTTTTGAGTAGAATCCCCATACATTCTATGACATCTCCACACCCCCCCCTGCATCAACTTATATGATATCGGGTGGTCGCATGGTCCCCACAAACAGCACCACGCATTAAAGTGAGCCAACTCTGTTTCAATCACTGCAAGTTACACTCCGAAGAAGCCTGTCGTGTTTCCCCAAATTATAATGCCTGTTCCTAATTATTCACTTAGACAAAGTGTACATGCCTCCAATGCAGGTAAAACAAAAAGGTACCTCCATACCATAACAGGCATTATTACCATAACTCCATCAACACGTGAGGGAAGTCCAACAGTCCCAGTCCCGGCTCGCAATACTCGCGGGGCGGGTCGCGCGGGGTGGGGGCCGGGGGCAGTTTTAAAATAAAATAAACTTACCGGGTCCGCGCCGCCTCTGCTCCGGGTCCCGTTGGCGCCTACAGGAACAGCCGCGTCACTGCTGGCAACCCCTCTCAGCCAATACTGGCGCTGCTCCAGCAGCACCAGGATTGGCTTAGCGGGGATACTCGCCACCCGCCTGCCCATTAGGAGTTGAGCCTCGGTCTCCTAATGCGCAGCCGCCAGTCTGAGCAGACACTAGTGCGCATGACTGGGCTGGTCAGAAAAATTCGCCGACCTTCACCAGTCATGTGCACTTGTGCTGCTGCCTGCCCCTGGTCTTCACTCTGACAATGCATGTCAGTCAACATGACGCCGGACCGCCCACCCCCTTCAGACTCTGAAGGGGATGGGCGGTCCGACGTCATGCTGACTGACATGATTGTCAGTTCTCCCTCGGCGTCTCTGAAATTAAGTAAACTGAGAGTTTAATTCAGAGACGCCCAGGGAGCTGCGGGCGCGGGCAGCTTGTGGGGCAACGCCCCAGCGCCCTAATGGACGCACCGCCACTGGATCCCTATCTGGTTTAAGGATCATGGAGACCAGCGCCTCCATCATAGATTTAGGAAGGGTCCCCCTCTCTAGGGCCTCTGTGTACACTTCAAGAAGGCGATCCCCCAGCTCAATGGCAAAGGTCTTATAGAACTCAGCCGGAAGACCGTCGCTCCCAGGGCATTTCCCATTTTTCAGGTGTCGGATCTGCGCCAGCAGCTCCTCCTTAGTAGGGGGCGCCCCCAGGGCCTCCGCCTCGTCCTCACTAAGTGTGGGGAACTTTATATCTGCAAAAAAGTCTTGGAATGTAAGAGGTTCATCCCGGAGTACCGACGAACAAGTGCGCATCAGATGTGTCGCGAATGTTTGGATAATCGCCTCCTGCGTATGTAGCAACATTCCGTTACTGTCCCGAAGCTGTATAACCGGAGCATGGTCCGTCTCTGTCCTAATTAGTCGAGCCAGTAGTGCTCCGGACCTGTCTCCCTCCGCGTGTAATCTCTGCCTATACGTGGTGTATCAGTACTTCTCTAGGCGGGACCAGGCGTCGAGTAGCTCTCCTTGAACCCTCCCCCACTCCTCTCTATTCTCCGGGGTTTGTTGTAGCGTATCCTCTAAGGTCTTCAGATGCTTCTCTAAAGAGTCTATGTCCACTACGAGTTGCCTATGTACTCCATAGGCTGTCTTCATACAGACCCCTCTAATAACAACCTTCATGGCCTCCCATTCCGTAGACCTCATATCAGTGGACCTCCAATTCTCCTCAAAATAATATTGGAGAGCCTCTCTCACCGCTCGTACAAAGGGGGGATCCAACAGGGCCTCAGCCCGAAGGTGCCACATAGGAATAGGTGGTATGCCCGGGCCCGGATATCAGGGTCAACAGTAAGGGCGCGTGGTCTGACAGATATCGCGGCAAGTAGGCGACAGTCGTTGTCGTGGCTATCAGGCCGGCCGTGAGATAGCAATTATCAATGCTTGACAAGGTGTTAGCTGCTGGAGTAAAACAAGAGAACTCTCGTTTACCAGGGTTGCGTAGTCTCCATATGTCACGGAGCTGCAAACCCTTGAGTGCGCCCTGAAGGGAGTCCACCATCCGGGGTTTGGTATTGTTTCTGGGAGGCTGCCTATCCAAGGACCCATCAAGTACACAGTTAAAGTCGCCATTAGAAGTATCTCAGCCCCCCTGAATGGTGTCGCGGCCTTCAGCACCTCCAGGTAAAAATCGGGGCAGTCTATGTTAGGTGCATACACATTTATAATACAGAGTTCTTTACCTTCCCACCTCCCAAACAATATAACATAACGCCCTTCGGGATCTAATACATGATGGAGATGCTGGAACGGGACCCCCGATGCCACCCACACCAGCGCCCCACGTGCAAAGCCAGAGTATGATGTGGCATAGATCTGCCCTCTCCATCGCTTGCGTAGGCTTTTAATGGTGTCTCCCCATATGTGCGTCTCCTGGAGGCCAGCAACTGCAACTCCATATCGCTTGAGGAAAGCATGCACTCTACGTCGCTTGACTATATTCATCAGCCCACGGACATTCCAACTAAGGAACTTCAATATTTGTGTCGTCATGGCAGAGCGATAGTGTGGTCGGGGCGCGCTACGCTGCCCGCCCCGGATTGCATCCCCCCCTCAACCCGCCTCGGTGTAATGTGGCCTAGTTCTGTGTGACCCTGTGTATCCCCAAACAGCAAATCAAACGTAGAAAAACAAGAACTTGAAGAACCCATCCCCCCACCCCCCGGGCAGCCATGTGAATAAGCAAATACATTTCCATATAAGCCATCATACGTACCGCCCTCAGACCTCCCTCCCCCCCTTTACCCAAAACAGATAATGCTGTGCAAGAGAGTTGGTTACCCCGGGGTGCAAGATTGCTCTCAAGCTTCCCCGGCGAACCGAGTCTCTGTTGGGGGCGCTGCTGCTCCACCGGCAGCCCCTATCCATTATATCTTCAACAGCTGGCCAGACCCTCGACCCGCATACTGTCCCGACCAGATGAAATATCCCCAGATCGGGGAAGAGGAGGGCAAACCCCCATGGTACAACAATCTCGGGACCAAGGCCCTGTATTCTCACTATGCCACGGTCCGATCACTCCCTCCCCAAAAGAGAACGGGTCTTGCTCATATGCCTCAGCTCAGTTCAGGCTCCCACTAATTTAGCTCAACAAAACATCAAATACGTTACAATTCAAGGAGATCATTCTCTCCCTCCACCGGAGCCGCTCGTGCCTGGTATCAGTTCTGGAGTCGCCTTCACAGAGTCCGGAACGATCTCCGTATCTGTAGTCTGCAGAGTGCCATCCCGCTGTACAGTGATCCGGCCCAGACTCATTGTTCACCCTTTGGGCTTCTGCTTTTGAAGCTGTCGTCGACTCCTCACAGGCGACCTCGGGTTGCTCGAGTCTACGGTTCCAGTGGAGGAGACCAGTCGTCTTCCTTCCGGAGCTTTAGTGTCCAACCAGTCTCTCGCCTCCTCCGCCGGGAACAAGAACAGAACCCGGCCCTCACTTTCCACACGCAGCTTCGCCGGGAACATGAGACTGTACTTTAAATTCAGATCTCTAAGTCGTCGCTTGACGGAAATGAAGGTCTTCCTCCGCTCCTGAACCCTTTGTGTGTAGTCTGGATAAATCGCGATGGAGTGACCCTCAAAGAAGAAACGCCGTCCGCCACGGGAAAGTTGAAGCAGGAGATCTCTGTCTCTATAGTTAAACAATTTAGCTATAATGGCTCGAGGAGGGACCCCAGGTCTGGGGGGGGCCACAAGCGCTCGATGTGCCCGTTCCACGCTGAAGAATTTCGACAGCTGCGTAGGCGCCATTTCGTGGGTAATCCAGTGCTCCAGAAAGAGATCCGTGGCATCCCCTTCCGCCCTCTCCAGAAATCCCACAAATCTCAGGTTTCCTCTTCGTGAGCGGCCTTCGGCGTCCTCGGCTCGGTCGTCGAGCTTAATCACCTGCCGCTTAAGCTCCACCACAGTGGCGCAGAGATTCTTAACCTCACTCTTCAGGGTCTCAGAGTCCTGTTCTGTGACCGACACTCGGTCCGAGACCTTCCGCAAGTCACACCGCAGCAGATTGACGTCAATGGCTACTGCGTCGATTTTTCGGATCATGTCGTCTCTCGTCGCCTGTACTGCCCGAATCACGTCCATGAGGGTCGGAGACTCCTCTTCTGCCCCCTCTGGTGCCTCTTTCTCCGGTACCCTGCCAGCGCCGCGATCCTCCTGGCCTTGGGGGACAGGGTGGGCATAATTCAGAATTTTGTTGGCTTGGGACTTTGGTGGTTTATCCTTGCCCATTGTGCCTAACTGCCTGGCAGCTATGGCTCTCTGTCGCCACGGAGCATTGACCTCTTTCCAGCGCTGTCACAAAAGTCCAGGATGAGTACCTAAGACTGTAGGGGGTGCACACTAGAGAAATCAGCTCCAACTGGCAAAGTACAGTCAAGCCCCCCGGTCTAGGCTCAAAGCAAGGCGCTCTCCACCACAGGGGCCTTATATGGCAGTAAATTCGCTGCTCCCGACAGGCCGCCCAGCCGCGTCTCAGCCACCCACCTTCCTCAATCGGGACCCTGGGCCGCTGCACAACAGAGGGCCCCGCGGTCCGATCAGCCCTCAGCAACCGGCCAGAGGCAGCGCCCGAGTCGCCTCGCACGTCCGAGGTCGCCTGCCAACGTGGAGTCGAGGGTAGAATTCCTCTGTTTCCCCAATGTCGGAAGCATGCAGATGCGACTGTCCAGTCTCAGCGTCGGAGCCCGCACAACATGGCGGCTGCGATTTCACTCGGCCTGATTGTTCGGTCCAGGATCCGCGTCTCGGGGCTCAAAAGTCCTCTTAGGTATTGCCGAAGGTCCTCCAGCGGATGCGACCACCCCTTAATGGTGCAGCAAAGCCAGGATTTCGCAGGATTTCGGCATGGAGAGGAGTCGCCGGCCAGAGCTCTCTAGAAACACGTCTACGCGGCCATGCCTGCAACGTACTGATGTAAGCATGTGCAACATATTATTCAGTCATCTGCTGTGCTCTGGTCTCTTTTTCTGTTTTACAGTGACATTCAAGTTAACAACAATAAAAAAGAAAGAAATCATGTTAAAAAAAACAAACAGAAAATCACTGCCATCTACTCGAATTCCATGGATGACATAAATTAAATAACATAACTTGGGCGAACCTTTTCCATATGCATAACCATTCCAGCTGTAGGGAGGATACGGTGCTTAAAATGCACGGCATGAGCACAGGAAACCAGAATGCAACAGCAGGTGGATTGTTATCCATTTATTCCTTTTACAAGAACTAGGCATCCAATCGTAATACAGCCTTGATATAATTCCTTGATGTACTGTTGGGCATATCACAAATATGTGCGTGCAAATTGCGCTCCAAATGTTTGTGAACTGCCTAGCATTTTGTGATGGCACTGATGTAGCAAACAGTCACATCACAAAATGGTTATTCAGTACCCTGCAAATGGCATCATGGATAGAGGCTTGCAAGAGACAGTTGACCTCCATCCCTTGAAAACATTTTTTAAAGTAGCCTGTGTCTATTAAATGGATGGGTGCTGCTCCAAAAGAGGGTTTTCAGGAAGGGAAGACATCAGTGTGGCATGCAGTGGTTTCCTGGGCCACTGTTTACTCCCCCAAGGCATTCGGGGAACATCATCTCCTCTGCAAATAGTTAACACCCTCACTCGGGTGTCAGGAAGTCATCAGTGGTTTGCAACAGCAATTGCAGATCTTATGCAGTCTTTAAATTTACTTGACGCACACGCCCGAGGATTGGCGGCAAGGCCTTGTTCAGCATCTTATACACGGATGACGTGGTGCTGATTAGCCACACGAAAGTAGGGTTGCAACATCTCCTGAACGCATTAGAGAGCTTCACCAGAGAAAACTTTCTGGAAGTACATTTTGACAAAACTAAAACCATGTCTATAAAAAAATCCCTAAAAACCTCTTATGCTTGGCACTTGGGCAATGTCAGAATCCAGAATGTCACTAATCACAAATATCTTGGCATACTCATTGACAACGGGGGACAATTTTCCACTCAGCTTGAGTCAATTAGAAGGAGAGGCTTGGTCCTAGCAATATCTTTGAAACAGCTAAAATTTAACCTGACAGGTCCCAGGATCTCTCCCTTACTTCAGGTCATCCAAGAAAATATTCTACTGACCAACTCGTATGGAAGCGTCGCTTTAAGGGGGAGAGACGCCAAGTATCTCGATAGTACCATCACCAGAGCTTACAGGATCCTCTTTAACATACCTACTTACGCGTCGGCGGCTCAGATCAGACTGGAATTTGGGCTCACCAATCAACAGCTTGCAAGACAAGGGGCTTACCTAACGAGCTGGCATAAAATCATGGATGCCCCTGAGAGCTCCCTAAACCATCTACTATGGAATGAGATACAGCTTAGCTCACAACAGCAGGCCTTGAATTATTTAAAAAGAAGTTTAGCAACTACAGGACTCTCCGTGCTCTGGGAGACACTGATCTCACATACACTTTTTAAGAAAGCAGTACGAAGGACAATCAGGACCCTTCTGCTAGTTGAGGATAAAGCCGCATTTGCAAAACGGAGCCAAGCATGGATGACTATCAACAGCTATAAAACACATGGGGCGGAGCTTGCCTGACTCCAAGATGGCAGCTGACTAAGGGAGCTCCGACGGCCGCCACCGATATCCGTCATGATCCTGGTGCACATCGTGAATATAACTCCCCTATCCAGGCTGTAAAGTGTGGGGACGAACATAGTTAGCCGGAGTACCCGAAATTTCCAGGATTCTGGCACATCATCAAGCGTGATCAGCGGGGTTTGCTGAGGCTCGGCTTGTCGGCCCCCGTGTGCTGTGCGGGCTGCGGGTGTGAGCGGCGCGGCTGGCTGCAGCGATACATTCCAGGAAAGCAAAGCACGACCTTGGGGGCTCGCACAGAACCAGCAGACTGAGCGGCGTGCAGTCACTGCCGATCCAGTGCCACGGAGAGGGCCTGCGAGCGGAGAAGTGCAGACTGCAGATTGGAGTGCAGCCCCCGGCGAGAAGTGCGTCGATCTATGGCTGTGTTGAGTGCTACAGCGGGCCCGGGCCAGTGTGTGACAGTTGGGAGGCAGCAGAAGGATCCTGGGATTGAGCGACTGGAGCGGAGGGCCTGACTCGGCGCTGCACGAAGGTCACGTGTGCTGTTTCACCGTGTGGCCGCCGGGCCTCGGGGTCTGTGGCCGCCTCTGCTGGGTGCTATCCCCGATTCTCCCAGCCGCATATCTGCACCGGGCGAGGGCGGCAGGTGGCGCATCAGAGTGCGCGTTGCCTAACGCCTGTCACCGGAATTCCCAAGAGCGAGAGAGGCCTACCTTCTCCCCACCGGAGTACCAGGGGCGTAGGATGTGCATTGCGTTGCCGCCGGGACGAGGCCCCTCAGACGACCGGCGAAGACCAGGTGCGATCGCAGTAGCCGCAGTCACTGCGCCCAGGGTCGAGGGTAGTGTCGCAGTGCTCAAGGGGTGCGGCGATGGGGAGCGAAGCTGCATAGGAGAAGCATAGCAGGCTCTGTGGCACGAAGAATCCCGCATTGAAGAGGCCCAGCTTCTCCACTTCAACACAGCCATCGAGATTTCCAGTCTTACTCGCCGCGCTTGGTTGTGGGCCTGGGGTCCTCTGCAGGTGCGCACACTGTCCTCAGCGTTTTCCATATATGTGAGTGCCACTAAGTTACAGCGGAGTTCGCGAGACCATGAGTGCATGCTGATACTCACCCATTAATCCAGTAGCCGGGTCTGGACTGTACAACACTCGTGCCTTTCACCATTCAGGAGCGGTGATCTCAGACGAGTAGCCCCGGGCCGGGGGACTCCGGTGGACCCATTTGCGCTGGGACCCACGGCATTCATGAGGGAATCCTCCACTGAGTGAGCGGGGAATTGGACTTGGCATTCAACTGTAGCAAAATGGGTAAACCAGACAAATTTCTGTCTAAACTACAGTTTGACCTGCGCAAAACCCCCAGGTCACGGGAACCCACCCCCTCGGACCCCGAGGCAACATCTGATGACCAGGAAGCTGCAGCTGATATGGACCTGAAACAGATCCTGCGCACGATGCAGCAGAGTCTGTCAAAGATAGATAGTAAAATTGATGCACTGTGGTGCCGCATGGACAGAATGTCTGAGCGTCTTGACAAACACTGTGACAGGCTGGATGCAGCGGAACAACGAATATCTGACATGGAAGACACTGTGCAGACTGAAACGGAGGCACGCAAATCGGTGGACAAACTCCTTCAAATGCTCCAAACCAAGGCTGAGGATCTTGAAGCCAGGTCACGACGGAATAACATTCAAATCCTGGGCGTAGCAGAGTCGACAAACATCAGAAATATGGAACAGTATGTCGAAAAGATGCTGATAGACCTACTTGGCAGAGACACATTCTCGGATATATTTGTTGTAGAGCGCGCCCACCGCACTCTGGCACCCCGCTCGGTCCCAGGGGCAGCCCGAGGCCAATAATCGCCAGAATGCTTAACTATTGGGACCGGGACGCTGTCCTGAGGAAAGCACAGAAGATGGGAACGCTGCGACTAGAGAGTTCAGACATATCTCTGTTTCCGGACTTCACCCTCCAGGTCCAGGAAGCAAGATGTCGGTTCAAACCTGCCAAGAAAAGACTTTGTGAACTGAATCTGGAGTACAGTATTCAATACCCCGCTAAGTTGAGGGTAAGGATGGATGGCAAGGTCCATTTTTTTTACTGACCCCAAAGCAGTTATGCAATTCCTAAAACAAAAGGAACAAGTAACGAAGAGCCGAGGGTCATCAGGTGGATCTCGACTGGGTGAGCAGACGGCACGGGACACTGACTAGGATTGAAGGCGGCGCGGGTGGATGTGTCCAGGTTTTCACCTGGGTGCTTCTCGTCGAGGTGATTCTTCATGGCTCCACCGGTGCGAGGACCCTTCATGATCCATGAACCGGCGACTAAGAACGCAACGTGGATAAGTAGTATACTCTCCACATGTCACTATACATGAATGCTATTTCACGGGACTCGTTTGGGGATGATGTTAATTGGCTAACTTTTCTAGTATTGATATATAGTATAGTGTTCCCCAGACTAGCGACTAGATGTCATGTCACCAGAACCCTCTAGAGGGTTATGGGAGAGGGGTACCTATTTCTGTGTAAATGCTATGGCACCATAGTTGACGTTAGTGGTAAACTGGTGGCATTCAGGCCTGGGAGTGTTGGTAACATCTGCCCCCAAGTCTACCACACTATTTGGCATGTTATCTCTAAGGTTTATGAGATGAGGGAGGGGGAGAGGGATTCATTGCAGCTATGAAAGTTGGGGTGTCCCATAGCGTGAGTGGGATGTTTTGCGGTAACTGTGTTGTATTGTTTATTCTGAAGACAGGGAAGTTTTATGTTAGCACCAGGCATTGCGCCATCAATGTGACTCGGTTTTTGCAAGTGACACATACTCCCTATGGCACATAGTGGGACCACGACACAAGCCCTGCAACTAATGACCTGGAATGTTCGGGGTCTCAATGACAGCAGAAACGTTAGGAAAATAGTGGCATATTTAAAAAGATATAATGTAGACATTGTGGTCCTACAGGAGACCCACCTCCACTCAGATTATAGTGTGGCAGTGCAGCGTAAAATGCAGGGCCAGTGCTCTGCAGCGGATTATACATCACAAGCAAGGGGGATGCTGCTCTGGGTCGGCCGACATGCCGAGGTGGCTATGACGGGACTCCTCAAAGATCCTCATGGCAGATATGCGGTAGCTAAATGCAGCAAAGGAGACTTAAAATGTTTGCTGGTGGGTGTGTACGGACCGAGCCACGACGACCCCCACTTTTACAACTCATTAGAGGCCAAATGGACACAATGGGCTAGAATTCCACAGGTGTGGGGAGGAGACTTCAATTGTATCCTTAATCCGGACATAGATCGTTCCAGGGGACCACCCAGAAGCCCTGCGGCTGCTGCAATCGCCATAATGGATATAATGGAGAGAGGAGGCCTCTTGGACATATGGAGGCATAGATCCCCTAATGTAGAAAGCTATACATATTACTCCTCAGCACACCACACGCACACTCGAATAGATTATTGGCTGCTTTCGAGGGAATGAGCGTCGAGAGTGTCAGCTTGCATTCACCTTCCCAGAATGTATTCTGATCACTCCCCAGTTCAACTAGCGTTAGAACACCACACACCTAGGGTCCCTGCATTTATCTGGCGCTTTCCACCTTATTCACTTTTAGACACGGTTTTTAAAGCTGACTTGACAAGAGCCATAGAGGAGTTTTTCGCAAAAGATTTGGGATCAGTGAAAACATTTGCCACCGTGTGGGAAACATTTAAGGTTTTTATCAGAGGACTAGTGATATCATCACATGCAGGGGTTCTCCGCTCTATACGCAACAGATTAGCGATGTTGGAAAAGGACATTGGTAATATAGAAGGTTCCCTCCTGGGAGATGAGGGACATCAGGCTGCCGCAGAGCTTAAGCAAAAGTTAGCAGAATTCCAAGTAACAGCGAATGATGAACTTAAATATATGGGAAAGTATGCGACCACACGTTCATATGGGGAATGAGACTGACCAGGTGCCACACTGGCAGGGATACTGTGACCTCCGAGGAACTCGGACGTTATGGTAGAAATGACAAACGACAAGGGGCACACCTTGCACACCCCGGAAGAGATCGCTGAACATTTTAGATCCTATTATGCGACCCTATACACCTCACAAATCCAGACAGACGATGATGCATTGACCGAGTACCTGTCTTAAATTAAGATGCCGTGGCTGGTGGCAGAACACAGGGAGCACCTGATGGCCCCTCTGCAGACCGCCGAAATCGGTTCTGCACTACAAAGCATGGCTTCGGGCAAGGCTCCAGGAGCGGATGGGCTGATGGTTGCCTTTTATAAAGAATTTCAGGGACTACTGATTCCACATCTCAAAACATTATATGAAGAGATGGCGGAAGCAGGAGAAATGCCCCCCACTCTTCGCGAGGCAATGATCGTGACGTTACTGAAATCAGGCAAGCAGCCCACTTATTGCTCCTCTTACAGGCCATTGTTTCTCCTGAATGTAGATGCCAAGATCTATGCCAAAATATTAGCCAATAGGATGGCACCTTTACTACCTGGTATCATTTGCCCGGAACAGGCTGGATTTGTTCCTGGCTGAAATCTGACGCAAAACTTGAGAACATTGTTTGGAGTGGTACAGGGACTGAACCCGGAGATTAGAGCTGCCGCAATGTTCTTGGACGCCAAGAAGGCATTTGATTCGGTGGAGTGGGGTGTTCATGCTTGCAGTCTTACGCAAAATCGGGGTGGGAGAGATCTTCTTACGACTGGTCTCTGTACTATATACATTGCCCACCGCCAGGGTGAGGATCGGAGACGCAGTCTCTGACAGTTTTACCATCACGCGAGGCATGAGGCAGGGATGCCCACTCTCCGCTGTTATACGCGATTGTAGCAGAGCCTCTGGCCTGCGCAATCCGTGAGTATCACGGTCACAGGGGGTTGGGATTCCCAGGGTATACCCTAAATATTCTCAGCATACGCAGATGATACTCTGCTGTAACTCCGCAACCCGGAGGTAAACCTCTCACCCATACTGTGGGAAGTGGTCCAATTTGGCGGGCACACGGGGCTGCGCATCAATTGGGATAAGTCTATCATATTTCCTCTTACACCAGTCACGACAGCGCCACTGATGGAATTCCCTTTGTGTTGGAGACTCGGTCAGGTACCTGGGTATCAGAGTTCACACAGATCCTTCCGTGGTAATAAGTGAGAACTATGGGACGGCTGTGCAAAAATTGACAGATGATATGGACAGATGGATCAGGCTTCCGCTGTCCTTGATGGGACGTGTGGTCCTGATAAATATGGTCGTTTTGCCAAGATTTATCTTTTTATTCCAAAATATACCTATCTCGTGGCCGCACGCCCTGTTCCAGCAACTGCGCTCGCAAATGATCAGGTTAGCGTAGGCCGGGAAGCAGCCCCGAATCTGGTGGGACTCACTCACACTACCCTATGACCTGGGAGGATTGGGTGCCCCTGACCTGGAAAAATATTATAGAGCTGCACAGAGTACGTTTGCACACTACTGGCTACACGGCCCACACGACACCCCTTATTTACAGTTAGAGAAGAATGCTGCTGACCCACTTACGTTGCCTCAGACGCTCTTCCGGCAGCCATCTAGACAGCGGCAGGTCTTTGACTCTGTAGCCACCATAGTGCAAGCATGGCACGTGTTATTGCATATGCAAGTGGGGGCCCTATTGTACTCACCAGAAGTCCCTTTGCACTGGTGTTTATGG
The DNA here is from genome assembly GCA_963921515.1 of Calotriton arnoldi. Taxonomy (NCBI): domain Eukaryota; kingdom Metazoa; phylum Chordata; class Amphibia; order Caudata; family Salamandridae; genus Calotriton; species Calotriton arnoldi. The sequence goes on from CAWUFW010007479.1 coordinate 272,278, forward strand.
TTTCCATTGGGCCAAGAGGGAGGGGCTAGGCAAGCCTTACAGACGTTAGGGATCCAGAAAATGGGCGACTTCTTTAAGGATGGGACTTTGTATTGCTGGGAAACGCTTCAAGTTGAAGAGTCAAGCCTACCAGGTATGGTGAGGTATCATTTCCACAGGGCTAGGCACACCTGGAAGGCCCTCCTAGGGAAAGATATGATAGAACCGCAAACCATGGGGCCCCTAACCACACTCATAAAGTCAGACGCGTCCCACAAGTTGATCGGCGGGCTGGAGTGTTAAAAGTCAGGCTAGACTGGCACAGGGATTTGGGTGCCCCACTTAGTGACAAAGAGTGGCAATACTGCTGTTCACAAACAAAGACTGTCTCTTTGAATGGGAGACATAGGCTCATCCATTATAAATTTTTACATAGAGCCTATTACACGCCCGAGAGGCAGCGCAGATATGGGTTGCGTGAGGACTCAAAGTGCCTGAGGTGTGGGTGCGAGGTAGCAGGTTTTCTGCATCTGGCCTTGCAGTGCCCTGGGATACAGGGATTCTGGCAAGCCATCTTCCATGAGCTCGGAACCATCATAAGTGCTGATCTAGAACCAGACCCCAAGATGGCGTTGCTGGGATGGGACTTAAGTGTGGAGAAAACGGTGCGCCCCTTAATAGCCATTGGCCTCCTCTTGGCCAAACGGTGTGTAGCTATGAGATGGGCAGGGGTCCCGTTACCGACAGTAAAAGATTAGCACTCGAATATGATTTATTATAATACACAAGCAGACACGTATAATGAATTGCTCCCTCCCACCAGTATGCCCAAGAGTTACTAGGGCCCCTATCAATCATACTGTAGAGTTTAATGATTAGAATTTGGAATGTGGGGGAGGATTCTGGGAGCAGAAGAAGTTTTAACTCGGTGGTGGAGAGTCGACCGTTGTGCTGGGATGCCATAACTACAGATTAAAAGATAGAAAAAAGAAACTGGAAGTCTGCAATTATTTTTACATTGGCGACGAGTTGGTCTGGCAGGGGACAGACTACAGGCATTCCCACCCCTGGATGCTGAAAAGTGAAGGGAGGCTGTGATTTGGAAAAAGACGAGATGGAAACGGATTGGTGGAGTTATTGATGAAAGCGGACCTATTACGTGCTGGCCGTGAGTACTTTGACAACTTTCCGCTTGTCAAACATGGTACCGCATATTTCAAGTTTATTTTTTATTTTTGGTGTGGCGGTTGAGAGGCGAATGCAATCACGAGAAGGAGTTGCGCTCGAGCTTGTAAGCTGCACTCGAGCTTACAGTGACGTGTGAGCGCGTGAAGAGGAACGTGTCTCCAAGCCGCGCTGTGCTATGCTCGGCTGTGACGAGCGGTGCGCAAGGAGTTTGGAGGCCGCGCGGTTCCTGACAACCGTGAGCTTTATCCTTATTGTCAGAAATGTGCGAGGCCGCTTGTATAAAGTATAAAGCAATATTCAAAAATATTAAAGGAAATAACATTCACGCACTGCACCTGAACCCACAAACAAAGATGAATTGAGATCTTTTCTCGGTCTCGCTGAATACTGTTCGAAATATGTTAAAAATTTCACCGATATTGTCGAGCCGTTGAGGGTGATTATGGCAAAGCATGCGTCGTTCGTGTGGAGTGAGAATTGTAGGGAAGCTTTCAGAAAGATTAAGGAGTGTGTAGTGCTGGCTCCTACTCTGGGACACTTTGAAGTGTCAGGGAAAACCTACATTGCAACTGATGCCAGTGGTGTTGGGTTAGGTGCAGTATTGATGCAGTGCGTGAATGGTGAGGAACAGGTGATAGGTTTCGCATCTAGGAGGCTGAGAGGTGCAGATGTTTCCTATTCAGTCATTGAGAGGGGGGCCCTCGCCTGTTGTTGGGGCATCAAACATTTTAAGTTCTATTTGTGGGGCATTCCGTTTAAGTTAAGAACCGACCATAAGCCACTTACTTATATATTTAAAGGTGGCTGTGGATTTGAAGGAAATGTCACACCAAGGACTTCGAGATGGATACTGTTGGTGCTTGACTTCAATTTTGAAGTAGAGTATGTCAGAGGTTGTAGGAACGTTGTAGCAGATTGTTTATCTAGGCTGCCTGTGGTTGGTGGGGAATATAAGAAGGGTGAGATACTAGATGGTAAAGTTGAAGAAGGTGAGGTGATCGCAGATTGTAATGACAGTGGAATGGCCCTAGGTACAGAGGAGTGGGAGATAGCCATGAATGGTGACCTTGTACTGACAGAGGTGAGCAGTAGGATAGTTCATGGTTGGCATGAAGATGATGCTTCAAGTTGTGATCTTAAGGAATTCTACAAATTGAGGGATGAGTTGAGTGTTGTGGGGAATAAGGTGTTGAGGAGAAGTCAAATTTTACCTCCTGTTGGAATTCGTAATAGAATTGTTGCTTTAGCCCATGAGGGACACCCAGGAAGAAATATAATGAAGAGAAGAGTGTGTCAGTCTTACTGGTGGCCTGGAATGAATTGTGATGTTGAAGCTGTTATTAGAACATGTGTAGCATGTGCGAATAGTGACAAAACCAAAGTTGTCAGATAACCACCCCTGGAATGTTCGGAATTTCCCATGCGGCCATGGGAAAGAGTAGCCATTGACTTTATTGGTCCCGTGGCTAAACTGGGGGTAAAGAACAGATTTATCTTGATTGTTGTGGATTACCATACCAAGTGGCTTGTTTTGGAAACTTTTGAACAGACCACAACTGCTAACGTGATTGATTTCTTGGAAAGAGTTTTTATGGATGAAGGAATTCCTAAGACTCTTGTTTCAGATAATGGGGTCCAATTTGTTTCCCGAGAAATGACTGGTTATCTTGAACGGATGGGCATTACTCATGAGAGGGTTGCATTGTTTAGATCACAAGCCAATGGATTAGTTGAAAGGGTCAATAGAATGGTGATGGAGTGTATTCAACTTCCACTGTGTAATCAACTTCCATGGAGGAAGGAGCTAAGAAAAATGATCTGGGCACATAGGATAGCACCGCATTCTGTAACTGGAGTGTCTCCTTTTGTTTCACTGAAAGGGAGAGAACCTGGGAGGAAAGAGTGTCCAGTGTGGTTGTGTGATTCCCGTGAGGTGTGTGTGGATCGCAAAATCATCAAAAATAGAGTTTCAGATTTTCAAGACAAAACTAAAATGTACTATGATCAAACCAAAAGAGTAAAGACACAATGGTTAAAGGAAGGCGATTGGGTGGTAATAAGGAAAGGTGGGATTGTGTGCAAAGGGGAGAGTAAATTTACTGGACCACAGAGGGTAAAGGAAGTGAAACGCAATGTGGTTGTTCTTTTTGATGGGTCTACATGGCGTTATGGTAATATTTGCAAAGTGAATCAACCTTTGTCCAGCAATGGGTGATTACGTTGCATTTTATTTATTCCTGTAATTTTGATTTGCATGTATTTTTTTTCATGTTCTATTTGTGTTTGAACTTCATTATAATTGCGTTGCAAGGGAGATGCGTAGAGTTTATTGAATATAATTTGGAATGTGGGGGAGGATTCTGGGAGCAGAAGAAGGTTGAACTCGGTGGTGGAGAGTCGACCGTTGTGCTGGGATGCCATAACTACCGATTAAAGGATAGAAAAAAGAAACTGGAAGTCTGCAATTATTTTTACACATACCTTCTTAGTTAAGACACGACAGCAGACTCAAAGACATGGCAGGAAACAATAGTGATGCGCCATAGGGCAGCCGGGGAACCGGATGATTGACGTTAGAAGTGGTGAGGGTGTCTCATCGCGATATGTACATTACACGCTGGCACTGGAGGGGGGTGGGCTGTGGGGGGTAATGCTGTTGTTGAACTCGAATGTAATTGCGCTTGCCATCAGGCAGCTTGCCGTTTGCAGCAATATGTCGTATGGGAGTCACTGTATTTTGTTGTCTCGACAGATTGCAATCAGAAAGATGTAATATGTATCGTCACGCCTGGTCATGGTGTTCACTGTCTTTATTCTTTTTGTTCAATAAACTTTAATTAAAAAATTAGAAAAACAGCTATAAAACACTCAGCCCTCAAACATACTTTGGTCTGGGGTATGCAAGGTGCATAAAAGAACAATTTCTCAAACACCGCCTATGGAAGCTGCCATCTATCTTGCACCTTCCACCATGGCAGAGGGGGCACGCTTCAACTGACTGTCGTCTATGCAGGACTGGAATGGAGGACATGGACCACCTGATCTGCACCTGCTTGCATCTAAAGCAAGAAAGGGCTAGGCTATTTAAATCTGAATTTAACATCTGCAGGATTCGGACACAACGGCAAGCAGTGATTGCGTGTTTCAATACCAATGATCCGCAGTTGAACTGTAAATTAGTGAAGTTCTTAACCATGCTAGACATCAAAATGGCAGAAGCAAGTGTATCAAGGACTCTCACGGCCAGTTGAAAAGAAAGAACAATACATTTTAAAGTTAAACAGTTCAAAAAAAAACTATACATTTTAAACTCTAAATCTCAAAATTTTATGCACCGCCTATTTATACAAATTGGATTTGATGAAACATGAATTTTATAAATGTATTTTTGTAAATGGTTTTTATTAGCCATATACAATAAAGAGTATCGTATGTAAAAAAAAAAAGAAATTGCAGTCTCAAGCCATTGACACATACCTTTGCAACTAACAAAAAGCTTAGAACTTCTCTTTTATGCGCCCTTATATTTGCAACTCACTAAGGGCCTGATTATGACTTTTGTCAGTGCGGGGGAGGGCAGCACACTATCGCCGCTCCCCCGCACCGCCAAGAGTTGCTGCTGCCCGCCAGATTACATCTTAAAAGTGGTCTGGCGGGCAGGCAGCGTTGCAGTTCTGCAGCGGTGCCTCATTCAAAGGCGGCAGTGCCTTTGAAAAGGCACCGTAATGGGAATGCCACACAGGTCAGTTCATGGCCCTATACTGTAATGTCCATGCCGTGCAGGAACGGTGGTGCATGCACACAGGGGGCACAGTTTGTGCCCCCCTGGGTGCATCCACATGGCATGAGGCACCTTGGTTTCCTCTCCGCCACGGTTTTCATGGCGGCGGAACCTCGTAATGGCAGAGGAAACTCAAAATATGCTTGGCAGGACCACCGCTGTCCTGCCAAGCATATTGCGGCCTCAGGACCGCTGCGCCACTGCCAGGGAACTGCGGTTCCCTAGCGCCGTCTGCGGTACCATGGTGGTCTGATCGCCCTATTCATAATTGGGCAGTTGGACCACTGGTGCGGCTGTGGCTGGACCACCACCACCGTGCCACCACGAGTCTGGCGGTCTTCGGACCACCAGACTCGTAATTAGGCCCAAAGGGTCACAAAATTCCTTTTACAAGTGGGAAGGAATTTTCTGACCCATACAAAGGCCATTGTAGATTTTAAAATGGTATTTACTGGTTGCAAACCCTGTGATTTTGGGAATCGCAAGGTTTGCTACCATGAAATACCTGTGTACATCAGACCCATGGTTCAGTAACTTTACAATTGTAGGTTAGCTGTTGAAGATGCTGGACTGCTTTAGCAAATGCTCCTTTACAAATCCCTTAGACACCTGGGGCCTAATGTATGAAATTTGGGCCTGATTTATGCATGTTTTGTGAGCTACAAACAATTTCCAAAATGGTTTGTGACTGTTAATTGATCCTACAGTGATGTATGATGTGTTGATAAATGAAGGTTTGGTAAAACTGAATAATTACCAATTTCTTACTTTGCAAATAGGTTTTGCAAAGTCCATGTAACGATTCTCTTTTACTGATTTGCAAATCGACTTTACAAAATATTTGCAAATTGTGAATATTGCAAAAACATCAAACAGCGCGTGCAAAGTACCATAAATTACTAGAAACTTGAAAAATGTGATAACTAGTCACAAGCTATAAAGATTCACCCAACATGCATTGAGCTCTTCCTCGGTGCAATGGTAAGGAGCATGTGCATTCTAGGAGCCGAGGAGAGGAGAAGAAAGAGAGTGAACAGATGGTCACCTTGTTAAAATAAACAGATGAGGAGGTTCAAAGTAGGTACAGATTTGGTAAGGAGGTGGTTTTAATTTCGATTAATGAGTTGGAGTCTGTTTTAGATAGATCCACCCAGCACAGTATGGCTATCCCTACAAATATGAAAGTTTTGTGTAGCTTTCACTGCGTTTGCATTTGGGAGTTACCAGCATACAGAAGCAGTTGATGGGGCCACATCACTGAGTGCTCTGTCTAGGATGATCCGTTACTTTCTAGATTCCATGCTCCAAAAATTACATGCCCATATTTGTTTTCCAAATACCCCACACATTCACAAAGGTAGCATTGCATTCTAAACCACATTTACCTAATGTAGTTGGATGTTTAGATAGATCACATATGGTCTTTTTGCAGACAAGCTCACCATCTCTGGTGGTTCTCTGCACTGCTGCAGCCATGACACCATCAGAATACAGACTAGAAAATATAAGAAAACACAAGGCAATAGGGATTTTCCATCTATGCACCCAGGATTTGGAACAGCATCCCCATATTGCTCCAATTTAGGAAAGAGTTAAAGACTCCCCTCTTTAAAGAACACTAAATTAGGTAAGAGTTAAAGACTCCCCTCTTTAATGAACACTAAATTACAATGCATTATCCTTTCACAACCCTATTCTGTCACTCATTGACTTTATGCTTGTCTTTGACCCTTTTCAGCTCTCCACTTTATTTTGGCTAGGGTCGTGCTATAGAAATACCACATACATACATATATACATACATACATACGTACATACATACATACATACACACCTACATGCATATATTTGTCCATCACTAGAGACAGAGTACATTTAAAGAAGTAGGATAAATCACTGCTTTCTAAAAATCCAGGTGGTTTGCAATGCATCATACCTTACCACAAACATTTACACTTTACAGAAAGCACACATGATTCATACATTTTAGACTGTGCTTTATAGAACAGGCTGTCTTAAGGTAAGATTGGAGATGGTGGTTACTTGGAAAGGCTGTAAGTTTAATAAACTATATAACTATATGAATTGAAGTATGTTAGTACAGAATAATAAGTATATGTATATTCTTACACGTGACAATGCATATTCCTTACGCCCTTGAACATTAACACCTTACTTCAATTGCATAATTGCAAGAGAGAGGAAATATAACCATGCTCACAAACAAACCCAGTCATTTGTGTTTCGATCTCAGTACTGAGACCCTCAGAGTATTCCTAAAAATGCATTAGGCACAACACAGTCCAGTAGGGCGCTGAAGCAAGCCTCTGTATGTGGCAGGATAGTTCTGGGGTTAGTAGATATGCAGCAGATTTTGCCTCAACGTGCAGATTCACAGTTTTTAATCCCAAGTGACAGCTGAGATGATCATCCTTCAGAGAATTATATCAATGGTTGATTATAACAGAGGATAATAATAACACCTGCTAAACACCTCCAGAAAATCCACTTATAATGGGCTATACAATTGTTGTCTGTTTCCTCCATGTACTAAACGAACAAATATTGACCAGGTTAGAATTTGGCTTAAAGGTGGTTAAAACGCTTTACGATGTATACAAACATTGCACTCTCTCTGTCTGATATAAAAGACTTGAGGGTTGGCTAGTCATACGTCAATGGGCTGAAAATATGACACAAAATGTAGCCATTTGCAGGTTATAAATTTCAACCCCACTTAGATAGCTCAAGGCCCTGAGCCTGTGCTGCAGAAAATAGTGTCAGTTACCTCAAGGCCACTACCAGTTAAGTTGTTAGTTTGGTTAATGCACCATCTGCAGAGGTGTCCAACCTGAAGGTGACATGTTCCAATCCTGGTATGATAGCATTCCGAAACCAGCAATGAACACACCCCAGGAAACGTCCCTTAGCATCCTCTCCTGGAATATCGCTGGTCTAAAGCACAAACTCTCAAATGGCACTCTATTAAAAGACAGGAGAAGGCATGATATCATAGCCTTACACGAGACCAGGCTGACCGACCCTCTCCAACTGGAGGGTTATGTCCTTCATCATATTGATGCAATTAAAACACGCCGATTCGGTAGGCCAAGGAGGTGTCTTGCAGTTTATGTCTTCGCGGCGTTGATAGTTGACTCAGAGCAACTACCAACCTCCACTTCAGATTTTCAGGTAATCAAACTGAGCCTCTGCCAAGACCATTGGAAAACCCCAGTCAGCAGCTACAAATACCTGGGCTGTATCATAAATAAAAAAAGCTAAATTTCATGATGCATAAACAATACTTGGTGAAAAAAAGCAAGGCGCTGACATACGCCTTTTGTGAGCTAGCCAAAAAGCTGGACGGCCCTTCTTTAAATCATTATTAGCCATTATCACTGCCAAATACTGCCATCAGTGTCTTTTGCAAGTGCAGTCATGCACAGGACCGATTCCTCTACCTTGGAGAAAATACAGAGAAATACTTACAAGTGAGTTTTTGGCCTCCCTCAGAGTGCCTATCCCGCCCTAGTATGACTGGAATTTGGTCTAATGACCCAAAGCATTGCACGAAGATATACTACCATCAAAACATGCACAAAATAAGGAGTAACCAAAACAGCCCATTAGTTAGTGCGTTATGGCAGTCACTGGATAATGACAATGATTCAACATACAGTAAATACCTGTGGTCCTCACTCCTAGAAACAAATACCATCAACCTATGGGACCTAAATTTACCATATTCCACATTCTGCCGAGCCATCAACAAAGTAGCTCAATTGCATTCCCTCATTGAAGACAAGTATAAATTAACCTCACGGTCACATGCTTGGATGGTAGTCCAATCCTACATTAGTTTAAAACCAGCAGAATACCTCAGCACGACATATCCAGCATATTTAAAAAGAAAGCTGTTGGCTCTTAGATTTGGAGTTCTGCCATCCTTGGTCGCCGACCCGTATGGAGATACAAAGGTTCAAGATCATGCAGACTTTGTGATGCTCCGAAGGAAGATAAAATCAGCCTAGTTTGCCTTTGTCCGGCCTCAAAGCAGCCCCGAACTCTATTACTGAAACCTGCATTCAATGAACGGGGGATTCGAACATGCTGGATGGCAATAATTAAGAGCCTAGCCCCTACGGGTCCCAAGATCAATTGCAAATTGCTGAAATTCCTGACACTGCATGAGAAAGAAATCAACCCTGCTTGATTTCCTAGAATATAACACAACTCCTGAGACACCTAGGCCGTTCAGCCATAGAAACACTACCTGTCCGAACATAAAACCAATAGTGGTATGACTAGGTTATTTTAGTCAAAGAAACACCATTCGATACCTAGCAACAGCTTTAAACAATTTATCGGGACTAATGTGATCACTTGCAATCACGTATGTATGGCATTACTCACTTGGCAGCTGAAGGTTCATCTTTTTAACCCATACATTAGGCAGCCTGGGAACAATGATACTACTATAAATACAAGCCCAGCGAACATTACTAGAGGCAGCGGGGAACCTAGGCTGCCATAGCAGCATAAACAATGCAAGGTATAAACAGCATGCACAATGGCGCTTCACTTATTCTAATTAAGATTGATTTTAGAACACTTAGGGGCACATGCATCAATGTAGTCTTTTGCGATTTCTTAATTGCGATTATTAAGGAATCGCAATTAAGGAATCGCAAAAGCCTATGCATGTAGGAATCGCTATTAAAATAGCGATTCCTAAACATTCCTTAATTTGCGAGTCGCAATTAAGGAATGAATGGGAAATTAAATGCGCAATTTGCGAGTACCAATAGGTACTCGCAAATTGCGCATGCAATTTCAAGGGTGTCAAAAGGACACCCTGTTGCACCCCTGAAATTGTGATGTGCACCCATGTTGCGCACACACATGCCCAAAGGGCATGTGTGTGTGTAACCTGAAACTTTGAAAAATGAACTTTAGTGCATTTTTCAAAGTTTGCGCTAAATACCATCAGGTTGAAATAATCGGCATTTAGCGGTCATAATAGCGAAATCGCTATTTTAAATGCAATCTTGCATTGCATTTAAGGCATCGCAATTTGCGATTCCTTAAATGCAATCGCAAATTGGGATTTTTGCATTTGGGATGATGCATCCCAAATGCAAAAATTGCGGTTGCAAAGGGGCAGATTCGCAGAATCTGCCCCATTGCGAGCGCAATTTCCAATGATGCATGTGCCCCTTAGCACCTTATAATGAATTATAAATAGTAAATACCGTGTCAATTTTATTAATCATGTTTTGCATATTTCATTACATTTTTGTACGTAGTATTATTGTGATGGTTTTTATTAACTTATAACAATAAAAATTATTGAATTACATTGCATGCCAGATTATTACACTTGCTGTATATTTTAACGTGTAACATTTGGACTGCACTTTCGTAAGATTCCTCAGTGGGTTATTTGGTGGCAGCAGAGAGATGTGTGTCAGTAAAATAGAGCAAGTTGCCAATGTGCATAAAGCGGGATCTGCTTTACTCTACAAGTCAGGTAATGTGCCTACTTCACACAACTCGGAACATACAATATAGTATAGTTATGTAATAAGCTTGTTGCACAGATCCGTGATCACGGATTTTAATTCCTGCAGAATCAGCCTAGCCTTTCAATATGCTTTTTTTGTTTTTTTTTAGTTTTATATAGCGCAAACTCGAACCGAAGATATCAGGTATCAGAGCGCTTTACATGAGCACCAGTTTTGCTACAGATGGACACATTCATTTTTGTTAGGCAGGGGGAGATTAAGTGATTTGCCCAGAATCACAGGATGTTGAGCGTCCCTGCCGAGACCCCAACCCGGTTCCCCAGCTTCGAGGTCGACCGCTCTAGCCGTAAGGATACATCCTCTCCCCTCTCACATTCTGAAGTCAAGAGTCAATCAAATTAATACATATCTAGGACTGGAATCCCAACCACTGAAAATGCAGTGTAGGAGGTCAAACATGAAATAGTCCTGTCCTGCTTCACTACCTTCTAGCTTTACATCTTTCTTTCTTCTGTGGATTCTGACCAGCGTATTTAAAGAATCAGAAAATGAATATGTGATAAAACGGTCCATTTCTAAATGTCTACTTCCCGTCTCTCCATCTCAGTCTTTGATCCCTCCTCTGGCTTTTAGCTCATTTTTCTCCCTAACCCCTGATCCCTTTCTTTTTTAGATGTCAAAGGTAATTCCTGCCATGTGCTCTACAATTACATTTTGAATTTTCCCCATAACGAAAGACATTTTTCAAATATGAGTGCAGTTATCTCTGCTGCATTAGGTTATCTTGAAGAATGCTTATAGTACTTTTTAGGTCTCGCCTAGCGATGCAGCGCAAAGCGCTGCTCGCTATGCGAGATCTATTGTTGCCGACTTTTGCTCCGATGCGGGACAGGAGATGTGCACGCGCATGGTGCGAGCAGGAGTTGTAATAGCGCCGCAAGCCGTACGCGTGCACATCAACTGTCTGTGCCGAAACTTAACAGACAGGAGATGTGCACGCGTTCGGCTCGCGGCGTTATCACAACGCCTGCTCGCACCACTACGCGTGCACATCTCCTGTCCAGGCAGCCGATGCGCACGCTCACGGCGTGTCTTCAGCGTCGTGAGTACGGGCTGGAGGCGCCCTTCCGAGAGGAGCACGAGCGGCGCATTCTGCCAACATGGAAAGTTCTGGAGAGGCGCTGCCAGAATCCACGTCAGCGAAATACTGTGGGTTGAGGTAAACCGGCCCGTCCTTGGCGCTGACACAGGGTCCTGGTGACACAGAGCAGTCCCGGTGAGGGGTAGGTGGCAAACTCAGAGGCCTGCCACACCGCGGACAGCGCGCAGTGTGGGATGTGAGTGGCACCGGCTGCCAAAGCAAAGCATGCCAGTGGGAGCGCGAGGGCCTGGCCGGAAGTGAGCTGAGGGTCCATTCGAGCCTTTAATTCCCTGTGGGAAGGATGGAGCAGATTGCTGCTTCCGATGGCGAGCCCTGAGGTTGTGCGTGTTGTTTTGGTAGTACACAACTGAAGACGTCTGGGCCTAGGGAATGTTTGTCCCCTCGGTTAATTTAGCTTCAAAGAAGTATCTGCACTCTTGTTTTAATAGCTGTGACATTGTTGTGCTTCGAAATACTGCTGGGGAGTGTTAAATTGTGTTTGCACATTATTATCAAATATATCACGCTCATGCTGTTCTGCATGCGTCTTCAGCCATCTCCAATCGGTGCACATTCAAACAGATGCTCAACTTTAACAGCCCCTGGAAGCTTGCCTTGTTTTTAAATGCTTCTATCGATATAGATGCAGCTACACGCTGCACTCCGTGCGGGGCCCTCCCCAGGCATTACCTCATGTTCTTAAAAAAAATGCTTTTCTCAACATACATGCAGCTACGCGCTGCACTTCGTGCTGTAGGGCACAGCACGAAGTGCAGCGCGTAGCTGCATGTATGTCAGAAAACATTTTTTGGGACCACGCCGCCATTCACAGCACTCCGTGCTGTGCTCTTCTCCACCATTACGTCATATCGTATTTTTTAAATGCTTTTCTCCACATAGATGCAGCCACGCGCTGCACTGCGTGCAGTGCCCTACTCCGTGCAGTGCCCTCCCCCACCATTACCTCATGTTGCGGTTTAAAAAAAAAAATGCTTCCGTTGACATAGCTGCAACTACGCGCTGCACTCAGTGCTCAATTATATAGCTGCGGTTAGCCAATTTCTTAAAAACGATGTGCCATGCCGTGATCAAGCACATCGTTTATCTGACTATTCTGTGCAAAAGAGCAGCACTGTAATATTGGCTAACTCCTCATATTGTACTCTCTATATGTAGGGGGTGGCTTAACGGCTAGGGCGGCCGACTGTGAAGCGGGTTAGATTCTGGTGGGAGGCTCAATCATCCTGGGATTCTGGGCGAATACTTAATCCCATATCAATTAATTATCTAATTCCAGTTGCTAATGCAAAGACATGTGTGAGTTAGGGGGATGAGGCGCCCACGAAGCACCCCTTGCCGCTGCCAGGATTAACTCTTTTGTCACTATAACCCCGTTGCATTCTGGGTCTTGTAGTTTCTGTCCGTAAGACACGCGGACCGGACGCGCCCGCCCTGACAGAGAGTTAACTAAAGTCAGGGCCAGCTGAGGGGGCGAGTTTGTGACCACTTGGGCATATGCCCCTCTTCTGTCCCATTACCCTTGGACTTTAACCCCTGGTGCCCCTACATATGTCACCTATGGCCCTAGCCTTACTTCAAACCATGGCTGGAAACGAAACATAGTTAAGTAAGTTGCCAAAGAGCTCCACCATTTTCCCCTTGGAGAAGAGAGCCTGGGTGACTCCGCCTTTCATCCGTGTGGAGGAGAGTCAGGGTGACTCCACCTTTTATCCGTGTGGAGGAGAGTCAGGGTGACTCCACCTTTTCCCTATGAAGGAGAGGGCCACGGTGACTTCACGTTTTATCCGTGTGGATGACAGCGCCAAGGTGACTACACCTTTAATCCTTATAAAGGGTAGAGTCTGGGTGACTGGCTGCACCTTTTATTTGTTTGCAGGAGAGTCTGGGTGATTGTACTTTTTATCCATGTGGAGGAGAAAGTTCGAGTGTGCTCCTGCACACAACACCGCCCCCCCGCACCCCTGGCAGTGTCATCACGGGAGTTTAAACCCTACAATGGCCCTGTCTCGGGAACTGAACATAGCTTGAAAATAGAGCAGGTGAAAAAAAAAACACAACTCCTCTCCCGGATCCGGTGCGTAAAAGCGCGGCGCACAGGCACCATCTCCCCTGGTTGTGACATCTATAAACCACAACATAACACTCCCACTGCTGGCTGCTTCACGAAGGGGGAAAAAAAAAAAACAATAACATTTTCAATGCCAATAGCTCAAAACAATGTCATTGCGAGACCTATTGCATTGTAAATGCTTGTTTTAGTTGTGGCAGAATATGCATAAGCCACTTTGGTCCTGATTTTGAGATGGGTAGTAATGGGAAAATCTCTTATTTGTGGAGCAAGTGGTACATCAGCTTTTGGAGGGTTTGTCAGGAGTAGCGCATCCTCTGGCGGAATTATCTCCTTTGCAGTATGGCGGGGTCCAGTGGCGGCTCGCAGAGGGAGTGCTGTGGGGCGGGGTGGGGGAGGGGCTGGGTAGGGGGGTAGTGGTGTCGGACATACGACGGGCAGGACGGCAATGCAGCAAGCACAAGGTAAATAGTTTTCTTTATTTATTTACTTACTTTACTCCTGCCCGTCGTATGTCTGACACACCTACCCCCCCGCCCCAGCCCGTCCCCCGCCTCACCGCCCCGCAGCACTCCCTCTGTGAGCCGCCACTGGCGGGGTCATTCTGCCAGTGCATTCGCCATGGATGAATAATCATTCAACAGAGAATTTACCATTCCCTCCACAAGATGGAAGATTTTCCAATTCCAACTCTAAATCAAACTCTCTTTCTACTGGGGTATCTGTTTGCTTTTTACAAATGTGACAACGTATTTAATAACAGTGTATTTAATTGTTTTTTCTTTTTTTTTCTTATAAACCTAACTCTTTCAGACCTTGAACAAAATTGGCATGATGTTCAACAGCAACGAAAAGCCATTTTAAATTATACATGCACAAAGTTCAGACTCTACCGCCATAATGGCATTCTGGATCCAAGTGTTGCCAAGATGCTGTATGTGGAACACACACATAAATTTATATACTGTGAGGTGCCTAAAGTAGGCTGCACCAGTTGGAAACGGATCCTTCTTCTCCTCAAGATGAATTTGAGTAGGGATTTCTCTGAGTTGTCACAGGAAGCTGTGCACTCAGCAAGACTGTACACAAAACTGAGCACGTACTCTCCTGGCAAGCAGAGGCAACTGCTCAACAATTACACCAAGGTGATGTTCAGTCGGCAACCCTTCGAGAGATTAGTTTCCGCATATCGTGATAAGTTCCTTCGCAATCAGACAGATCAATACTACATAAAGTCGATTGCCGGCTTCATTAAATCAAAATTCAGAAAAACCAATGACTCTGAACGACCTCTGACCTTCATTGAGTTTGTCCGCTTTATCTCCCAAGAGAATCCAAAGCACAGCGACATTCATTGGAGACCAATGTCGCTCCTTTGTGACCCGTGCAATATTCGTTTTGATATCATAGGAAAATTTGAGAAGCTGAAACAAGAGTCTAATCGTGTACTTATAGACATTGGGGCTGCTAAAGATTTTCATTACCCTCATATTATAGAACATGCAACAGACACTGATGATGAGGCCACAAAGACATATTTCACAAACCTGACCAGCGACCACCTGCAAGGCCTTGTTAATAGGTATTACCTGGACTTCAAACTGTTCGGCTACCCTGTCTTCTAAAACAAAAGGAGCTTGTAAACAGTAATGGCAGATATCGTTTATGTTTGGAGTCACTGAGCTCAGAATTTTGAATGGTTTATGCCTATGCATATTATTTACCTCTTGAGTTTGCAAGTGATGAAATTTAGTGTGTTTCTGTCGAATCTGCATATTCAATTTGGATAGCTGTACTGAGTCCATGTGTAGTGTTTTGATAGGCAAGTATTGCATGTTCTGGTGTTCTACTGTGGTATATGACGCGAGAGTCCTGGGTTTGACAATTACTCACTCTACCTAAACCTAAAAAGTCCTGTCAGAGTTTGGTTCCTGGAATAAAGTTACTATGTTCACTTAATGCTAAGGTGTTAACAAAGAACAAAAAAAATGACTTTCTCAAATTGCTGGAAAATTAAAGGTCTAATTATTTATGTAGAGACGTTCTGCAAATCTTCCATTATCTAAAGTAGTTTGTTATAGGTGTGGGTCTGATGTTCATATATCCTACTTTAAGTATGCATACAAGATGGAGGAATTTTAACGAGTTTACAATAAAGTGCTACAAAACAGATTTGGCCCTGATTGCGCTAAATCCAAAATCTGTAAACGTGCTTTACTTGTGTTTCAGTTATAGACACATCTGTATATTTAATGTAGATTTTTTAGATTCTCTCCCACATTTTAACATTAAGGATGCGAAAGATTGTTTCTACACTAGTGCATCACAGCCAGTAAGTAAAGGAAAGGTTCAATAGCACCCAATAGCAGCCCGCAGAACCCGCCACAATATATAAAATAGACATTGCGACCGCCGTGGTGGCGGTGGCATCCTTATTCGGACTGCGGGACCACCGGCTTGTAGTTGGGCGGTCCCATTTCCCAATGGATGGCGGTCAGACAGAAGTCCGACCGCCATCCTATTGAGGCCCTTAGTCTTGCCAGTATCTGTTTGGGAGGCTGACCATCTCTATGGGTAAGCTATTCTTCCACAGTACTGAAACGCTGAGCTAGAGACGGAAGATTTTAAGAAACAGTGAACACAACCTAGCAGTTCACATCATGCACCCTCAGGTTATGTCTCTGCCTACAGTGGGTGCCCCATCGATATCAGACCCTCAGTATTTAGTTTTTTTTCTACAGGACAATATAAAAAGTAAGGATAGAGTATGGTAGACTGGCTAACCAAAATCTCAATTAATTATAAGGAATGTTATTAAAATGCATGTGCAGCCCAACTTTTGATATCATTTTGATTGCATAGCACATTTAATTAAGAAAGAAGGGACATGTGGAAAACCTAGGCATTAAGTGGTGTAATATAGGTATCAGGCATGTGGATATACAGATATAAATATATATCCCATATGATATAATGGGAGTTATATTCGGCAGGCAGGATATCCGTCACCGTTGTGACGGAGTAACCCATCCGCCTAAATCTAAATTTAAGGGCCTCATTAGGATGGCGGAGGGACCGCCACCGACAGGCCATCGGTGGCGGTCCTTCCACCATCCGTAATGTCTGACCCGCCCGCCGCATTATAATGGCGGGCGAGTGTGTGGCAGTCGGAAAGACCGACCGGCACGGATCCGACAGGCTCAAGGAGCCCGTCAGTCCATCAGAGGTGGAGTAATGCCTACAATGGTGGCGGTGCCTTCTAAGCACCGCCGTAGGCATTACGATGTTCCTTTCCGCCTGCCCTTTCATGGCGGTGATTCGGCCATGAAAAGGCAGGTAGAAAGGGACATTGGGGGCCAGTAGCAGGCCCCTCTTGCCACCCTGGGCCTCAGTTTTGGGTTTGGGTATCCCTGCACCATGTAGCAAGCACCGCATGGTGACTGCCATGTAGTGCAGTGATATGTTTCAGGTATATCTTATGCACTGCGGGGGGTGCTGAAGCCCGCAGCACCCACCACAATATATAAAATAGACATTGCGACTGCCATGATGGTGGTCGCATCCTTATTCGGACATCGGGACCACCGACTTGCAGTTGGGTGGTCCCTTTTCCCAATGGATGGCGGTCGGACAGAAGTCCGACCACCATCCTAATGAGGCCCTTAGTCTTGCAGGTGTCTGCTGGGAGGCTGACCATCTCTATGGGTAAGCTAACCTTCCACAGTACTGAATTGCT
Source organism: Calotriton arnoldi (assembly GCA_963921515.1). Classification (NCBI taxonomy): domain Eukaryota; kingdom Metazoa; phylum Chordata; class Amphibia; order Caudata; family Salamandridae; genus Calotriton; species Calotriton arnoldi. Next base: position 289,717 of record CAWUFW010007479.1, read on the forward strand.
GAGCTAGATAAGGACGATTTTAAGAAATAGTGAACACAACCTAGCAGTTCACATCATGCACCCTCAGGTTATGTCTCTGCCTACAGTGGGTGGCGCATCTATATCAGGCCCTTAATTTTTAGTTTTTAGTCTACAGGACAATATAAAAAGTAAGGACAGAGTATGATAGACCAGCTAACCAAAATCTCAATTAATTATAAAGAATGTTATTAAAATGCATGTACAGCCCAGCTTTTGATATCAATTTGGTTGCATAGCACATTTAATTAAGAAAGGTAGTTTAAAGCTGGCACATAAATTGCTTGGGATGTTTCTGTGAGGTCAGAGAACAAAACTACATTTTCATGGGAAATAATAAAAGCAGATAAAAAAGACTGGTTTTGGAATCCCTGACTTATATATAACTACTAGTTTTCTTTCACTCTGGTACAGTTGTCTATAGCTCTCTAACTGGGAACACAATTCTTGTAATTGAATGTCAATTAGAATGAAGTACCTTGAGACCATTCAATGAATGCAGTTTTATCATCAGGCAGAATACACACCGAAGTCAGACTGACCAATTCTATTGTTGCATGTATTTACCTGTATGAACAAGCATTGGTAGTTGTTCAATCAGAAAGTGTATCTTCATAAGGAGTGTACAATCTGGTGACACTCCGCCTTTAAACATAAATGATGTATTATCTTTTGGTTCTTTTAGATTTCTGTTGGTATAATACATAGGAATAATGAATATATGTTGAATTATGACCATTTTCATTTCATAAACAAGCTGCAATCTTTGGAAGAAAGAAAATGAAAAAATTCGAAAAGAGTAATTGAAAATATTACTGACACACAAATATTTGGCTCCTCATCCTTACTTTTTTAGATACTAAAAAATATGAAATTATGAGCTTCAGCTATTCACAAGCGTCTGTAAATCTCTTAAGGATAAACCATTGGGAGCTTTATAATGCATGGGATATGGATATTGAGGAACAAAGAAGAGACAGGTTTTATTCTCAGATGCTGAATACCAGCTACTGCATCACTGATGATCTATGGATAACCATTATACAGCAAAACAATTACTTCTCAGAAAATATTGGGAGCCACCAAAACATTTCTGATTGGTGCTTTTTTGATATTGACAGGTGTTGGGCATGTAGTGCCCTTGGTGATGGTCTACTACATCTGATAGATGCATGCAAAAGAGTGAAGCAAATTTGGAGAGTGAGATACAACAGGATCCCATCACGTCTGGGGGTCCAAGTAACAATCTTTAAAACGTTGATTACACTGGGTTATGATGATTAAAAGGATATACTAAAGAACCCTTAGAAATATATCCTATATGGAAGAGCAGTGAGCTCCATAATGAAGACGAATAAATTTTTGACATGTGTTCCTATGCATCACTTGCATACATCACTTTAAATACAAAGAGTGCAGGCTTCATAATTGAGAACATATTTGAACAGCTTATTGAACAATATAAAGATTATGGAAGGCTTGCAGTGATTTGCTCTTGTCTAGCTACTCCCTTGTTTCTTCTACTCCCCCTCACATTTTCCTTGTGTGATTGCCTACATTCACCTTCTCCCCCTTTTTGATGAGTTGATAATGAGAGGTCTACATATAAGAGCATATATAGCATGGGGGATAGCCAATGGATTTACTTTGTGCTCCTGCATACTGTAGTCTAGCAGTTTGATGTAATACTATAGTGTAAAACCTTTTATAATTTTGATGGAAGCTTGATTTTATTTTCTGTAAATTAATTTAGAACTGGCGTATATATTTTTGGGAAAATATAAATATCAAGTTTTAAAAAAGAATGTAGACATTGTGCAGTGACTACCTTTTACCAATGCAGAAACAGTGACCAGAGGAAGGCCATGTTGTAAACCAAGAGACAGGTTTGTACCATATGCAGAGAATAATTATGAGAATACATTCATGGGCAAAAATATTTCCCAGAGTAGGTGAGTTCAATAGTTGCTCTTGCTGGAGGGTTGGGGTGGGAGGCCTGAAGATATGAAAGTTGTAAGGCACTTAAAACTAAATTCGATCTGTGTATTTATCACCAGATCTTCTTTGTGACCATTGGTGACAAGTGCATAATATTTTAAAGTGGCAGGAAGTTGTATTGGTTATGTTTGCATATCAATATTTCAGAGCCAACAACGCCATAAATGTTAGTAACTCACTATTGACTCTCTTACCCTATATAATTTGATTCTCATGTATATTTTTCCATTTCAATCCCAGACATATTATGAAATTAAGACATTCTGATCAGCTATATTTGATTATAATATAATGTACAATAAAATGTGCAGAACACAACTGTAGACCTGCCAGTCCCTGCTTTCCTCTTGTGGGATGTCTGCACGGAGTTTAGTGTTGCTAACATCTAAAAGTGATGCTCCCCTGGGCCTTAACCTAGCCTTCCCAGAAAATGTTAGCAATACAGTTTCTCAGTCATGGCCATGGCTATATACATTCAGACATTCAGATCTGCTTGTAAATCATTTTAGGAGCTTTGTGGAATTACAATCGTCATATTCAATTCCCAAGAAACGCTTCTCAACAATGTTGTTCTTCTGAAAGATCAGATATCTACATATGTTTACCTGGGGATTAGGTCAATTAAGAATTATTATGCATTAATGGAAAAGTGGTGACTTCCAGTATCAATAAATGATTACATGATCTGGGCTCAGAAATAATGCTTTAAATATGACTGGCACACCCATTTATTCAATTCAAATCTTGGACACTGCCAACTTCATTTGCAGCAATTTTACAGCCTGTTTCAGACGTGTCTAGCTCTTTAGGAATTTAGTAAATCTGAGTACTTTGATAAGGCCATGTGGCCAAAGTGTGGGGGTGCTATTCAAATGCACAAGCATGTGCAACTTATCCCTTTTTGATCAGTTTCTGGGGAGTTGCATTTGGAAAAATGGGTCAAATATATAACCTGGTATTAAATCCATTTAACTTGGCTGTAATACTTGGTTTCAACAAAAAGGGTAAGACTTTCTTTATTTGGGTGGGTGATAACTGTTCCGCTGTGTTAATGGTATACTCATTAGGAAGTAAATGGAAGTAATTGATGATTCCTGAACATTCCAGTGGGCAAAGGCCAGAGTGATATGATCATCTCAATGTTGCTACAGGAGAGGAGATCACTTTGCTCCTCTGGATTCTGTTGAGCCTCTGGACTTCCAGCAGTTCAGTGAAGAGACTTGTTAAGTACAGGTGTTGGAGGATTATTAAAGTTCAAGAATTGTTTATCCAACTGTCTGACAGGAAATTGTGAGTACCCACAGAAAAGAAATACAAACTGTGAACGACTGTACACAACTCCAGAGAAGCTAGATATTAATACAGTCCTCTGTGACATACACTGTAAACACACTACATGTTGATACACCTCACCCTTTCCTCCAGTTTTTCAATGGCACACTTTTTTCAAGTCTGCGGAACACACAGTGGAAATTCTCTTTTGAACGATTAACTCCCTTTATTACTTTTCCACTTGGAGGTCTCTTGTTATTGCCACAATTACTACAGTTATCTAAATTATTATCACCAAGCATGCACTTTAGGCTCTTCACCAACGTACTTATGTTAGATATGTTTCCATCACTCCTTTCAGTAACTTTGAAACAGACTATTTTCACTAGCTGCAGACTTGAATATCTTGATAATCTTCTTACCATCGTTCTTGTCAACTTTAAACTGACACAGTGACCTGAAACAAACTCCATTTCATTTTTAGAAAGCTCCATGCTCCAAATTCTAGCCACTCTTTTTCTTACTTTGTTTCTGGTAGCATCTAGCTTTATTTCAAAACTGTGCACTCTAATTTCCCCTCATCATGTCATAAGGATTTCTAGAATCCGCTTCATGGGTGGTGGTATGATATTCCCACATTTTATTTCTCACTGCCTCTCTTCAATCACTTCCTTCCCACAAAGTTAATTGAATATATTCCTCAAGCACAGATGCCCATTAAGAAACCAACCATTGATTTGCAGATACTATACTGATGACCGAATGTGTTTCACACCCTCTTTTTCAGGAATTCGGTGTTTACCCAGCACCACATTGTACACCATTATATGTTATCAATTATCTTTGTAAACAACTCCTTCAAAAAGTAATTTGTGAATATATTTTCATCAAAGTATTCTTCTTAGGGATATATTGGAGATAGCCTAGTTCATGATAGAGGACAATATTTGTGTTTTGTTTCTTTAACTCTGTGTTTTGTGATGTGCATTGTGTATTTGAATTGCTTGTATTGCTTTTTATGTGTGGTTGAAATAAACTCATCTGATGGATTTTGGAATCAGTATGGTTCGCAAACTTAATCTCTGGCCTCTGTCATTAATAGTCTACTACGACCACTACATAAATAGGACACCCTTGCAGCATACTAAATTGACTCACAATGTCCAATGCTCTCATCTCCCAAAGTACGCTTATCGGATTATGTACAACATAAGAAGCATACACCACTGTAGGGTATTTGGCCAAAATATTGATTTAGAAATATCGGGCTACAGAAATATCGAGTTTTAAATATCGTGACATAAATATCATGATGCAGAAATATCATTGACAAGAATATCAAGGTAAGTAATATCATTTTCAAGAATATCTGTGTTGTTAATATCATTTTCAACAATATAGTTGTAAAAAATATAGTTTTTTAATTATCTTTATGTGTTTTAGTTCATATATTAGCTTTCTATGTTAAATATTGTTTGTCATTTTAAATAATTTATCATTTTTACTTTAATTGTTAATAGTAATTTATAATGTCAGGTTGCGAGGTTTGTAGGGGTACAGTGTGGAAAGTTAATTAACTATTATTCATTTATTACTAATTATTTAATTGATTATCAATTAAGTAAATTGTGTGATTAATATATTTTTTAAGTTATATTTTAGTAGCGGGTTGTTGGATTTGTAGGGGTATATGATGGGAAGTAAATTAAGTAATAAATAATGAATTATTAATTTATTATAAATTATTTAATTGATTAACAATTATGTTAACTGTTTAATAATTATACTTTTTATGTTATATGTTAGGTGTGGGCTGTTGTGTTTGTAGGAGCATAGGGAGGGAAGTTATTTAAGTAATAATGAATTAACAATTAAATATTCATTTATTATTAATTCTTTAATTGATTATTTAATATGTTAATTGTGTTATACTTCTTTATTTTAGTTATGTTTTATGTGTGTGCGGCTAGGTTTGTGGGGCCATAGTGTGGCAACTTAATAAATAATAAACCAATAAAAAAATAATTTAAAATCATTTATTAAAATGTTTAATAATCATGTAAATTGCTTAATTGTTTTTTTATTTTATATCTATAATTTTTATGTTAAGAGTTTTATATTTCTGGTCAACTAATAGGGTTAATTAAATAGGTGTTTGAAGTGAAGGACTTTCCCTACTGCTGCACAGACTGGATTGGGAATAGTAAATATTAACCCTCAGGAGTCCAACACTTTCCTTACTTTTGCACACACTGTGGTGGGAATAGTAAATTTACCCCCTCCAAAGCCCAATGCTTTAATTACTGTAGCACAGACTAGAGTTGGAATAGTAAATTTGACCTCTTTGAAGTCCAACACCTTCCCTACTCTTTCACAGACTGGAGTGGGAACAGTAAACTTAACCCCTCTGATGTCCAACACTATTCCTACTGTTGCACAGGCTGGGGGTGTGGGGGATAGTACATTTTACCCCTTTGAATTCCAATGCTTTCTCTACTGTTGCACAGACTGGATTGGGAATAGTAAATGTTACCCTTCCAAAGTTCAACGCTTTTTCTACTGTTGCACAGACTGGAGTAGGAATAGTACATTTTGCTCTTCCAAAGTCCAATGCTTTCCATAATGTTGCACAGACTGGACGGGAATAGTGAATGTTTTGTTTTCTGATTTGAATACTTATTTTTAAAAATGTTCAAATATATATATCCCCACTATCCTCTGCAGTGTATCACTCCATGCACATGATTCAATTACTAATCTTTCTTCCTCATTATGTTCCATATTTGCCTCCAGAAGTATGCAGATAATAATCTCCTAGTAGCACTCATTTTGCAGTGCCCCTCATAAACAAATATCATAACCTTCTTCCTTAAATGCATCAGAACTAGCAAAGATTCACACCACACCACAACTTTCCACTTCTAGTTAATTTTCAGCTAACCAAACATATGAAAACACATCACCGTCAAATTGTTGTGTGCCAGCTCATTATATTTTCATAAACAGCATTTCTCTTCTTAATAGTTTATCTCTTTCTATTTCCTTTCCCAGTTTGTCTTAAGAGGTTTCCCTGGAGGTGACTCCTTAACTTGTGCTACTATGCACTCCTTCTTCAATAACACAACTTCAATATTCCTTCAGGCATCCTCCAGGTATTTTAGATATGTGGCACAACTTTACCAGATTTCCTATTCCTAGCATATATTACAGCATATGCGCCTGTCTTGTTATTCTCCCTATATTGCTTTATGATTTACACGCTACCAAGACCTCCTTCCCTCCTGTCACTTGCATACCCATCACACCAGTTCCAACATTGCCATCAAATTTCCCTACTATTGTTTTGTAGTTGGTGTCAAAAGGTTTCAAAGCAGAAGCAGCACTCTTCTTCTTTAGAATCACAGTTTTTCACACCCTTTTGCACCATCGGAATTTATCTGATTTCTATAACACCCATCTCATCTTTATGTTTTTAAAAAAAATATGTTCTAAGCCTTGAGTAATACTCCACCATCTAAAAAGAAGAATCACAATTTACATTTAACCTTTGGGGACAGGGCTCTTTCAATGGCCTTCACCAAACTTCCATAGGGAGATAGCCCTCTTAGCTGATGTGGTACCCCAGGTAATCTATATCACTTACACATATGTTGTGTTTTTACTACTTTATAGACATTACACAATCTCTCCATTTTTTTTTTCAAATTTGTATATTTAATTTAACAATTTTATGTAGAGCATGTTCACCGAATGGTATAGTTTTGCTTTATTTAGCAACAGTAATTACAATATGCGGTCATACAATGAAATTAATATGAACAAACAAGAGGGACTAGAGGGAAAGAGTTGATGGAGGTGTTTTGATTAGAGGAGGGGAAAGCTAGGGAGCATCAACAAGATTGAATGCAACATAAGGGACAACATAGGAGGCAGTGGTGCTGGAACAGTTTCACAGTGGGGGTGCTACTATCAATGTTGCATCACTGAAGTCATAGGATTGTGAAAAATCCAAGCATCCCGCAAAGAACAAGCAAAGCAAATGGGCCATGCCTATTCAGCAGGAGAGTGGTAAGTGTGTGGTATATAGTTGATGGTGCATTTTCCAGCACACTGTTGCAAATATATTACTAAAGCATGGCGTGGTAGCACACTGTCATTTACAGAAAGCACATTTGCCGCTGAATTTGCAACACAATTGCACTGACATGCACTTATCAAATTCAAACGATAATGTGTGAAAATCAGGTTTGAGCAAATATTTATCATTTTCACATCACCAAGTAAACTGTCTCGAATTCTTTTGATACTACTAAATTCTTTGTTTTAATAAAAATGGGCTTCATTTGCACTTCCCTAACTGCTGATATGTTTTCAAATATTTGCACTGTAACAAATTGACATCTTGCCGCCTTTCCTTTCACAACAACAACACATCAAGATTGTCAGATAGTTCACTTTACAAAATCATCTAACTTTGCAGTCAGAAAAAGAAAAGTAAACACCAATCTACATGTTAGAAGAATAAGCAGCAATTTGTCAGAAGAATTAGCCTGACGATTGAACACTGTCTTTGAACTGACAGCAAATGTAACAAGATAAAATCAAAATTTAGAGGAATCAATTATTGCTTATTCGCCTTCTGAACTTCCGCATGTTCATTTTGGGGGTGCTGCAGCACCTCTGGACCTCTACTTCCAGCACCTATGATAGGAGGAGGTGACAAGAGGAGCAAGGGAAGAGAGAGAGGGGAAGGCCATGAAGGTGGAGCAGGGTTTTCGCAAAATAAAACCTGCCCGAATTGAACCCTCGGTAACGTTTACTAACTGTGTGCGGTGAAAAACTAATGTGGAAAAGAGCCTAACAATGAGGGAAAATGCTATTGCGCAAGCGCGTACTAAAGCACTGAAGTAGGCCGCAAAATGCTTCTTGTCATGACAAAAATAAAAGACTAATGCTGCTTTTGTGCACATTATTAATGTTCCCTAGAAAAACAATACTAACGTGGGTTGCGCATGGATAAATGCAATATGGGGTGGATGCGTATTGAAAAACATTATAAGTGATTAATAATGCCTGTGTTTGTTTTTCATAGAAGCATGGTTTTCTGTTCTGCAGGAAAACACGGGGTTAATGTGAATTAATGAAATTCTGCAAAATAACACTGAGCAAGATGATGGCAGTGGAAGACAAGTGTCCTTTGCCAGTCCTGTGTGCCTGCCAAGCGACAACTGATAGAAACGAAATTTTCCTTGAGTGAAAGAACACTTCCTTTACCATGCGGCGCAAACGGATAAATGAGACACATAATTTGCTACATGATTTGGATGAAGGAAATGAATGTTATGACAGAGGCTCGAATTTGTATTTCCTGGAGTGGAAGTAGATATGCAGAATAAATGAACAATGAAGAAGATGAGTAAGGGACATGACGAGAGTGGTGTGACAATACACCCCCTTCCATAACCAATCATGTGTAGAGAAATCCTCTGTTCTGACACAAATGTGGGTTGGACATTTGGGTTTTAGGGTATAATTGAGGTTCCAGGTGGGAGGGGTTTAGGAGCTTTGTTGGAGAGTTTGTTGGTGTTAGTTGGTGTCTTACTTACTTGCGTGAGGAGAGGCCTTGTTTGCTCTCTCCTATTCTTGAGCTGGCTGTTCCTGTCTTCTGATTCCTGACTTAGTCTTTGCCTCTTTAACTCTTCTTGAGGGGCCTTACTGCTCTCATGGCCAGAGAGTAGTTTTCCTATTCTATTGGGTTAGCATAGACAGAAAACTGAATTTGCATAATCATTTGCAAATGTATTTTGTCTCTGAACCTTTTGTCTCTTCGCCTTTCCACTCCTTTATGCATTGTCATTGATGAGATGTTTGTTCGATCATATTTCTCTAATGTTTTTGCTCCGTGATGATCTGTGATTTGTACTGTATTTTGGTATTGATGAGCATTTATTTCACATTATTTTAGATAAACATTATAAATATACAAATGTGTCTGTCTTTATTAGAGGTGTTTTCTTAGTTTATGATTTATTCAAGAAACAAGTATTGGTTTGCCAAACCCTGTCAACTATATAAAGATTGCATCGCCACAATTGGTATAATAGAAATGAAGACACAAATTGGATTTTGGCAATTTTGGTAATTTGTTTTGGAAATTCATTAATCACAGCATGAAGGGGCTTGTGGGTAATGAAATTGGGCCTAGTTTGTGGAAAATTATTAGTCCCAGATCGCTGAATCAAAGGGAAGGAAAGGGTTAGCGAGAGGAGAGAGGAAGAGGGCAGGGGAGCTTGGGGAAGGAGGGAAGGTCGAGTGAGGGAAGGACCGGAGAATGAGGGAAGACTGGGGTGACAGAAGGGCTGGGGGTGGATTAAGAGAAGAGGGCAGAGGTGGGAGTGTTAGGACAGAAAGTCGTTTTCTCTCCATGAAGTAAAATGTCATCTTTAAAGTGCGACACATTTTTCACTTCTTTGAACAGTTCATGCACTGTGTTTGGAACACTACAGAAAGGGAAGCATGGTTACATATGCCATCAATTTCATATCCGGTTGGTTTAAAGTCAGGGCTCCAAACAATGGTAACAATTCTTCACTAATCAAGGAATGCCTAGACCTGAGTCTGATAACCTCAGACCATTTTTCCTCTTCAATTTGCAAGTTACAATAAGTCCCATGCATTGCATTCACTTGTAGTAAATATTCTTCAAGGATTCCCACATAGTTACGTATTCACCCCTCTCCAACCACTATTGTCCTGTGCGACTCATGTACTTTGTCCCTTGCAAAGCTATGCAAAATGGCTGTTCTGTCTACACTCCTCCCAAAATTGGAAAATGGCTGGGGATGTTTATGGGTAGCAATATGCCTCTTCCCTCCAAAATTGTAAAAAAAAAAATTCATTTAGTATTATACTTGACAAACCTCCTTACCACTATTCTTGTTTTTCTCCATACTCCTGTATCTTTTTTCTTGCATTGTTTTATTATTATTTCTTTTAACCATTTGCTTCCATAAACTTTCAGTGTGAAAGGATTGGTAGTTACAAATCAAAACTACTGTTTCCGTTGTGTGTGGTATCATAGACACAAATAATGCATTTCTACTTTTATCTGGAATGTGTGGATGTGGACACTCCATAAAAAATAGCAACTGCCTTCCAATAAAATTCACATTTTTGAACCAGCATTTGTCCATTTCACCTGAATGAGGAATAACCCTACTTTTAATACATTCAGGCTATTTTACTTCCTACTGTGAACAACATAGTTGGTTATTGCAAGAAATGCATGAACTTCTAATTGGTCATTTAGTGCTATGTTAATTTACAAGCAATGTGACAAAAAATGTTTCTTCTGGAACTAGAACTAGAATGAGCTACAGTGGGCTTATTCATTCAGGTTAACAATTGGGCACTGGACACAAGGGGAGGATACACTCCTCTCCTATATGTCGGCAGTTTACAACCCAGAGAAACTTTGGATATTTGTTTTAACTAACAGCTGACAAAATGGCGGCTAGAGCAGGCCTGTACCTACAGCTGAGGATGTGGCAGGGCTAATCACCTTTCTACCGCTAAGCTGGAAGCCCCGAAGCAGCATGAAAACGTACTGGTGCCCCCCCTGCCCAGGGGCTTGGAGGACCAAGTGGAGTGTTCTGAAGGGGGACTGCCTGCCAGCGAGTGGATCAGCCAGAACTGTGAAGGCCTCCTGGCCCTGCCTGAAGTGAGGTGTGGAGGCCGCAGAATGAGTAGGCCGCACAGGGAGGAAGTGGGCAGAGGACTGGCCCTTATTTCCCCAGTTAACACACAGCTGCATAGTGAAGCCTTTGATCCAATAAAGGACAACCAAGTGGGATGCTTGACATCAGGTGGGCCCACTGTGGTGATACTTTGGCCTGTGGAACTCACGCAGGAACATTAGCCCACAGGACACGAGCCCGGAGAGACCTTTTGGCGGCCTGAATGGACAGGGTGAGCCCAGATACCTCCTGTGAGCCCCTTGCCCCTGCTTTCCTTTCTCTTTTCCTTCTCCATCCTGCCCTACAGTCGACTCTCCTGCTGAACCCAGCTTGGGGAATACAAACTCTGCTGAAAGCGGTGAAGAAGCTGGTCCATGAACTGCCCAGGAGAAGGGTGCCCTGTGTACCATGTGCTGCACTAAACCAGCGAAAGACACAGCAGTGGGGGAGCGAGTGGGACTGTATGGTGAACTGCAAGGTGTGGGAGGCATCAGTTGGTGTGATCCCTCAGACAAATTAGACTTGATCTTGAATGCTGTGAATGCATCCTGAGAAATACTGGAGGGCAAGAGTGACAAAGTCTCGGTGGCACTGGGTATCCTCCACAACAACCATCAAAAATTGTTGGACACGGTGAAGCGCAATGAGGAGGCCATCTGGGAGGTTGGCCCAACCGTCAGGGGACTGCAGGAAAGAATGTCCGAATTGATCTGATGAGCTCATATATTGGACCACAGGGCCAAAGATGCAGAGGGGCGAAGCTGCCACAACAATATCAGGGTGGTTGGACTACCCACAAAGGTGCAAGGTGCAGACATGGTCACCTTCATGGAGACCTGGCTGACCAAGGAGGTTGCCCCCTAGGGTTTGTCATCATTCTTTCCACTGGAAAGTGCACATAGGGTCCTGGCGAAGCTACCTCTCCCTGGGGTGCCGCCTCGTCTAGTGGTAGTGCGCCTGCTGCATTATTGAAACACCGACCATATCCTGCAGAATGCCCGGTGGCGGGAGACGTCCATCTGGAGACTGCTTCTGTTGCCATCTTCCCGGACTACACCATGGTGGTCCAACAACAACGGGCCTCTTTTCTTGCAGTCAAGAATGAACTGCGGGAAGCTGGCATATATTATCTGCTTCTATTCCCAGAGCAACTCAAGGTCATTGTGGATGACCTTGCTGTGTTCTTCAGCAACCTGACTTAAGCCTGGAATTGGCTCAAGAGATATAAATCAGAAACGGATGAGGGACAAGGGCTTGGACCGCCACGACCGAAGCACTGCTGCCAAGGTGTCACGAGGTAGCTCACAATGCGCACCCAACTGAATGACAAACAAAGCAGGAGAGAGTGGCAGCGATCGACACGCCCATCATCTTAAGGACATTATCGATGCAAGACTCTGAGGGGCACCGCACCGACTAATCACTTGAGAGCCTGGACTCTGATAATAAACCTGAGGACCTAACCCTTGGCCCACAAATAACTCCCTGGCCTGCTGATGATCTACACTGGTAGAAATTAGCTGATCCTGCCTGCTGGGCGGCTTCAGTATGGGTAAGACCTCTCTGTGCTCCTCTGTGGGCTGAGACGCTGCGATTGCTTGCCACCATGACATTGCTTTCTGAGACGAGGCGGACTGGGTACTGATGAGTGGATTCTTAAAAGATCAGTTTGTAAGAGGATTGGAGACGGGAAAGGCCTCTTAAGTAGTTGTTGTGGCAGCATTCTCTCACAAGAATCTCTCCTAAACTAACATGGTTTTAGGTGTTTGATGTGTACACCTTTTTAGTATTTCATGTTTTGGACAAAGGGCTGTTGCAACTCTGACCTGGGGTTGGGGATTTGGGGACAGTTGTATTGTTCATACCTAGTTTTGGTATAAAAATTTATCTAATGTACACTTTCTAATGTATTGGGGCACCAGGCTTCAGTGGGGTAGGTTACTTGTGGGGTGGGGTGGGGGGAGGGAGCGCCGCTCGGGGCTTGGAGGTAGTAAGAGAGAGTGGACAACCCATACAACATGACGGGGAAGGTGCTGAATTACTCCTTTCTCAGCTCAAATGTCCAGGGGTTGTGATCCTTTACCTAACACTACAAGATCTTGTCCTTCCTGAGATGCAATTAGGTGAATGTGGCCTTTCTCCAGGAGTCTCACCTAGTGGGAGCAGAAGAGAACAAATTACAAAGGAGTGGAGGGAACAGATTTATGCCACAGGGTACTCTGCATTTACCTGGGGACATTGATTTGGGTTAGACCTGAGATTCCCTTGGACATTGCGGAGACGCTCATTGATAATGAAGGCCATTATGTTGTTGTACCAGGGAGCCTCAACAGGCTCCAGATAATGATTGGCAGTGTCTATGTCCCAAATGTGTGACAGGCACACTATTTTGAGACCCTCACATGCATTTTCTCACATGACCCTGACACACCAACATTACTAGGGGGTGATTATAACTTGCTGACACTCCACTTGCCAGGTCTCCCCCCCCCCAGTGGATTTCCCAGCAGGGTGACTAGTGCTGAGCTTCAGGGACTGGTTGGGCATTTGGACCTACATGATGTGTGGATATTGAGGACTATGAGGCAAAAGTAGTACTCCTTCCACTCCATGGTATATACCGTACACAGTATAAAATAGTGTGCTGTTTGGGGATCACTGTGCAGGTTACACATACACATGCTCTCCGACCATAATGTACTGCTTGTGAATGTCCAGTGGGGTAGGCATGTAGAGCCCATTCCCACCTGGAGAATCTCACCCAACCATTTACATAAACCCATATTTAGGGATTCCCAGGGAGGAATCATAGCTGACTACTTTCACACAAACTCACACACAGAATCTCACATCAATATTAAATGGGATGCTTTTAATGTTATGATCAGGGGTTACTGCCTTAATCAATTAGTGGGGGTTGAGAGATCGCTCTGACCTGACCTGTCCACCCTGGAAGACAACATCCGTTGACTTGGAAGGAAAGTCCATGATCACTTGTGGGTCCTCCTGCCAGCCCTGAGGGAGGAATGGGGAAAACACACTGTCATGCTGGAGAGGCTCCAGGCCCGGACTACTCATCGCTCATACTGAGGCGGGGCGGCAGGCAGACTGTTATCGTGGTTGGCCCGCTCAGAGGATAGGGGCGCTCCATCACTCACCTTGCAATCTTCATAGGACACTATGGGTAGTTATATGGGGAGCATGACCCCATGCCAGTGGAGACACTAGACACCTTCCTTGCCAGTGCAAAGTTGCTGTGATTGAGGAAGACCGATCCATGCTTGGAGATCCCATTACCAAACGCGAGATTAGGGAAGTCATTAAGGGAGGGCAGAAGGTAAGACCACCAGGACGGACAACCTGCCAGTCGGGTTTTACCAGACCTACGCCTTCCATATAGTCCCGAAATTGTCTGAACGATAGGCCAATGCATTGTACTCCGGGTTCCTTCCTAGCACGACCGGAGAGACCCTCATAGTATCTATCCCTAAATCATCGTGAGAGATACCACGAGTGTGACAGCCTACCGGCCTCTGTCTATGTTGAACTTAGATTATAAATCCTCAGCAAGGTCCTGGCTTGCCAGTTGCAGCCCCATCTTCATGCTTTGGTACAAGAGGATCAGAATGTTTTTTTCGCAAACATAACACCTCTTATTACATAAGGCACTTATACCACATTTTTGAGGAGACTTCCCTGGCCCGGTCCCCTGAAGCAGTGGTCTTACCTGTAAACATTCAAAAAGCATTCAACACCCTGCGGTGGGATTACTTACAGACGGGTCACTTTAAGATATGCAGGTATGTTGGCGCAAGTACGTATGGGTCGCTGCATCTCAGACCCCTTCGCAATTTACAGTGGTAGCAGGCAGGGTTGTACTCTCTAGCCCATGCTCTTTGAGCTGGTGGTCAAACCGTTGACCAACGTACTGCGCATAGAGGGACGCAACAAGGGGCTCTGCTGCATGACAGAGCTAGTGATCTCGCTTTATGCAGACGACATGCTCCTATATTTGAGAGAGGCCAGAACGGGACAACTGTGGTGTGCTGCCTAGCTGGGGGATCTTGGGGGGGGTCTATGCACTGTGAAGTAACTGGCAGAAGTTTTGTGCATTCCCGGTGTCACTGGACCTGACAGAGCCCCCCCGCCCCCCAGTATGGCGCCTGGGGATCAAATGGGAGCCCAGAGTTTTTAAATATTTGGGGATTAAGGTGGATACTGATGCAGACACAAATGATAGTAACCTGAGTGGAACAATGCACGGCGTGAGGTGCAACATAGCCTTCTGGAGGACACTTTAGCTCCCCATCAGGCTAGAAAAGAGCTGACAATGATGGTCATCTTGCCCAGAGCTGTCTACTACTCTGCAAACCTCCTGGTCTGGATCCCAGGGGCCTGGTTTAGATCCCTGAATGCACTATTCCATGAATTGATATGGGATGGGCAGCTCAACCTTCTGTCAGTACTTCAGAGGCCCACAACTAAGGAAGGCTTGCGAGTCCCTGTTTATGAATTGTACTACTTTGCTGTGCAGCTGTGTAGCTTTAGTGGCTTGCCCGATGTCTGGTGGAACTTGGTCTAGCTGAACTAGGGAAATTCGGAGAAGCACGCAGGGAGTGAGCGTTAATGGCTATGGTAATGGGGGTTAACATCGCTGACTAGGAAACTGAAACTTCTCTATATTGCTCACTGATGCTGGAGAGGGTAACTCCATCACGTTGGGCCAACCCCGCTGTATGCCCTGGTTACCCAGCTAGTGTGCCTGCCTTCTACCGGAGAGGCTCTTTACGGCTCGATAACTGAATGCCTGGACCACCGCGGATACAGTGTTGCTGGGGGAATGCTACTTCGAGGGCACCTTCTGAATACTAGAAGAGCTGATTGTGGAAAATGACCTCCTGGGCATCCAATTGTTAACTTATGGAGTGTTGGCCTAGCAGTGCAGCAACTTTTTGAAGAAGCTCTTACCCATGCCTTGCAGACATTGTTGACCTTCAGACACAGGTGCAGTCTAATAACCTGGTTATACAAAATGATGATTGCTATGCTGGTGGACAGCCTACCGGCTCTGCTGGGTGGATGGGTAGTCATCATTGGCAGATTTTTCACTGTGAAGGAGTCGGAGCAGTCTCTAGAATGCTCATATAGTTTTACCCGCAACACACGGTTTAAATTTAAATGCTTCAATTACCTGCACTGTGCATATTTCACGCCCCACAGATTGAATGCTAGTTGCACACTACTGATCTGAGCCTAGATGCACCCTCGCTGATGCCGAATTTCTCCGCATTGTTTGGGACTGCTGTTAGTGGGGTACTTCTGGTTACAGGTCACTGCAGATTTAGAGTGCACTCTGAACAGACACCAGTTGTACAAGGTGGAGGTCTGCCTACTTGGCTGGTATTGCAGACGACCTGAAAGGAAAGTAAGTAGCAGATTTTTGGACTTTCCCTGGTTTTGGCTCAAAGGGATGTAGCACTACAATGGAAGTCTCCGACAGGACCACCACACATTAGGTGGAAGGCAGCGGCTGAGACTGGCCGAGAGAGCAGCCTTGCATGCGGAGGAATATAGAGGCCTCCGGGTGCAACCCCTGGCTGGAAAATGGATGGAAGCAGTGAACAGCATTCCAGACCTGGATCAGGGATAGTTACACAGAGCAAACTGCGGCTCTCCGGGTGGCAGGCTCTGTGACCCTGTTGCTCCAACTGCCTTGGCAGCTTGTGGAGTGGCCTGCTTCGCACCATCCAGAACCAAACACACCTCATTGACCCGCACCTGGACATACACATCACGCTCCATATCTACTGCGTTTTTGGCCAAAGCTGGACATTTTCTAAGATTCACACTTTGAATTACCTTCTCACACTTAGGGCCTCAGTATGATGTTGGTCGGAAAGCCCCCGCCCGACAGTCGGAATTTCCTAGACCGCGTCGGAACCCTTTCGACTGACTGGGTCAGTTTACAATCCGCCTGACCGATTACGATGTTCGCGGTCGGAAAATAAACTGCGCGGTCATTCCGAATCGGTTCCATCTGGCTCTCAGAGTGTCCGTGTCGGTCAGAACCGCATCGTGCACCTCTAAGAACAGCATTTCGACCGACCGATTACAGTGTCGATTTCCAACAGCCTTTCTGAGTCAGCCTGTTCAACATGAAAAGGCTGTTAGAAAGTGACTATGAGGGCCCCTAGCAGGGCCCCCTTCATCCTGCGGCCTCCAGTTGGGGGCCCAGGGGGTACCTAAGGGACCCCCCTTTAACACCCTGCACTGTGTGGCAGGCACCGTGGGGTGCCTACGACAGGGTGCAGGGTTTTACACACACCCCCCATTTCCCCATAAGAGCCTGTGTTGTCAGGCGGAACACAGGCCCCCATAGGGAACAATGGGACTCTGACCGAACAGTGTTCAGTCGCATAGTAATTGGTCGGGCGGAACCGCCGACCGCAAGTCGGTCGATTACCGAATCAGAGACGGTGTCCGACATCGTAATGAGGCTCTAATTATATTTTGTTTTGTGTTGCGCTCAACCCAAATTATGTTCCATAAGGGCTGTTCTATTATTGCATGGTCCATATGGACCCAGTTCTTTTCTGATTCTGCCTTGGACCATTCAGTTATAATTTTCAGTTTGGCCGTAGCACAATAATGGGGAACGCTAGGCAGAGCAAATTCACCATTGTTGCTAGCTTGGATGAGAAGCTTCTGAGGGACCCTGGGGCTTTTTCCTTCCACAGAAATTGGAAAAGAAGCTTTTGCATGTGATTTAAGTAAGGTCTATCTACCCAGAACGGAAGCGTCTGAAACAAATATATAGTCTTGGGAGGGCATTCATTTTAATATTGTTGATTCTTTCTATCCAAGAATTTATCAGTTGCCTATAAGCATGTAAGTACTGTTTGATTTCAGCTATCTTTGGGAGAAAGAGTAATCTTTACCCCATAGGTATTTATGTACTTCTTGGCCCAGCGGAATCGGAGTGGTTGTTCTAATACTCACCCTCAAGGTTAGATTAAGAGCCTCTGACTTCTTATAATTTATCTTATAGCCAGAGACTTATTCAAAATATTTAAGGAGATCGATCACTCCCAGGAGAGTCGAGCATGGGGAAAACAATATATAAATAGCACTGGCAAAGCCAATAGGCCTTGGCAATCTGATAGCTATAGGTGTTGTTAATGTTAATGTGCTTTAGCTGTGTGCTATACATCGAATCACCACTACGCCTGCGTTTGTGTACGTCACTGATGAAATTGACATACAGGTTGTCAGCAGACAAGAGGCACTTACTTAATTGGTACCAAGATGTGGTGAAGTTAAGATTGAGATGGCCTGGTAGAATGGGTATGCACCAGTGCTGAGGTCAATGGTGATCACTGGGCTGAGAACACTGCGGGAAAAAACCATATCATAAGCCTCAGAGTGAACATAAGTGGTTGAAAAATTGAAGGGGTACCTGGACCTTCAACTTACTGAGTATTAATTGTACATAACACAAGGGATGTATGTGCTGATGTATCACAAGATACATCTGGGTTTAAAAGGAGTTTAAAAGAAGAAACAAGCATTTGCAATGCAATAGGTCTCGCATTAGTGAATGTTTGAGCTATTGGTATTGTAAATGATAAAGTTTGTTAGATTTTATTTTTATTAAAAATATCCCAGCAGTAGCATAAGGAAAAAAAAAAGAAAATCCACGAAGCAAGGAAAGGCTGTTACTAGGTCTCCCTGTAGAGTTGTAAAGGGACCTCTATTAGCCGCATAAGGTATTTCACACTTAATGCAACTATAAAAAGAATATTGCAGCTGAGCATACGTTTTCATTTGTTTTGATTGGAAGTGAGATGCTAAATAAACAACACTGGTGCATTTTTAAAACTCAAGCTAACAAAAATCTAATTTCCAATAAAAACAAGTGTAAAGGTATGTTTAGCTGCAACATGTGCTATGGGGCCCCTGAGTTTTCTGGAGAGAGAGGACACCTGCATTGCAGAGCTGATGGGGCCTTTGTTACTTACCATGCTCAGGGTCTGTGCTGATAAATGTGTTCCTCACTCTCCTCTCAGAACAGACCAGTTTGTTCCAGTAAATGACACTTAATTAGTATCCCTGTATTGTTGCGTGGTGAAAACTGGACTTATTACAGTGTTAATTCCAGTTCAAGGATTTTTTAAGTCCCATGCAAAATTACATTTTGCCCTGTGGGAACTCAGACGCATTTTAAGCCATTAGTTTTAGTTTGATCTTCTCATGTGGCATCTTGCTTTGGGGCTTTATTGCATAGAGGCCCTGTAAAGTAGGGCAAGTCCTGGCTCTAGGACAAGGTTCAGAGGCGCTGACCGACAGGAGAGTAAGTGGGGAAGAGGCCTTTGAAAACAGCTCAGTAATGACCCGATGCTATGAAAGCCATTCCGGGCTTCTTTTAGCAAATTTAAGTGTAGACAAGTGGGATGCGCATCCATACTTATAATGGGAAAAGCAAGGCTACAAAACTATAGCCCCGAATCTTATCAGCTATAAGCAAGGTCAGGGGAAGGTGACCTTTGTGATGTAGGTCGAGTAAGCAGTTGTTTGCAATGAAAGTTCCTTTGGAGTGACAAGTCCGGACTCACCATTTTATGCAGCATACTTCTTTATTCGATTAGTTGTATGTACACTTCAAGGCAAAGAAGTAGATTTAAGTAGGTGGTTAGGGCATCCAGTCCTGCCAAGTACCACGCATCAGGCGTGATACTAACGCATTTCAGTGTGGTGATCCGCATCACGCACTGAAATGCCTTGTCACGCATAATAGGTTGATAGCGCCTTGGCTGTCAAGCCGGCTGCTATACTGACTAGACTAAGCTGGAGTGGCTGGCAGCGCACCGTGGTGTGCTCGCTGCTCACGACACTGGGCTTCTTGGGGGATGGCTTAGCTAGAAGCTGCTTGTGCTAAAATGTATCAATAGAGACGTTATGATTTCCCGCACGGCGCGCATTGCAATTTGACTGACGTCATAGGCGCCGGTCGGCGCGACGTTACATCCTACTGCAAGCTCCCGGGCTGCAGTTAAGTCTGTGGGAGGCTGTCCTAAGGCCTAGGCTAT
The DNA here is from genome assembly GCA_963921515.1 of Calotriton arnoldi. Taxonomy (NCBI): domain Eukaryota; kingdom Metazoa; phylum Chordata; class Amphibia; order Caudata; family Salamandridae; genus Calotriton; species Calotriton arnoldi. The sequence continues at coordinate 309,827 of CAWUFW010007479.1, forward strand.
GGCAAATCATAGCAGCGCTGCTGGTCCCGCGGTATGGTGGCAAATTAAAATCAGTCATCATGACCACCGTACCCAACCCCACGGGACCGCTGCGCATGTGGAGCCCACTGTGCAGCAGTGGCGCCTGCTGCTAAGCCGGACACCGTGCAAGTTTGCCGAGGGGAGTGACCACGTTGTAAAGGCCAGGTCAGGCTGCTGTGATGAGCTCGCTGCGCTACGGTAAATCCCGCGGACGGCCCCGTCCGGAAATGCAGCTCTTGCTGGCTGCCAGTGGCCGTCGCTCCATATTCATCTTCAAGCAAGTAAGCAAAGGCATAAATTAAAAATATTCAGTTAAAGTTGCGGGTATTTCAAATGTGCTTCAGCTAGCCTTGCTTTCCTCCTTCCACGCACGTATGACACCTGCACGCGCAGCCCATAGCTGCCAAGGTTTCAGATTGCTATGTGTGACAATTTCATAATTTCTGTGAAATTATGAGTGACATTAAACGACTATGAGTGACACTTTCTCGGGAGCAAAATCAAGCAATGAAGATAAGGGAAACATATAAATATCAGAAATTACACCCAATTGAGCAAAAAAGAAACTCTAAGAAGATCTTAAAACTGCTGTAATCACCAGAAATGGAAGGGTATCGTGGGACCCCGGAGATCCAGCTACTGCTTACTGAGGAGGCCAGTCACAGTGAAACTGTGTACAGTACAGGAGGCTTGGGGTTTGCAAGTCACAGTGTACAAAGGAGGCCCAGAGATTAGCGATGGCTTGGGGTTTATATAGGAGAGCAGGGTGCACAGAGAAGGAACGGAGGTTACATTTAAAAAGGTTATACAGGATGTCAATAGACTAAGTATTGAAGGTTAAGGTGTTTACATGGGGCTCATGGCCTTCCTGTGGGTTCTGTAGAAAATACCAGGGAGGCCTGGGCCTGCTTGGTGTACAAAAGAGGTCCACGGACTCCACAGCCAGTGCAAGTGCATACAGAATGGGTAGGGGTTACAGAGTGACACTGTAAGGTGTACACTGGAGACCCAGGGGGCTGTCTATTGTTCACCCTCTGGACTGCCATCTGCTGTTTGGCCTTCCCTGACTGCGCTCCTCTCCCTCCCAGGAATTCTCCGTACCAGCAGGGTCTAGGGTAGCTTGAAGCCTTGCTCCTCTGCGCCCATCCTACGCCTCCTGCCGTGTCCCTCAGCTCCACCCACTTAGGAACAGCTGATCGCATTGACCTTACTTCGAGGCTCTGATAGTGTATTCCTGTGCACAGGAAAGAGTTATGATTCCCAGGGAGGGCCTTTCTGGGGCTTGTAGTTCTTCCAGTTTCATTTTCCAAAGGAATCTAGGAAAGCTTGGACTTAATGTCCCAGCAAGCAACGAGGTAAACCGAGAAAAGATTCACACCTAAAACATGTAGATAAAAGGCAGGCACAAATGACAAGCCGGTTATAATCTATTGCGCGTTATCTTTTGTAATAAGCTGCACTCAGGGCTCATTCATGCGCAGCGCTATAATTAATAGCAAACGGAGGTTTTGTCTACTCTCTTCCCACAAATCATGTGCCACCCAAAGGCGTCCATAACTCAGCCTAACCTGGACGTGTGTGTGTGGGGGGAGAGAGAGGGGGAATGGAGCAGGGTGAAGGTCTCGTCTGTTGTGAAGCACCTGCAGTAGAGTGAGACAGCGAGCACGTGGGTGTCCGAACCGTGAATTAAAAGAAATTTTAAAATGTGTATGATGCATGTTGGGCAATTAATTGTGTGGAAAATAGGTGGCATTAGCAGAAGACGTATCAGTGAGTGCGTTTAGGCCAGCTGCAGTGCAGTGAAATGTACATCTACCGCCAGAGGCGCAACTAGAGCCAAATTTCGGGGGAAGGGGGCTAAGAAAAATTTCGGGGGGGGCTGATTCTTCAAGCAAAAGGCACGAGCTGCAGGGGCTCTAAGAAGGGGTGAAAAACATCAAAGCCTCATTAACAGGGAAAAGGTCTTTTAAAGACCTGTGAAGTACTCGGGTGCGGCTGTGTCTGTGCCCGGGAAGCTGTCTCATCCCGGGCTGACACACACGACGGGGGGCTGTATCGTGGTGTCTGAAGTGAAGTATGTGGCTGCGCGTGCAGGTGTCATACGTGCGTGGAAGGAGGAAAGCAAGGCTAGCTGAAGCACATTTGAAATACCCGCAACTTTAACTGAATATTTTTAATTTATGCCTTTGCTTACTTGCTTGAAGATGAATATGGAGCGACGGCCACCGGCAGCCAGCAAGAGCTGCATTTCCGGACGGGCCGTCCGCAGGATTTACCGCAGCGCAGCGAGCTCATCACAGCAGCCTGACCTGGCCTTTACAACGTGGTCACTCCCCTCGGCAAACTTGCACGGTGTCCGGCTTAGCAGCAGGCGCCACTGCTGCACAGTGGGCTCCATATGCGCAGCGGTCCCGTGGGGTTGGGTCCGGTGGTCATGATGACTGATTTTAATTTGCCACCATACCGCGGGACCAGCAGCGCTGCTATGATTTGCCATAGCCTAGGCCTTAGGACAGCCTCCCACAGACTTAACTGCAGCCTGGGAGCTTGCAGTAGGATGTAACGTCGCGCCGACCGGCGCCTATGACGTCAGTCAAATTGCAATGCGCGCCGTGCGAGAAATCATAACGTCTCTATTGATACATTTTAGCACAAGCAGCTTCTAGCTAAGCCATCCCCCAAGAAGTTCAGTGTCGTGAGCAGCGAGCACACCACGATGCGCTGCCAGCCACTCCAGCTTAGTCTAGTCAGTATAGCAGCCGGCTTGACAGCCAAGGCGCTATCAACCTATTATGCGTGACAATGCATTTCAGTGCGGTGATGCGGATCACCACACTGAAATGCGTTAGTATCACGCCTGATGCGTGGTACTTGGCAGGACTGGCAGCCACATACTTCACTTCAGACACCACGATACAGCCCCCCCCCCCGTCGTGTGTGTCAGCCCGGGATGAGACAGCTTCCCGGGCACAGACACAGCCGCACCCGAGTACTTCACAGGTCTTCAAAAGATCTTTTCCTTGTTAATGAGGCTTTGATGTTTTTCACCCCTTCTTAGAGCCCCTGCAGCTCGACTCTGCCTTTTGCTTGAAGAATCAGCCCCCCCCCCCCGAAATTTTTTCTTAGCCGCCCTTCCCACCGAAATTTGGCTCTAGTTGCGCCTCTGGCGGTAGATGTACCCCCCTTGCAACCATCGTCAGAAACCACGGGCTCAACATTGTCCCACTATGCCGATGACATCAAGCTCATCCTCTCCCTCACCAAGGAACCCGACATCACCAGGCACAATTTTCAAGAAGCGATGAAAGCCGTCGCCACCTGGATGAGCAACAGCTGCCTGAAGCTCAACTCGGAGAAAACCGAAGTCCTCATCCTCGGCTCCACCCCCTCCGCATGGGACAACACCTGGTGGCCCCCTGCCCTCGGAAACCCACCCACCCCTACGGACCACGCCCACAGCCTGGGCATCATACTCGACTCTTCACTCACCATGAATCGCCAGATAAACGCCGTATCCTCCACATGCTTCAACACCCTCGACATACTTCGCAAGACTTTCAAGTGGATACCCCCTGACTCCAGGAAAACCGTCACCCACACACTCATCACCAGCAGACTGGACTACGGAAACGCTCTCTACACCGGAATCAACAATAAACTCCTCCGCAAGCTCCAGCCTTCCAGAACGCCACCACCAGACTTATCCTCGACATCCCACGACATAACCACATCCCCCATCACCTCCACGACTTCCACTGGCTTCCCGTCGAAAGAAGAATAACCTTCAAACTGCTCACACATGCCTACAAAGCCCAGCACAACAACAGACCCCAATACCTCAATGAACGAATCTCCTTCCACGCCCCCAAGAGAAACCTCCGCTCAGCCGACCTCGCCCTAGCCACCATCCCTCGCTTCCACAGGACCAGAGCATGGGGTAGATCCTTCTCCTACCTCACAGTCAAGACCTGGAACGAACTCCCCCTTAACCTCCGTTGAAGCTTGACACTGCACCAGTTCAGAAAGAACCTCAAGACCTGGCTCTTAAAATGACCCCAACAGAGCTGCTTGCACCCCCTCCCTCAGCACCTTGAGACCCTCACGGGTGAGTAGTGCGCTTCACCAACCTTGATTGTTTGAAAGGGAGCACCTCTCAATACTATCCATTAAGGTCAGTCTCCTTAGTGTACAGGCATCTCTTCATCGGTTTTCAAGCTGTTAGGGTTTTTGGTGTTGAGTTCCAGAATGTACTTAGGGGCATATTCTCAAGGACTTATCGCCGGGTTAGCGGCACTTTATCGCAGCCAAAGTGGCGATAGCTTTATCGCCCTATTCACAAGCAGGTGCTAACAGACGATATCGGCAGTTTTCCTGCGATAGCAGCCGCAAAAAACATCGCCACGGATGACACCGGCAACTAACGCTAATGAGATGCAGAGTAGGCGTTCCTTTGCAAAAAGCCGCGAAAACACCACTCTGCAATATTCTCTACGACCAGCCAGATCGGCGATAAGATCCCAAAACAGGCGATAAGGCGCGTTAGCAGCAGGGATTTAACACCTGCTCTTACCTGGTGTTAAGTCGGACGACAACCTGCACCACAAAAGGGAGCCCAGACCAGAGCCACACCTGAAGAACAACAGATGCCATGGAGCTACTAATCATGCAGCTCGGAGCCCCAAGAGGGCCACAACACCCACCGCCACCACACCCAGGACCCCCCCGGGGCCCTACCCCGGACAAAGATATTTAACACCAACTTTACGAAATCATGAACAAAACAATTCGCCTGATGTCGCACAAGTACAACAATTAACATTCATGTGTGGTCAGAAAAAGGAGAATCATTCATTCATCTATGAATTTCCAAACAAATTATTTTATTCAAATTTAACTCAAAACAACTATTCGGAAGAGCTATGGCGGGTCGTCTCTGGACAATCTGTAAGACACAGCCTGCAAGACAAAATTCAAGACAAGAAGGTGTGTCATGCGCTCATCAAAGGACAGAGAGAGAGAGAAAGAGAGAGAGAAATAAAGGGAGAGAGAGTGAAAGAGAGGGAGAGAGAGAAAGAGAGAGAAAGGGGGAGAGAGGGAGAAGGAGAGAGAGAGAGAAACAGAGGAAGAGAGAAACAGAGGAAGAGAGAGAGAGACAGTGAAAGGAAGAGAGGGAGAAGGAGAGAGAGAGTAACAGAGGAAGAGAGAGACAGTGAAAGGAAGAGAGGGAGAAGGAGAGAGAGAGTAACAGAGGAAGAGAGAGAGACAGTGAAAGGAAGAGAGGGAGAAGGAGAGAGAGAGTAACAGAGGAAGAGAGAGAGACACTGAAAGGAAGAGAGGGAGAAGGAGAGAGAGAGTAACAGAGGAAGAGAGAGAGACAGTGAAAGGAAGAGAGGGAGAGGGAGAGAGAGTGCCGACACTGCTGATCCAGGCCTCACTGCTCACCTGCTGCCACTGGTGTGTCTCCAACCACGTCTCGGTATACACTGCAGTCCACCAGGTCCCTTATCTGAAACACAGTCCAGATTTATGAATGGCAGAGTTCATATCATTGCACACGCCATCATCGCTTGGCCGCCCCTGCGCACACAGGCTGCTGCACCCCAGCCCCTCCCGCCGCCCAGCGGTGTTCGCCCGCCTCTGCGCACCCAGGCCTCACTGCTCACCTTCCGCCACCAGCGTGTCTCCACGAGGGCTCACCACGTGCCGGTGCAAGCTCCAAGCCCGGGGCCCGCGACCTTGGCAGCCTCCACATCATGCAGCCCCGCCCAGCGGGCCACCAGGTCACACACGTGATTCTGGGTCTTGATTTTGCAATGGCAGAGATCATACCAGTGCACACGGCATCATCGCAGGCTGCACACCCGCTCAGCGCTATAGGTGCCACTAACTCTGTGAACCGCGAGGCAACGCCACGTGGCGGTAGGCCGGCGCTGCCCGCTGGCTCAGGCCTACACTGCGGTCCAGCAGGGCTCACACAAATCTTTACCAGTCCGGACCGCCAGGACGGCACATCATCGCAGGTTGCACACCCGCTGAGCACTTAAGGTGCCCCTACCTCAGTGCACTGAAAGTCACCGTCCCGTGGCAGTAGGCCCGTGCCGGCCGCAGTGTATCCGGTGCCACCAACTCTGTGCAATGCAAGTCATGGACCCTTTATGATTGAGTCACGTGATATGCCAGGCGGACGCAGCCATGTCACCTCCGGCAGTGGGGAAGAACTGGGACACGTAGCGTCGTCGTCCCCCCCTTTATACGTAAGCCGAGTGGGCTGGCTCGGCGTACGCCAGGCCAGCGTAGGGGTGTGAATAATCATCCCTGGGCTCTGGGCGTGGTTCATATCTGGGCTGGACAGGAAACCAACTGATGCGTGTGTCTCTGTTGCAGTGTCTGCCCCACATGGCCCGCAATCGACAATGTTGCAATGTTGCATACACCCGGAGGGCGGCCGCGCACGGAGGGATTGTACAAGGAGCGCAAGGCCGCTCGGGCTCTTGGCTCATGCATGCCAACTGTTGTGTGTGTATCGCTATTGGTGCACCATAAGCCTAAGGCCTAGCCTCAATTGCAGCGCGAAAGCCACATCACATTCCCAGAATGCAAGCAGTAGTGGGACTAACATTAGGGATGAAAGCTCCTTTGTCTCAACACATAAGGCGGAAGGACATCTGCACCTCCGACCTTGGTCTTGCATGCGGCAGGCACCCCTGAGAGAGATACCATAGCAGATGATGACGACTCCCACACTACGCACAGCGCTAATGAAAGACCAACGTATCCACACCCCACACACAGAAGTTCTTGCTCGAGGTACTCCTGCATGGAATGCCCTTGACACTTACATACACAACAACTTATACGTCCAAACGTTACACACACATACGACTCATTGCTCCGAGCTGTGGCATATCATCCACATAACTGCCGCAGGTCAGAAGAGTGCCGGTTCTACGAGAGCCACCAACGCAATGGCAGAACATCCCGGGCGCATGCACAACACCTGTCATGTGGAACTGTACCGTGACCGAATGCTGCCTGTTAGTGTCTGATGCATTGGTCTGCATGTTGTGGCCCTTGTCTTGCCCGTACTGACACGCACATGCTAATAAAGTCTACGCAACTCCACTAGTGTTCAACTGTGATGAGTGTTGATTGGAATGACAAATCTTGTGCCTCAATGAGCATTGTCCGTACACAGGGAGGGACTGACTGACGCATTTCACTTAGGGGTGAGTCCCTATTGCCAGCTCCACCTCTGTGAGCCAGACATAGTGGTTGGGATAGTTGCTGATAGACCTGTGCTCTTACGTGTCTTCAGCAATGTGAGTATGGTGTCCATATTCTTGCCATGTGGATCAATGTGACCCATCAATACAGGCTGTGTCCACCCAGTTGAGTGTGAGTAGGTATGCGAAGAGATGTTCTGTTGTCAAATGTGATGGTGGACACTACTTTAGGCCTGCCAACGACTTTGACATTTCATTCCCCAGCCCTATTTCTAACATTGCGTGGGGCAAAGTTGAGAAATTGCGCGATTGTTGTTTCAGAGCAATGAGGCCACAGCTAATGCACACATTCCCAGTCATCTCACTTCCGATGTGTGTCACGGTCAAACATGCACATTGCTTTCATTTCCCAGGGTGTACCTTTTATGGGCAATCAATGTCCTTACATTCATCCATACTTTCATACTTGATCGATTATGGACATGACACATCTGCGTGAATTTGAACGATTTATTCACATTCGGTGGAGTGTCGGAGCTGGAGCAGTACATGGCCATGCAAACCCCACATTACATTGTAGCCCAGTGGAGGGCCAGCCAGAGTCATTTAGGGATTGACAAGTACATCGGAAGAGGAAGAGTACAGTCCGCAGTCTGATTGCTGTGTCATTGTTAAGCAAACAAAATATGGCAGTCCATGTCGAGGTCCAAGGTGAGTGTCGCAGAGTGTTTCGGGGGACAGTGGGAGGTGTTGTTACAGGGCATGATGCAGAGGACAGAACCAAGCTGAAACAGGGCATATGGCGGAGAAGAATGCTACTGGCTCCTTCTTACTACAAAGGTGGTGTCACCCGCATCTTCGTCCTCTATGTCATCTGTCTGACATGTGGGTGCTGGTGTTTGGTCTGCAGCACTGTGTGCCACTGACACATCAGGGGCCGGAGATGTGTGTGTAGAAGTACCAGCAGCATTCATCAGCGACTGACTTAGTGGCAGCAATGCGATGATGAGGATCTGCAGGGCATGGAAGATCCCAACAACTTTTCGCTGGTGTGCATCCGTGGCAGCCATTCTTTCCGCATGCATCCGCTCCATGTTCTCCATTATCCTCAGCATCTGTGCCAACTCTCGGCTGACATCGCTGAGGCCACTCTGACTAGACAGTTGTTCTCCTCTCAGTCATGACTCCAGCGATGTCGGGCATGGATTGTTGGACATCATGGAGCGAACTGTGGGTGTCCGTTAGGGAGTGTAAGTGGTCCCTGATGGGACTTAGACACCCACGTATGTCATCTAGTTTGGCTGCCATGAGGTCGAACCCCACCCGCACCTGTTCAGCCACCTCCTTCTGGCAGTCTAACACATGGCTTTGGAATGCGATGTGTTCTTCGGTGAGGTGCTGGGAGCCAGCCGTGGTGGTGGGTGTGATCCAGCGGGTTACTAGCAACAAGCATTCATACACCGAAATACTCACCTGGGCCCATTCATTCATACTATGCTAGCATTATCCGCTGGTGGGAATCAGTTGTACTCTTTTATCAAATCCCTGCTACCAATTACCTTTCAGATTGAAGAGTAATGACTTACCAATGGACCATTTGATATCTGGGAAGTTTAAAATGAAAATATATAATACAATTCATAAACCTGAAATAATCACAGACTCAGGAAGTTTTAAAATGTTTATCTAATATTCTTTAGCAGAGTAAATTACAAAGCACTTAGTACTTAATCGCATATCAAGGAGGAAGTATACTATAATATCACCCATTAAGCATCACTGACGGTCCCTCAGAAAAGAGAAGATAGAGACAGCAGCACAACTAAAGATTACGCTTATAGTTACCTAGAGTGTGAGAACCAAACCCCTTGGCCAAGGAGTTGGAAAGGGTCCCAGGAAGGATGAAGACCAAGACCTCCGGACCAGGTTCAAAACGGGACAGGTGACCTCTCTACCAACGATGCCTGCGTCGTTCCCCTCTCTGACACTTCGTTCCTCCTCGAGTTCTTCCGTGTCTTCTTTCTAATGGAATCCGCCGCCCCCACCTCAGGACCTCTCTGGTCAGCGGTTCAGTCTGCAATCGATCAGCTCGTTCTGTGGTCCTCCAAGCTGACAGCCTCAACGCTGTATTCCTGTGCGCCCTAATGCTAACTAATTAGCTAATTCTATATCTATTATACCCTTCTACACCCAGGTACCTCCCATTAATGTTTCAAAATTATGGGCCCACTAGTTCTGATTGGACAGGGACAGGGTGTTGATCCTCACACCATGACAATATAGTTCAATTTCTCTAAGCCCATTGTTTAAAAATACCGCCCCTCACAATTAATACATTTGCTTTATTTCCCACCCGTCTCATGACAAAGTTTAATACAAAATGTTTATACATTGTTGCGATTGATCGAACATTTCATATGTGCAGAAGAGGTGACCAACGGGTCGTGGCCTTGGATAACTTCCAAGTTGACTTCATCGCTTTGTCTTGTTATTTTCGAAGCGCATGCGCACATTCCATAGTTCTTGAGCTGCTGTTCAGTTAACCCAGGCCCAATTTACGAACTAATAGAAATCAAAGAAGAAACATATTAAAATCACAAATAAATGTTTTCACTGTATACCCCCTACTTCTACTCTATTCACAATTAATTAAAATCTAATCCCGCATTAGTAGCGTTATAAATACCACATTATTAATTGCAGCAAAAGCGTAAACTTTAGCATGTGAGAACATCAAGCAGCCATTTTAACACACACTGCGCAGAAGCAAAGATTCCCTCCAAGCAAAGAAATACGTCATACCACGTGATATGGTTGACACATGCGCAGTAGAATTCCCGCGCTTTTGCGGCCATTTTGGATTAGACAAGGATTACTTATTAGTGAAAACACATAGGCAAGCTTCTCTCGGATATGGTGTTGTGTGTGCATTTGTTAATAAAGACATTACAGAGTTTAATTAATTAATACTGTGAGAGGATTGCTTACGAGCAAGTCTCATTGTGAGTCCTTGCTCCATCAGGTGCTTCCTGCTGTGTGGTCTGTGCAGGGAGTGGGGTCTCCTCGATGCAGCTGGGCTGCCCTGCTCCTGGAGGTGGGTTGCCGTAGCTGTCCATGAGCTGTTGTAGGGCGTCGGTGTCGAAGGTGTGGAGGTCCTCTTCATCATCACTGATGAGTTGTCTGGTCTGCTCTGTAGGAGGTGTTGATTGTCCCTCTGCAATGTGAAGGGGAGATGCATTTTAACATTGTGTTGACATGTATGTTGACGCATTGTTCAAGTTTACATACAGACTGCATGACAATGTACATTGTGACTGTTTGGGAGGAGCTGACTATTTGATGCGGGACAGTGGACATTTGAACTACATCACGGATGTGAGGTTGTACACGTACATTATCATCTCACAGTTTCCTGCTATGCCAGATGTGATTGGCCAGTTCCTACGCACAAGCGGAACCAGTTGTGTCCTCTGTTCTGTAGTGAGAGTGTTGCAGTTTGTACCACATTGTCGTCAATGATGATGTGCTGTTATTGCTATGTGTGTGCTGCATTGTGGGAGAGTCGCCCCTGCAGCTGTGATTTTGCTGCCCCTTATCCCTTTGAGGCGGTGTGCCTTTGACTTCTGTGCTTCTACAGTGCTGAGATGTTGCAGACTTGGCTAATTTTGGCTCTAGTTCGGATTTTGGACTCTTGGGCATGGTTTATCCGCAGATGTGTTGTTGACGTCAGGGGTTGTTTGTGCACGTGGATGTGTCTGAGTGTGACCTGCTCCCTTACGGATGTGTTCCACACTCAGCCACCTCAGTGTCGTGGCGTGCACCATGTCATGGTAATTGGACTGCAGCCATGCTTTTCGTCATGCAGTGTCACTTGCATTGTCAGTGTGGCTCACAGACATGCAGCTTTGCTGGTTTTGACACGTGTGCATGGGTTGGTTGTGCGATTGGTGCTGTGTGGGGAGGGACCCCTTTGTGCCCATAGTGGACGGGGGCCTACTTGCTGTTTGTATGTGTGCTGCAGTGTGCCAAGGGGATCAGGGACATGATCCAGAGTCACTGTGGGTGTGCAGTGTGCTCTACTTAATTGTGCATGTGTGCCATTGTGCCCATCTCTCCCCGTCCCCCCAGTCCCTGTTCGGTAATCACCCTGGTGCTGTTGTGTCAGGTCATGTTGAGCAGTGTCCAGACCCCCAACTCCTGCCACCGTCTCCCCACTGATGACTGTGGCCACCATTTCCTCCATCTCATCCAGCTCCTGGTGTTCCGCTGGACTGCCACCTCCAGTCTGCATTGCTGCCTGATGGTTGTCAGCGAGTTTCTTCTTGGTTTTGCGCTTCGCATCATTCCAGCGCCTCTTGACCTCTCCAATTGTCCTCCTCCTCACTCCGACTGCATTCACCTTGTCCAGTATGGACTGCCATATTGCATTTTTATTTGCCAATGACACGTTGGAGGTGACGCAACAGTTGTTGGTGGTGTTCTATCACCTCCGTGATGATGATCCTGTTTTCCTGCGGACTGAACCTCGTCTTCCTCGTCTTCTTCTCCTTGCCCTTCCGTGACCAAGAGGTCCCAGGCTGGTCCTCCTGGGGGCTTGTGGGGTTCTGGTCGTCCTCTGTACTTGCTCCGGCTTCCTCCATGGTGCTACGCAGTTTGAATTATTTTGTTTGGGTTTTTCTGTGCTTTTATAGTGCATTTTCCCGCATGACGCGTGGGAATTGCAGGCCTGTCGCTGGTTATCGCTGAATTTTTTATTGCGGTTGGCCACTGCGCAACTTTTTTCGCGTCCGTTTTTTGCGTTTTTTCGGCATCGCGTTAATTTTAACGCGGTCATTTGGCGCGTTGTCGTGAGACTATCGCATGGTGCCGCCGGGTTGAGAATACAACGTTAACAGTGTTATTTTCCCGCGATAGACTGCGATGTGCAAAGTTGCGTTAAGCTAATTTTGCGATAATTATCACACGTTCTTGAGAATATCCCCCTTAGATTCGAATTGCCTCAGACTACGTGTTTGGTTGCCCTCTCAAACAGAAACTGGCACCCTATCAATGGCAAAGAATCTCAGCAGGTTACTTTTGCCATTGTGAAACATAGCGAAAATGCTATGCTACTGGGTACTGTCTGTCTGAGTTTTATGGCATGCATGTGCTCCAACACTCATTTCTTCACAGGGTGGGTGGTACTGCCTATGTAAACCTTCTCACATGGGCAAATCAAGGCATACACACAGTAATCAGAGTGACAACTAAGACAGTTGTTGATTTGTCTCTCTGTGCCAACAAGTTGGGAGAAGTATTGTTTGGTGTTGTGGCTAGATTTGCAGGCTTTACATTTGCCACACTTCCGGAAGCCTCTAGCTGTCCCAGCAGGTTTACTGTCGTTGGAGACCACCTTGTTCCTACTGAGTTTATCCATCAGGGATACCCCTCTCCTGAATGTAATGTTAGGGTAGTCGTCTAATAGGTCAGAGTGTCCTCAATAGGTATATATATATATACATATATATATAATTTTAAATTTTTGGGTGGAGACTTCCCAGACCCACCCCCACTTATTTTTAAATAAATAAATACATTTCATTTTTATTTCTATTGGGTGGAAAGAGGAAACTCCCCAAACCTGACTTTAAAACAGCTCCATTAGTTGCCAGCTAAGCAGAGTATACATTTTAAAATCTGTCTATTATCTTTACAGCAATTAAGGACATGGTTCCTTGGTTTTTAGCAAAGAAAACCATAAAATACAAGTCTTCAGGCTCCTTAGGATCCTCCAGTAACAACTTGCTAAGGATTCCAAGATATTATAAGAAATACATGGGTGGTTGGAGGTTTCAATTCAGGCACCCATTTTGTGGAATTCTTCCAGACTATCTGCTATCAGAAAGAGAGCTCAAAACCTTCAAGAAAAATCTCAAAACATGGCGGTTTAGACAGGTTTACTATTGTTAGGCAGGTGTCCCTACTGACTTCCTTTCGTATTCTTTATCTTTATAGCACCAAGAAGAAGCTGCTGTTGAACGTGTGCTCTGTTAAGTACTGTTAACATAACCTACCTTAACATAACATCTTCTAAGAACTTCCTACTCTATAATAAAAGTAAAATGAAGCTGACAGCAAACACGATAATAAAAACAGACCAACCTAATTAGGACTGGTACCATGTTCATGACAATCGCCGGATTGTGGGTTTAGATGAACTAATTTTGAGTCATGTAATATAATAAAAGCATTGAATATTAGATATTATTTCTTTTAAAATATAATGTAAAAATCACATATGAGCATATTTGAATAAAACAACTTACGTAAAACATCATAAAAATACATTTGAATACATTTTTGCATAAAACGGCATTATATATGAGAACATTTTGGAGAGATACGACCACATTTATGAAAGCATGACATAAAATATGCATGTTGATATAAAGCTAACCGGGCCATATATTTGATTTCTAATTAATGCGGCAAGGTACAAAAGATAAACATATGAAAAAGTACAAACTGCTGACTTTTAACTTCTTGCCGCGTGGTTTTGGAAAAGCTGGCATCATTTCCTTTCTTTTCTTTTGGCTGGCAATGATTGGGCATGTTGGTTACTTTTTCCCCAAACAGCGGCTGGTGTCATGTAATCACCACAGCATTCAGAGGTTTTTGGCTCAGCAATTGGAAAGTTTGCAGACAAAGATTCAAACAGCCTCAATTTCAGCTAGATCAGGTGTCTTTAGCATCAAGGTAGTTGGTGCTGAATCGAACATTGAGACTTTTCCATCGTATTGAGCATACTTCACAATTGGCAGATGCAAAGGCTGGCAATAAGCTTGGTGCAACTATAATGGTACCAGAAGTTGTTTCACCTTGATCAATGCCATGGGGGGCACCTCCAATGGCAGTTGAAGCATTTTCTCTTGTAGGCAATTTAAGCACCAAAAGACCTGTCTCACTTGAGGGGCACTCGTTTTGTGAAAGGATAGAGCTCAGTGCTCACTCACTACCGACATCCATTCAAAGCCGAGATAGAATACCATGGATTCACTGCGTTTTTTCCGTTGGTAACCAAATTCCATGTTGTTGTTTGGACTTGTTTATTTCTTTACTATACAGAAAATCTAACACTTGCTAAAGTGGAATAGTGTAATGGGAAGGGAGATTACTCCATGCAGGAGCCATGGCATAGGTGGGGTTTCAGCTACAGAAAACAGGATGTCTTCCATTTGTTTTATGCTTAACAGTGTATAAGTAGCTTCTTTTTACCCATTGTTTTTGAGTTATAATTAAATTGTAAGAGTAAAATACAGCACTTTCATTATGAAGCTGTCAAGCTACTTTTTCAGACCGTAATAATGTCTGTAATGCCCAATTTAGCTGTGCAATTACTTGCAATTCAGCCTGTCCATGTTGCAGAAGACTAAGTGCTCTTTTAGAAGATCTAAGGCTGACGGCAATATATTCTTCAACGAATATACTGTTTTAGAGAGCATTTTTATGCCATTGTCTATCGATTAAAGTGCCATTTGTATAATTCCTCTATCAGCTTGTCTAATTCTTTCTGCAGCTTCCTTCTCTGAGCATTTTTGTCATTCATGATAGATTTCTAAACCTGCGGCAAATATAAAACATTTAATTTTAGCTGGATTTAAACCTAGGAGGAAGACCAGTGAAGTCCATATATTCATGAATTTTGTACAGCTGGTAAGCTGGAATGTGATAGCCATCGTTGGCACAGCTTATCCACACCATGTAAATCTCACAAGTGTCTATCTATCATACCTGGGGTCTTGGCCTTGTTTTGGAAAGAAATTGATGCAACGCATATATCTCCATTAATATGCCACAGGGCTATATTCTCAGGATGTAATTTGGTTTAGTTTTATGTACCATTTTGAATATCATCATTTAATTAATGATCTGTGATATTTTGTTTCTTCTACCAATTTTGAAATTTAGTCGAATTAACTTTTGGAAAAGAGGATGTTTTTAAGTCCCTTGTGGACTTAAATCCTAGACAAGCGGTCTCCTGAATTGTTTTATTCAGGAAAATTGTTTTTCTTGGTATGATGCATACTCTCAATAGTGCTTCTTTACCTTGAATTTGCCAAAACTTTGCTCCCCACATACTTTTTTCATCAAAACTTTCATACCAATAATCATAGCCTTATATAGCAAGATTTTGAAAGGAAGTCACAGGAATAAATTAGTTTGTTATTGGCAGTCAGTCTTGCTTCTGTTAATAGTAAAAAGCTGAAGATCTGTCCTGTCAGCACTGTTGAAATAAGAAAGTTCGTCAAGAAATTCTGGTGACTATTTAAAAATGGTGCCTGATAGTGCATAATGTATATCTATTGGGGATAACTAGCTCTTTGTATGTAGTTATGGCCAAAATTACAGCAGCAGTACATTTCTTTATAATTGTGAGCATTTAAATAAGCATCCTCATTATCGAGGGCTGTGTAGGCCTGAGGTCTAATATGATACGTTTAACTATTTGAATGTCCCATTCATCCGAAAATGAACCAGGTTATTATATTATCTATTGAAATCTTTCAAATGTAAGGGATCTGTGACAACTCAGTGGGTCCTATTGTTTGATAAGGAACCATTTCCCAAAACATGACATCTCTTACAGGATATGTGATGATATTCACAGCTTGAGGATCTTGTTGTGCTCCATGAGAAGAAGAAAGTGGATGCAGTTATCAAACCACAGGTAAAGGCACAATATTTGCAGGAATGCAATGTGCATTTAGTAATAGTGAAACAATGATCAGCATAATGAGCTACACAGGGGGGGAGGGAGCACACTGCCTCTCATCCCAGCACAGTTCACCACTTGCATCCTGGTAAATGCAGTACGCTTACTTTCAAAGTTGCTGTAGTCTTTCACCAAAGTTGGTGTAGGTAGTGCTGTTATCTCTAGACACATGTTTCTGGGTTTAGCCCGTCATCAGTAGAGAGCAAAAGTTAATAAGAGGCAGAGAAAAGTCATCAGGGGTTGCTGAAATGGTGCCCAAGTCTTCACAGGTCACAGTTCCTCTCCACAGGCACACAGGTGCATCCCAGGAGAGCTCGTCAGTTCGTTGGCTCAAGGGAACCTTTTAAACACAGGGGGGGGGAGGGAGCACACTGCCTCTCATCCCAGCACAGTTCACCCCATTGCATCCTGGTAAATGCACTACGCTAATAATGAGCTACATTGGAAAGAAGAACCCACCAGTAGCAATCCAGAAGTAGGACCATAGTGGTAAAAGATTGTTTTCACAAAACCAATAGTAAGCAAAAAGCAAATTATGTTGTTGAGTGACTGTGGAGTGATTCGACAAATCATCTATTTCAAATTCGGAGTCATC
This sequence comes from Calotriton arnoldi, assembly GCA_963921515.1. Taxonomy (NCBI): domain Eukaryota; kingdom Metazoa; phylum Chordata; class Amphibia; order Caudata; family Salamandridae; genus Calotriton; species Calotriton arnoldi. Next base: position 326,418 of record CAWUFW010007479.1, read on the forward strand.
TTCATAAAGAGTTATTTCTTGCAAGGGCATCATTTCAATTGATGTTGGCTCAATCAGGGTTCATAATAAACCAATGCAGTAGTTGAGACTGTGGGAATTGCCAAAATTGCAGCATCAGATTTCTCAGTGAAATATGTCACTTGCTGGAGACACAGCTGACTTGGTGGTCCATGATTTGAGAGTTAATTTAGTAGTAGGGAGAGGTTGTGAAGTTCTACTCTGGATGCTTCTTAGTGTCAGAGGTAGTTTGCTGAACAGAATCGGCCACATAATACTTTTTAGGACGATTGATGCAGATCTCGCTTTTTTCTTTGAACCAGGCAAAAGAGACAAAATTACAGTTTGTGTGTCTTCTACCGCAAGGTCTGGTATGGTTGATCAGTAGGATGGCCCAAACACTTGTTTATCAGTCATCTTTTCTTGAACTAAATCACCTACTTTGGGGATCCACCCGTCAGCAGCTTTAAAGGCCTTCTCTTCGCTGGTGTTTAAACTTTTGTTTAATTTTAAAACTTTTTGGTATTCACAAACTACATGTGGAGTTTTATATCTCCGCACTGCCTATATGCATTGCGGAATCTCTGGCTGTGGAGACCTCTACACACATAAGTATAGAGAGTGCGGAATCATAAAGCTCTGCACATAGTTTGTGAATACAAAAAAATAGCAAATTTACCCAAAGGTGTATGCTTACTTGTGTGACTCAGGCCCAGCGTAAGACAGTCAAAAGTTGGCCCAGGTCAAACTTTTGTTCTTTCACCATCTTTCCATGCATATCTAGGTCAGCTACATACTTTGATGCTCTAAAGAGCATCTCATACAGAGTGCGACCACCTATTTCTCGTCTAGCAGATTATTTATTGCTCTTTGGACCCTGTACAGGTTATGTAGCCAACTCGGTCCCATACTTAACATTCTAAGGGTAGGGATTTGTTTAATCATACCATTGGCACACACTATTAACCCATTGATCTCTGCTCAAAAGAAATGTGGGCAATACAGACATACTTCCAAAACATGCATAGCGTCACTGAATGCGTTTGCAGAGCATGCAGGGCCATTGTTTGGATGAGAGGTATGAACTGCACCCATAGCTACTAAGCTCTGCAAGTCTTTTATGACTGGTAGAGTATCAGCATTTCTTTGTAGCCAAACCCATAGGAATTGAGTCCATGAATCAGTCACAACCAATATATATTTATATTGATTAGCTGATATGATTGGACTAACATGATCAAGATAAATTACACCAAATAGCCAATGGGAGAGTCAGGGGAATAGGTGCTGGTCTTGAAACAGTAGAATGTTTAATTTGTTGCCAAAATTGCATTGCTGCTGTTGCAGGGATTCTGCCCAAAAACAGAACTATGCCTAGGATTATGGGACCTTAGTGAGCAGGGACTGAGTCATCCTACCACCTGAGTACCCATAAGCCCAGGACCGACTAGCTATAGTGTCTCACTTGCTCTCCTACTCACTCACAGAGAAACAAGTGATTAGACACCCCAGAACACAACACTCCCAGATCTCTCAGGAATCGCGGTAACAAGACACACCCTTTCGCTCTCACTCTTGCACCTGTCCACAATAAAATCTGACAGAAACACAAAACAGTTTAAAATATATATTTTAACTAACGTGCCCCAACATGCAGTATACGTGCCACAACAAGTAGTAAAATGCATAATACAAAGACAGTCAGCATAGCAGCTAGTCCATATATCATGAAGGGAGATGTCATAATGAAAAGACAATTGAGAAAAGACTATAGAGCCTAACCTCCCTCCCCTTGCTAAGAAGAAGTATTATTATATATTAGAAGATCTCTGGGCTTTGTTTGCAGACCCCAAACCTTAGACTATAGATGATAGTTCTACATCATAGGTGCTGTCTCGCTCTTCTCCCTGGAAAGGTCCCTCTCCAAGTGTGTGCTCCCTATGCATGTATCCCCATAATATCAAAGTACAAGTTTCCAACAACAAATGCATTGGTATGTTTTGTCTAGGTGCTATGGCCGGACCAGAACAGAATAACAAGGGGCATTGTTTATCGACCTTGCTCACAATGTTCAGACTAAACTCCAGGAAAAGGCAGAGAACGAACACAGCAGACAGTTCTCATGTGAAAGGCACAAACAAAATCGTTTGCAAAAAGAAAGCCATGTAGTAATGTGCGCAAAGCTGCATAATGGCTCCAGGGATCATGCTAACTTAGTGATGTCGACAATGTCCCCAACGGCCACATGACACTGCACAAAGCTTTTAGCTTGCTTAGGTAAGAAGGGCCACCAGTAAAACTGCTATAACTTTGCTACAATTACACTTATACCAGTATGGAAAGATAGTGTCCTCTCATGAGCTGCTTATAGAACGCTAACCTAACCTGCTCATTAGGTATTACTATATTTTCTATTCCAGGCAAAAATGCAGTGTTATCTCAACTGAGAGTGTAGAAGTATTTGCAGGTAAAGTCATCGTAAGGCTTTTCACCTTTAGCTGGTGCTTGTGTCGCTCCCAAAATGTCTGTGTTAATCTTTGTATGAGATCTAGTTAACACTGCTACTTTAAAAGCATGAACCGCTGCTTTTGTGGCTAAGTCAGCTGCACAGTTCCCTTTACCATGAACTCCTTTTCCTTTCTGAGCTATTGTATGTTGGACATAGATCGATGGAAGCTTGTCTTGAAATACAGCCACCTTTCCTCGGAGCTATCTATTTTTGATAAGTTTTCCTTTTGGATCTCTGAATATGTTCAGGCACCAATATGCTAAATCGACTTTGTGCACAGAAGGATCAATAAGGCACTATAAGTGTGAGAACTGCTGGATCAGCCTTCTGTGAGGCATGTAACAGAACATGAATGTCTGTGAGTTGTGCATGGCAATGAACTAAATTTTTAGTGTATGTGTGTGTGTGTGTGTGTGTGCGTGTGTGTGTGTGTGAAGCAACTTGAATTTATCATCTTTAAAACGTCCTTGCACTATAGTTTAAGCTGCAGAGTATTTCTGTTTAGTACAAACCATAGGCTGCGCAGGCTGTGCAAAAGATGCTCTGATAGTTCTCAATGGGTAAGGCATGAGGAGTCGGTGGTGTGTTTTCTGTATATTGGAGGAATTCTTGCCTGCAGAGAGTTCGGCCATATTCAAATTTTACATCAACTGCACTTAAAGACGCAGCCCACTGTATCCAAGCCAGATATGGACCACAAGTGTTAAGAACGCTTGCTTTTGTCACTGGTTCTAATATCAGAATGGGAGAAACTATAATTATACATATTTCCAGTGCCAAAGAACGCTGTTTCAAAATGACCATCTGCTCTTCAGCAAGAATTTTCTCTATGGGAGTAAACTGTGCCTCACCTGTGGAGTACAAATGTGAGTTGTAAGCAATAGGAACTGTCTGCCCCTCATTGCGACTATATAAGTGTCACCTGAAGTGCAAGGAGCAATTCTAATAAATAAGTTAGTCTTGTTATCACTAGTTTGTAAATATTTTGTCCCCTACATGTCTGCTTGGAGTCCATGCAAGATAGCTGTGTGTTGTTCACTGCATTGTTTCTCAGAAAATGTGGGAGGAATCAAAGTATACAAGGAGTTTACTGGCTCTTCTTAGTGTGGCAAGTAAGTCCTCCTAAAGTTAAAAAATCCCTGCAGGGCTTATAACTTTCTTAATGTATTTGGAGGTTTCAAGGTAGCACACTCTGCAAGACGTCCAGTGCAAGACCCTTGTCCTCCTTGTATAATTCATACATGAGAAAAAATACATTCAAGCGAACGATTTTAGATTTTTTCAAATTATATTTTGTAACTGTATGTGGTCAGTGTGGTCACTGTCCAGTTCACCATACTCAGGTGTGTGTTTAAATCATCCTCATTGATATAAATGTTGTCAATGTAAGACAGAGCTTGGTAACCACACAGAATGTGAAAATAAAAGCAGTTAGGCATGTAATAATCTTCGAAAACAAGATAAATATTTCTTCATTCTTAGTGAGTTTCTCACATCCTTACACCTTAATGCTATTTCTAGATGCTACGCTAAACCTCAACTACAGCATTAATAGCAAAATCTGCCTTGTGAGTTTCATAGGATAGCTCGCACAACATACCTTTGAATAGCTGACCCTAGCTATTCCTTATCAGAGCTCTGCTGCAGAAACAGGATATGTGCTCTAGGTGAAGGACTTCAGCACAGCTCCTGGAATCAACTCAGCAATCTGGCATAACCTCTCGCGATAGCCCTTACGTGAAGACCTCTCCTAATCAACAGTCAAATCCTGGGGTTTTTATACTACTTGACCACTGTTTCTATAAAAACAGTTTTGGAAACACTAAGACTACTGAATGAATGAACGCATTTGTAGAACACACAGCTACTCAACCAGAGTGTCCCGGCGCTGATTAGCTTACGCAAACAGGACCAGCAAGCACGTCTAGCCTTGGAAAAGCCAGGTTTTAAGAAGTTTCTTAAAGGATCTCCGGTCAGTAGTGGCTCTGAGAGCAGCCGGTATTGGATTCCATGCTTGAGCTCCCCGAAACCCAAAAGATCTAACCCCCAAACGGGCCAGGCGTACTCTGGGGATGTAAGCCAATCCCAAAGAGGAGGACCTCAGGGATCTGGCAGGCATATAATGACTAACTTTCGTTCTTAGATAGCCGGTGCCCTTTCCATGGAGGGCTTTGAAGAACATTACCAGGGCCTTAAACTTGACCCTCTCCTTCAACGGGAGCCAGTGTAATGCTTTAAGATGGGGGGCCATGTGCATCCTGTGTTTAAACCTAAAGACCAATCTGGCCACAGCATTTTGATCCACTTGAAGGCGCTGGAGGAGGTAACTAGGCAGGCCCAGGTAGAGAATGTTTGCGTAGTCCAATCTGGAAGTCACCAGGGCCTGGACCACTGTTTTCCTTGTGTTGAGAGAAAGAAGAGGAAGAAACGTTCTCAACATGCGTAGCATGACAAAGCAGGTGTCCATTAAGGCTTGCACTTGAGGCCTCAAGGAGAGCGCACTGTCAATGTGGATGCCAAGGTTTTTGACCGTAGATTGGGCTGAGAGGGGCGGAGACATCTCCTCCGGCCACCAATGTCTCCAGTTGCTCACACAAGGCGAGCCAAAGAAGACAATTTCCGATTTTTAGGAGTTTCATTTGAGTTGGTTTGCCTTGAGCCAATTGAACACCTTGGTGAGGCATGATCTGATCCAATCCCCGTCGAAGTCCTCTCTCCTGTTCCAGGTGAAGATCAGCTGCGTATCGTCAGCATATGAAATTGTCTTAGCCCCACAGGCCTCCACCAGAGATGCAAGGGGTGACATGTACAGGTTAAAGAGAGTAGGGCTGAGGCTGGAGCCCTGGGGGACTCCCACTTTCAGGCTGGGCATGGGGGAAGCAAAAGGGGGCGCCCAAATTTCCTGGCTTCTGTCTTCAAGGAAAGAGGTTAGCCATGCGAGCACCAAACCACCAATGCCAATACCACCCAACCTCTCCAGGAGCCTGTCATGTGGGACCGTGTCGAAGGCCACCGACAGGTCTAATAAAATAAGGATGGCTCTGCCCCCATGGTCATGCTTTTCCATAATGTGCTCGGTGACTTCAAACACAGCTGTCTCCGTGCTGTAATTGGCCCTGAAGCCAGATTGAGTAATGTGCAGGATGTTATAACTCTCTGTGTAGTCTGAGATAGCTCTGTTCATATGCTTCTCCAGTACCTTAGAGAGGGCTGGGAGAAGAGTGATGGGCCTGTAGTTCGCTGGCACTTTCGGATCCGCAGAAGGTTTTTTGAGGAGCGGAAGAATTTTTGCATGCTTCCAGATGGAAGGCACGAGGCCGGTAGAAAGAGATGCATTCATCACCTTATTAACTACAGGATTTACAGCAGAGGCGACAGAGGCCAATAGTTTTGCTGGACACGCATCCACAGGCGAGCCAGACTGAAGGACCTTGAGAAACGTAAGCAATGACTCCGGCTCTAGAGAAGGAAACTGCAATAACACCGGGGGTTCCAGGGTATCGCACTCATTGTCCGGGTCAGGTCGTGGAGCTGGATCCTCCAAGGCCTCCTCAGAAAAGGTTTGTTGGATCGTAACAATCTTGTTATGGAGGACCGAAGCCAGCTGGCTAGTCCATTCTGCAGAGTGCGGAGACTCCTTAGCAGCAGCCTTGGGGGACGTAACCGATTTTACGATGTTAAAAATCTCCTTTCCCTTGTTGTTAGCGGTCTCGTTCTTCGTCTGCAAATAGCTCTTCTTGGCCGCCTTAACCTGCAGATAATAGTATTTGAGAGCTGCCTTATAAACCAGTTTGTCCTCAGGTTTTTAGAATTTCCGCCACTTTCTCTCCAAGCGTGTGCATTCGCTTTTCCTAGCTCTCAAAGGCTCATTAAACCAAGGGGCAGACAGGCTGGTCCTACTGGAAATGGGGGTGGTCAGAGGGGCTAAAGCATTGATATTAATCATGAGCCAAGTTTCAAGAGCGAGAGCGTCTACTTCGGGATTTCCGAGTAGTGTGGAGGCCGAAGTTTCAAGAGCGTCCTCCAAGACAGGGAGAGAGATCTTGTGCAGGGCTCTATACTTGTATTAAGCCTTTACCAATGAGGGCGGGGCCTCTGTCCCTATGCTAGGCAACCTGAAATTAATGAGGTAGTGGTCCGACGTGGCAAGGGGGAGCAGCAGATCAGCCTCTAGTTCAACAGATCTGATCGAGGGTGTGGCCCAGGTTATGCGTGGGAGAAGAGATAAAAGGGGCAAGGCTGCAGGCTGTCATTACTTCAGTCAACGAGACGACATATTGATCTGTAGGCTTGTCCATATGTATGTTAAAATCCCCTGAAATGAGAAGGTGGTTGTATCTAAGGGCAAGAGGGGCAATAGCTTCATTAAGAGAACTTATGAAGGGGCCAGGCGGGCCAGGGGGCCTATAAATTAGGACCCCAGCCAAACATTGATGGGGGGATAGAGTGCAACAGAAGCCAAGACATTCCGCACCCTCGATGAGGTCCATAGAGAGGGATGTACAATCAAACTCTTGTTTGGAAACAATGGAGACACCTCCCCCCTTCCCTGCTGAGCGGTCCTTCCTAAGTACATTATATCCGGATGGAATAGCTGAGGCAACAGGGGGGTTAGAGGAGTTAGTCAGCCATGTTTCCGTAAGAAACAGCAGATCAGGGCGGACATCTGTTAGGAGGTCAAGAATCTGTGCTTCGTGTTTTTGGAGGGAGCGTGTATTGAACAACATTGCCTTAAAGGGCCTCACCTGGCTCTCTGAGCTGAGACCCTTCGTACTGGGGGAAGACAACGTAGAAGAACCTCCTTTGCCCTGGGGAAAGACCCAGTTGCAAAGCGTGCAGCGAAAGTTGGCCCAATTGTCGCTGCCGGCCGCTACACCCTGGCAAGAGTAATGTGTACCAAGGCTGATCAGTTGGTCACGCCCATACTGGATGGTTGGCCTCTGGTCCCAGGGCAAACAGGCACCGTGGCCGGTGCCGACCGCTTCCGGGATGCTGACAGGCACAGACAGGCTTGCGTTTGGGGCGCCTTTGGCGCCCCAGCGGCGTGGCCGCGCAGCGTCTTCGCTTTTAAACATGGGAGACTAGAGCGCACACATCCCCAAAATGGCGGCGCTCTATGTCTCAACCGTGCGGCAAATCAGAACTGCACGGGAACGCCAGCCCCGACCTTCCCCGGTCACAGCAAGTTCCAAGTGACGCAAGTGCACGCGTTAAAATCAAATGCAGATTCAAATTCAAGTGACAACATCAGGTTCAAAAGATTTAAAAACGGTGAGAATTACAAACACATGTGAGCGAGGCAACAGCTCGACGCGCAAGGTGTGCGGTCAGCTGAAAGCGTGAGGCCAACTGCGGACACACAGCATCTCCGCTTTTAAACATGGGAGACAAGAGCGCACACCTCCCCAAAATGGTGGCACTCTATGTCTCAATCGTGCGTCAAATTAGACCTGCATCGAAAAGCCCGCCCCCACCTTCCCTGGTCACAGCAAGTTTCAAGTGACGCTAGAGCACGCGTTAAAATCAAATGCAGATTCAAATTCAAGTGACAACAACAGGTTTAAAAGATTTAAAAATGGTGAGATATACAAAGATTTACAAACAGATGTGAGCGAAGCAACAGCTCAACACGCAATGTGTGCGGTCAGCTGTAAGCGTGAGGCCCTACTATCAAACTAAGCTAATATAGAGCAAAATGTGTTGGTTCGATCCATGTTGATAATAGGCATCCATCTTTGTAAACAATAAGCTTACACTGTACGAGGTCATATTGTAATGGCTGTGCCTATTAAAATAAAGAAAACCATAAAGAAAAAACATGTCAGCCTACAGAGTTGTCGGCCATGATGATATCAGCGATTTTGAGTTTGCTCCAATAATTTCACACTTTCAAAGAGAAGCTGTCAACAAAAATGGAATAAAAATAGACTAATAGAATTAGCACTGTTACTGTGTACTCGACAACAGCTCTCCTTCTCCTGGTAAGGCTGCCTGTCCTACATCGCGCTATCCGTGCACAGCGAATCCTTAAGCCTGTGAGCCTAATTCTAGAATTGAACCCAGGGCAACATCCTTTTAAAGTGTTTTTAACTGCTTTGTATCCTTCTGTTATTTTACTTTGCGCTTCTTTGCATCGCGCTTTATCCTGCACCCGGCACTTTGTTGAGCAGTAACACCCTCCTCACCTGCTCATAGACACGGACATTAACCGCAGTTCCCGGCTATCTTCCTCGCCCCAGGCCACCGCGGCTGTGTGGCGTTTGAGTGGAGGGCGTGTTTGGAAGCAGCCGGGCCACTCGCAGGGCACTTCCGGTTCGGGAGAGGGCAGAGCTACGTTCCCGCGCACTCCCCTACTTCACTCCGATGTGCCAGCGTTCGCGCCGCTGGCGCGCCTAAGGCAAGCCCGTCTGCGCCCGTCCGCGCCCGACCAGGGGCCAGGCCCCCTGCCCCTCGTAACCTTGCACCGAACACTGCCCACTGCTATACAAGAGATACACTCCTGGCCATCTCCCAAAATGTAGCTAATGGCAACACACTATGTATAAAAGCCCACCCAGGACACACGGAGGGCCCATTCTCCTGTCGGGGCTGCCAATGGAGCAGTACAACCCAACAAGACTGGTCACATACAGAATCAGACCTGAGTAAACTGACCTGCATTTATTTCAATGCGAGATCGGTTCCTAAACACTCCCTCCATATCTGGGATACCCTCAGTGACAGGAACCCCGACCTGGTTTTCATAACTGAAACCTGTCTCGATGAGAACAACTCTCCCGACATTTTTAATGCTTTACCAGACAGTTATAAAATAATAAAACAAGACAGATACGGACGGAAGGGAGGAGGGTTGGCTATCTTGTTCAAAGATTACCTGACCTGCTCGCAGGTCCAAGTAGCACAACCGGCAGAACACAAACTACTCTCATTTCAGCTATCTAAAGATTGCCACTCGATACTTGCCGGAGCATTAATCTATAACCCCCCAGGTCACCAAGCTGAACTCAGCACTAGTCTACTTACCCAACTCCTCCCGGTATGCCTGAAACATGAGAACTACATAGTAATAGGAGATTTCAACATTCACTTTGAGAAAGTAAACATCCCTACGGTAATACAACTTGAAAATGACATGCAAATTCTCCAACTTAAGCAATGGGTCAAGGGACCTACACATATGGCAGGGCATACACTAGATTTATTATTCTCTAACATAGAATCCACAACTATCCAGGAGATTAAACCTGTGACCTGGACGGATCATTCACTTATATTTTTTTCACTTGGCCTGCCGATAAAACCAACAAAAACCTATAAGCCCCCGCAGGTGGCCAAGAGAGCCTGGAAGCTAGTTACTCAAGAATCCTTCAAGTCCCATTTCACCCCTGATAACGTGAAGACCCTGAGTGCCCCTCCAGTGAACACGGGAGCAGTAAATCTCGAAACAGAAATTATAAAAACACTAGATCTATATGTACCCATGCTAAAACATAAGCAGCCACAAAGACCCAACAATGAGAAATGGTACACACTCGAACTCAGGGCACTTAAAAGAAAGTGTAAAACGACTGAACACCAATGGAGACTGTCCAAGCTTGAAATAGATAGACTGAAGTACAAATCTGAACATAGGATTTATACTAACGCCATTAGAAAGGCAAAAAAGACCTACTTTGAGCAACGAATTCATGAGAATTGCAACTCAGCCAAAGAGCTGTTCAAAATAGTAAGGGAACTCAGCAAACCCGCGAGTATGTCCCAAACACTGCCCCCCTCAGAAGAAGCATGCGAGAAAATTAGTAATTTCTTCTTGGACAAAGTAGGCAAAATATATGCTTCTTTTGGCCCGATTTCCAGTACAGACGCAATCAACTGGGAGCAACTGACCCCACATCCAGAGGCTTCATCCAGCCTGGGCAATTTCTCTCCCCTAGCAGAAGCCGATGTCTTAAAAGCAATGGGGGAAGTTAAATCAGGATCCCCCTAGACCCTTGCCCCCACTTCATATTTGTGCGAATTGCAGCTGTGCTTTGCACCTATGTTACGCAGCTTCTCAACAACTCTCTCAACACCGCCACCTTCCCCGAAATCTGGAAAAAGGCGGTAGTGACCCCCCTGCTTAAGAAAGCAGGAACAGACGCCCACAACCCAGAAAACTACCGGCCGATTTCTCAACTGCCATACCTCTCCAAGGTTTTGGAGAGGCTGGTAAATAGACAATTATCTAATTACCTAGAGTCGAACGAACTGCTGGACCCCTCGCAGACCGGCTTCAGGGCTGCCAACAGCACCAAGGCAACGCTGCTGGCCGTCCTAGACAATATCAGAACTCGGACTGATCAGGGGGGAGCTGTAGTACTGATTTTGTTGGACCTGTCGGCAGCGTTCGACACGGTCTCACACAATAGACTGCTGGGAATCCTGTACGAAAAAGGAATTCATTCCAAAGCATTGGAATGGCTCAGCTCGTTCCTGAGTAACAGAACTCAAATGGTACAACTGGGTCCTTCTCTTTCCAAGCCCAGCACCATTGGCTGTGGTGTCCCGCAGGGAGCATCTCTGAGTCCCACATTATTTAACGCATATGTGTCATCTTTGGCGAAAATCTGCAAGAAATGGGGCCTCGGTGTCTGCTCCTGTGCGGATGACACACAGCTGATGGTAGCTCTGGACGAAAGACCTGATACCACCAAAGCAAAGCTGAACAACTGCCTTTTAGAAATGGCACAATGGATGTCAGACCATTGTCTGAAGCTAAATGCAGGGAAATCTGAAATCCTGCTCTTCGGAGGAGCCAACTTAATCTGGGATGCTACCTGGCGGCCACAAACCCTGGGAGATGCCCCAGCTCCTAAGCGATGCGCAAAAAACTTAGGCATCCTTATTGACGACTCCCTTTCCATGAAGGACCATGTGCGGGCCCTCTGTGGAAGGGGTTTTGCAACCCTGAAATTACTTAGGAGACTCTTTCTCTGGATCCCATTGGACTGCAGAAGAACTGTCACACAGGCCTTACTCATAAGTAAGCTCGACTATGGAAATGCCCTATTTGTTGGCATGGCTGAATACCTTTTTACACGCCTGCAAGTGCTTCAAAATGCTGCAGCCAAATTGGTGTGTAGTAAAGGCAGACTGAGCTCAGCATCTAAGTGCATGAAAGATCTACACTGGCTACCCATGCGACAAAGAGCAGTGTTCAAACTACTCAGTCACACACACAAAGCTCTGCATCAACGTGGTCCTAGAATTCTACAGAATAGAATTGAATTCTACGTTCCCACAAGGAGCCTACGTTCACTCCATCAAGCGCTGGCCAGGACAAAGCGTATAAAGAGAGTGAGAGCAGGTGGACGCTCATTTTCATATCTGGCAGCCAAAAAATGGAACGAACTCCCCCAAGACTTACGCCTCACGACTGACTATTTAGCTTTCAGGATAAAACTTAAAACTCATCTGTTTCCTAAGGCCTAATCCCCAACAGATCATGCGACTAGACTGGCAGCCCATCCACAACTCCTCGCTACATAGCGCCTTGATATCCTCTGGGATGAATGTCGCGCTTTACAAATAAATAAATAAATAAATAAATACACTTCCCGAGGTTCCTATGCAGGGTGACACCGATAGTGCATTATTCTGGGCCACCAAGAACCCGGAGCAGGCAGCAAAGCGAAGCTGCTTCCTCAGCGTGACTGCATCTCATGAGGGTAGAGAAAGGATTTTCAGCACCCCTAGACGATTAAGATGGGCTATTTTTTCCCCACTTCCTCCCCTGACATGAACACAGATAAGAAAGAAAAAACATAGGGACCGATTCACTAAGGAACTTACGACGCATAAAGTTACAAGTGAGGAGTCTCCGCACTCATATCGAAATCTCCACACTCAGGGCAACATCTCCACCCTGAGCACTGCAGTGTGGAGATTCCAACCATAGCGCCTGATTCACAAAAGTAATCTGAGACAAAATCCTAACTTTACGACTTTCGGTATTCACAGAAGGCATTTAGGAGTACTAAAGTTAGGATTTTGTCTCAGTCAATCTTAAGTTTCAGTCTTAAGTTAAACTTAAGACAAACTTAAGTTTAACTGAGACAAAATCCTAACTTTATGACTAGGATTTTGTCTCAGTTAAACTTAAGTTTCACTGATAATTTCGATTACGATCGAGAGCAGGAAGAAGCAGTCTGTTAACAGAGTACCGAGTGAAGGGCAAGAGCATTGAAGGTGACTGTTTTTTTTAAAGAAAAAACGTGGGATATGGAGAAGGAGGGGTGTTGAGGAGGAGAGTGAAAGGGGAGTAGAACAGGGTACCGAGTGAAGGGCAAGAGCACTGAAGGTGACTGTGTTTTGAAAGAAAAAACGTGGGATATGGAGGAGGGGTGTTGAGGAGGAGAGTGAAAGGGGAGTAGAACAGGGGAGGATTCACAAGCCAGAGTATGGTTTTCTGATGAAATGGTCGGCACGTTGTTTTTTACGTTCATAGCATATGAAGGGTAATCACAGTTGTGGGTGACATTGGGAGAAACATGGGGTAATAAGCAGTAGCATTTGAATTTTGAATTTTGTTTGTTTAAGACATGAAGTTGAGAATGAATTAGCCGGATTTAGATGTTTTGTTTTACATCTAAAAAACATTGTTTATAGAAATACTTATACTGTTTATTGCATTTTCAGTAACCCCTGACGAAGAGCCAGGCAGGCTCGAAATGCATTGGGTATTCACAAAGTGTGTTAACTTCAAAAAGTGGTTGATGTGGACGTACCTCTGTATAAAGCTTGGATTGGCGTACAATTGGTATTTGAAGATGTTAATAAAGACTACAGATTTGACCACACTGTCTCCGTTATGATTTGAAGATAATAGTACATGGAATAAACATTGGATAATGAAACAGTTATAATGAGATTACATTGGAGTACCGGATAAATATAATACATTGGTGGGATCAATTCCTACGCTTTGCAGTGCGACAGTGGGAACGCAAGAAGTGTGTTCTTTTTTCTAATACATGTGTATTGACTGTGGTTGGGGCGATCCACGGACACTGGACGCACGCACCTATACACAAGTTTTGAATTTTGGAATAAATTTAAAGGGAAGGAGTGCAAGCTCTACATATATGTTTTTAACTTTCTAAAAGTGGCATTTTCAAAACTGTAATGAAAAATCTGACTTTACCATTAAAGAGGCTTTATCATTACAATTTCAGAGACACAAAACATGATATAGCTACCAGCTTCCAATTGGAAATTACAGTGTATTAAACGACTAAGGAATCCCCAATGTTATCCTATGGGAGGGGTAGGCCTCACAGTAATGAAAACGAATTTTAGGAGTTTTTCACTACCACGACATGTAAAACTCAAAAGTACATGTCCAACCTTTTGATTACACAGCACCCTGCCCTAAGCTACCTAGAGCCTACCTTAGGGGTGAATTGTATGTAATAAAAGGGGAGTTTAAAACTTGGCAAGGGGATTTATATGCCAAGGCAACATGGAAGTGTAAAACTGCATTCAAGTTGCAATGGAAGGCCTGGGTCATGGTTTACAGTGCTACTTAAGTGAGTGGCACAATCGTTGCTGCAATACCACTCGTAGCATTTCATTTACAGGCCTTGGGTACATATAGCGCCACTTTACTAGGGACTTTGAAGTACATTAAATATTCCAAATGGATATAAGCCAATTTAACCATGTTTTGGGGAGAGATCACAAGAACTATAGCACTGGTTAGCAGTGGTAGAGTCCTAATGCCAACAAAAACGAATTCAGCAAAAAATAAGAGGAGGAAGGCAAAATGTTTGGGGTGATCCTTCATTGAGTGCCTGGTCCAACAGTTGCCCAACAACATCCCCCTGTAATTTTGTAAATAATACTCGCCGCTTTTCACCAACTGTAGGAAGCTGGCTCTGTATATACTATACCAAAGTGAAGCATAGTGTGCACAGATTCCAGAGAGTCCCCAGAGGCATAGCAGAGGCTAAATTCGGTAAGTAGTAATATCTCTCTTTGTAGTAGTGTGTGCAAGCAGTTAGTCTTATCCAGAGGGTGTGTTAAGCATTTATTGTATTCACTCAATCAAGACTGATGGCACACGCTCAGAGACTGAATCCTAACCAATTGGGTAAGTATAAAAAGGTACACTTATGTTTTATTTTTAGAACAAGGCAGGACTTGGCACAGGTAAGTACAATATACTCTCAAATGCAGGACTTCACAAAGAAATGCAGTTGTGGTTGAATTTGCAATAGTTACGGGTTGGTATTGATTTAAAGAGCAGTTTACATTACACAATAATTACTTGTAGAATACTTTTCAGTTACTTTTAGATTACTTTGAGTACTGGAAGTGGAATGCCTAGATACCACAATACGGATCTCACAATACAAGGTAAGTAGGACTTTTGTTGGCTTGAGTTAGAGTTACTGTTTTTTCCATACAAAACAACAGTTTAACACTTAGAACATTTTTAGGCCCAAAATCTTATAACATTGGTTCCTATGGGAGAAAAATGGTTATCGGTTTCACAGGTACAAGTGGGAGTTTTGGGGGTTAGGACCAAGGTTCCTGAAGGTCCAGGTAGGCACTCAAATTGCACTACCAGCGACACTAGGGTGGCCGGGTTCAGAGTGCAGGATGCCAATGTTAGCCAATGGGGCTAGGGGCACCTCGGTTGAGGGTTGCTCACGGGCAGGCCACTCGGTCCCAGGACCCAAGCTCCTAGGGTTAAGGTCAGGGCAAATGGGTCCCAAGTCAGAACCAAGTACACACCACCAGCAGCGACAGGGCGGCTGGGTGCAGGGTGCTTAGGAGGGGTCAGGAGCCAATGCAATCCTATGGAATGTTGCCGGTTTTGGATTTGGCTGCAGGCTCGATCCAGGAAGTCTTCCAGGAGGAGTCAACAGCAGGGCAGGTAAGTTGGAGGGCTCGGGGACATAGGTGCACCTCAGATCCTCTTCTCCAGGCAGCAGGGCGGCCGGATGCAGGGGTGCCTTTAGAGGTTGGATTTCACCTTACCGGGCCACTAGCGGTTGGGGAGTCTCCGTGCAGTAGCTGCAGGTAACGTTGGGGAGTCCTGGAGGGATCAACCCACGGTGGACTCGGACTCTGGAACGCTGGGGGACCCCGCTGGGACCGGTGGGCCACTTGGACTCAGGCCATAGGCGACGGGTGTAGAGGTGGTTCCAGGTGTCTAGTTTCTTCACCCTCAGTAGGCTCAGAGTCTGTCTTTGGAGTTTCTTTGGAACAGAGCTGCTGTTCGCAGGAGATCCAGTCTTTGTTGAATGCAGTCAGTCCTCCCAGGGGTTTTGGAGGCCACTGGCTGCAGGGCAAGTCGAATTTTGGCGAAGGATCTCCGGAAACTGCAGACAGGCCGGTAGGGCTGGGGCCAAGTCAGTTCTTCACTGTAGTCTCCTCTGCTGTGCGACTTCTGCTATCCTTCTTCTTCGTAGGTTGCAGTAATCTGCCTTCTGGGCTCAGGGCTGCCTCTTAAATACTGTATTCAGGCAGCATTTTGGAGGTCTCAAGGTAGTAGCCAATGGGCTACTGAGCTTAGGGGGACTACACCCTTGGTGTGCTCACCCCACGTGGGGGAGTGGGCACAATCCCTAATCCTGATTGGAGAGTGCCTGCCATCTGCAAGATGGCAGGCACTGAAGAGTGACTTTCACCTCGCCTCCCCCACCTGAGAGGTGGGGCTGGCAGAGGTGGGCACACCCTCTGATTTTTCCCGCCTGTCTTCCCATCGAATAGGGGCTGAGACAGGAATGGGGCCTGCTCCTGATAGCAGGAGAGGCTGGGTGTTGCGTTGCAAAGGCAGAAAGGCCTTTGAAGTTCCCCTGCCACAGGTGGCTCTTCCTGACCTGGGGGAGGTGTGAACACCTCTGCCCAGGAAAAGCTTTGTTTCTGGGACCAGGGAGAGTAGGCTCCCACCGCAGGGGTCCAGAAACTTGTGGTGGCAGGCTGGTGTTTACCAGTCAGGAAACCCACCAAAGGCTGGCTGTTTTTCAGGAGGCATCTCTAAGACGCCCTCTGAGTGCATGGTATAATAAATCCCACAATGGCATCAGTGTGGGTTTATTATGCTGAGAAGTTTGCTACCAAACTTCCCAGAATTCAGCAAAGCTGTTATGGTGCCGTGGAGCTCATAATGACAAACTCCCAAACCATAAACTCTTTATGGCTTTACTGCACTTACAATGTCTAAGAATGGACTTAGAAACTGTAGGGATACAGTGCTCATACAACTGTACCCTCACCAGTGGTATAGTGCACCCAGCTAGAGGGGTGACTTACCTATACCATAGGCAGTGGGTTGCCATGTCGACTCCACTTTTCTCTGCACCAAAACACGCAGTGTGCAATGGCAGTGTGTGTGGGTTAAGGTACAGGACCTCTAGGGGTGGCACTATATGTGCTGCAGCCCTTAGAGGCCTTCCCTGGTGACAGTGCACTTAGTACCCATGGTACCTTTTACAAGGGACTTGCATGTGGCCAGAGGGGTGCCAATTGTGGGTACAAATGTATAATTTTGGGAAAGAACACAGGCCCTGGGAACCTGATTGGCAGGGACCCAAAGTGCATCAGAAATATGGCAAAAAGTGGGGGTGTTACTGTAACAGAAACCCACTTTCCTACACCAACCAAATGAAGAATGTATTTGAAGAGGCTCAATGAGACACCCTGCTCCAGCATGGACTCCAAATAGCCACAACTTCAGTTATATTGAAAACAAATAGACCGCTAGATGAATGTGGAGCATATCGCCCCATGTCCCTCTTAAGTATTGAAACCAAAATTTTTGCCAACATCCTTGCCACCAGGTTATCTGGAGTGATCCGTACACTGGTATGAGATAGTCAAAGCAGCTTTATGCACCACAGGAACATCAGAAACCTTAATGCTATAATTGCTCACACAGAGAATTTACACCGAAGCTGTAGCCTCATACTGTAGGATATAGAAAAGGTTTTTCACATAGTGTACTGACCCTTTGTTCTCCGAGTACTACATCAAATGAACCTCAGACCCAGATTCCTGTGGTATGTGGAAACACTGCATGCAGCTCCCTGGGCTGAGGTAAGAGTGAATGGTGTGCTCTCTGTGCCTCTTCCAATTGACTGGGGCACTCAGCAAGACTCTCCACTCTCACCCCTATTGTTCACCCTAGTAATAGAGCTTTTGCCCCACAGTTGTGAATAGACACACAGATAAGGGGATTTTATTGGCCTCATGGTCAGTAAGACAGAGTCTCCATGTATGCCGAATATATGCCTTTTACTGTAAAGAACCTTGATGTCACGATCCCATGTATAGTAGATTTCTTGTAGACTTAAGTAGAGCCTTGGGATTGAGGGTTCACTGGGTGGAAAACACTTATGTGCACCTATCGGGAGAGCATCCTTGTCTTAAAGAAAACTCAATGAGAGAGGTGGACAACCATTTTCGATACTTAAGCAAGGCGATTGCCCAAACACAACACAGAAGTTGGGAGCTGAACATTGTCCTTTACTCACTTGGCTAAAACAATAATTTAAGACATGTGACACATTAGCACTGCTGATGACGGGAAGGGTTTCTTTGGGGAAATACCCCTCTGGTCTCTTTTGCTAAGTGTAGACAGGGCATGTGGAACACTGGCCTGGGATGGGCAGATGTTAAACCATGTTGCAGGGCCTCACACCGTATCTCGATAAGTGACTTGTTGCACGAGGAGAGACATGACTCAGCATTTAGATTGGAACTAGATACACTGGGGAATTTGGATCCGATGGCTCTACTTTATAACAGGAGTGCCTCATGCCCTGCCTTCCGTCACTGGGATCCTGATCATTTGCTTGCATGAGACTTTGAAATATGTTAAATGGCATGGTGTATGTTAGAAATGGGGGTTTCTAGTTGGCAGAGGTAGGTATCTTTGTCCAAATAGGGACCCTTGCTTCTAGTCAGGGTAATGGGGATACACACTTTAGATAACCCCTGCTCACCCCCTTGGTAGCTTGGCACGAGCAGACAGGCTTATCCCAAAGGCAATGTGTAAAGTATTTGTACCAACACTCACAGTAACATAGTGAAAACACCACAAAAGGACACCACACCAGTTTAGAAAAATAAAATATCTTTATCCAAACTAAACAAGACAAAAATTACAAAAATCCAACATGCACAATTAAAAATATGACTTTCAAAAGGTTTCAAGAACTTGTACCATAGAAAACTATGGATGCGTGACTTTTCACCAAAGTACCTGCAGATGCGTCAAAGTTCCAAAAGCCAAACAGCCGCAGAGTTGGAAAACAAAGAGAGGCAACACTCCTGAGACCTTGGGGAGGCGATGCGACAGTCCCACTGTACGCAGAGGAAAAGTTGCGTCGAATCCGGTCTGTATGGGGAGTGATGCGTCGATCCTTCGTGACGGTTCCGGTCCGCAGGTGATGCGTAGGATGAACTTGTCGCACAGGTACAATGCGTGGAAATCCAGGGATGCGTCGGCGATCGACGCAGCGGCATTGAGCGGCGCTGCGTCGATCTTTTTCAGCCGTGACCCCTCGATGCGTCAATTCTTGCAGCGAGGACAGGCGCTGCGGCGGTTTCCGCAGCGGAGCGGCGATGGGTGGAAATTCTTCTGGTGCCATGGAGATGCGCCGGGAAACCAGCCGCAAGAAGAGCGATATATCGCTTTCTGTAGTTCTTTGAGTCTCTTCTTTCTCCCAGCTCCCACACAGCAGCAACAACCTCCACAGGCCCAAACTGGTACAGGCACCTCTTGGCAGGTCAAACTCACAGAAGCAGAGTTCAGGGGAACTGGGGGTGAAGTCTTTGTGTCCCTGAGACTTCAGAACAGGAGGCCAGCACACTTCAGTCCCTTGGAGATTTCCTTCAAGCAGGGGACACAGCACACAGCAACAGCCTTCTCCTTTCCTTGGCAGAAACAGCAACTGCAGGCCAACCCCACACATCACACAGCAAAGGGGCAGTACTTCTCCTCAGTCTCTCCAGCTCTTCTCCTTGGCAAAGGTTCCTCTTGAATTCCAGGGATGATCTTAAGTTCAGGGGTTTTAGGTCTAATACTTATACCCCAAAATGTCTTTGTTCTCTTTGTGCAGGGGGCTCTGAGCCCAGTTCAAACCAGTTCTGCCTTCACTGGTGCAGCATGACCACAGGAGGCATTGTGCAAGGGAGACAGGCTCCATTCAGGTGCAAGGTAAATCTCCTCCCACCACTCTATATGCAGCCAGGGTCTATTCAGCTCAGGAAGGGCCAGGCACACCTCAACCTCCTCAGAAGATGTCGACAGGGAATGCACATCCTCTGTCTGTCATATTGAAACTAGACAGTCAATCCACAAAAAGGCAGAGGCACACAGGATGGTTGAACAAAAAAATAGCCACTTTCTAAAAGTGCTATTTTCAAACACACAATTTAAAAACCATCTTTACTAAAAGATGTGTTATTAAATCCTGAGTTCAGGGATACCAAACTCCATTTTTCCATCTTATCCCTATGGGAAGATATGCTTGAAAAATGTTACAAAGCATTCCCCATTCTGTCCTATGGGGCAAGATAACCTTTCAATAGTGAAAAACGAAATTGGGTAGGGTCTGGCAAGTGGGTGCACTTGCCAAGTCGACATGGCAGTTAACAAACTGCGCACAGGCCCCGCGGTAGCAGGCTGAGACTTCTTTTCACGGGCTACTCATGTGGGTGGCACAATCAGTGCTGCAGGCCCACTAGTAGCATTTGATTTACCAGCCTTGGCACACTCAGTGCACTTTACTAGGGACCTAATGGTAAAACAAATATGCCAATCAGGGAGAACCAATCACAATAACAATTTACACAGGGAGCACTTGCACTTCGACACTGATCAGCAGTGGCAAAGTGCCCAAAGCATCTAAGCCAGCAAAAACGAAATCCAGCACAGCTCAAAAACACAGGAGGTAGAGGCAAAAAGTTAGGGAAAACCATGCCAAGGATGCCAGGTCTTAACAGTGTCTTAACAGGGGCAACCACACTTTAGAATGGCACATGGTTGGCCCATTTGGCATGACTCACTTCACTGGTCTCCTGAAGCTACCTCAACTCTAAACACCAACAGGATATACAGACAAAATAACTTAATTTGCCATGTTCCTAAAATAACAAAAATTATCACTAGGACACAATCAGTGAGAATTTGACAAATACATAAAAAAATACACCAAAGGCCTACAGCCGACTAGGCCCCAAATGGTAAGAATCACCACAGTCTGAAGAAAAATCTGGACAACATTCACAAAAACACCAGGAAATGAGGATATGTTATTAAACCGAGGCGTCCACCATCCAAAAATGTGCATTACCCCTTAAGGCCCATTAGAACATTGGAATGTGGAGCACTCCATTGAATACAATGGAGTGCTCCGAACTTCTACGGCCGGTAAAGGCCCGCAGAGCAACATGCCAATGTTACTTTTGTTCACAGCTACTGCTGTGAACTAAGGCCTCTCGGAGCTCGAGGGGATTTAAACCCCCTCTGGCTCAGAGACGCCTTTGTTTTATTTGTTAGAACATTCTGCCCTCTAGTGGCAGAATGTTCTAATAGTCTTATAGTCCTTCGTAGCTGGGCTATACCGGCTATTAAAGTCCTGCTCCCTTGTTAAAGGCCCTCGCCTTCGGCTCGGGCCTTTAACGCTGGAGCGGGCCTTTAATAGCCAGTATAGAAATTTGCAAATAACTCCACTGAAGGTATTTGATTTTCAAAAAAACAGTACAGATTCCAACTTCCAAGAGTGGATGATGCAGCAGAGATTGCAGAAAAAGGAAGAGCGAGGATTTCCCTCCAAAATCCAATTCCAAAATATCAAGGGGTTGACAAAGCACAGGGAGGAGTCTTCAGTACAAGAAGAAGTTGATAACATATCTACAGTATCCTCATATCTCTATAACACTTCCTTAGTGTTACCCAAAAAGATGCATTTCACGCTCAGAATTTACTCGAGCAGTCAGCACCGGTACAAAAGTTAACATGAAATTACTTTTAGAGTTACTTTATAAATGCCCGCATTAAAGAAATGCTGCTTGCTTCCGTGTCGATCGCATTGTTTGCGTGCTCCTACAATACTTTTTTTTAATCTCGTTTACGTGAGGCAGCTTAGCGGTGTAGTCTATGGGTCTTATTAAGAGTTTGGAGGTGCGGGAGCGGGACTGCCCTGCTCCAGCACCACCAAACCCAGGTAGGAACCGCCCATCTGATCAGGAGTTCTCTCCTCTCTGGCAGATGGTTCTTTGGTGTTCCCAGGGTGGTGTCTATGAAATAGGCACCGCAATGGGAATGTCAAAGGCAGTACCTGCACGACATGGACTGCTCCACTCCATGCCGTGCAGGTACTGGTGTGCATGCTGTTCCCCCCTGTGTGCATCCACAAGGCATGAGGCAAAAGGGGTCCCTGGAGGGCACTCTTTGTTTCCTCACTGCCACGCTTTTCATGGTGGTCGCACTGCCATGAAAAGTATGGCAGTGAGGAAACTTGTAATATGTTTGACGGGGCTGCTGCGCATATTGCAGCCTCAGGACTGCCCTTAAACGCCAGGGAATAACGGTTGTGGCAGATGCGGTGGTCCTAGGGCGGCCTAACCGTCCTAGTCGTAATTGGGCCGTCAGGAGACCGACACCATGAGTCTTGCAGTCTGTGGACCACCAGACTCATAATAAGGCCCTGAGGCATTACTTTTCATATTCTCTAAACTGTGTAGTCTCAGGCATTACATCTCATTTTCACAACATGATGTTCCTGAGATTGTGCTATATTATGCTAGTGTAATGAAAACTGGACCATGGACTAGTTAAAAGCCACTTCCTATATGAATATCCACTTCAGGAATCACACCCTCATCTAAGAATAGTTTAGGCTAGTCAAGGTCAACTTGTCCAAGGAAGGAGTGAGAGGTTTAACCCATCAAGACTTACCTCCCAGTTAGGAGGAGTGTTGAGATGCATGTGTGCTGAAGAGAAGAATGAGAGTGAAAACTATTGGATGATACATATTACTAGTTTATAAACATTATAAGCCTGTAAGGTCTTTTTGTCATTGAAACATTGCTTAAGTTGTAATATTAAGAATCTTCATCTCAAGTACAGCCTGTGAGGAGCATGGGTGTAAGCTAAGAAGTCCCTTTCCACTGGTTTTAATGCCTTAATAAAAAGGTTGTACAATGCAACCAGGTATGGATCAAGGTTTGTATCTTTGGGGGGACCTCCTGGCTCAATAGATGTATTTTTAGGTGGAAAGTGGAAGCATCAGTGGCGGCTCGCAGAGGGAATGCTGTGGGGCGGTAGGGTGGGGGCGGGGCAGGGTGGGGTGTAGTGGAGGCGGACATACGATGGCAAGGAGTAAAGTAAGTAAATAAATAAAACGATTTACCTTGCGCTCGCTGCAAGGTAAATAGTTGTATTTATTTATTTATTTACTTTACTCCTTGCCGTCGTATGTCCGACTCCACTACCCCCCCACCCTGCCCTGCCCCGCCCCACCGCCCCACAGCATTCCCTCTGCGAGCCGCCACTGGGAAGCATCTGTAGCAGTGGTGGAGCTGAGGAGGAGGGAGGAGCTATGAGAGCAATGCACCCATAGCTTGTGAAAGGGCCAGGCCCATAAGGTTCTGGACCTAATCTAAAGTCACAATCCGATGGTTCTTTTTAGCAGCATGAAAGCGTAAAGGGGAAAAAATTTGTATTATTGTCAATCAAATCATCGAGAAATCCTCTGGACACCTAATAACCACAAACAACTCTGTAAGGTTAGTTAATTTAGTACAATGCCAAAAGAGTGTGAAAATACATCGGAATCAGCATAAAGTCAAATCAGCGTATCCGATTGAGGCGATGTAACATAAACAAGACAATTAGTTCAAGAAACAAAATGCTGAGGATCAAAAAGCATGAGGCCAAATTTCCCTGCATCCAGGGTTGGTGAGTAAAAAGCATTAATCTATCCCTACTCTAACGCTAAGTGACATTCCTACTTCAGCATCTTCATGAAGAAAGTTAAAAGGTGTCAGCGTGTGGAGTCTTCCTAGAATTCTCGCCAGAATAATGGGTCATGTAGCATTAAGCTACAGAGACAGAGCTTGCTCTAACATTCTCGCTCTCTGAAGGCAGGAAAGAAGTGGGGCACTTTCCATACTTTCAACATCCCAATATCTCAGGTTTCCTTCCCAAGAGTCTTTGCGGGTCACACTATCTGCTCTGAGTACGATCTTAAAGGTAGTTTTCCATGGGATAATGGTGTTCTCGGGTTGCAATAAGTTGACCTTGGTTCCCAGGCCTTCTGTGTGAAACACAACAGACTTCCTTTATCAATTCAAGTTTACGTTGTAACTTCTTCTCTTCTTGCCTGACAAATAAAACAAAGACATTATTCTAGCCAACAAGAGCGCTTCTTTCACCTGCAACACAAAAGATGAGAAAGAACAAATTTCAGAGCACACACGAAATTCATCTATTAATTCTAACACAAGAGTTTCCAGGGAAATGCATTTCAGGCAAGATTCAGCTAACATAAGAAACCAACATGTGTACTTTAGGAATTTGCATAGGAAAATAAGACACATTCGATTAATAAGTTTACTTACATGTAAAACGACATGATTAATAAACAGTTTTTAGTATATGAATAATTGGCATTATCACAGCACAAGCCTTTCAAGGTAATGGTTTCTGTTAGTTACATTCACTTTCTACGTTAGCTCTACATGTTACCTTTCAAAGGCCTAAGCACATCATGTTTCAGGTTAATATGTTCCAAAATCCTAACACTTCATGTTATTACAACGGAGGATTATATGCGGGTGTGCTCTATAAATGTGATTATAATGCACCCCTAAAAATAAAATGCGATTTCCGCTACATCACTTGCTTTCTTGTCCCTGGTGTGCTACCTCCCAGGTGGGGGGCTGAATAACATGCTTTTATTAATCGCTTTCCAATTCATTTTATTATTGAAGTTTCTTTATTTTTTTCTGCGAAAAATGTCATCTGAGCCTGAGTAGTCTCATGATCATGTTCTACATCTCACTGAAGCCCACGTTACACTGTGTGATACACAATGAAATAAACAAAACACATCTCAGTAAGCTTCCTGCCTTAGTGCGGTTAGGCAGTATTGGGTGATTTAAGTAGTCTGCCACCCATGGGTATTTTCTATTCTCGTTCTTAGAAAAAAACAAAAATGGTGCAAAAGGTATAAATGCCCTTCTCAACAACTTATGTTTTGTCAAATCAGCTGAGCTTCTGAAACCTGGAGCAAAACACATTTGTGATACAGTTGTTTTATGGGTCTGTTTTAAACTTAGGGTCAGTTGACAGAGTTCGTGACAGCAGCCCCTTAACTTCACCAGTCCCATTAGATACTTCCCAGCCAGCCTTCGTGCTCACCTCACTCTCATCCTCCCACATTTGTATATAATAAAGCAACAAACAGTCCTGTAATCCGCAGCAAGCTTCCACACTAAAGTGCCTGTCAAAGTGTAAATAATATATACTATAGTTGATTTGTATTGGGGCTGCATTTCTATGGTGCATCTTATCCTTATCAACATGCCAGACGACTTAGCAGATGGCTGGCACGCGCTTTGTAAGATGTGCTTGGTTGGCAAGGTGTGGGCTTGCAGTGTAGCCTATATTAGTAGTTTGTTTCTGATTCTTTCTTCATGGCCTTATATAAATAAAATATGCTTTCTTTGTAGACAGATGATATGTACTGGGGCCCCCTGAGGAACTGTCACCCCCTCTGGTACCAAAAGCTGCCTCGGCCACTGTCCAGAAGGATTAAGAATGCTTGAAGATCTACAATTTAACAAGGGATAAAGGGATATTCATCCCACAAGCCAACAGATTGAAAATATTGGGGAAAGAAGCACCCTGGCTAATTCAACCTGCTTACGTTGCTAATGCAGAAATGGAGCACGGTGAGTGATACAGCTGAATTATCAAGAAATAACAGCATTCTGGGAGATTGTAAATCGACTTTCTTTAGTGAAAAATCCCCTACAGGTATAGAATGCCATATTTTGGAACACAATTGGGTCCAACACATCACAAAAGTGTTTAACCAAGAAGTTTATGAAAGAGTGCCTTCAGCACCAGTTGACTCCAGTGTTACACCCATGGCAATTGTAGACTTTAGTAAGACTATCTCAGTCGGGGAAGTGCGAAAAGCTATCCTGAGCTCCGCGATTGGTAAGGCTTCAGACCCAGACGGGGTCTCAGCAGAGCTCTTTAAATTCAACATAGGTTTCTGACATCATTCATCTTCAGTCATCCTTAAGAGAGAAAAACACTTATTTTGGGCAGTTGCCTTGCCTAAATCATGCCTGAAAAGTGTCCAGTAGTTGGCGATGCTCTACAAATGCCTAAAACAAGGCTTAGATCAAACAAAGTTGACCAAATCCTTATGCTCCAATGATGTCTTTTGCCAGAGAGATGTCTTTACCTTCAGGTGAGATCTTTTGGTAGGAACATTTTGGTTGGAAAGGTACCAGAACTCAAAGGAGGAAAATCTCACAGAACCTATGTCTTGAAAACTGATTACATTTGGTCCATTGGGAGAATGATTTATGCCTTCCAAAGCCAGATACATTCTTGTTAATATCAGTGCTATGATTACAGAGGTCACAAGAACAAATGGCAAACAGTGGAACAAATATGACTAGCATCAACTATGAGGAATGGTCAAACTCACTTTGTGACCTGCTTAGGAGATTGTCAATTAGAATTAGAATAGGATACTCTGTTGTATTCTGTGAGCATGGTCGAGAAACTGCAGTGACTTATCCATCTCACCATCATTAAGAATTTGTAGGGGTCCTTTGCTTACACATAGGTCACTTCCACGAATTTTAAACAGGGTTCTGCTCAGCACAATGTCTACACGCTTATGCAGTCTTCCATCATGCCCCATCATCTTCTTTTACTTACCCTACCAGTGGTGGCTGGTGACATTTGAAAGTGGTGGGGCGTAAAATTATTGGCATACTGCACCGCAGCGAGCGAGCGTAGCGAGCGAGCCCGAACAACCTAAGGGGATTCGGGGGTTCTCCCCGAGAAAATTTTGAAAAAGAGTGGACAAATGGTGCATTTTCAAGCAAATTTGAGAAAGCAGGAAGGTTAATAAAGCAATTGTGAAAGTGCAGTTATTACATTAATAAAGAGATGTCATATAACATAGGTAGCTGCTTATTCAAGCTTTCTTTCACCCCATAGTCCAGCAGGGTCCAGCCTCGGCTCCTTTCATGCCTCAGACTTGGTACCAAAGCAGGTGGTATAGATATATATATGAACATACATACAAGTCACGTTTAAAGATTGTAAGTATATAGCACTTGCAATGAAAGGTGGTTTGGCAAATGAATGTGTGCGTCAGGGTGCAATGTCTCTTTTTATTCTGTGTCTTCTCCTGGTTTAGCAGCTGTGGTGGAGGGACACAAGGGAGGCAGGGCAAACAGAGCTGGGGCTCGATCCTCACCCCCGAGACTCCATGGTACAGCGAGTTTGCAGGTGCAGCTTTGAAAATGTAGAAATATCTGTGACGCGTTTGAAATATATCACTTGCACTCATTGTCATTACCGTTAATTTTAAGTAAAGCATATCTAAAATGATCAACATGAACCTGGAAATAATTATTGAAACATAAACACGACATGGATTTGATTTTACAGCTTCTTGGTATGTTAGCTTTCGAAGTTGTTGGATATGCCTCCCCGGCATCTTAGATTGACAGGCAGCTGGTGAAATAATAAAACCGCTATTCCCTCACTGCCAGGGGCTCAGAGAGGGAGACGGGGACAAGACAGATATCTAGCCACTCACCATTTAACGTGTTCCATTTCTTTCTGAACATGCAGATGGCATGGCGCTCCCAGATTTCATTTGAGTGAATCTAATCCCTCCTCTGCTCCCACTAGAAAGGAGGGCATTAGCAGCCATATGTCATCCAGATTTGTCAGATTATTCATTACAATTAATTGCTGTTCTCACTTAAGGCCTTTAAGGCTGTGAATTGCTCCGAATTCTATTGCAAACACAGAATTATGAGTAAAAGACTTTAGCCCTGTCATTCAAATTTCACACTGACCTTTATCGGCTTTTGGCTTTTCAATGGGTGCTGGGCTGAAAGCTTTCTAATTGGTGTTCCGTTCCTTCCGCACTACAGGTAAGCTGTCGACCAGGCCATGTGTATGGCCAGCAGACAAGAGGAACGACTCCGGGCCCGGTGCAGAAGTCTTTTACTGGCAACTAATAACACATTAGCAAAGTAATGAAGTGAACTAGGTGTCATAATGGCCCAATCGACTAATGAAGCCGAGAGCTTTTCAAGGCCTGTTCTGTCTTGGAAAAACTTATTTTTGGAGATGAATTTCTTCGCGCGGGGTTTCATTAGAGGGCTCTTCTGTAGGTTATTGCCGATGAACTTTGGAAATTAAACAAATTAACATGCCCGGATCAATAGCCAGTGGCCGAACCTCACACAGTCTCATTTCCCTCTCTGATGCTGGCTCTTTAAACATTTTACTAGCCTGGCTGGTGTTCAACTAAATCCCGCGCAGTGAAAACATATTCCACGCGCCATCCTAAAACGGCGCTGCTAAGCACATTGATTACAGTAACAAAGCCGTGCTAAAGAAGAAATAATGCATGGTTTAAGCTTCCTAAAGGAATCCTTCCCAGCTTCGCCAGGGTTAAATACAATGCAGCACTTCAATGCAAAAGCACCAGCCTGCTAACTGCGCCATTTGCAGTCCGAGCCAGATAAAAGCCGCTTCCGAAACAAGAGCAGCCTCCTGAAGGCATGATTGCTTCAGGAAGGAGCAGCGGAAACAAGCCGTGCCGTCGCCGAAGGCTGTGCATCCAGCAACGCTCGACGGAAGGCACTGAGCGCGTTGTATTCATGAGCACGAAACAAGCAATAACATTTCGGCTTCTTTTACACCACTTTACTCTTTCCATACTCCTTCCTATTTTCTCACTCACTCGCTCTCCTCCCTCTGCTCTTGGTAATGCCTACTTTACCTGCATAGTTTCCCTTCTCTGTTCAACAGCTTCTGCCCTTTCTGGCCACAGCGAGTTACTCATTGAAAACAAGGATAGACAAAGACCTCCATTACAATCTGGGTGTAATGTCGGAAATATAATTACAACTCGGCTACGGATTGCAGGCTTTGGCGAAGATTTGCTAAGTTTTCACAGATCACAGCAAGAAAAGTTCCTGTGTTAAGTGAAAAGGTGGTCAGAATAGCTCTCCCCTTGCACTGGTACTTTTTGGCTG
Source organism: Calotriton arnoldi (assembly GCA_963921515.1). Classification (NCBI taxonomy): domain Eukaryota; kingdom Metazoa; phylum Chordata; class Amphibia; order Caudata; family Salamandridae; genus Calotriton; species Calotriton arnoldi. The sequence goes on from CAWUFW010007479.1 coordinate 355,234, forward strand.
CTTTGCACCAATGTCAAGCATAAGTTTTGCACTTTAAGGGAACTCTTCTGTCCAAACTGTTATGCTAAGAAATAGTCAAACTCTTTTCCCACTTTGCACGAGTGCGGTGCAGGCCAGCAAACACATAAAGTTGAAAACGTTTTGGAAAAAAACATGCTCAAACTTTATGCCTGCCTTCAGGAAACGGAATTTTTTAAGCAAAGTCCTGAAACACCCATGGAACCACCATTGTGACGAAAAATAGCATACAGATGATTTGCAACACTTATATAAAACAAACTTGGCTGAAATTGTTAGTAAATCGGCTCCCAAAAGAATTATTGGCTACAAGGTTTTCAAAGGGAGGTAAACATTGCTCAGGCAAATAGATGAACAAGCGCGCACTAAAACAGGGTCAACTCCTCTTACCCGGGTACAGCACTGGGAATCAGGTGCAAATTGCCCACCCAGTAATTAAAGAAATCTTACAAATTGGGATTTATTGGGCACAATATTTTCACCATAGATTTCTCCTACATTGTAAGTGGGTGCTTCCTACTATACATTATAGAGGACGTTTTTAATGTTTTTTTTTATCTTACATAATCAAGCGGGAATGGATCTATGGTAGGATTGCCAGGAAATTCACTGGGAAATAGAATCACAAGAGCAATACTGACATGGTGGACTTGAGCCCACCTCGATGAAAAAGTCACCAGAAGAGGGACTTAAAGCGACCGAACTATTGATCCCACCCCAGGTGTGGCTCGGATGTGTGCTGTGACCCCCTCACCACAGCCTAGCTTCGGAAAGATGTGAAATGCTGCTGAAATTATTCCTTTGAGATTATTCCGAATCCGGGAACATTCTCTCATCTCTTCCCTCGTGCGCAAACAATGTGACTAACAACCTTATCAGTTCAAGCTCAACAAAAGATGAATCAGTCATCTGCCTTGCTGTGTGCTGTTTGTCCTTCCTGGCCCCTATGTTTTCACCTAGTGTCAGTGCACAGTGCTTAATAATTCAGGATATGTGGCGAGATGTGTGGTGTTCTGTGCTCCAGACCGACATTCAGAGTTACTTAGAATTGCTTAGACCAATTTTCCGTGGGTGGTCAGTTTATGTCCGCGAGTTGGTTAGGTCCTGACAAGCGGGTGAGCGGAGCTCACCGGGGTGCCCCCAAGCCGCATCCAGACCAAGCTGAGCCGTTTCCACGGGTCCCCGGGCTCACGGTTATATAGGGACTGAGCACAGCCCTTAAGCTCACTCCCCTGCCTGTCAGCGGCACAAGAATGCACCTAGCTGCGACGTGCCTCGTGCCTTTGCAAGTGCTGCCGGGGGTGGTGACGACTTAATTTTGTAGCCTAGTGGAGCGGCCAAAGAAACCGATCTGCCAGATCCAAGGGGGGGAGGAGGGGGTGTGCCTTAATGCTGTCCTTGCGCCACCTGAACTTTAACTCTGCTCCCCTCTCCTGCTTGCGACATCACCTCCTAATGTAGCGTCCGCGGGTTTGGACTCTGGTTCTGGACACAGTCGCTTGCCAGTCGCACACACCGCTTCCAATGTGCACTTTCCCTGGTCCGCCAGTTCCAAATTGCCCGCTTGCAGTAGTGGCTGGCGTGCGGCATATGGGGTGCGATATGCAGCACCGGCACCTCCAGCGAAGAGGCGGGGAGGGGCTGGGGGCTGCCTTCTTGCCTGGCCCCGTTCTCTCAGGCTGCTCCCACAGTCGGTACCCACGTTTTCAGGCCTGAGGGAGCAGGTTAATACTGTGGAGAGTCAAAATTGGGAGCTTTTTACTGTGGGGTGTCGTTTTTGTGACCAATATGTGGTGTAAATGAAATCTCATTGTGGGATTTTGCATTTCGGGTCCTTGGGCAAGTAGTGGGAAATGCTGCATTATAAATGCACTGGAAGAGTTTCACAAGTCTCGCCCTAATAAGGCTTAATTAAAAACTGGTTCCATAATTTGTTTTGCTGTGATCTCGCTCTTTTCATCTCGTTAATGTGCTACTATAATGTATCCCACCTTACCAGACGCGGCTCGCGGGGGAGGGGGGGTTGCCGGGGCCCGGGAAATAAACAAAAATCCTACCTGACTGAGGACGGAGGTCCGCCGTCCGCGCCGCCTCGGGTCCGACTCCGGTTTGGCCCTGCCTACAGCCCCTCTCAGCCAATCCTGGCGCTGCTGGCAGCGCCAGGATTGGTTTAGGCTACGGTTACCCCTCGCCCGCCTGCCCATTAGGAGACCGAGGTTTGAGCCTTTGCTCAACCTCGCTCTCCTAATGGGCATGCGCAAGCCAGTGCACACACAAGTGCGCATGACTGGGCACGGCGCGAAAATTCGGTGCCCTTGCCCACTCATGCGCACTTGTGCTGCAGTGCTGCCTGCTGCCCCTGGTCCCTCTAACAATCATGTCAGTCAACATGACGCAGGACCGCCCACCCCCTTCAGACTCTGAAGGGGGTGGGCGGTCCGACGTCATGCTGACTGACATGATTATCAGTTCTCCCTCGGCTCTTTGAACTTAAGTAAACTGATTCAGTTTACTTAGGTTCAAAGACGCCGAGGGAGCTGCGGGCGGGGGGGCTACGCCCCAACGCCCCAACGGACGCACCGCCCCTACTAGTCCGTATTCAGACCCATCTTTTCCCATCTCCTTAGGTCCTGATTGCAAGGTCTGGGTTAAATTCCGATCTCAGTGCAAACAGAGGTTTGCACAGTGTCTCAAATTACAGGTTCTGTAATAACTATCATACCCTCGCTGTCTTTACAGATTTCGTAGATTAAAGTTGCAGAAATGTATCCTGAGAAGAGGCTCTTAAACAAGGTTAAACATGCAGAATGCTGTGTGTTAAACACCAATTATACAAATTGCGCTGCATTTCTATGTTCAAACCTCTGAATAGGAGGTACTTACCACATTGGGTAAATACCTCACCTGAGAAATTGTAATTCCTGCTGTGGGAAATGCCCATCCTATTCCTGACATCTCATACTGAGGAACTACATTTATCTGATACATTGATGACACAAACAGTAGAGTGAGGAATACTATATTGTTTAATTCTGAAAGACTTACTTGTCTTGAACTTTTTATTGGTTTTACTGTTTACAAAAATATAAATTACAAACAACTTGCACAAAAAGACCTAAATCACTCTACAGACATTATATGTAAATTACAATTTGTTAGGATCGCTATAGCATAAATTACAACATTATACAAATTCAGCGCCACATAGTTGTACAGTGATATTAAATTTGAAAATTTGGTTCATAATTGTAGGAAAATTGATTAATATTTGGGTTAGGTGGTCGCCCACCTTAAGTAATAATTGCTCTAACCTGTCAGGGTGTCCCCCAAAGTCACTAAATTAATCTGAGCTCAATACCCTGGTAGCTATGGCACAGAACAGGCAGGCTTTTCTAAGGGCAATGTGTAAAGTATTATGCAGTATCAAAACAGTAATAAAGTCAAAACAACAAACAATAAAAATCCCAAATCAAACTAGAAGCATAGAGTAAAATGTAATAAACAAAATGACACCAAAACAACAAACATTCAATTGGACACCTTTGCTGTGAGGTCCCTCTGATGGCTCCTGAGGTCTAGGAAGCCCAAACATGTTCTAAGTCTTAACTTTCCCGTGATTCTGGTGCATCTTCTCTGGGTTACTTCTAAGGCTCCTAGATCTTCGTTACCTTGTTTATGGGGTTTCCCTATCACAGGGTCTGGTTTCGCTTTATTGCAAAGGCTGTCCTTGTGATGGAGTTTTCCCTCAGTTAACGAAGCACTTTGTTTTTTTGCACTCTGTATTCCTTTTTTTGGTTGCATTTCCTTCGACCCATTCTAAGTGGAAATCTCTTAATACACATCACGAGGGTTTGCTTGTTTTACAACTACTTGAATCATCAACAATTTGTGTCGCAGTCCTGACTTTTATTACACAGGCACTAAATTTAATGAAAAAATATGCATCATGATTTGTGATGATGATTGTTGGGTGACAGATGTTATTAACCACTAATTGATTTGCACTGATTTTGATATTCTAAGACTTCTGTATGTATTTTTAACAAATGTGCTTTTATGTTTATATTTCTGACCGAATACAGATTTTATTGATGGATTGATTGCGTATTTTACTCATTTCCTGTCAAAAGTTCAGCGGCGGCCAGAACGGATCGGAGGTAGGGGGGCTGGGGCAGGGGCGGGAGGGGGTAGGAGGCGGGGAAGCAGTTGTTAAAAAATACAATCTTACCTACTCGCCATTTCCTTCCCGCGTCTCTCCTCTGTAGTCCTCCCTCGCTGGCCTGAACAGGAAACACACCCAGACTCCCAGTCAGCCAATCACAACACTGCCTTAGCAGCATTGTGATTGGTCTGAGCGCCTTGTTTTGGCACTCAGACGCTAACTGGGAGCCTGGCCTGGGCAGGTTCTCCATGCAGGCTGTAATGCAGGCTGCATGGGGAACATGCAAGGTGCGCAAGACTGTTTGGCTGGCCCAAGATGGCCGGACAAGCAGTCATTGCGCACTTAGGAGGCTGCTACCACTCCTCCTCTGCTCCCGCCTCCTCACGCAAAGCTGCTGAAGTAGGAGAAAATAAAATGATAATAACGTGAGTTATCATTTTATTTTCCCTTTATTTCACTGCTAAAAAGCAGTGGGGTAACGCTCCTCCGCCTTAGCGGATAAGCTGCTGCTGCAAATGTTACAGAATAAGGTTTAATATCTGTGAGTTGACATTTTCTAGGATCCAAGTACTGCCCTGGCCAGTGGAGATAGCTTTTGGTGTCTGGGTACTGGAGGGACATTTAAACTTTAATGTAGCACATGTTCTAATTTTAAGCGTCAGGCACTCAACCTTGTGACTGATGATGAGTACTTAGGAGCACTTTGGGGAAAAAGCAGTTTCCTGCCTGTCAAAAAAGGCTATTTTGACAGGTTCAATAGAAATTTTTTAGGCTGCTGTAGTCAGGCTACACATTGCAGGCCTGAAGCCATGTTTTAAAGGAAAATCCTGTGGATGGCACCATAGGTGCTGCAGTCCACAGGTGGCATTTAACTTCCAGACCCTGAGTGTATTTCCTACTCCATATGACAGTCAAGTTAAATATCTCAAAAAAGCTAATTTAACCATTTTAAAGGGTGGGCACAGGTCCGTTAGACCTGTATAGCAAAGTTAAAAAAACTAGCAAAAATATAATCCAGAAAAGGCAAACAAAATCTTGAGTGACCATGCAGAAAAGGCAGCATTGCCACCCTCCAAGCCAATGTAGACTAATCCATCCATTGATGGACTTCCTTCTTAGGCGATAGAACAAAGACGATTTACCACCACTGCAGTAGCACATGCCAGTTCTATGCCCATCTAAACCTACCTGATCCCTCTGTCAATATCTGCTCTAGCCACAAATCTTGTTCATAGGGAATATAACTCCTTCCCTACAGACACCACCTTTGAGACTACTAATCCTAGCCTGCTCATAGATGCATCCCAGTATGTGAACAGTACCATCTTGACTAACAAGGGTATGTGGACCATTCTGCCAGACTTCTGACCACAGCTTGGGGTCAACTCTGCCCAGAAGACCAATAGAGGCCACTGATAGCTGTCAATGCCAGAAGCCAGGCCTGTGACCATCCACTGACAGGTGGATGCTTCCATTCTGTGCTTGTGCTAGGCCTCACTTACAGCTTTTAGGCTGGCAAGGAGTTACCCACTTGCACCTGAAGACCCTTGGGCTTCTTAGGTTACTTAGAGTGGGGGTACAACCTGACATTGCAGACACCCTGCTGCCACCTAGAGTGACTGGATAGCCTCACAGGTGATTAGCACGCTATAAAAACACTGATAACAGTCTCAGGTCTGCCATCTCAAGGTCTAAAATTCCCTGAAGTCTTGTAACCACTGGGACCACCCATGCGACCCTGAATTTTTTTTATCGGGGGGGGGGGCAAGGCAGGCAGTCCTTGACATCCCTTTCCTTGACCAAATTTTCCTGTCCCTATAGCACTGGCTGAGGAACCTCCCTAAGGCCTCCCAGACCTCCAAGGATTTTCAGAGTAGGGGATTACAACCTCCGGCTGCAGACACCCTCCTTCTATTCTTACTTCCACCATCTCAGGGGTAACACACTGAGGCTGGCCCTTCAGCTTAGGATCTTCACCCTGAGACTAAATACTAGCCTGGCAGTTCAGGACTTCCAGTGTGGTCACACAACCCTCATCAAGGATGACACACTCTGTCGTGTTATGCATGTGGTCTGCTTGGGCTAGAGCTCCTGTATCCTTTTGCTGTGACAGGGCAGGAAGCTGATTCAGGCCAGAAGTGGCCTCGCCAGTGCCAGTTTTGTGGTCCTCTCCTGTCAGAGCAGGTAACCCTTAGCCCTCTGGTCCTCCCCATGTGGATGACATTCACCTCCTACCCCTTGCTGTTCTCTGGGGTAATCTCCGTTTAGGAACAGTATCCCCAGAAATCTGCGTTTTTGATGCACCATGGGTGGCTGCCCCTTACAGTTTTTTTTTTGCCAGTGGTGGCTCCCTGTACAGGATGGAATCTAAGGTCAAGCAGTGACACACAGCTACCTTACTCTGGTCAACTATCCCCTTTCACTCTAAGGAGAACAGCCATACACCAGTCACACTCCCTCCCCATTGCCAATATTTACCTAACAGACCTGTCCCTGCAGGCACTTTTTTGGGGAGGCCAACCTTTCCACCATCAGGGTCCAGTTAGCACAGGTATTGTACAGAGCAGTGATGTAGACCCTATTCACTGTGACCATCTGGAAGTACTTTCTGGAACTCCCAGGAACCACCAACTTACCTGCTGGGTCCACCTTCCAACAAAAGAAAACTAGGGTATGCTCTTCCCTCTGACCCTGGGAATAATCTTCACCAAGCACTAAACTAACTACCTCTATAGAGTGTCCTCTATTGAGTGCCTACCTGGGGCGCAAAGCATCGACCTCCCTTTACCCTGGCTGATGACAGTCAAAGCACCTGCCTCTATTAAAGGGCTTCCTGCCCCCTTACTCCCCCCCACCCTGTTTCAGGGATTCTGCACATACACAGAACTATGCGCAGGATTATGGGACCTTGGTGTATGGGGGCTGAGCCTTCCTACCGCCTCAATACCCACAAGTCCAGGACCTACTAGCTATAGTGTCTTGAACGCTCTCTTACACAAACACAGAGAAGCAAATGATTAGACAACCCAGAACACAACACTCCCGGATCTCTCAGGAATTGCGGTAACAAGACACACCTTTTCACTTACACTCTCGTACCTGTCCACAATAAGATTTGACCGAGACACGAATATAGTTCAAAATGTTTATTTTAACTAACGTGCTCTAACATGCAGTATACGTGCCACAACAAGCAGAAAAATGCTTAACAATGATACAGTTAGCATCGCAGCCAGTCCATACATTATGAAGGGAGATGTCATCTTATAAAGACAATGGCGAAAGGACTATGGTGCCTACCCTCCCTCCCCTTGGAAAGAAGAAGTATTATTATTATATGTTAGAAGATCTCTGGGTTTTGTCAGCAGACCCCATACCTTAGAGTACAGATGGGATTTCTACATTGAAGGTGAGTGTTGCTCTTCTCCCTGGAAAGGTCCCTCTCCAAGTGTGTGTTACCTAAACATGTATCCCCGTAATATCAAAGCATGAGTCTCCAGCCGCAGCTGCAGTGGTATGTTTTGTCTAGGTGCTAGGGCCTGACCAGAACAGAATAACAAGGGGCATTGTTTATCGACCTTGCTCACAATCTTCAGACTAAACTCCAGGAACAGGCAAAGAATGAACACAGCAGACAGTTCTCATGTGAAAGGCATAAACAGGGTCTTGCAAAAATAAAGTTTATGACAAAGTCCGCCCGTCACCGCAGCGGAATGCGGGACCGTCCGCAAGGGGTGCGGCGGTCCCGCACATGCTATTAGGATGCCACCGCCACCGTGGCGGTGGCAAGCCCTATTCACAGCATTGTGGCGGGCGGTGCTCACCGCACCGCCCGCCACAATGCTGTGAATGCACGTCGTGCATGTGCATGCACAACGTGACAGGCACCGCGCGGTGCCTGCCACCTTGTGCATACATATGCAGGGGGGTACGCACCCCCCACCCCTTCAACACCGTGGGGGCCCGCAACGGGCCCCCATATACAAAGACTGTATGCCTTTCCATGGCGGCAACGCCGCCATGGAAAGGCTGCACTCCGCAGTCATCATAATATGGATGGCGGTGTCTTGGAGACACCGCCACCATATTATCCTTGTTTTCCGCCGGTCGACGAGTCGACCGGCGGAAATGCGGCGGATGGTCTTTCCGTCCGCCGCGGACCCCCCAGCCATCATAATATGGCGGGGGGTCTTTGTTGTCTGGATGGCGGGTGGATCGCCCCCGCCGGGCCGGCGGTAAATCCCGCCGGCCCGCCGGGGGTGATCCACCCGCCATCATAATGACCCCCTAAGTGTTGCAAGCGCCGTGAAGCTGAGCTTGTGTACAATCTAAAGCATGTCCCACTGTAGAATCACAGTCCTCCCCTGTCAGGAAAACCTCCTTATCATCACTTAGACAGTGAAATGTGAACGGTAACAACCACAATTTGTGCAGGAAAGTCCTACCAAGGGGTTCAAATCTGCCGATTGGATAATGTTTCACACATGCTGTAAATTGAAATAGGGAAATGGGCAAAGAAATAACCCCATGTATTAACCATATGGAGGAATCAGTTTCTGCTATTGAGAATGGTAGCTGGTCTAGTTTCTCAATATGTAATAGTGTGTATGTCGAATCTTTCATGGACATAAGCTTTTGTTTATCTGTCAAATTAAAGGGCAAAAACAGGGCAGTAGCATTCAAATAATCCCAAGACACTTTCCCATTTTTCAATGTTTGCAAAGTCCAGCCGAGCGCAATTGATTTTGACCATGATACAATACAGACACATCATTCTGCACAATGTCAATAACAGATGAAACAATATTGTCCTAAGTGTAAATATGAGAAGACAAAGTATTAAGGCTGTTGTCGACCACATCTAAACCCTCATGCAAGTTGTCTTGATCAAGTTGTCGTAATCTGAAAGCTGCCTCCATTTGGGACAGTTTCCAGATTTCGTTATATGCCGCATATGCAAAACATTTTGGGCGAGGGGATCTTGGGCCTAAAAGGAAATCTGCCAGATCAATGTAGCCAGATAAACGTGAGAGACGCTGTCTCACAGATGACAAAGTAGACTGACCCAACCACTGCTGACATAATTTGCCTACAGAATATGTAGTCACCGAATGTGAGTGCAGGAAACGAGGATCTGGTCTACTGAGAGTAAAGCCACCAGATGCATTTAAGAAACGTAACTGGCAAGCATTAGTATTGAGGGGCCAAATTAACCAGCCCAAGGGTTTTATAGTGGAGGAATTAAGGGTACCATTCTGGACCATACTGTTTAATTCATCTAAAGTACAATTTGTATACTGCTGCCAGTCATCATAGGCTGCCAACAACGGGAATTTAAATTTTTAGTTGGAGCCAGGCCCAAACACGTAGTCTGTTGTACAGTCCGATTCAGAAACATCAGCTGTGTTGGTATCAAACATGCAGGATGCAATGATTCAGTTTCCTGCACCTGCCAATCTTTGGTACCCCATATAGATTTCAAATCGATTGTGTCCTTCCAAAAATCATAACCTTTCAATGACAAATCGGTAATGAAAGCCGAAGAATATATCAATTTAGTATGGGTTAACATACATTTTGCATGAGTCGTGGCATTTAACCTATAATAGTTAGAGGCTGGGTCTAAGAGAGTATAGCCTGAAAAATAGGTAAACTTATTTTTTTGTGTCTGGGAACTACCCCGAAAGGGCGTAGGACAATGTTCCCATTGAGGGAAATTAACTGATGTTCGGACTGTGTTAGGTTTATGTAAAAAATGATGACCATAATGTTGGAAACATTATGAATAATGAACTGAATAAATCAGCATAAAAAGCAGAATTCAAATACAAATCCTCAGTTTCAAAAGCAGTGTAATATTTCAAATCGGAAAACAGTGAATTTCCGGCATTAATATCCCAGTCGTCAGAATGCAATCCTGGCATAACGACGTCACCCAACGATACATGAAAGACGTATGGCATTCGAAACATCTCATTCGGGTTGTAGATTTCGTATGGTACTTTGTCCCAAACTATGCCATCCCCGACTGGAACAGCTGAGATGTTAACGTTGGGTTGGTCCCTTTTCATTTTATGAGAGGAAGTATGTGGTGCCAACACCCCATCGACTGAATGGACAGCAGAGCATTCAGGCAAATAATGGCCATTGATTAAAAGGAAAAAGACTGCCACAAATCCTATCGACATGAAGAGGAATACCATAGTTAGCACCATCCAAATGTAAGTCCATGGAGGGACCAGATAATTCTTTCAAAAACAGGAAAATAAAATATACAATTTTTATTGGTGGTGCCGCCACAGAGGATGCTGATGAAGAAGATGAAGAACTTGAAGAAAAGTTATCTCTGTCCATATAGTAACCACTAGTTCCCAGGCAAAACAATGGGGGTTGATCAGCATTAAAAGATGATTGTACAGCAGTAGAGGGAATATCACTAGTGTGTTCCAGTGGCGGAGAAGCATACTCATGGGACGTAGCAGCTGTAGATGACGACAAAACAGGCAAAACATCGATAGAGGTTTCCACCTTGCATTCACGCACTGCAGGAGTCGTTGGGGACGTCATCCACTGCAGAGAAACATCCCACCGAGGAGTGCTGTTAGGCATACTGGGCCAGATGTACGACGCGCAAAATAGCGCCTCGCAAATTGCGAGTCTTTTGCGACTCGCAATTTGTGAGGTGCTATTTTGCATGTACAACAGTGTGTTTATCACTGTTTGCGATTCCCAATGGGGTCGCAAATTGCGAGGCTCATGAATATTAATGAGCCTCTCGCAATTTGCGAGCCCATTGGGAATGACAGGCCCACCCAGGGATGGTGGCCTGTTGGGCTCAGCAGACCACCATGTCTGGGATTGCTTTTAAATAAAGCAGCTTTTTTTTTTTTTTTTAAATGCAGCCTGTTTTCATTAAAGGAAAATGGGATGCATTTAAAAAAAAAAATGAAACGTTCGTTTCATTTTTAAGGGCAGGCAGTGATCCCTGTGACCACTGCCTGCCCTTAAAAATATTTTGGAGCCAGTCACAAAGGGAAGGGGTCCCGTGGGGACCCCTTCCCATTTGCAACTTCATTACCACCCTCTTGAAGAGGGCGGTAATTTGCGAATGTTTTGCGACCGCAATTGCGGTTGCAAAACATTCATACATGGCTCTGTGGTCACTAATAGGAAGGGAACGCCGCTTCCTAATAGCGAGTCGCAAGACACTATTTTGCGAGTCGCAAATTATTTGCGAGTCGCAAAATAGTGTAAGTACCTGGCCCAGACTAAAATTGCATGCGCAAACGGGTCGCAAACCCGTTTCCGCATGCAATCTTATGTCGTACATCTGGCCCACTATTCAGTATCAGCCAAATGGTGTAACTTGACATGTTCAATCGAAATGAAGCGATTCTCCTTCCGACCAGGCAGTGGAGGCATAATCACAGTACAAGTGCCCTTCAAGCCAAGAACTGGGACCGGTGCACAATAGGAGGGACCAAATTCTTTTTTGTTCTCCAACTTCTCCCGGGCCAAATCCCCAACTTTAGAAAGCCAGCCCGTTACTGGAATCAGCACCGCTACATCTGTAGACGAGGGCAAATGATCCTTTGCAAGGGCATCTCGGGTGTTTTGTAGACCCTGTAACATAGCACAATGGTTATCTACGTCAAATGTTGCGGCAGCCGCCGCAACGTCTAGACCATCAAGGTCTGGCACAAACATTTTAATGCCAAAGAGCATTTCGTATGGGGTCCGCCTACCCAGAGATCTTCTAGGGAGATTATTTAGTGCACGTTGGACACCAGACAAATGAGTCAGCCAACTCCGACCAGTACCTAAAACCCTAGCTGTCAAAGACTGCTTTAAGTCACGGTTAAGTCGCTCCACTACGGAATTGCCCTCAGGCCTGTATTGAGACGAAAATTGCAGCAGCACCCCCAACGACCTCATTGTGTCTTTGTAAGCCTTAGAGGCAAACGCCGGACCTTGGTCAGAAAGGAAGGTGCCGCAGGCAAATGTTCCGACAAAGACACGCAAGTCTCTAATGACATTTCTAGCTTCAGCACAACGTTGCGCCCAAACCCAAAGGAATCTCGTGCACAAATCCACTGCAACTAAAATATATTTATATGCAGTGTCTGACGACAAAGGCCCGCAGTGATCAAGGTAAATGGATGATTTGAAATGTATAGTTGCGTATGTTCGAGTTGTGGTTGGAGGTCTGTACCCCTTAATCCTGATATAATTTCCGGAATAATAATTTCTAAGAGTTATGTCTCATTAGGCAGAGGTTGCCATTTTTTTATTGTTTCTTTTTGACATTGATTTCACATGAAAAAAAGCAACTACAGCCGACACGTGTTTCGCCCAGTGGCCAGTTGGCCGAGGACTTTTTCAAGTCTGGTATGTGCAAAAAGCCACAGAAATAAGTGGTACATAAGAAAACAAACAAAGATATCAAATGTTTACAGAAGGGCATAATAAACGGAAAATAAGTAAACCCAAATACAGTGAATAAAATAAGTAAAAGAAATGTGAGTAAGACAGTGAAGATAGGAATAAGAAGTGATGAGAAAGACGAGAGAAACCAAAGAAGAGGGGGAAAAAAAAAAAGGAGGGAAAAAGGGGAAATGTCAAAGGTTAAAATGTGATCAGCAATCACACAGAGAAATGGCATTGTTTATTCCATATAACTGTCACATCGCAATTTCCATTATACCAAGGTCGCGTCATAACTCAGAGAGTTACCTAGTATGCAATTCGTTTATATGACAAGTTACAGGAGAGAGACACACACATATATCAGTATGCTGTAAATCAACAAGGTTGTTCTCACAATAGTCAGCATGTGCAGTGGTAGCCATCGTGTATATGTATTTAAATTACCAAACAAATTTCAACGAGGATAAACACTCCACCACCCACAAACATACACACATCAATGTACTGCATATGCTTAAAGAGAAAGTCAAAAATGCTTACCGAGGTTTCAGAGATGTAGTCCTAGTATAGACTGAAATAAGAGAAGTGTAGTGAAGGTCAGTATAGCATGAGAATGAGAACACCCTAGTTAATAGCGTGGGTGAGCTTAAATGGGCCGCTGGACTGATAAGGCCTCGAAGGCACAAATAGGCAAGTTTAAAAGCGGATTAAATGTGAGGCCGTGCGGTGTGCCGGAGTGAGGTCTGCGGGCCGAGCTATAGACTGGGTGGGAGGCAGGAAAGGGCCGGGCAAAAACAATTGATTAGAAGACTCTGGGATGGTCAAAAAAGAACTGTGATGACCATGTAATTAGATAGTGCTCCGAGGGTCATGTGCACAAGTGAGCTGATTGGGCTAAGCATTCAAAAATAGATGGCGTGGTGGTGACTAAATACACCTAACAGATTCGTGCTCCCATGATCATGTATGCGCGCTAGCTACTGCGGCTTCGGGTTAACGGACGAATACCAAGGTCACGTTCCGATTCGAAAGAAGGCTTAGGAATGCAAGCAATGCTGTGAAAAACTAATAAAGGATCGTGCAGGGTCTGATAACTTACTTCAATCCGTGGTGTAAGCAACGTGGTCTCTGCGGTCCCGGGAACAAAGTGAGTTCCGAGCCGGGCCGCGCTGTCATAAATAAACTCTCACCTGACATGAGAGACGTCTGGTGTCATCCGAGTGGAAACAGCCAAAGGGACTTAGAAGAGTTACTGTATGTTAGACCAGTAAGATAGGGTGATGAAGGGAAATATGTTGGCATGTCCAGAGGAAACCCTCAGTATAGGCAAATAAAGTAAATAGAAAAACGAGAAATTTAAACAGATGAAGGAGCTCATTAAAAATAGTCAATTGGAATTAACGGATCATAATTAAGTAAACTGGTGCTTTTACTCATCTGGTGGCAAGATGTCCTGGATTCAAGAGGGGGGGGCCATCCGGGGCAAACCTGAATGTGTCCAAAGGAAAAGATGAAAAGAGGACAGAACCCATATGTGAATGTCTTAAAGGCCCGCTCTGGGGATGGAATATGGGGTTGCCATAAAAGAAATGTGATTAGAACCAGAAGTGAATTGATTAGCTCCAACACACCAGGAAAGGGAAGTGTGGTCGATTTAGGTCTGGTTAAAGTGTCACATGCTGGGTCTAGGAGGTTATGAGTGACTTTCACAGACTATTCAGGTGATAGGCTGAGAAAGTATATTACATGCGCTAATACAGGAAAGATACATTCAATAGAGCCAGTAGTGCATTTCGGCGTCTTTGTTGAGTCCTTGTTCCACCGTGTTCATGCGTAAGATGTATTCGCTCTCTTTCTGTCTCAAGATGAGTTCGCGGTTGCCACCTCTTGACAAGGGTTTTACCAATTCCAGTCCAAAGAACTTGAAGTTTTTTTGGTGTGGGTGGCATTCATGATAATGTTCCGTTAGTGGGGGACCCACTTCGGTTCTATTGATGTTCCGATAGTGTTCTAAGATCCTGGTCTTGAGGGGTCGTATAGTGCTACCTACATATGCTTTGTTGCATGGGCAAATTATGACATAGATTATGTAGGTGGAGTTGCAATTAATCCAGTCTTTGATCTTATAGACGTTCTGTTGGTTGTACTTGAATTCCAATTGTTTGTTGATCCCCAGTTTGCATGCATTACAATCGTGGCAAATATAGAAACCACAAGGTTTGGTCAGGAAATTAGGCCTCTATTGTTTCCGCTTGTCCACAAATTCAGCTCTGCACAGGATTTGTTTCAGGTTTTTCGCTCTCCTAAAACCCTTTTGGGGAAAGTTTTCCATCTGGTCCATTAATAATGCATTGTTCGTCAGGAGGTACCAATGTTTCCTTAAGATTTTCCAGATGTGGTGGTGACCATTATGGAAGTCAGTCACAAATCTGATTTTGTTGGGCTTATCTGTCTTAGTAAGGTTTTTTGGTTGGAGTAGATCATCCCTAGAAAGAGTTTTGCAATCATTGGCTGTTTTTACCAATAGGTCTCTGGGATACCCACGTTGTATCAATCTATCAGTTAGGTTTTGCGATTTCTCTCTGTAGGTGTTCAAATCACTGCAATTCCTTCTCATCCGTTTGAATTCACCTTTGGGGATGTTTTGTATAGTTTTCAGCGGATGGCAGCTATCTGCTCTAAGGATCGAGTTGGCCGATGTTGGTTTGCGGAAGGCTTTGGTTTGTAGTTTGTTGTCTTCCACGTAAATTGAAATATCCAAAAAGTCAATCTCAGATGTAGAGTTGTTGGATGTGGTCTGGATATTCCACCTATTGACATTGATTTTTTTAAGAAATTCCATGAGGGTTGCCTGTGTGCCCTGCCAAATGCACAGAATATCGCCGATGTAACCCCCCAGTATAATAAGTATAATATATGGGGAGTGTAGTCAGGGAAAGTGTCATCCCGCAACCAATATTTTTCAACTAGCCCCATAAAAATGCATGCATACACAGGAGCAAATTTAGCTCCCATTGCACTTCCCTGTAGCTGTAAGTAGTACTTGGAATTAAAAGAGAATACATTATTCGTGAGACAGAAATGCAGCATCTCCAAGATCATCTGGTTGGATTCCATGTAATGTACAGTTCTGGTGGCTAGTGTTTTCCGAACTGCTTCCATTCCATCCTCATGACGAATTAAGGTATAAAGGCTTACTACATCAATAGTAGTCAGTATGCAATCTTTGTCCCATGGGATGTTGTTCAATTTGAGTAGGATGTCTTTTGTGTCCTGTATGTACGAGGGGAGATCCTTCATAAAGGGTTGGAGTTGTTGGTCAATATATTCTCCCATCTTGGAGCAAATAGAATTCACACCTGCAATGATGGGTCTCCCTGGTGGTTTTGTATCACTTTTGTGTATTTTCGGAAGGAGATAAAGAGTCGCCATGGTGGGGTGTTCTATGTATAGGTCATTCCGTTCCTCAAAGGTAGGTAGATTATTTCCATACCATCCATCTAGTTTCTTTTTTAGATCTTGGCGAATTCTTTTGGTGGGATTGGTAGTGAGTTCCATGTAGCAGGATGTGTCATTGAGCTGTCTATGTGCCTCTGCGATGTAATCATCAGCATGCAGGAGCACTACGTTACCCCCCTTTGTCTGCTTCCTTGATCACGATTTCAGGATGATTCTTGAGTTCTTTTAGGGTGGTCATTTCATGGTCTTTAAGGTTTTTGGGTAAGTAGCGTTTCTTTTTTTGATATTTCTGGTGTTCTCGGGTTAAGTCCCTCGAGACTGCCGTGAAAAATAAATCAATGGTATTCCCACTGGGCAACAGGGTGCAAAAAGTTGATTTAGAACAGACCTTATTATCGGCAGAGAAGGTGGTGTCAATGCCCAACTCCTGTGCCAGGGCAAGTGGGGACAAGGATTGGTCCTCTGAGTCATCTGCTAATGTGGTTAATAAATGTATGTTCTCCAAATCCTGGACTGCCAGAGGACTCGTGATTGGTGCTCTTCTTTCTTTAGGTATGGGTGGTTTGTTGTGGAAAAAAGCGGTCAATTTGAGTTTCCGCGTGAATTTGAAGAGGTTTATCATGGTTTTGGTAAGGTCCCAAAAGGCTGTAGGGCAAAAGGAAAGTCCCTTATTCAAAATGTCTTCCTGTAAGTTGGTATTCGGTTGACCTGAGATGTTGACCATTAGGTTGTTGGATTCTTTGGTTCGGTTTCCTGTTGTCTCCTTGCTCTGGTTATCACTCCCCTGGTTGGTTTTGATGTTGATGTGTTTGGTGCATTTTACGATGTGGTTCTGGTATCTAGGGTGGATGGGTTCCGGAAACCTAGCCGATGTCTTAATACCTCCTCTAAAAAATTCACACCCACTTTAGTTGTTGTGGCTACGATTTCGGCTCCAGGAGACTCTGCCTCCGAGCTAGTGACTGTGTCCTGTGCTTGTCGTGTTTGGGAGGTTGTTGTTCCTTTAGGGATGTTGTCGTAGCGTTTTGCAAATGTATGGACCCTTCCCAGTTGGTAATCTATTTGGTCTTGCCAACATTTTCTATTTTTCCGTTGAACCAGGTCCTCCTCATATTCATCAATGATTCTGTTAAGTTTTTGGTGGTGATATCCCCCCAATTGGCGTCTTCTATTTTCTTTGTGAGGTCATCTACCTCGGTTTTGTGTTTATTATGCTCTTCTTCCACAATGTCTATCAGTTGACGATCATATTATTGGAAGCTTCCCTCAAATTCTCTTCCCATTTCGTAATTTGATCTGGTCTGGTCGTCTCGACCAGTGGAAATATTAAAATCCGAAGCCCTCTTGGGATCCTGTCTGCTTCTAAATATTTCTTAAGGCTTGCTGCTTCCCACCATTTGGTTGTTTCCTTTTTAAGTGCTTTTTCCAGGGCCTGAAAGGTAGATTTCGCAGATTGAGGATTGAGTTTGTTGGGTTGAACAAGGGTTCCTGACGTAGAGAAAATTTCTTGTAACCGACGGTTACGATGCTCTCTCCAATCTCTGCAGTTGGCCATAGGTCAGGAGGTCAGTGCTTGATTTGTATGTTTAAAGTATTTCAGGGTCGACTTCACGTGACAAGCTCCCAGATGACAGGTTGAGGACGCTAAGATGGGTGAGTAAATCTGGGATCTACAACGGTAGGGTGAATCCCAGATTTACTGACTCATCTTAGCGTCCTCATAGTTGCGTATGTGGCGGACGGCTTAATCTGTTGACAAATGTCACAAGATAGAACATAATTAATAGTCTGTCTATACAAGCCACACCACCAATAACGCTGCTGCAAGAGGGACACTGTCGCTGAAACACCAGCATGAGCAGATGCCATGCCCTCATGAGCGGCTATGATCAAAGGAAGCCTGCGGTCCACGTTGGGAATCAGCCGATCCCCAACGGACGATATTGTTGCAAACCGGACTTGCTCCGGCGACAAATGATAAGAATATTTGGAAGGAAAACCTTGTGGGAATGCCGTCGCATCTTTCGTTGCAGCTATAGCAGCAAGCATATCATTGCCTATTTCAGTCATGGACCTTGTTACGGCTGCTAGTGAACAAGTGGCTACTGCAGATTTGACTGCCTCACCTGCCATAGAATTACCAACAGCATGTGCTCCCACATGCTGATGGCCAAGAGTATGGATAACATGTGTGAGCGGCGGACTCTCCTTAAGAGCTGCCACTGGAACCCAAAGCGTTTTATGCTTTATTGCGCTGTCTTCAGAATCTCTATAATCATTTTGAGACCATTGTCATTAAAGGATTGCATACAGTAAAATGAATCGCACACAATAAGAGTGGGCACTGCACGATCAGCGAATTCTAGAGCCAACAACAAAGCACGCAGCTCAGCCAATTGAGCTGTACAGTCTCCTAAAGTTTGCGTATCCACCAAGGAAGACTTAAAATCACTGTCAACCATAGAGCCTGTCACTATAGCGCAGGCAGCCGAATAAGCATGTTTAGAGCCCAAGGCCGGTTGAGCAGATCCGTCGGTATAAATGATACATTCGTACCGATCCAGAGGAAGGAGTGATGACGGAGGAGGATGAACCTGTTCGTATTGTAAAAGCTCCTGTGTCTGTAATGATGGGTTATAGATAAAAGTGACATCAGCCAATGTCAACGAACTTGCCCATTCAATCCAACGAGGATGCAAAGCCTTAGAATTCGGAGCACTCGCCTTAGTGACCGCCTCAAGAGCTGGCACAGGCGAGGCCATAAGAATGCGTTTACCTTGAGCAACAGAGCATTCTTTAAGAATCGCCATCTGAGCTGCAGTAAGAATTTTTTCTATTGAAGAGAAACACATCTCTGCTGCAGTGCACAAGTGCGATTTGTATGCTATGGGGACTGTATCACCTTCATTAAACGTCAAGTATGTGAAACCCACTGTACCCGGTACAATCCATATGGCCAAATTCGTAGTATTGTCTTTTGTCAAGAGGAAGTTGGTTGCAAGCATATCAGATTGCAAAGACCGTAGAATTGCTGTGTGTGCGAGCTGGAAGACGAAAAAGAGGGTTGTATCAACGCATAAAGCGGATTGACACGCTGGGCATATTCAGGGATATATGTTTGCCCAAAATTTAAAAATCCCAGCAAAGATTGTAACTTCTTTAAAGTGGAAGGAGGTTTCAATTGAGCACATTTCTCCAAGAAATGAGGGGCTAAACCCTTACCTTCGTTGTTAAGTTCGTAACCCAAAAAAAGCACAGCCAAATAGGTGATGTGTGACTTAGCAAAGTTAAATTTGTACCCTAGGTGGGCAAAAGACATAATGATGCGATCAACGCAGATAAGATGCGGTATCAACTCGTCATCTGTTAAATAAATGTCATCAACGTTTGAGAAAGCATCTGGGTCTATGTTATGTAGAAGAGAGACCAATCGCGCCGCAAAAGCCCCTGGACTATTCTGATAGCCCATAGGCAAACGCGTAAATCTTTTTGATTGCCGACCGCGGTAAATGCAGTCAAGTCACGGCTGTCAAGAGCCAGATTGTGACTGTAAAAGCCATTGGAGATATCCAGAGTTGTTTCATACTTCTTACGTACTATGTTAATAATCAACGCAGAGCTGTGTGTGTTCTGTACGGCAAACGTGCGAACATGACTATTCAAATTTCTATAATCCAAAACAATGCGATAGGAACCATCCGGTTTCACAATCGGAAAAAGAGGATTATTCATTGATGAAACACACGGTTCAATTACACCCTGATATTCCAATTGGATCAAGATTTCACTCACGGAAGCTTTGGTGCCTCGTTTGATGCAGTATTGGGCCTGTGGGTGCGGCATAGAACGCAAAGGTATCTCATGTGCCGGTGAAAGTTTGTCCCAGCCCACTTGGTTACGATACACAGCCGGCGCTAGGGACAAGACCCATTCCTACGCGTAAGCTTGTTCAGCCTCCTCCGAGACATAACAGGAAAAACTAGGAAGTATTACGTCTTCCCCTCGTGAAGAAGCCAAGACGAATGTGGGAGGCCAATCAGCCTCCGCCAACAATATGTCATTATAGGAAGTAAGGTTTTCCCAAAAGATTGCCTTAATTGTCCGTCTAATATCACCCTCAATTTGGAGGATTATCTCATAAAGTCTATCCGTGGGTGCAACTCGTGTATCTACTGTTTCCACTATTATAAAAGTATCAGTTGCTCTTGCCTCCAGACAAGGACAGAGTGCCTCCTGCACTATGGTAACTTCCGCCGCGCTGTCGAGGAGTGTCACAGCCCATCTCCAATTAAGGAGCAGGGTTCTCACCGTCTGAGGCATATTTCGCTGTCAAAGCGGCAACTTTTTTCTTCTGAAATGGGTCACGGTACGGAAGTTGTCCCTCCGGCTTCGTTTTTACGTCAAACTGTCTTGGCGGATCACGTCTTTGTTGAGTGATCTCGCCTTGTCTGCGATGCTGCCGTTCCCCTCCACCCAACTGTGGGTCTGATGATTCCTGAAAGGAAGGAGGAGAGCGCGGATCAGGAATCTGAAATCTTTCTGGTGTCTTTAGTTTAGCGCAGTCACGCAAATCATATCTACGTTCAGAAGTATCAGGTGTCGGCGAATCCGCGTACAAACCTTGCATCTGTTGTTGCTGCCGCTTATTTTTATTCCAGGTCTTTTTCGGAAAGACTGGATGCCCTTCTTTCTCTGGTGGGGGCTTATTTTGTGTCTGAGTAAAAGGTCGAATTCCCAAATTATTGCGCCCCAAGGATTTATATACTTTAGCTATAATCTTTGGCAATTCACGTTGTTTATCAACGTCAGCCACTGACTCACCTGCAAGCTGACTGCCTCCCCCTTGAAGTTAGCCAGAATCATGTCGGAGACTATAGGGAATGCCCCCACTAGTCTCATCCCCAACTCCAGGGCGGCCTCCGCCCCGTGCTCATCTTGAACTTTCTTAAGAACCGTCGGAAGCACAGTCATGGAGGGGGTGCCAAAGCAGAGGGAATAAACCACTGCAAACACCTTCCCCAAGTGATGCAATCTGCTAAATTGGGAATAAGACCTTTCGGTAAGCTCTTGGTAAGTATCCTGGGGCAGATTTACAAGCCCCCTGTGCCACCAGTACGTCACTTTTTGTGACGTACTGGTGGCGTATTTTACTGCTCCATATTTACAAGGACAGGAATAGCCACCCTGCGTGGCTTTTCCTGTCCTTGTAAATATGGCCCCTTTATAAGTAGCATTTTGCATGAAAGGAGCGTTCCATGGGTGTTGCTGTGGGTGTTCCCACGCAACACCCATGGAACCAGACACATTTCCAGATTTACGAGGAATTGTAAATCTGGAAATGCGTGTGAATGCTACGCCTCCCCAGGGGAGGCGTAGGGAGGCGTAACGAGGAGAAATGTTTTAATTTCTCCTCGTTTTTTCCTCTTTCAATGCGTGCTGCATTCTACAGCACGCATTGAAAGAGGAAAATGCCTGTAGTGATTGTTTTTGCGCAGGAAGGTGCCCCATCCTGCACAAAAACAATCTCCCCACGACGTAGGCATCTTTGCACCATGGTGCAAGGGTGCCTGCGCCGGTGCATGGCAGCAGTTTGTGCGCCAGTGCAGGGGGAAGTACAGAGATGCAACATATTGTTGTAAATATGTTGCATCCCTGTGCTTTGAAAGTGACTCAGTGCGGCGCAGCCAAATGGCTTGCATTCGGCACTGAGTCACTTTCTTGTAAATCTGCCCCCATGTGTTTATCCACAGGAGACGTGTGTGGAAATACAGCTTCAAGTTGCCCAAACATTTCTGCCAACCAAAAAGGAAACTCATCCCTGTTCTGCGGTCTCATCCCCATCACAGAATGAATCATGATAGGACTTATAACCACGCCACCATGCCCTGGTGGCTGAGCAGCACCCGCCGGAGCCGCGGTACATTACGCGACAGATACTGTATAACACCTCTGTGTATGTGAATCAAGGACGTGTGTAATAGTCGCAGCTCTACGTGTGTAACAGTTTGATAATTTGGATGTGGAGTAAAGCCAGCCAAAACGGGCCAGGTAGCCCAGACGACCGACAATGGGCTGAGACGGACCGCCGAAACAGGGTGAGGAAGTGTAGGAAGCTGGCTCTGTATATACTATACCAAAGTGAGGTATAGTGTGCACAGAGTCCAGTGGAACCCCAAAGGTAGGCAGAGGTAAAAGTAGATAGCACCTTACTCTCTATTTGTGGTAGTGTGGTCGAGCAGTAAGGCTGTATCAGAGGGTAGTGTTAAGCATTTGTTGTACACACTCAATCAGCAAATGATATCACCCACTCAAAGACTGAACTTCAGACCAATTGGTTTTGTATAAAAATATTCTTTTAGTTATTTTATTTTCTAGAACCAAGCAATCCTGGCACAGGTAAGCAATAAATTGTTTACAGTAGTAATGCAGTTTGTAAACAGTTTGAATTGCAATGGTATATGCACTTTGATCTGATTACAGTAGAGCTACTAGTAATGCAATGCTTTTGATATACTGCACATATACTTTGTATTGGCTTTTTAGTAGAATGTCAAGTAGATTACTTTACAGATTATTTTTTTTACACAGTGCAGTATACCTGGATACTGCACTGGGACATTTCCTGTAAACAGGTAAGTAAAAGTGTTTTTGTTATTTAGTTACGGTTTTAAAGGGTTTCTTAGATTTTCCAACTCCACACTTAGAAACTTTTCACAGAAAAACAGTCAATGTTATCCTATAGAGGAAAATAGGATTATCGGTTCAAAGGTAAGTATTCGGTTGTGGGAGTTGGTATTCTGGGAATAGACTCAGGGGTCCCCCAGAGTCTAGGATGCACTCTTGTTACACCCTCAACGGCACTAGGGCGGCCGGGTGCAGAGTGCTGAGGCCCAATGTTATCCAATGGGGGATAGGGGGCCTCCGGTTGGTGGCTGCTGACGAGCAAGCCACAAGGTTGTGGGAGCCAAGCTCCTGTTGTTAGGCTCAGGGCAAAGGGGGATCCGGTTTAGCACACAAAGTGCACCCGCAGCGGCGGCTGGGTGCAGGGTGCTGTTTTGGCGTCGTGTGTCCTGTTGTTTTCAATGGGGATTTTCGGTTTTGGTTTTTAGCTGCAGGCTCGGTCTAGGAAGACTTCCGGGAGGAACCAACAGCTGGGCAGGTAAGTTGGAGGGCTCGGGGACATAGGTGTACCTCGAATTCTTTTCTCCAGGGCGCAGGGCGGCTGGATGCAGGGGTGTCTTTTGAGGTCGAATTTCACCTTACCGGGCCACTGACGGTTGGAGGGGTCTCCGTGCAGAGGCTGCAGGCGATGTCGGGGAGTCCTGGAGGGGTCAACCCACGGTGGACTCGGACTCTGGAGCGCTGGGGGACCTCGCTGGGACTGGTGGGCCACTCGAACTCGGGCGGTAGGCGACGGGTGCAGTGGTGGTTCCAGGCGTCGGGTTTCTTTGTCCTCAGCAGGATCAGAGTCTGTCTTGGGAGTTTTCTTTTGAACAGAGCTGCTGTTCACAGGAGATCCGGTCTTTGTTGAAGGCAGTCAGTCCTCCCAGGGTTCTGGAGGTCGCTGGCTGCAGAACAAGGCAACTTTTGGTGCAGGATCTCTGGAAACGGCAGACGGGCCGGTAGGGCTTGGGCCAAGTCAGTTGTTCTCTGCAGTCTCCTCTGCTGGGCATCTTCTTTCGTCCTTTTTCTTCTTAGGTTGCGGGAATCTGCTTTCTTGGTTCAGAGCTGCCCCCTGAATACTGTATTTAGAGGGTGTTTTAGGAGTCTCGAGGTCAGTAGCCAATGGGCTACTGACCTTAGGGTGACTACACCCTTGGTGTGTTCACCCCACGCGGGGGAGTGAGCACAATCCCTAATACTAATTAGGGGAGTGCCTGCCATCTGCAAGATGGCGGACACTGAAGAGTGGGCTTCACCTCGACTCCCCCATCTGAGGGGTGGGGTTGGCAGAGGTGGGCACACCTTCTGGGCTGGCTAATTTTTCCCGCCTGTCTTCCCGTCAAGAAGGAGGGGAGACAGGAAGGGGGCCTGCTCCTGATAGCAGGAGAGGCTGAGGGTCGCATTAGAAAGACGCAAGGCCTTTGAAGCTCCCCTGCCACAGATGGCTCTTCCTGGCCTGGGGGAGGTGTGAACACCTCCGCCCAGGAAAGGCTTTGTTTCTGGGCTCAGGGAGCGAAGGCTCCCACCCCAGGGGTCCAGAAACATGTCTCATGGTGGCAGGCTGGTGTGTACCAGTCAGGGAACCCACCAGAGGCTGGTCGTTTTTCAGGGGGCATCTCTAAGATGCCCTCTGAGTGCATTTTTCATTAATTCCCACACTGGCATCAGTGAGGGTTTAATGTGCTGAGAAGTTTGATACCAAACTTCCCAGTTTTCAGTAAAGCCATTATGGTACTGTGGAGTTCGTAATGACAAACTCCCAGCACCATATACTCTTAATGGCAGTACTGCACTTACAATATCTAAGAATTGACTTAGACACTGTAGGGGTACAGGGCTCATGCACCTGTACCCTCACCACTGGTATAGTGCACCCAGCTAGAGGGGTGGTTGATCTATGCCAGGGCAGTGGGTTGTAGGCATGGCACACAGGGATGCGTGCCATGTCGCACTTCACTTTGTTCTGCACCAAAACACGCAGCCTGCAAAGGCAGTGTGTGAGTGTAAAGGTACAGGGCCTCTAAGGGTGGCACAATAAGTGCTGCAGCCCTTAGAGGCCTTCCCTGGTCACAGTGCCATGGGTACCAGTGGTACCATTTACCAGGGGCTCACCTGTGGCCAGAGAGTGCCAATTGGGGGTCATGGTACAGTTTTTGGGAAAGAACACAGGCCCAGGGAACCTGATTGGCAGGGACCCAGGGCACATCACGTCAAAGTGAATCAGTAGTCTGGCAAAAAGTAGGGGGGTTACTGCAACAGAAATCCAGCTTCCTACAGGAAGGGTGCCATTAAACCAGATGGTGTGCTCCCAAGCGGACAACGGAACTTCAAGTAAACGATACGGACGGTAAACTAGTGGCACCGCACCACGTTCATAGTCATGAAAGAAATTATCGTTTCCATCAACAGCAGGACACTTAACCCAGGAGTAAAAAACCTCGAAACGGTAAGCAGCATCCGCCTCTACGACAAATATAAATTCTGCTCCCGCAGGTGGGACTCCATGTAGGGTCAAGTGCGCAGTAACGGCAGCACGGTTCGGCGCAGCAATGTTAATTGCCATTATAGATACTGTAATTGAAGTTGTAGCGCAATACCGGGTTAAGAACAAACAACCTTTTAGAATTCAAGCTTGAAAAACCTATAAAATCTCAAATATAGGAGGTAAACTTCCCTTCACCACGGACGTCTCTGAAACTGGTGCAAGGGTATCGTGGACAAGCACAAGTGCTACTCAGGGGTCTCGTGAATAAGTACCAGACCAAGCGTTGGTGGAGCCATGTTGCAGGGATTCTGCACATACACAGAACTAGGCACAGGATTATGGGACCTTGGTGTGTAGGGGCTGAGCCTTCCTACCGCCTCAGTTCCCACGAGCCCAGGACCGACTAGCTATAGTGTCTCACTCGCTCTCCTACACAAACACGGAAAGCAAATGATTAGACAACCCAGAACACAACATTCCCGGATCTCTCAGGAATCGCGGTAATAAGACACACCTTTTCGCTCACACTCTCGTACCTGTCCACAATAAGATTTGACCGAGACACGAATATAGTTCAAAATGTTTATTTTAACTAGCGTGCTCTAACATGCAGTATACGTGCCACAACAAGCAGGAAAATGCTTAACAGTAATACAGTTAGCATCACAGACAGTCCATACATTATGAAGGGAGATGTCATCTTATAAAGACAATGAAGAAAGGACTATAGTGCCTACCTCCCTCTCCTTGGAAAGAAGAAGTATTATTATATGTTAGAAAATCTCTGGGTTTTGTCAGCAGACCCCATACCTTAGAGTATAGATGGGATTTCTACATCGAAGGTGAGCATTGCTCTTCTCCCTGGAAATATCCCTCTCAAAGTGTGTGTTACCTAAACATGTATCCCCGTAATATCAAAGCACGAGTCTCCAGCCGCAGCTGCAGTGGTATGTTTTGTCTAGGTGCTAGGGCCTGACCAGAACAGATTAACAAGGGGCATTGTTTATCGACCTTGCTCACAATGTTCAGACTAAACTCCAGGAACAGGCAAAGAACGAACACAGCAGACATTTCTCATGTGAAAGGCATAAACAGAGTCTTGCAAAAATAAAGTTATGTAGTAACATGCGCAAAAGCAGCATCATGGCTGTACGAGCCATGCTAACTTAGTGATGTCGACAATGTCCCTATCGGCCATGTGACAACCCCTGTGTTGTGGCATTCCAGCTTCCCTGAAGTGAGTTGGGACTCTTCCCTCTGATCAAACGTTTGGGGTCCTAAGAGGTTCCCACTTTTTTCCTTCTGTTGGGTGCCTGACACACCCTTCTTGTGGCCACCACCTGGAACTTTATTGGACACTCTGGTGTTGAGCCAGACACGTGGGGCAGGGTGAGCTTGAAGTCTTGTAAGTAGTTATTTGAGATGTGCTAACCACAAACAAATTATACAGCCCAATATAATCATTTACTTTGCTGCCCTTCACCCAACCATCCAGTGCCTCGAAAATAAATCACAAAACCTTCTCAAGACTGGTGTGACTGTTTCTGGGAATTCCTGAACTTCGGGTGATACTTTGCTGGTGTTAAACCAAATGTGAACGTGATGGCCTCTTTTATGGGGGCATGCTTAACATAGTCAGATGCATCTAAGACCAACAGTGACTCTCTTCCAACAATCGGCATGTGCTTCTACAGGCTAAACCCCCAGTTCTCATCTCGGAATCTGTGCATACGAAAGGTCACTGCAAAACACTTATCAATGTTGTCCCTCACC
The DNA here is from genome assembly GCA_963921515.1 of Calotriton arnoldi. Classification (NCBI taxonomy): domain Eukaryota; kingdom Metazoa; phylum Chordata; class Amphibia; order Caudata; family Salamandridae; genus Calotriton; species Calotriton arnoldi. The sequence goes on from CAWUFW010007479.1 coordinate 382,221, forward strand.
ACATAACTAGGCACTAGGTCCTTTGGGATGAGTTACATTCCTATGCACTTCTGAATTGCTGACACCATCATCACTAGACTTAGATGCCCTTCTGGAGCTCAAGTCCATCTTAAAGCCAAGGTCAACTTTTTCTCCTACAGTGCAAGGGCTGCTTCTGCCTTTTTCTCCTCAGCAGCCATGGCCAACTTTTTATCCTCAAGGGCAAGGGTAGCCAGTTTCAACTTTACAGCCCTCTCAGCCTTCCTGATGACAAGAAATTGCAAAGTTACACACTGCTCCTTGCCGTGGACAACACAGGGGATGCCCCTCCTTGTATTCCATATACTATATACCTGGAATTTATAGGCAAGTTAAATATGTCGATCAGGGGTAAGCTAATTTAAACATGTTTAAAGGGGGGCACAGGCTCTTCCCTTCTGTTTAGCAGGGGTAAAGTGCACAGAGATTTAAAAACTGCAAAACCAGGGTCCAGAAAAAAGGTGCCAGAACTGGGGTGACCATCCAGAAAATCCAGATTTGCTGCAATAATCTTTTCTTAGGAATAGCTTATCCTGTTCTATATTGTATCTGTTAAAGTATTAACACAGAACACTGACGAAGATCTAAACATAGGCATCCTAACATTCTGTAAAGATTCCATATCATTATTTTCTCATTTTGTTTCCAGAGACTTATATATGAACGGCTTATTTCCATGAAAGTGTTGGGTAAAACAATAAATCACTAAATCCAGTCAATAGTGCTCTTTATGCCCTTACTGACTTAATGGTGACTGTGAGAACATGGGTGTTTAATGGCATGGTGGATTGGCAACCACTGTGCCTGGTTTTATGTTCCACAAGTGAATGTTTCCTGTTAATATTCTAGGGACATATACTCCACAAGGGCAACTAATAACATGACAATACCATTTGCATAAATACAATATAATTCATGTGCCAACTGAAAGGGAAAAAAAGTTTAAACTTTGAAACATCATATATGTACAATGGCTTTCCACGTTTCAAATAGACATATAAGACATGAACACAGTCAGCAAGAAACAAGAACTCCTGTGGTCAGCAGTACCGCTTAAATTAGGAAAGTAAAACCTTTTTAACAAACTGACATTGTTCTTGAAGTCTTTCTTCTTTTAGAATACTGGGTAGTCGAACAGCATGAAGTCCATGTGGTATTTGTTCATAAGGCCCAGCACGTCTTCAGTGCTCAGATTACTGAAATATGTCTTTTTAATGTTGCTGCTCGTTTGTGTTGATGGTTCTATAATAAAGGGGTAACGAAAATCTTTGGGAGCCCCAATGCTCCTGAGCACTTGATCAGAATCTTCTTTCAGTTTATCAAATTTGCCTATGATGTCATAATGAATATTGCAAGGATCACAGAGGGAGGACATTGGTCTCCAGTGAGTGTCACTATATTTAGGATTCTCATCCAAGATAAAGTGGACAAATTCCAGGAAGGTGACCGGTCCAGTTGACTTTTTAGATTTGCTGACTTTTGATTTAATCAATTCTGCCATTCTTTTTATGTAGTATTTATTTTGCCGATTGCGGAGGAACTTGTCGCGGTAGGCAGAAACAAGTCTCTCAAATGGGTTCCGGGTGAACATCACCTTGGTGTAACTGCTGAGCAGCTGCCGCTGTCTGTCCCGCGGGAAGGAGCTCAAGATTTCAAATGATTCTCTGGAGTGGACAACCTCATTCGGCAACTCAAAGTAATTGTTGGTCATGTTCATCTTGAGGAGAAGAATGATCCGTTTCCAGCTGGAGCAACCAACCTTGGGCACCTCACAGTAGATTAATTTATGCCTGTGTTCTACATACATCATCCTGGCAACACTTGGATCTGGAAGGATGGAATTCCGGTGAAGTTTGTACTTCTCGCACATGTACTTTAAAACGAGCTTCCGCTCCTTCTGAACATCTAACCAACTTCCTTCATATTCTGCAAAAAGTAAGGATTACATTAAAGATTAAGTAAATGCAATACACGTCACAATACCTTTCTTATTCATCAATAGAAAATGGGTGACAGACTAGATAGAGCACCATATAAATGCTTGTACTCTTATACCTAAAAGCAATAAGTGGCATAAAAAGCCAAGGTATTTTATATGCATATTTTTAAATGAACAAAAGACAACAAGCATAAACTATTGAAGGGCTACTCATTTAAAGAGTAAATACTTTTTCAAATATAGAGAACGTAGCAGAAGCCATGGTAGACATATGATGGAGTTAGAACAGGGGGCATGAAAGGGAAGTATATGGCAGCAGATCCTCAGCTTCATGAAGTAAAGGCTCCAACTTATCAGAAGCAACACTGTTTGCCCATACAGAAACATTTGTTGCAGAATTATGGCCCATGAAAATCAGTGCCAGTAGCAGCAGAAGCAAAAACCACCAAGACATCTGTGTGCAAGTGCCTTCGACAAGACAGGCTCTTTTAGCATAATCCTGTCCCTTGTAAATATTGGACTTTTTTTGAAGGGTAAATGTTGGCTTTTCAAGTTTATAAATGTGGACAGTAATTACATGTCACCAACTGGCATATCCGTCATTATGAACATTGGAGCAAAATGTTCTGGAGCCATGAAATGCTAAGGACGTCGGTGAGTTACAGCAAAGTTAAGAGAGAGAGCGAATCGCAATTGGAGAGGGGCTAGGTGTGGGTAGAAAGAGAAATAGTGAGAGAACAAACAAGCATTTGCAATGCAATAGGTCTCGCATTTACGAGAGTTTGAGCTATTGGCATTGTAAATGACAATGCCTATTATTTATGTGTTGTTTCTAAAACAGATAAATAAAAGGCATTGTCATGTACAATGGGGAATCTTGTTGGCAAGCAAAATATCATGAGAAGCTGAAGTTTACATGACCAATATAAAATGACGAACCCTGCCCTTTAATTTCGGGCCACAGGATTTCTTGGCAGTTGCTATTTCCTGGACCATCTCCACAGACATGCCTTTATGAGCAACTGGGACTTGCAAAAATCAACTTTTTATCATGTTTGGTAAGAGAAAAGTGCAAGGCAGAAGAATTTGTTTATTTATGAAAGAAATATTTTTGAAAAAATATAAAGTGCAAAAAATTAAAAGCTAATACAGAAAAACTGCACTTTAACCTTGGTTACATGTAAACTAGGCGGCAACTTCATCACACTAGTGATTAATTTAATTCTAATGCGTAGATGACATTATATAAGCAAGGCAGGAGCCTGGACCTAACATCTTAGAGAAAATATAGCAATGATTGCCGTTATTATAAAAAAATATAAGTGATAAACTTTCGACGATAAAATTCTGAAATCCCAGGGTGCGCCATTAAAGAAATTAGCATTTTGTGCATGCCGAGGAAAACATTTATAAGGTTTCTGAGGTTATAAAAAAAAGACAGTGAAATGCCTCCTTTCTGTCTAAAGCACAGGAGCAAAAGTAAAAGAGTACAATAAATTGGTACTCACTGATGGGTGAGGCCTATTCCACCCAGCATCCATTCCGCACACACTAGATATAAAGCTCATGTAAAGCACACATTTATTGCTAATGGAAGTCGCCTGTAATCCCCCTAGTGTGGTGATCCAGCGTATATAAAACCACTCACATTTTTGTAAATGCTGCTTTGAGAGCAGGAGTCTTGTAATTGTATTGCCGTCCGCTTCTATGAGGGCTTCTGTAAAGACATTTGCCAGCCCCATCAGCCGTGCGGCAGCTCCTGAAAGGCCCGCCTACGTGCTCTGGCAAGGGAATTGCAAGTTGAGTTGGAGTTTTATTAGATATCCAGAATGTACCGGTGTGCTGCTGATTGCGTGCCTTCACCTCACCTGTTACTTGTGCCCGTCTGCTTTAATGAAACAAAAATAGCAGTGTGTGGCCGGAGAAAGCAACCTTGCACGGAGGCGCTCAAGAAGACTCGATTGGTGTGCATAATGTGGCATGGTAATCATCATGCAACAGTCACAAGTATATTGCTGAAAAGAGGGGAACGCCTACTGACATCTTTTTTGCTAGTCAATGGTAATTTATGTCGAGCTCCCAGAAGTTTCTTCTTGACAAAAATAAAGATGAAAAACATACTAACTGTATCACAACAGGATAGGTATAAAAAGACAACGAAGATAACGTTTTGCACCCCGTGGCCACTACCTCAGTGCCAAGAGCACGCCCCTCAGCCTCGAAAACGGGAAGCGCTGGGAGGGAGTTGTTGTACGCTTGGTTGATTTTGGCGACTAGATTTGGTGCCACTACCTGACGGCAGTTTCTCCTTTTATGGAGTATGTGAGAGAAAGCGCGGAGCCCATTGAGCAAGAGCTGGGAACCTCCCTGGGCTGGCTTCAGAGGACCGGGTCATGTGCTCCGGGGCTGACAGAGAAAGGCATGGTATGTGCGTGACAAACAAAGCGCAGCGCCCGGTATGTATGTGGCTGGGAGTAAATCACGCGCCATGTAAAAAAACAAAGTGCAGCACCCGGTATGTATTTGGCTGGAAGTGAATCACGCGCCATGTAAAAAAACAAAGTGCAGCACCCGGTATGTATTTGGCTGGGAGTGAATCAGGCGCCATGTAAAAAAATAAGTAGTTCCTAAAAAAATACATATAGATCTACAGTGTAAGGAAACTGTAGTTGGCCTGTGCTCCTGGCCTAAAAACGGAAGTCATGTACCAGGAGCACCAACTAATAAGGAGGCAGGAAATAAAGGTGACACACGAGTGGACCAATGGAAAGCGGCAGGCGGGATTACACTCAGTACGAGTGATTACAGGAGGTCTTGCAGACAGCGCATGCGCGCTGATGCTCGACCTAAAAAGGGAGGTGAGGGCAGTGTAAAGAGAAATATGTGTGATCAACAGAGAAACTGGATAATGGAGACAGAGCAAAGTAGAAGAAAATGGCAATGAGGGACATCTGAAAGTAGGAAATAGATAAGGAGAAGGGGGAGCAATAAAGGGAATTGGACTGGAGAGGAGGGAGTTGCAGAAAGTGAGGGAGAGGGGAAACAAACATTAGCAAAGCAAATAAGTATTGCCTTCAACATGTGAGCACGGGCATAGCTTAGTCAATAATGTTAGGGGGGTGTGAGTCTGAGATTGGCCAACATTTTGGACTTCCTGATCTGCTTCTTTTCGGTTCCTTCGCACAGCTATCTAGGAGAGGGAGGCAAGGACAGCAGGACTGGCATCAGAACAAACCTAACATGAGCAGACCAGGCTTGGGGAGGGCAGCGAGGGCTGGCCTAGTAGCAGCCCATGAGTCCTGTCCTGCAGATCTTCAAAGAGGTTGGGAACACGCACTGGATGCTCACAGTCAAGGCCTTTGCTTAGAACCCTTACCCAAATACACATCTTTGGTACCAAACTGCGAGAATGCCTAATGCTTCTGGGAAAATGGAAGGGCAGATAAAAATTTTCCTACCTCATGTAATAAGTACAGCACACCATCAGCTGTGGAAGCATCCCTCATATAACAGGTACAGCTGGGCATAAACAGTGCAAGTTACCCTCCTTCACAGAACAAGTACAACACAGCAGCTTGAGTTCAAGCTTCACTCCCTCACAGAAAATATATAGCACACTATTCACAGTTTTTGCTTCCAGTCCTCACAAAATAGGCACAGCAGAGCAGCAGAAGTGCAAGCCTCTCACTCACAGAACAGGTACAGTCCACCATCATCAGTGCAAGCTGCCCTCACATAACAGGTACAACTGGGCCTCAGCAGTGCAAACCTCTCTTTCTTCCAAACAGGTACAGCATGATAACAGCAGTGCAAGCTTTTCTCCCTGACATAAAGGTTCTAGCACTAAATCAGCAAAGCAAGCTTCCTATATATAACAGGTACAGCACAGCCTGTCTCAACAGTGCAAACACTCTTACCTATTTGATGTGTACGCTTCAGTAAGGTTGTGAGGACTTGTAAGTGTATGGATGGCTGAGTGGGTAAATGGTTAAATGTGCATTAGGTAAGCCGAGGTGAATGGCTCTATCGCTATGTGAGTGGATGGAGGAATGGGTGATATGATGGTGGAGTGCGATGGTGAGCCGTTGGGGGAGTCAGAGGCGTGATGGCTCATGAATTTGCATTTGGATGATTTTTGAATTTGTGTGGATGGATAGACAGATGAGTAGATGTCTGTGGATGAAGAATGTAGGTTAAAAGATGATGTCTCTGGATGTGTGCAACGGTGAGCGATGGTCAGTTTGTGTGTTTAGAAGTGGATTAGCTATTGCTTTGTGTATGAAGTATACATCTACGTTTATGGTGTGTGGGTGGATGTATGTGTAGACAGATCATGTGGGAATGCAGATGGATCCATGTACCTTGAGGCTGCTGCAATTGGAGCTTCTGTCTTTGGCACATGGTGAGCTGTAAACAAAAGGGCCTGTGACCTTGCATGGCACTCACATCTGCCTGCTGGGCAACAAAGCACAGTGAATCACTGTCATGGGACAACATCTACATCTAATACCATTGGGGATCCTGATACTACAAAATAACTGTGGTGCTGACTTTTGTGCTCTTTTGCATCAGTGTTAAAAGATTCAGAAAGTGGCAAACATGATGTCTTTCATTTAACGCTGAGATCCTGAAACTGTTCGATGAAAGATAGGGATATCACAGAAAAACTCATAATTTAAAGAATAAAAGAAACCCAGCTCAGAATGAGGTATAACGTGTGATAACACTGAAAATAAAGGGGTGACATGCATATTCCAAGAATTGAGTCCTCTCGGAATGAGGCATAACATGCGGTAGCTCTGAAAATAAAGGGTTGACATGCACAATCCAAGAAGTGAGCCATCTCAGAATGAGATATAACATTCAGTAGTACTGATAACAAAGAGGTTGACATGAAAATTCCAAGAAGTGAGCCATCTCAGAATGAGGTATAACACGTGGCAGAACTGCAAGGGGTGGCATGCACATTCCAAGAAGTGAGCCAGTTCAGAATGAGGTATAACGTGGTAACACTGAAATAAAGGGGTGACATGCACATTCCAACAAGTGAGCCATCTCAAAATGAGATATAACTTATGGTGATACTTGTAACAAAGGGGGTGACATACACATTCCAAGAAGTGAGCCATCTCAGAATGAAGTATTACATGCGGTAGCACTGGTAAAAAAGGGTTGGCATGCAGATTCCAAGAAGTGAGCCATTTCTAAATGAAGTACGACATGCAGTTGCACTGAAAATAAATGGGAAGACATAAATATACCAAGATGTGAGCTGTTTTGGAATGAGGTATGACCTGCAGTGGCACTGAAAATAAGGGGGTGACATACATATTCCAAGACGTGAGCTATTTCGGAATGAGGTATGAAATGCAGTGGCACTGAAAATAAGGGGGTGACATACATATTCGAAGACATGAGCTATTTCGGTATGAGGTATGACATGCAGCAGCACTGAAAATAAGGGGGTGACATGCATATTCAAAGAAGTGAGACATCTCTGAATGAGGTAAAACATGCAGTAGCACTGAAAATAAAGAGGTGACATACATGTTCCAAGAAGTAAGCCATCTCAGAATGAGGTTAACATGCAGTAGCACTGAAAATAAAAGAGGTGACATGCACATTCAAAGAAGTGAGCTATCTCAGAATGAAGTATAACATGCAGTGGTACTGAAAATAAAGCGGTTGACATGCACAGTCCAAGAAGTGAGCTGTCTCGCAATGAGTTATAGCATGGGGTGGCACTAAAAATAAAGGGGGATGACACACAGTCCACGACATGAGCCATCTCAGAATGTGGTATAATATGCAGTGGCACTGACAATATCGCGGTTGACATGCAAATTCTATGTAGTGAGCCATCTTGGGATAAGGTATAACATGTAGTAGCACTAAAATAAAGGGGTGGCATGCACATTCCAAGGAGTGAGCCATCTCAGAAATAGCCACAACCTACGTTAGCACTGGTAACAAAGGTAGTGACACACACATTCCAAGAAGTGAGCCATCTCAGAATGAACCACAACTTGCAGTAGCACTGTTAACAAAGTAGGTGACATACACATTTCAAGAAGTGGACTGTCTCAGAATGAGGAACATCACACCATAGCACTGATTAAAAAGGGGGGTGTCATACACATTTCAAGAAGTGAGCCTTCTCCGACTGGGGTACAACACACAGTAGCACTGGTAACAAAGGGGGTGACAATGCACATTCCGAGATGGGAACCATCTCGGAATGAGGTATAGCATGTGGTAGCACTGTTAACAAAGGGGGGATATGCATATTCGAAGAAGTGAGACATCTTAGAATGAAGTATAACATGCTACTGCATGTTATACTAAAATAAAGGGGTGGCATGCACATTCCAAGAAGTGAGCTATCCCATGATTAGGTATAACATGCCATAGCACCGGTACCAAAGGGTGTGACAAACACATTCTAAGAAGTGAGCTGTTTTATAATAAGGTACAACATGTGGTAGCATTGGTAACAAAGGGAGTGACATAGTCATTCGCAGAAGTGGGCCGTCTCTGAATGAGGCACAACATGCAGTAGCACTAGTAACAAAGGGGGTGACATGCACATTCCAACAAGTGAGTCGTCTAAGAATGAGGCATAACATGAGGTAGTACAGGTAACAAAAGTGTTCACATGTACTTTCCAAGAAGGGAGCCATGTCGGATTGATGTATAACATGCAGTGGCAGCAGTGAAAACAAGCATTGGCATAGCCAATAGGTCTCGCCTTTGGGACCTTATAAGTGCTTAGCCAGAGATATTGGCAATGTTTTTAAGGTATGTTGTAGAGCAATGTAGCTGCTGTGTTTAGTACTGTAAAGTTTGTGTGCAAGTTGTGCTTAGTGTAGTGACGTAAGGGTACTGGCATGGTGTGGTATGTAGTGGTGAGTTGTGATATGATGTGTGTTGGTGGGATGTATGTGTGTATATATCATAAGAGACTTTGAGATTACAATGCTGAGTACCTCACATATTTCTTTATTTAATGATATACCTTTAGAAATTAAATCTACTGAGAAAATAAAAATGATTGTGATTTGTCAGGCTGGACACGAGATAGCAAGGAATAAACATTAAAAGGCAGTAGGGCACCCTATAAGGTACTGTACATCTCAGGGCCCCATCTTTCCCCCCAAATGTTGTATTATTATTTGAGCATTTGTGTTGCGCACTGCAAATATTTCTGTTATCCGTAGTGATTTTGTAGCATGGTAACTCATATGAATGTGTTCGCTCTGCAAGCAGGCTATAACATTATACAACAAAAAATTGAAATTCATAAATTACGTTTTTTTAATTAAATCTCATAACTAATTTGGAAAGAACATTAATACTCCAGAACACATAACGTGATTCCATTCAATGCATTTTTATTGAAGAGCTGAGTTATTTTTGTTGTGCTACGATTATTTAAGCTCTTTAACAGATATGTTTCAATAACTTTGTGATGTTTTCCTTTAGAATATTTTGCAGTGGCCATAGTCATGACTTAAAATGTCCCACAGGGCCACGCATAAGCCTGCTCCCTAGCCAGATCGTGAAGACCTAAGAACCCAGAGAAGGCACTCGTCCACAGGAATGGTATTCACCAAAAGCAGATGCCCCACACAAAATGGAATCTATTCACAACAGGAAACAGACCAGGGGAGAAAGCCCGCAATCTTTCCTCCTCGTTGTTCACCCCGTGGCCCAGGCACAGATTTGTTTAATGTAATGTCACATCACGTGGGCCTATCCTAGTTTAACACGGACTGAAGTATGTGGCACTGCCGGAAGTGGAAATCCGAGAACCCATGCATTTACTTGCAGCGCTGCTGAAAGCCCTTTACAAAGCCTGACTGATCACCTATCTGCTGCTTATTGCTATATTTGGGTGTTACACTGGTACTAATGAGGTGAATCCAAAGCTCAGTGTTAGCATGTTTACAAAATGGCAAAATAATGAAGTAATACCGTCACAAAATGTGCGGCATTGTGCCTCGTAATTTGCCTTTTCTTGCCACATAATTTACTCAACCCTGCTGCATATTTTGCTATCCCCTGACACATAATTCCGGTGGCCCCGATTATTACCCTCTCGCACAGTAGGAACCTATTCATGTCGGTCTGTTTTATTTTTTAATCAGGCTGTCCTGCAGAAGTGCAATCACATGCATATTCAATAATTCAGCTGTTGCTATGCAATTAGTCTTTTCAATACTGGCCACAGAGAAAAGCAGTTCATAGCAGACTGCTACAATGCTAGCGACAGCAAATAGACTAGAGTGGAATATGTATGTGGTCAAACTGTCCGACTTTGCTCCCTCCAGCAGCGTTAAGCAGCATCTTGCACTTTGACGGTGAAAGTGTAAGATGCTGCTTAAGGCTGCAGGAGAGACCGGAGACAGTGGCTTGCGCTCCTGTTTGATTAATTACATGAACAGCCCCATGGAATGTACAGATTGCTGCTTTTTACCAACTTCCATGTACCTCGCCGTCCATGGTATACACACTGGTAATGCTCCGGAAGTGGAAGCATAGTGTGCCATGGTATACACACGGGTAATGCTCCGGAAGTAAAAGCCTAGTGTGCCATGGTATACACACGGTAATGCTCCGGAAGTGGAAGCGTAGTGTCCATGGTATACACATGGGTAATACTCCGGAAGTAAAAGCCTAGTGTGCCATGGTATACACACCGGTAATGCTCCGGAAGTGGAAGCGTAGTGTACCATGGTATACACACCGGTAATGCTCCGGAAGTAAAAGCCTAGTGTGCCTTGGTATACACACCGGTAATGCTCCGGAAGTGGAAACGTAGTGTACCATGGTATACACACCGGTAATGCTCCGGAAGTAAAAGCCTAGTGTGCCTTGGTATACACACCGGTAATGCTCCGGAAGTGGAAGCATAGTGTGCTATGGTATACACACAAGTAATACTCTGGAAGTAAAAGCCTAGTGTACCATGGTATACACCGGTAATGCTCCGGAACTGGAAGCGTAGTGTGCCATGGTAAATACACCAGTAATGCTCCAGAAGTGTAGCATTTTCAGTAATCGGAGGTGGAAGCGTAGTGTGCTATGGTATGCACACGGATAATGCTTTGGAAGCATAGTGTGCCATGGTAAACACAGCGGCAATACTCCAGAAGAAAAAGCCTAGTGTGCCATGGTATACACCGGTAATGCTCCGGAAGTGGAAGCGGTGTGCGCCATGGTAAACACACCGGTAATGCTCCAAAAGTAGAAGCGTAGTGTGCCATGGTATACACACCGGTAATGCTCCGGACGTGGAAGCAAAGTGTGCCATGGTATACACACGGGTAATGCTCCGGAAGTAAATGCATAGTGTGCCATGGTATACACACCGGTAATGCTCCGGAAGTGGAAGCGTAGTGTTGATGGTATACACACCGGTAATGCTCCGGAAGTGGAAGCGTAGTGTGCCATGGTATACACACCGGTAATACTCAGGATGTAAAAGCCTATTGTACCATGGTATACACCGGTAATGCTCCGGAATTGGAAGCATAGTGTCCATGGTATACACACCGGTAATGCTCCAGAACTGGAAGCGTAGTGTGCCATGGTAAACACCCCGGTAATGCTCCAGAAGTGAGGCATTTTTAGTAATCGGAAGTGGAAGCGTAGTGTGCTATGGTAAACACACCGGTAATGCTCCAAAAGTAGAAGAGTAGTGTGCCATGGTATACACACAGGTAATGCTCCAGAAGTGGAAGCATAGTGTGCCATGGAAAACACACCGGTAATACTCTGGAAGTAAAAGCCTAGTGTACCATGGTATACACCGGTAATGCTCCGGAATATGAAGCATAGTGTGCCATGGTAAACACACCGGTAATACTCCAGAAGTAAAAGCCTAGTGTGCCATGGTATAAACCGGTAATGCTCCGGAAGTGGAAGCGTAGTGTGCCATGATAAACACACCGGTAATGCTCCAAAAGTTGAAGCATAGTGTGCCATGGTATACATACCGGTAATGCTCCAGAAGTGGAAGTGTAGTGTGCCATGCTATACACACCGGTAGTACTCCGGAATTAAAAGTGTAGTGTACCATGGTATACACTGGTAATGCTCCGGAATTGGAAGCATAGTGTCCATGGTATACACACCGGTAATGCTCCGGAAGTGGAAGCGTAGTATGCCATGGTATACACACCGGTAATGCTCTGGAAGTGGAGCATTTCAAGTAATCGGAAGTGGAAGTGTAGTGTGCTATGGTATGCACACCGGTAATGCTTCAGAAGCATAGTGTGCCATGGTAAACACACCGGTAATGCTCCAGAAGTGGAACCGTAATGTGCCATGGTAAACACACCAGTAATGTTCCGGCAGTGGAAGCGTAATGGCCAAGGTATACACACCGGTAATGCTCCAAAAGTAGAAGCGTAGGGTGCCATGATATACACAGTGGTAATGTTCCGGAAGTGGAAGCCTAGTGTCCATGGTATACACACCGGTAATGCTACGGAAGTGGAAGCGTTGTGTCCATGGTATACACATGGGTAATGCTCCGGCAGTAAAAGCCTAGTGCACCATGGTATACGCACCGGTAATGCTCCGGAAGTGGAAGCATAGTGTGCCATGGTATACACACCGGTAATACTCTGGAAGTAAAAGCCTAGTGTACCATGGTATACACTGGTAATGCTCTGGAATTGGAAGCATAGTGTCCATGGTATACAAACCAGTAATGCTCCGGAAATGGAAGCGTAGTGAGCCATGGTATACACACCGGTAATGCTCCAGAAGTGGAAGCATAGTGTGCCATGGTATACACACGGGTAATGCTCCGGAAGTAAATGCCTAGTGTGCCATGGTATACACACCAGTAATGCTCCGGATGTGGAAGCGTAGTGTCCATGGTATACACACCGGTAATGCTCCGGAAGTGGAAGTGTAGTGTGCCATGGTATACACACCGGTAATGCTCCGGAATTGAAAGCATAGTGTCCATGGTATACACACTGGTAATGCTCCAAAAGTAGAAGCGTACTGTGCCATGGTATACACACTGGTAATGCTCCAGAAGTGGAAGCATAGTGTGCCATGGTATACACACCGGTAATACTCCGGAAGTAAAAGCCTAGTGTACCATGGTATACACCGGTAATGCTCCGGAATTGGCAGCATAGTGTCCATGGTATACACACCGGTAATGCTCCGGAAGTGGAAGCGTAGTGTGCCATGGTATACACACCGGTAATGCTCCGGAAGTGGAAGCATAGTGTCCATGGTATACACACCGGTAATGCTCCGGAAGTGGAAGCGTAATGGGCCATAGTATACACACGGGTAATGCTCTGGAAGAAAATTCCTAGTGTGCCATGGTATACACACCGGTAATGCTCCAGAAGTGGAAGCGTAGTGTGCCATGGAAAACACACCGGTAATACTCTGGAAGTAAAAGCCTAGTGTACCATGGTATACACCGGTAATGCTCCGGAATAGGAAGCATAGTGTGCCATGGTAAACACACCGGTAATACTCCAGAAGTAAAAGCCTAGTGTGCCATAGTATAAACCGGTAATGCTCCGGAAGTGGAAGCGCAGTGTGCCATGGTAAACACACCGGTAATGCTCCAAAAGTTGAAGCATAGTGTGCCATGGTATACATACCGGTAATGCTCCAGAAGTGGAAGTGTAGTGTGCCATGGTATACACACCGGTAGTACTCCAGAATTAAAAGTGTAGTGTACCATGGTATACACTGGTAATGCGATGGAATTGAAAGCATAGTGTCCATGGTATACACACCGGTAATGCTCCGGAAGTGGAAGCGTATTATGCCATGGTATACACACCGGTAATGCTCTGGAAGTGGAGCATTTCAAGTAATCGGAAGTGGAAGCGTAGTGTGCTATGGTATGCACACCTGTAATGCTTCAGAAGCATAGTGTGCCATGGTAAACACACCGGTAATGCTCCGGAAGTGAAACCGTAATGTGCCATGGTAAACACACCAGTAATGTTCCGGCAGTGGAAGCGTAATGGCCATGGTATACACACCGGTAATGCTCCAAAAGTAGAAGCGTAGGGTGCCATGATATACACACCGGTAATGCTCCGGAAGTGGAAGCCTAGTGTGCCATGGTATACACACGGGTAATGCCGCGGAAGTGGAAGCGTAGTGTGCTATGGTATACACGGGTAATGCTCCAGAAGTAAAAGCCTAGTGTGCCATGGTATACACAGTGGTAATGTTCCGGAAGTGGAAGTCTAGTTTCCATGGTATACACACCGGTAATGCTCCGGAAGTGGAAGCAAAGTGTGCCATGGTATACACACCGGTAGTGCTCCGGAAGTGGAAGCGTCGTGTCCATGGTATACACATGGGTAACGCTCCAGCAGTAAAAGCCTAGTGCACCATGGTATACGCACCGGTAATGCTCCAGAAGTGGAAGCACAGTGTCCATTCTATACACACCGGTAATGCTCCAGAAGTGGAAGCATAGTGTACCATGGTATACACTGGTAATGCTCTGGAATTGGAAGCATAGTGTCCATGGTATACACACCAGTAATGCTCCGGAAGTGGAAGCGTAGTGTGCCATGGTATACACACCGGTAATGCTCCGGAAGTGGAAGCATAGTGTGCCATGGTATACACACGGGTAATGCTCCGGAAGTAAATGCCTAGTGTGCCATGGTATACACACCAGTAATGCTCCGGAAGTGGAAGCATAGTGTCCATGGTATACACACCGGTAATGCTCCGGAAGTGGAAGCGTAGTGTGCCATGGTATACACACCGGTAACACTCAGGAAGTAAAAGTCTATTGTACCATGGTATACACCGGTAATGCTCCATAACTGGAAGCATAGTGTCCATGGTATACACACCGGTAATGCTCCGGAAGTGGAAGCGTAGTGTGCCATGGTATACACACCGGTAATGCTCCAGAATTGGAAGCATAGTGTCCATGGTATACACACCGGTAATGCTCCAAAAGTAGAAGCGTAGTGTGCCATGGTATACACACCGGTAATGCTCCAGAAGTGGAAGCATAGTGTGCCATGGTATACACACCGGTAATGCTCCGGAAGTGGAAGCATAATGTGCCATGGTATACACACGGGTAATGCTCCGTAAGTAAATGCCTACTGTGCCATGGTATACACACTGGTAATGCTCCGGAAGTGGAAGTGTAGTGTCCATGGTATACACACCGGTAAAGCTCCGGAAGTGGAAGCGTAGTGTGCCATGGTATACACACCGGTAATACTCAGGAAGTAAAAGCCTATTGTACCATGGTATACACCGGTAATGCTCCGGAATTGGAAGCATAGTGTCCATGGTATACACACCGGTAATGCTCCAGAAGTGGAAGCATAGTGTGCCATGGTATACACACCGGTAATGCTCTGGAATTGAAAGCATAGTGTCCATTGTATACACACCGGTATTACTCCGGAAGTAAAAGCCTAGTGTACCATGGTATACACCGGCAGTGCTCCGGAATTGGAAGCATAGTGTCCATGGTATACACACCGGTAATGCTCCGGAAGTGGAAGCATAATGTGCCATGGTATACACACAGGTAATGCTCTGGAAGTAAATGCCTAGTGTGCCATGGTATACACACCGGTAATGCTCCGGAAGTGGAAGCGTAGTGTCCATGGTATACACACTGGTAATGCTCCAGAAGTGGAAGCGTATTGTGCCATGGTATACACACCGGTAATACTCAGGAAGTAAAAGCCTATTGTACCATGGTATACACCAGTAATGCTCCGGAATTGGAAGCATAGTGTCCATGGTATACACACCGGTAATGCTCCGGAACTGGAAGCGTAGTGTGCCATGGTAAACACCCGGTAATGCTCCGGAAGTGAGGCATTTTTAGTAATCGGAAGTGGAAGCGTAGTGTGCTATGGTAAACACACCGGTAATGCTCCAAAAGTAGAAGCGTAGTGTGCCATGGTATACACACCGGTAATGCTCCAGAAGTGGAACCATAGTGTGCCATGGAAAACACACCGGTAATACTCTGGAAGTAAAAGCCTAGTGTACCATGGTATACACCGGTAATGCTCTGGAATAGGAAGCATAGTGCGCCATGGTAAACACACTGGTAATACTCCAGAAGTAAAAGCCTAGTGTGCCATGGTATAAACTGGTAATGCTCCGGAAGTGGAAGCGTAGTGTGCCATGGTAAACACACCGGTAATGCTCCAAAAGTTGAAGCATAGTGTGCCATGGTATACATACCGGTAATGCTCCAGAAGTGGAAGTGTAGTGTGCCGGTAGTACTCCGGAATTAAAAGTGTAGTGTACCATGGTATACACTGGTAATGCTCCGGAATTGGAAGCATAGTGTCCATGGTATACACACCGGTAATGCTCCGGAAGTGCAAGCGTAGTATGCCATGGTATACACACCGGTAATGCTCTGGAAGTGGAGCATTTAAAGTAATCAGAAGTGGAAGCGTAGTGTGCTATGGTATGCACACCGGTAATGCTTCAGAAGCATAGTATGCCATGGTAAACACACCGGTAATGCTCCGGAAGTGGAACCGTAATGTGCCATGGTAAACACACCAGTAATGTTCCGGCAGTGGAAGCGTAATGGCCATGGTATACACACCGGTAATGCTCCAAAACTAGAAGCGTAGGGTGCCATGGTATACACACCGGTAATGCTCCGGAAGTGGAAGCCTAGTGTGCCATGGTATACACACGGGTAATGCTGCGGAAGTAAAAGCCTAGTGTGCCATGGTATACACAGTGGTAATGTTCCGGAAGTGGAAGCCTAGTGTCCATGGTATACACACCAGTAATGCTCCGGAAGTGGAAGCGTCGTGTCCATGGTATACACATGGGTAATGCTCCGGCAGTAAAAGCCTAGTGCACCATGGTATACGCACCGGTAATGCTCCAGAAGTGGAAGCACAGTGTCCATGGTATACACACCGGTAATGCTCCAGAAGTGGAAGCATAGTGTGCCATGGTATACACACCGGTAATACTCCGGAAGTAAAAGCCTAGTGTACCATGGTATACACCGGTAATGCTCTGGAATTGGAAGCATAGTGTCCATGGTATACAAACCAGTAATGCTCCGGAAGTGGAAGCGTAGTGTGCCACGGTATACACACCGGTAATGCTCCGGAAGTGGAAGCATAGAGTGCCATGGTATACACACGGGTAATGCTCCGGAAGTAAATGCCTAGTGTGCCATGGTATACACACCAGTAATACTCTGGAAGTGGAAGCGTAGTGTCCATGGTATACACACCGGTAATGCTCCGGAAGTGGAAGCGTAGTGTGCCATGGTATACACACCGGTAATGCTCCGGAATGTAAAGCATAGTGTCCATGGTATACACACTGGTAATGCTCCAAAAGTAGAAGCGTAGTGTGCCATGGTATACACACCGGTAATGCTCCAGAAGTGGAAGCATAGTGTGCCATGGTATACACACCGGTAATACTCCGGAAGTAAAAGCCTAGTGTACCATGGTATACACCGGTAATGCTCCGGAATTGGAAGCATAGTGTCCATGGTATACACACCGGTAATCCTCCGGAAGTGGAAGCGTAGTGTGCCATGGTATACACACCGGTAATGCTCCGGAAATGGAAGCATAATGTGCCATGGTATATACACGGGTAATGCTCTGGAAGTAAATGCCTAGTGTGCCATGGTATACACACCGGTAATGCTCCAGAAGTGGAAGCATAGTGTGCCATGGAAAACACACCGTTAATACTCTGGAAGTAAAAGCCTAGTGTACCATGGTATACACCGGTAATGCTCTGGAATAGGAAGCATAGTGCGCCATGGTAAACACACCGATAATACTCCAGAAGTAAAAGCCTAGTGTGCCATGGTATAAACCGGTAATGCTCCGGAAGTGGAAGCGTAGTGTCCATGGTATACACACCGGTAATGCTCCAGAAGTGGAAGCGTATTGTGCCATGGTATACACACGGTAATACTCAGGAAGTAAAAGCCTAGTGTGCCATGGTATACACACGGTAATGCTCCGGAAGTGGAAGCGTAGTGTCCATGGTATACACACTGGTAATGCTCCAGAAGTGGAAGCGTATTGTGCCATGGTATACACACCGGTAATACTCAGGAAGTAAAAGCCTATTGTACCATGGTATACACCAGTAATGCTCCGGAATTGGAAGCATAGTGTCCATGGTATACACACCGGTAATGCTCCGGAACTGGAAGCGTAGTGTGCCATGGTAAACACCCGGTAATGCTCCGGAAGTGAGGCATTTTTAGTAATCGGAAGTGGAAGCGTAGTGTGCTATGGTAAACACACCGGTAATGCTCCAAAAGTAGAGCGTAGTGTGCCATGGTATACACACCGGTAATGCTCCAGAAGTGGAACCATAGTGTGCCATGGAAAACACACCGGTAATACTCTGGAAGTAAAAGCCTAGTGTACCATGGTATACACCGGTAATGCTCTGGAATAGGAAGCATAGTGCGCCATGGTAAACACACTGGTAATACTCCAGAAGTAAAAGCCTAGTGTGCCATGGTATACACTGGTAATGCTCCGGAAGTGGAAGCATAGTGTCCATGGTATACACACCGGTAATGCTCCGGAAGTGGAAGCGTAGTATGCCATGGTATACACACCGGTAATGCTCTGGAAGTGGAGCATTTAAAGTAATCAGAAGTGGAAGCGTAGTGTGCTATGGTATGCACACCGGTAATGCTTCAGAAGCATAGTATGCCATGGTAAACACACCGGTAATGCTCCGGAAGTGGAACCGTAATGTGCCATGGTAAACACACCAGTAATGTTCCGGCAGTGGAAGCGTAATGGCCATGGTATACACACCGGTAATGCTCCAAAACTAGAAGCGTAGGGTGCCATGGTATACACACCGGTAATGCTCCGGAAGTGGAAGCCTAGTGTGCCATGGTATACACACGGGTAATGCTGCGGAAGTAAAAGCCTAGTGTGCCATGGTATACACAGTGGTAATGTTCCGGAAGTGGAAGCCTAGTGTCCATGGTATACACACCAGTAATGCTCCGGAAGTGGAAGCGTCGTGTCCATGGTATACACATGGGTAATGCTCCGGCAGTAAAAGCCTAGTGCACCATGGTATACGCACCGGTAATGCTCCAGAAGTGGAAGCACAGTGTCCATGGTATACACACCGGTAATGCTCCAGAAGTGGAAGCATAGTGTGCCATGGTATACACACCGGTAATACTCCGGAAGTAAAAGCCTAGTGTACCATGGTATACACCGGTAATGCTCTGGAATTGGAAGCATAGTGTCCATGGTATACAAACCAGTAATGCTCCGGAAGTGGAAGCGTAGTGTGCCACGGTATACACACCGGTAATGCTCCGGAAGTGGAAGCATAGAGTGCCATGGTATACACACGGGTAATGCTCCGGAAGTAAATGCCTAGTGTGCCATGGTATACACACCAGTAATACTCTGGAAGTGGAAGCGTAGTGTCCATGGTATACACACCGGTAATGCTCCGGAAGTGGAAGCGTAGTGTGCCATGGTATACACACCGGTAATGCTCCGGAATGTAAAGCATAGTGTCCATGGTATACACACTGGTAATGCTCCAAAAGTAGAAGCGTAGTGTGCCATGGTATACACACCGGTAATGCTCCAGAAGTGGAAGCATAGTGTGCCATGGTATACACACCGGTAATACTCCGGAAGTAAAAGCCTAGTGTACCATGGTATACACCGGTAATGCTCCGGAATTGGAAGCATAGTGTCCATGGTATACACACCGGTAATCCTCCGGAAGTGGAAGCGTAGTGTGCCATGGTATACACACCGGTAATGCTCCGGAAATGGAAGCATAATGTGCCATGGTATATACACAGGTAATGCTCTGGAAGTAAATGCCTAGTGTGCCATGGTATACACACCGGTAATGCTCCGGAAGTGGAAGCGTAGTGTCCATGGTATACACACCGGTAATGCTCCAGAAGTGGAAGCGTAGTGTGCCATGGTATACACACCGGTAATATCTCAGGAAGTAAAAGCCTATTGTACCATGGTATACACCAGTAATGCTCCGGAATTGGAAGCATAGTGTCCATGGTATACACACCGGTAATGCTCCGGAACTGGAAACGTAGTGTGCCATGGTAAACACCCGGTAATGCTCCGTAAGTGAGGCATTTTTAGTAATCGGAAGTGGAAGCGTAGTGTGCAATGGTAAACACACCAGTAATGCTCCAAAAGTAGAAGCGTAGTGTGCCATGGTATACACACCGGTAATGCTCCAGAAGTGGAAGCATAGTGTGCCATGGAAAACACACCGGTAATACTCTGGAAGTAAAAGCCTAGTGTACCATGGTATACACCGGTAATGCTCCGGAATAGGAAGCATAGTGCGCCATGGTAAACCCCCTGGTAATATCCAGAAGTAAAAGCCTAGTGTGCCATGGTATAAACCGGTAATGCTCCGGAAGTGGAAGCGTAGTGTGCCATGGTATACACACCGGTAGTACTCCGGAATTAAAAGTGTAGTGTACCATGGTATACACTGGTAATGCTCCGGAATTGGAAGCATAGTGTCCATGGTATACACACCGGTAATGCTCCGGAAGTGGAAGCGTAGTATGCCATGGTATACACACCGGTAATGCTCTGGAAGTGGAGCATTTAAAGTAATCAGAAGTGGAAGCGTAGTGTGCTATGGTATGCACACCGGTAATGCTTCAGAAGCATAGTGTGCCATGGTAAACACACCGGTAATGCTCCGGAAGTGGAACCGTAATGTGCCATGGTAAACACACCAGTAATGTTCCAGCAGTGGAAGCGTAATGGCCATGGTATACACACCGGTAATGCTCCAAAAGTAGAAGCGTAAGGTGCCATGGTATACACACCGGTAATGCTCCGGAAGTGGGAGCCTAGTGTGCCATGGTATACACACGGGTAATGCTGCGGAAGTAAAAGCCTAGTGTGCCATGGTATACACAGTGGTAATGTTCCTGAAGTGGAAGCCTAGTGTTCATGGTATACACACCAGTAATGCTCCGGAAGTGGAAGCGTCGTGTCCATGGTATACACATGGGTAATGCTCCGGCAGTAAAAGCCTAGTGCACCATGGTATACGCACCGGTAATGCTCCAGAAGTGGAAGCACAGTGTCCATGGTATACACACCGGTAATGCTCCAGAAGTGGAAGCATAGTGTGCCATGGTATACACACCGGTAATACTCCGGAAGTAAAAGCCTAGTGTACCATGGTATACACCGGTAATGCTCTGGAATTGGAAGCATAGTGTCCATGGTATACAAACCAGTAATGCTCCGGAAGTGGAAGCATAGTGTGCCACGGTATACACACCGGTAATGCTCCGGAAGTGGAAGGATAGAGTGCCATGGTATACACACGGGTAATGCTCCGGAAGTAAATGCCTAGTGTGCCATGGTATACACACCAGTAATGCTCCGGAAGTGGAATCGTAGTGTCCATGGTATACACACCGGTAATGCTCCGGAAGTGGAAGCGTAGTGTGCCATGGTATACACACCGGTAATGCTCCGGAATTGAAAGCATAGTGTCCATGGTATACACACTGGTAATGCTCCGAAAGTAGAAGCGTAGTGTGCCATGGTATACACACCGGTAATGCTCCAGAAGTGGAAGCATAGTGTGCCATGGTATACACACCGGTAATACTCCGGAAGTAAAAGCCTAGTGTACCATGGTATACACCGGTAATGCTCCGGAATTGGAAGCATAGTGTCCATGGTATACACACCGGTAATCCTCCGGAAGTGGAAGCGTAGTGTGCCATGGTATACACACCGGTAATGCTCCGGAAGTGGCAGCATAATGTGCCATGGTATACACACGGGTAATGCTCTGGAAGTAAATGCCTAGTGTGCCATGGTATACACACCGGTAATGCTCCAGAATTGGAAGCATAGTGTCCATGTTATACACACCGGTAATGCTCCGGAAGTGGAAGCATAGTATGCCATGGTATACACCCCGGTAATGCTCTGGAAGAGGAGCATTTCAAGTAATCGGAAGTGGAAGCGTAGAGTGCTATGGTATGCACACCGGTAATGCTTCAGAAGCCTAGTGTGCCATGGTAAACACACCGGTAATGCTCCGGAAGTGGAAGCATAATGTGCCATGGTATACACACGGGTAATGCTCCGTAAGTAAATGCCTACTGTGCCATGGTATACACACTGGTAATGCTCCGGAAGTGGAAGTGTAGTGTCCATGGTATACACACCGGTAAAGCTCCGGAAGTGGAAGCGTAGTGTGCCATGGTATACACACCGGTAATACTCAGGAAGTAAAAGCCTATTGTACCATGGTATACACCGGTAATGCTCCGGAATTGGAAGCATAGTGTCCATGGTATACACACCGGTAATGCTCCGGAAGTGGAAGCGTAGTGTGCCATGGTATACACACCGGTAATGCTCTGGAATTAAAAGCATAGTGTCCATTGTATACACACCGGTATTACTCCGGAAGTAAAAGCCTAGTGTACCATGGTATACACCGGCAGTGCTCCGGAATTGGAAGCATAGTGTCCATGGTATACACACCGGTAATGCTCCGGAAGTGGAAGCGCAGTGTGCCATGGTATACACACCGGTAATGCTCCGGAAGTGGAAGCATAATGTGCCATGGTATACACACAGGTAATGCTCTGGAAGTAAATGCCTAGTGTGCCATGGTATACACACCGGTAATGCTCCGGAAGTGGAAGCATAGTGTCCATGGTATACACACTGGTAATGCTCCAGAAGTGGAAGCGTATTGTGCCATGGTATACACACCGGTAATACTCAGGAAGTAAAAGCCTATTGTACCATGGTATACACCAGTAATGCTCCGGAATTGGAAGCATAGTGTCCATGGTATACACACCGGTAATACTCCGGAACTGGAAGCGTAGTGTGCCATGGTATACACACCCGGTAATGCTCCGGAAGTGAGGCATTTTTAGTAATCGGAAGTGAGCGTAGTGTGCTATGGTAAACACACCGGTAATGCTCCAAAAGTAGAAGCGTAGTGTGCCATGGTATACACACCGGTAATGCTCCAGAAGTGGAACCATAGTGTGCCATGGAAAACACACCGGTAATACTCTGGAAGTAAAAGCCTAGTGTACCATGGTATACACACGGTAATGCTCCGGAATAGGAAGCGTACTGTGCCATGGTATACACACTGGTAATGCTCCGGAAGTGGAAGCGTAGTGTGCCATGGTAAACACACCGGTAATGCTCCAAAAGTTGAAGCATAGTGTGCCATGGTATACATACCGGTAATGCTCCAGAAGTGGAAGTGTAGTGTGCCATGGTATACACACCGGTAGTACTCCGGAATTAAAAGTGTAGTGTACCATGGTATACACTGGTAATGCTCCGGAATTGGAAGCATAGTGTCCATGGTATACACACCGGTAATGCTCCGGAAGTGCAAGCGTAGTATGCCATGGTATACACACCGGTAATACTCCGGAAGTAGAAGTCTATAGTGTGCCATGGTATACACACGGTAATGCTCCAGAGTGGAAGCATAGTGTGCCATGGTATACACACGGTAATGCTCCAGAAGTGGAAGCATAGTGTGCCATGGTATACACACCGGTAATGCTCCAGAAAGTAGAAGCGTAGTGTGCCATGGTATACACACCGGTAATGCTCCAGAAGTGGAAGCATAGTGTGCCATGGTATACACACCGGTAATGCTCCGGAAGTGGAAGCATAATGTGCCATGGTATACACACGGGTAATGCTCCGTAAGTAAATGCCTACTGTGCCATGGTATACACACTGGTAATGCTCCGGAAGTGGAAGTGTAGTGTCCATGGTATACACACCGGTAAAGCTCCGGAAGTGGAAGCGTAGTGTGCCATGGTATACACACCGGTAATGCTCAGGAAGTAAAAGCCTGTTGTGCCATGGTATACACACCGGTAATGCTCCGAAGTGGAAGCATAGTGTGCCATGGTATACACACCGGTAATGCTCCGGAAGTGGAAGCATAGTGTGCCATGGTATACACACCGGTAATGCTCTGGAATTGGAAGCATAGTGTCCATGGTATACACACCGGTAATGCTCCGGAAGTGGAAGCATAGTGTGCCATGGTATACACACCGGTAATGCTCCGGAAGTAGAATGCCTAGTGTGCCATGGTATACACACCGGTAATGCTCCGGAAGTGGAAGCGTAGTGTCCATGGTATACACACTGGTAATGCTCCAGAAGTGGAAGCGTATTGTGCCATGGTATACACACCGGTAATACTCAGGAAGTAAAAGCCTATTGTACCATGGTATACACCAGTAATGCTCCGGAATTGGAAGCATAGTGTCCATGGTATACACACCGGTAATGCTCCGGAACTGGAAGCGTAGTGTGCCATGGTAAACACCCCGGTAATGCTCCGGAAGTGAGGCATTTTTAGTAATCGGAAGTGGAAGCGTAGTGTGCTATGGTAAACACACCGGTAATGCTCCAAAAGTAGAAGCGTAGTGTGCCATGGTATACACACCGGTAATGCTCCAGAAGTGGAACCATAGTGTGCCATGGAAAACACACCGGTAATACTCTGGAAGTAAAAGCCTAGTGTACCATGGTATACACCGGTAATGCTCTGGAATAGGAAGCATAGTGCGCCATGGTAAACACACTGGTAATACTCCAGAAGTAAAAGCCTAGTGTGCCATGGTATAAACTGGTAATGCTCCGGAAGTGGAAGCGTAGTGTGCCATGGTAAACACACCGGTAATGCTCCAAAAGTTGAAGCATAGTGTGCCATGGTATACATACCGGTGATGCTCCAGAAGTGGAAGTGTAGTGTGCCATGGTATACACCCGGTACTCCGGAATTAAAAGTGTAGTGTACCATGGTATACACTGGTAATGCTCCGGAATTGGAAGCATAGTGTCCATGGTATACACACCGGTAATGCTCCGGAAGTGCAAGCGTAGTATGCCATGGTATACACACCGGTAATGCTCTGGAAGTGGAGCATTTAAAGTAATCAGAAGTGGAAGCGTAGTGTGCTATGGTATGCACACCGGTAATGCTTCAAGAAGCATAGTATGCCATGGTAAACACACCGGTAATGCTCCGGAAGTGGAACCGTAATGTGCCATGGTAAACACACCAGTAATGTTCCGGCAGTGGAAGCGTAATGGCCATGGTATACACACCGTAATGCTCCAAAACTAGAAGCGTAGGGTGCCATGGTATACACACCGGTAATGCTCCGGAAGTGGAAGCCTAGTGTGCCATGGTATACACACGGGTAATGCTGCGGAAGTAAAAGCCTAGTGTGCCATGGTATACACAGTGGTAATGTTCCGGAAGTGGAAGCCTAGTGTCCATGGTATACACACCAGTAATGCTCCGGAAGTGGAAGCGTCGTGTCCATGGTATACACATGGGTAATGCTCCGGCAGTAAAGCCTAGTGCACCATGGTATACGCACCGGTAATGCTCCAGAAGTGGAAGCACAGTGTCCATGGTATACACACCGGTAATGCTCCAGAAGTGGAAGCATAGTGTGCCATGGTATACACACCGGTAATACTCCGGAAGTAAAAGCCTAGTGTACCATGGTATACACCGGTAATGCTCTGGAATTGGAAGCATAGTGTCCATGGTATACAAACCAGTAATGCTCCGGAAGTGGAAGCGTAGTGTGCCA
This sequence comes from Calotriton arnoldi, assembly GCA_963921515.1. Lineage (NCBI taxonomy): Eukaryota > Metazoa > Chordata > Amphibia > Caudata > Salamandridae > Calotriton > Calotriton arnoldi. Next base: position 407,861 of record CAWUFW010007479.1, read on the forward strand.
CGGTATACACACCGGTAATGCTCCGGAAGTGGAAGCATAGAGTGCCATGGTATACACACGGGTAATGCTCCGGAAGTAAATGCCTAGTGTGCCATGGTATACACACCAGTAATACTCTGGAAGTGGAAGCGTAGTGTGCCATGGTATACACACCGGTAATGCTCCGGAAGTGGAAGCGTAGTGTGCCATGGTATACACACGGTAATGCTCCGGAATGTAAAGCATAGTGTCCATGGTATACACACTGGTAATGCTCCAAAAGTAGAAGCGTAGTGTGCCATGGTATACACACCGGTAATGCTCCAGAAGTGGAAGCATAGTGTGCCATGGTATACACACCGGTAATACTCCGGAAGTAAAAGCCTAGTGTACCATGGTATACACCGGTAATGCTCCGGAATTGGAAGCATAGTGTCCATGGTATACACACCGGTAATCCTCCGGAAGTGGAAGCGTAGTGTGCCATGGTATACACACCGGTAATGCTCCGGAAGTGGAAGCATAATGTGCCATGGTATACACACGGGTAATGCTCTGGAAGTAAATGCCTAGTGTGCCATGGTATACACACCGGTAATGCTCCAGAAGTGGAAGCATAGTGTGCCATGGAAAACACACCGTTAATACTCTGGAAGTAAAAGCCTAGTGTACCATGGTATACACCGGTAATGCTCTGGAATAGGAAGCATAGTGCGCCATGGTAAACACACCGATAATACTCCAGAAGTAAAAGCCTAGTGTGCCATGGTATAAACCGGTAATGCTCCGGAAGTGGAAGCGTAGTGTCCATGGTATACACACCGGTAATGCTCCAGAAGTGGAAGCGTATTGTGCCATGGTATACACACCGGTAATACTCAGGAAGTAAAAGCCTATTGTACCATGGTATACACCAGTAATGCTCCGGAATTGGAAGCATAGTGTCCATGGTATACACACCGGTAATGCTCCGGAACTGGAAACGTAGTGTGCCATGGTAAACACCCCGGTAATGCTCCGTAAGTGAGGCATTTTTAGTAATCGGAAGTGGAAGCGTAGTGTGCAATGGTAAACACACCAGTAATGCTCCAAAAGTAGAAGCGTAGTGTGCCATGGTATACACACCGGTAATGCTCCAGAAGTGGAAGCATAGTGTGCCATGGAAAACACACCGGTAATACTCTGGAAGTAAAAGCCTAGTGTACCATGGTATACACCGGTAATGCTCCGGAATAGGAAGCATAGTGCGCCATGGTAAACACACTGGTAATATCCAGAAGTAAAAGCCTAGTGTGCCATGGTATAAACCGGTAATGCTCCGGAAGTGGAAGCGTAGTGTGCCATGGTAAACACACCGGTAATGCTCCAAAAGTTGAAGCATAGTGTGCCATGGTATACATACCGGTAATGCTCCAGAAGTGGAAGTGTAGTGTGCCATGGTATACACACCGGTAGTACTCCGGAATTAAAAGTGTAGTGTACCATGGTATACACTGGTAATGCTCCGGAATTGGAAGCATAGTGTCCATGGTATACACACCGGTAATGCTCCGGAAGTGGAAGCGTAGTATGCCATGGTATACACACCGGTAATGCTCTGGAAGTGGAGCATTTAAAGTAATCAGAAGTGGAAGCGTAGTGTGCTATGGTATGCACACCGGTAATGCTTCAGAAGCATAGTGTGCCATGGTAAACACACCGGTAATGCTCCGGAAGTGGAACCGTAATGTGCCATGGTAAACACACCAGTAATGTTCCGGCAGTGGAAGCGTAATGGCCATGGTATACACACCGGTAATGCTCCAAAAGTAGAAGCGTAAGGTGCCATGGTATACACACCGGTAATGCTCCGGAAGTGGGAGCCTAGTGTGCCATGGTATACACACGGGTAATGCTGCGGAAGTAAAAGCCTAGTGTGCCATGGTATACACAGTGGTAATGTTCCGGAAGTGGAAGCCTAGTGTCCATGGTATACACACCAGTAATGCTCCGGAAGTGGAAGCGTCGTGTCCATGGTATACACATGGGTAATGCTCCGGCAGTAAAAGCCTAGTGCACCATGGTATACGCACCGGTAATGCTCCAGAAGTGGAAGCACAGTGTCCATGGTATACACACCGGTAATGCTCCAGAAGTGGAAGCATAGTGTGCCATGGTATACACACCGGTAATACTCCGGAAGTAAAAGCCTAGTGTACCATGGTATACACCGGTAATGCTCTGGAATTGGAAGCATAGTGTCCATGGTATACAAACCAGTAATGCTCCGGAAGTGGAAGCATAGTGTGCCACGGTATACACACCGGTAATGCTCCGGAAGTGGAAGGATAGAGTGCCATGGTATACACACGGGTAATGCTCCGGAAGTAAATGCCTAGTGTGCCATGGTATACACACCAGTAATGCTCCGGAAGTGGAATCGTAGTGTCCATGGTATACACACCGGTAATGCTCCGGAAGTGGAAGCGTAGTGTGCCATGTTATACACACCGGTAATGCTCCGGAATTGAAAGCATAGTGTCCATGGTATACACACTGGTAATGCTCCAAAGTAGAAGCGTAGTGTGCCATGGTATACACACCGGTAATGCTCCAGAAGTGGAAGCATAGTGTGCCATGGTATACACACCGGTAATACTCCGGAAGTAAAAGCCTAGTGTACCATGGTATACACACGGTAATGCTCCGGAATTGGAAGCATAGTGTCCATGGTATCACACCGGTAATCCTCCGGAAGTGGAAGCGTAGTGTGCCATGGTATACACACCGGTAATGCTCCGGAAGTGGAAGCATAATGTGCCATGGTATACACACGGGTAATGCTCTGGAAGTAAATGCCTAGTGTGCCATGGTATACACACCGGTAATGCTCCAGAAGTGGAAGCGTAGTGTCCATGGTATACACACCGGTAATGCTCCAGAAGTGGAAGCGTATTGTGCCATGGTATACACACCGGTAATACTCAGGAAGTAAAAGCCTATTGTACCATGGTATACACCAGTAATGCTCCGGAATTGGAAGCATAGTGTCCATGGTATACACACCGGTAATGCTCCGTAACTGGAAACGTAGTGTGCCATGGTAAACACCCCGGTAATGCTCCATAAGTGAGGCATTTTTAGTAATCGGAAGTGGAAGCGTAGTGTGCTATGGTAAACACACCGGTAATGCTCCAAAAGTAGAAGCGTAGTGTGCCATGGTATACACACCGGTAATGCTCCAGAAGTGGAAGCATAGTGTGCCATGGAAAACACACCGGTAATACTCTGGAAGTAAAAGCCTAGTGTACCATGGTATACACCGGTAATGCTCCGGAATAGGAAGCATAGTGCGCCATGGTAAACACACCGGTAATACTCCAGAAGTAAAAGCCTAGTGTGCCATGGTATAAACCGGTAATGCTCCGGAAGTGGAAGCGTAGTGTGCCATGGTATACACACCAGTAGTACTCCGGAATTAAAAGTGTAGTGTACCATGGTATACACTGGTAATGCTCCGGAATTGGAAGCATAGTGTCCATGTTATACACACCGGTAATGCTCCGGAAGTGGAAGCATAGTATGCCATGGTATACACCCCGGTAATGCTCTGGAAGAGGAGCATTTCAAGTAATCGGAAGTGGAAGCGTAGTGTGCTATGGTATGCACACCGGTAATGCTTCAGAAGCCTAGTGTGCCATGGTAAACACACCGGTAATGCTCCGGAAGTGGAAGCATAATGTGCCATGGTATACACACGAGTAATGCTCCAGTAAGTAAATGCCTACTGTGCCATGGTATACACACTGGTAATGCTCCGGAAGTGGAAGTGTAGTGTCCATGGTATACACACCGTGTAAAGCTCCGGAAGCTGGAAGGCGTAGTGTGCCATGGTATACACACCGGTAATACTCAGGAAGTAAAAGCCTATTGTACCATGGTATACACCGGTAATGCTCCGGAATTGGAAGCATAGTGTCCATGGTATACACACCGGTAATGCTCCGGAAGTGGAAGCGTAGTGTGCCATGGTATACACACCGGTAATGCTCTGGAATTGAAAGCATAGTGTCCATTGTATACACACCGGTATTACTCCGAGTAAAGCCTAGTGTACCATGGTATACACCGGCAGTGCTCCGGAAGTGGAAGCATAGTGTCCATGGTATACACACCGGTAATGCTCCGGAAGTGGAAGCGTAGTGTGCCATGGTATACACACCGGTAATGCTCCGGAAGTGGAAGCATAATGTGCCATGGTATACACACGGTAATGCTCTGGAAGTAAATGCCTAGTGTGCCATGGTATACACACCGGTAATGCTCCGGAAGTGGAAGCATAGTGTCCATGGTATACACACTGGTAATGCTCCAGAAGTGGAAGCGTAGTTGTGCCATGGTATACACACCGGTAATACTCCAGGAAGTAGAAGCCTAGTGTGCCATGGTATACACACAGTAATGCTCCGGAAGTGGAAGCATAGTGTCCATGGTATACACACGGTAATGCTCCGGAACTGGAAGCGTAGTGTGCCATGGTAAACACACCGGTAATGCTCTCAGGAAGTGGAAGCGTAGTGTGCCATGGTATACACACCGGTAATGCTCCGGAATTGGAAGCATAGTGTGCCATGGTATACACACCGGTAATGCCCGAAGCGGCGCCTGCTAAGCCGACATGACTATGCCTGCCTTGGAGGCGTGCGCTGCCTTTTAGATGACGACTTTTAATTAAATAACGTGCTTGCAATCAAATAAACCAATGGGAGATAGCGTGACAAATTAAAAAGTACGAGAAACAAATAAAGAGTGAACATGAAAAAGAACCACAGACAATGTGGAAGACAAGCACGCGCGAAAGTGAAAGCGACACGCGCTTATGTTTAATTTGTAACATGATCCAGGACAAGGGAGGAATGCAGCTGGCAGACTCGTGCCGCTGCTGCAGCTCCCGACAGCTGGAGGCCGTGGGAGGAACATTTAGAGAAAAGGTGGGACATGCACTCGCCTCTGGCCAATTGCTGCTTTCATTTTTGAAAGCCACACGCAAAGGCCAATAGAATGTGTGGAAGTTGAAAACCACACAGAAAAGTTTCGGGAAAGTCTGGAGCGATTCCAAGAGGCCTCCCCATAGAGCAGACGCATGCGCGCATGTAGCCAGGCCTCAACCTAAAGAGGTTGGCATGCCCCCGGCCAAGAAGTGAGCCATCTCGTAATGAGGTGCATGCCATGGGGTAGCACTGAAAACAAAGGGGTGGCATGCATGTTCCAAGAAATAAGCCATCTTGCAATGAGGCATTACATGCGGTGGCACTGAAAACAAAGGGGTTGGCATGCGCATTACCAGAGATGAAGGATCTCAGAATGAAGTATAACATGCGGTGGTACTGAAAGTAAAGGGGTTGACATGCACATTCCATGAAGTGACCCATCTCAGAATGAGGTATAACATGCAGTGGCGCTGAAAATAAAGGGGAGAAATGCACATTCCAAGGAGTGAACCATCACAGAATGGGGAACATTGGCGTAGCTAGACCTACTGCCACTCGGGGCTGATCCTAAGTTTGCCACCCGGTAAGAGCGGGTGGGGCGCACCCGACAGACGACTTGTTCCGGAGGGTCTGGCAGCCGACAGATGACTTGTTCATGCACATTTCAATTCTAAAATTGCATACACCCAACTGTGACTCCAACCATGGTGTTAACCAAGTAGCCAGTTCTCAGAATTCTTTATTTACAGCACTTAGGAATGACGTAGCACGAAGAGCTATAAGAATTGATCATTCGTATGCTAAGGAACAGTGAATATCTGTACATGTTTGCACTGAAACTCTCAGCATAGGGTAACATAGTGCACAGAATTGAAAACACAATTTTAACTGCTGGAGCATTGTGTCCCAGTGCCCGAGCTCCACAGCCAAGGTCTGACAGGGCGTGCAGTGAGTGACAGGAAGAGGCCCTTTGCATCAGTTATGACAGGAATCAGGACCTGACTGGCACTGCCAGGCCATGACCCGACTATGGAAATATTCGGGGGGTGTTCCACCCCTTACACTCCCCCAACCCCCTCGGAAGCTACGCCCCTGCACACTAGTAACTGCTGAAGGAACATTCGCCTAATTTGGTTGTGGGTCAAAGCAAATGACCCATAGTAACCTCTCTATTTAAGGTGAGGTGCTACGAAAACGTGGAAACAGCGCTAACTGATCATGTGAGGAAGCCTGCCTCCTCTCTGACCATGAATCTTGTCCAGCTTGAGACACAAGCAGATTCAATCCAAGTTCGTCCACTGGGTACATGATGCTATAATATATTATGATAATGTAACAAGTTGCCCATGGTCCAAAAACTTTCAGAATGCCCCTTGGCTAATAATACCTCCCTGCATAGTTTCCTACCATGTCTGGAAACGCTCTTGCGTAGTCCCTATGATTATAAATGCTTCCCCACAGCTCAACAATTGCTTCACACTAGTGTATGCATGCATACTTCTCACCTATCCACTGTGTAAAACTATGGGGCTTATTTTACATGCCCATGCAACGCCTGTGTCGCTGCTGACTGTGGGAAAAAGTGACGTACCAGTGGGCGCTGGGGGCTGTAAATAAGCCCCCATATCTTTGAAGTTGATTATTTACACATAGTGTAATTGGTGCCTAAGCTACTCTTATTGTAAACTGCTCAATAGACAACTTTGAGGAATGGCGTTGGTATTATATATTTTACAACCCATCACTGCCAATTATAGCGCTTTGACACGCTTTTAGAATCTGGCCCTTTGCCCGTGATTTATAAAGTTCTCATGCTAGCCACTAAACGTTCAATGTGAATACCCCAAACGAATGTTCCAGATGTCCCCTGTTTGGTGACTCATTTACAAGACTGGAAAGGAACAGCCCAATGATTTTGGCAGGAAATGTCAAATACTGTTTCTGATATTTCCTGGGAGTGGTGAACCCTTCTCTCCTCGGATTGACATGTTCAGTCTACTTGCGCTGGCTAATGGCAGATTTGTGAAAGTGGCCAAGCTGATGGGAAGGAGGAAATAGCAATTTGTTTGTCTAGGGCACCGCAACTACCTCACAAGTACTGATTAAAGCCCTGATTATGGGTGGATCGGTGTTTTCCGGTGTTTTCCAACCACTTTGCAAACTCCTGTTTGCACAGGGCTTGGAATTCAGAGTTGGGCATTATTTACCACACTTATCACTGGGTGTGTTAAATACCTCACCCTTTGATAAAATTCGACAGGTCAAGACTATCAAAATTTAACAGGGGGAAAACATACAGTATTTACCGTACTATGTACATTTTGGTGCCTTAAGCACCAAAATACGCATGCTATTCCCCAATAAATCCTAATAGGCCCTATTTATCGCGCTCAATAAATAACGTACACTGGAGTATCATCATTTATGAGGTGCGATAAATAGCACCTTGATTCCAATGAACTCGGAATCAGACTGACTCCTAAGATCACCAATAAAGAAGAAACTACCGTAAGTAACACATTTTGTTTATTTTCGGGTAAAAAAAAATATAAAATCACTACATAATATATTAGTATTTAAATATCCTCATAAAAAAGTCGCAATTATTAATCAGACAATCGAGTAAAACTTTATCTTCAGTAATGAAAACACTAGCATATTTGACCTTCATATTGAAAGGTTGATTTTCAAAGTTTGTGATCATTAAATGACGTGTAAAAGAACATCATATGTTCATGGTCCTCTACAGGTCTGGGGCATAATCAAAACTACTCACCAGAGGCCTTTGGCCGGGTGTGCCACCGTTTCAGAGGAATGTAGTACACAAGGGAGGAACACAGGAGAACAGGAAAGAGAAGGAACAGCTTCTGGAGGAGTCTCCCCATCGCGATATTCACAACTTGGACGAGTCTTCAGGACCAATCACAAGGTTCTGCAAACTGAAAAACACAGCCTTGTCAATCTGAAGATTTCATTATTCCCCAACGATGTTGCTCTTTTGGAAATGTCTCCATTTTGTTGATAATCGAGAAGAGATTTCCCTGTGCTTCGGAGTCTGCAGTGGGTGTGCCAAGGACATATGTCACAAGCTCTGACAAGTGTTACTGGAACCCCACCTCTTCACCTGAGGCAGAGCCGGAAGCAAAGGTACAGAGCAGGCAGGTGGCAGTGATGTCCCTGACTACACCCATGCTCATGCAAGGTATGGGGAGGCGGTTCACATCCAGCCAGTGCCTCCGACTCATACAAGCACATCTGGAGCCACAAGCTACTGTCGGGATAGACAGCTTGAGGCCACTAGACCCTGACTGTGCTACTGTCGGGACAGAAGGCTTGAGTTCACTGTACCACTGTAGTGTTAGTCACCTTGAGGCCACTCGACCAGGGCTGTGCTACTGTATGAACAGCCAGCTTGGGCCTACTTGACCTGGACTGTGCTACTGCTACCGTAGGAATAGCCAGCTTGATTTGGCGACTTGAGCCCATTAGACCCTGACTGTGCTACTGTCAGCTTAGACAGCTTGAGCCCACTAGGCACTGACCGTGCCACTAGACTCAATGGCCATTAGAATGAATGTAAATATTAGCACCAGCACCGAGGTTCAACATATCTGGCCTATGGTCTCATTCATGGAAAACTCAAAGGAATGAACATATGCAGTCAACAAGACAGATAACTCCCAAAATAATCTATTTCAACACAGATGTCAACTATTTGTTATTCATTAACAAATAACAGTTCTTTGTTGTTTCTATTTCTTATTTTTTTGTTTAAATAATACTCATGCCCCTGCATCGTACTGTACTATTTATCTATTGATTTAATTTGTTATTTATTAAGGAGTTTTGTAAAGTGCTGGGCTTTTCCTTTGGATTTACTTCAAGAGCTAAAAGAGAAGGAAATACAACTTGCTAGTTGGAAAGGGAAGTCATAGTTCTGTAGTTTGGGGTAAGTAATCTTGTCTGATATTCTTAAATCACACCCCCTCTACTGGGATGGGATCAGGTGAAGCTTCCTGAACCTCTTTAGTTTTTTTCAGATCCAAGATTAGGGTTAAAGTTATTGCAGAGTCTCAACCAATAACCCAATAATCTGCACCTTTCTTTCATTGTTTTGAAAAATCTTTGAAGGTACTATTAAGTTACATAGAACCATTATTCATTCCACAGAGCATTATTAAGGGGAGATTAATATACCTTGAAGGATATAATGCATCAGACAAGACAAAATTTACAGAGCCAGATGTGGAGGGAAGTCTAGACGTTTGTCCCTTTTCAAAGGCTGGCACCAGGGATTCTATTCTATTCTAGGCTATTCTATTATTTTGTCCTTGTAAAGCACATGGCTACCCGAAGGCCTCCCAGCGCAAGAACAGTCATCATAGATTACCAGATCGCCACAGAAGAGCAATTAGTTACTATACAGCCAGGTTTTCAGGCCTTTCGAAGGGAAAGTTTGTGGGTTAACTTATCTAGTTCAAATGGAAGGGTATACAATAGTTTGGGGGCCAAATAGGCCATTGAACGGCCTCCCCAACGAGACCTACAAATCTTGGGAACATTTAACAGATGTGCTGAAGAGGATCTAAGAAACCTCCCAGGAATATTTGGGGTGCCTAAAGGTCTTAGCAATAGGGGGCCTCTCTTATGAAGTGATCTATGCAAAATACATAAAGCCTTGAATTGCACTCGCTGCTCCACCGGGAGACAGTTTAGATCTTTCAGAGCCTTTTTGACAGACTGGTGCCTTGGGAGCTTCATAAGAAGCCACACAGCTGCATTCCCGTCGACCTGCAGACTTTTGATCACATGTTGAGGTGAGCCAATGTATAAGGCATTACTATAATAAAGCCGTGAAATTATGAGAGTCTGGACAGTCAATGTTGTAGCTAAAAAAGGGAGAGAATTTAAAACCTTTCTCAGCAGTCTCAAAATACTGAAACAGTTGTCAGCAAGTTTTTTTACTTGTTGGTCCATTGTGAGGCTGGAATCCAGCCACATTCTGAGACTCTTTATTGCACTTTTGGGGCTAGGAAGCCTATCCAGGCATTTCGGCATGCAAGTTGGAACGTTATTGCTAAAATTGTTACCCAGTAGCATAACCTCCATCTTGTCTTCATTAAGCTTCAATCTGCAGTAAACCACCCATCTGGTTACTTACTGAAGACATGGGACCAGACTGAGGCGACTTGAGCTGGGGTCAGGGGAGCTTGATATCACCAGCTGAGTGTCATCCACGTAGGACATCAATGACAACCCATAGAAGCACACAATTTCAGCCAGGGGGTATATATACAGATTAAAGAGAGTGGAACTCAGGACAGACCACTGAGGCACCCCACAGCTTAAAGGAAGAATGTCAGAGTAACAAGATTGATCTAACACCTGGAACGTTCAATTCTCCAAGAAGGAGGAAAGCCATTTCAGTGCTCAGCCTATAATATCCACATTTGATATCTGCTGGATAAGTGTGACAGGATCTACTGTATTGAAATCTAAAATCTAAAAGGATAATGGCCGCCAAGCCACCTTGATCCAACAAACATCTTAGTTCGTCAACCAATGGTATACATATTGGACCCTCAGATCAACTCTTCAGTTCACTCCTGGAGCTGCGGAGGACTGCCTTGTACTTCAGAGGACTGCCCTACTGTTTGAGGCCTTCTTTGTGCTTAAAGGACTACCCTGCTGCTACCAGAGGGCTGTCCTGCTGCGTGAAGCCTGCCTTGTACCCTGAGAGGACTGCCCTGCTGTATGAGGCTTGCTTTGCCGATTGATCCCAGCACTGCCAGAATGACTCCAAGGGCTAGTTGGCTGGCCTCCTGTTCTGAGCTACGGGGACACAAAAAGCTCCAACAACATTGCACCTGCACCTGGACCCTACTGAAAGTGAGCCCTGCCCTCTAAGTGGTGCCCACCCAGTCCTGGCCCCTTGTAAATGGTGCTAATGGTGCCAAAATCTAAAACTTGGGACTTTGGGAACATTTTCCATTGCAAAGTAGTCTGAGAAGTGACAGGAGACCAGGACCTACCAACTCGCCGGTAGGGCCTGTCTTCACGGTAGCTCCCACTAAGTTTTGCTCTGCAGTAGCAAATCCTAGTCAGCGACTCCTCTTCGGAAGGGTATCTGACCTTGTGCAGCCCTCGTCAGTTGCAGCGTGCAGCTTAGTCCAGCTGGAGATGCTCGTCTTACAAAAAAGTGACAAAGTCCAAATGCAGAAATCTTCACTGCAACCTCATCCATCGGCTCCCTGACCATGACGACGTCTCCTCCTCAGACCCCGCTTTCTGCTTTGCCTCACTTTCTTTACCTTTTAAGACTTTTTTCTTTAAAAAATTTCAAAGTCTGAAGGTAAGCTTAGATCGGACCCAATCCCCTTCTGGTATTCGAACCACGCTCCATTACGGTTGGCCATATCTTTCAACTGTTTGGGTCTCGCGGGACTAGATGCCTGCAGGTGGCGCTTTGAACTTTTAAGTGCTAGTTTTCACTAAAAATGTAAAACCTTATAACTCTGATTATACTGTTTGGAGTTTGGTAGTTTTGGCGTCAAATTATTTATTACATTTTTCTCTACCTTTTCTAAATGGGTGTGGGATTTTTCTTGTATTGTGTTTCAACTTTATTACTGTTTATGTGCAACATAAATACCGTACACATTGCCTCTAAGTTAAGCCTGACTGCTGTTGCGTCAAGCTACCAGAGGATTAAGCACAGGTTATTTTAGTGACATTTGTGGTTCACCCTGGCAAGGACTGTGGTTGTTTTTCAAGAAGGGTTTTCACTTCCCTCCCTCAACCAATAACCCAATTTCCTGTATTGGTACTCAGTGGAGGGATCCAGTACATGTATTTGTGCAATGCCACTTCGTGATTTTTGTACCACTCAAATCCCAGAAATATTCTGACATCAAATTTGACTTTTTAAATGTCTTTAGCTCTTGATTTGGCTATTTTTTCTTTTTCTAAATTTAAGATACCTCACCGACATTTTGCTCACAATGGAGATGATCAACGTGAATAACCTCAGCAATGCAGAGCAGCAAAAGCTTTGAAAGGAGAGGGGTCTGAATGTGAGGAAGAGGGCACAAAGGTGGATCTCCAGGAAGCCCTCAGAGACTTTGAGGAAGTCAAAGGGATGCAGTCCACCTCAGAGGAGCAGGAAGAGGATGTTTCTGAGAGGGGGGAGTTGGACTTGGAGGAAGAGGAGGAGGAGGGCCTGGCCACAGACGCTGAGCTGCAGCAACCTGAGGAGTATGAGGAAAGGAACAACATATTCACTGGAATGGAGACCCCTGTCAGGGCAGGGAGCAGTGTGTCCTCCCACAACCTGTCCCCTGAGGAACAGGCATACAGGAAGGCTGAGACAGGGAGTTCAAGCTGCAGCTGGCCAAACTCAGGATGGAGAAGACAGAAGCCAAAAGGGCCTTACAGGAGGAAAAGCTGGCCCTAGAAGAGAGAAGAATGTCTAATGAAATGAGTCTGAAGGAGCTGAACTTTAAAGCTAAGCAAGCAACAGAATCCAGCAGCAATTGTGACAGCAATCTAGTGTCCCATGGAAAGGTGAGGGTCTGCAAACCCCAATACCTGGTGCCCAGCTGTGTGGTGCGGGATGATATAGACAAATGGGTTTTACCTATGAGCTAGCCCTGAAGATGCATAGGGTCCATGGGGAGGATTAGGGAGCAAGCCTGTAAAAATACATCCCCATAGTGGGGAGGGACACACTTCTTACATTAGAGGTGGGGGTTCAGATGAGGTATGCTCCCATGAAGACCATTTTCTCACCAGGTTTGGGCTGACCCATCAGGTTCAGGGACAGCCAGAAGTTGACAAACCAGTCTTGGGTGGATTTCTTAGACTTCTCCAGCAAGTCACTGAGTGTTTGGGTGAGGGGCAGTAAAGTGAGTGGTTTTAATGGGCTGTGTAATCTAATTTTGAGAAAGCACATGCTTAGTACTTCATATACAGAGCTGTGCTGACACGAGGACCTGGCTTGGCAGTTCGGTCTGGACTGTTCCCATGAAGCACATGGTCAAGACTGATTTGCATATTGCTGGGTCTAAACTGGGGTGGCATGGTGAGCAAAGGAACAATGGATTTAACCCAGATCTATTGACTGGGGGAGAATGTTTGATTTGCTCTGCATTCCGTCCATCATCTTTGTGTCTTTTGCTTTCTCGCACTAAGTGCGCCGGGTATGCCCAGACGTGGTCCCCGGCTCTCTGTGCCACTGGATTCAAGCTAGCTTGGCTGATGAGGGGTGATGCCCTGAAACCGGTCCTAGGAGATTGTTTCCGATCCAGTGAGGACCTGGCCTGGCAGTTCGGTCTGGACTGTTCCCATGAGGCACAGGGTCAAGACTGATTTGCATATGGCTGGGTCTAAACTGGGGTGGCATGGTGAGCAAAAGAACAATGGATTTAACCCAAATCTCTTGACTGGGGAAGAATGTTTGATTTGCTCTGCATTCCGTCCATCATATGTGTGTTGTGTCCAAGAAGGCATTTGCGGGATTGGCAAAAGGCTGGTCAGGGTCCTCAACAGAACAAAGAGGGGGGACACAAAAACAAAAGTAAGGAGTTCTCACAAGGCCCCCAAAATAGTGCACAGAGGAAGGAGACCCAGCCCCAAGCTGACCAGTAAAAAGATGGGTTTATTGACAAAAGGGCAGGAAGGTTTATCCCCATGTGTTATGAATGTTAATGGTATGGGCACATGGAGGGGGATGGCAGTGTACCAAGAAGGTACAGCCCCCCCACTGGTGGCAGACCTCAGGGTTGGGCAGTGTAGAACATTGGGGAGTTTGCCACAGTTAGTATCGGACTAGAGCATAGGTTACCCTAGTATCCCTGGGTAAAAAGGAGATAGTGTTGAAAGCCCACATGTTTGCGAATACTTTCAGGTATAGGCAGTGGGTGAACATCAATGGAAAGAGGGTGGAGACTCTGAGGGACACAGGAGCCAGTATTACTACTGTAAGGTGTCATCTGGTGTCCTCAGAGCAGGTAATCCCCAATACATTCCACCAGGGTGTAGCAGCAGACAATCATGAGAGTCACTACCCAGTGGCTCTGGTTCCCTTTGAGTTGGGGGGGAAGGGTCCTCAGATTTACTAAATGTAACTGTGAGTTTTGACATTCCTATTGATTGTTTGCTAGGGAATGACTAGGAACACACTGTTGGGAAGCAAGGGGAACCCAGGTCCGACCTGGAGATGTTATGGTTGCCTGAGTGGGTGTGCCTGACCACAAGGTCCATGGCAGCCCAAGAGGGAAGTCAAGGAGGCCTGGTGCCTCGAAAAATGGCCAAAGAATCTGCCAAAAAGATGAAGGGCAAGGGATGTGGGAAACTAGCCCCTGAATTTCCACGATCCAGGAGGAGGCTGACCCTGAGGGCGCTGCCCTGGAATCTACTGGTGAGGACATTCCAACCCTGGGAGACCTGCCAAAGCTTTCTGGATGGCAAACTGAGGGTGGGCCCACCAGGTAGGAGTTCTGTAGAGCTCAGAAAGACTGCCCAACTCTGGAGGGCTTAAGGTGGCAAGTTGAGGCCCTGGCAGCTGGTGACACCTCTGGAGATCACCTTATATATTGGGTAAATGACCTCCTGTATAGTGATCCTAAGGACCTGAGTCTGTGACATCTTAAGTGTTGGTGGTACCCAAGTGCTAAAGAGCCTTCCTACTGGGTCTGGGTCATTATATAACCCTTGCAGGACATCTGGGGCAGGTTAAGACCTTTGCCAGACTTGTCACCCACTTTTATTTGCCAAGGATGTAAACAGCCTCAGATGCTTTCTACAGGTCATGTTCTACATGCCAGGCCAGTGGGAGGTCAGGGAAGAAGCTCAAGGCTCCCAGGTTCCCTTACCTGTCGTTGGCACCCCTTTTGAAAGCATGGGCATCGACATTGTTGGCCTCCTGGACCCCAAAACAGCCTTAGGCAACAGGTGTATCATGGCTTTGGTAGACCATGACACTAGATACCCAAAGGCCATACCTCTGAGGTCTGTGACTACACCTCAAGTAGCTTGAGCCCCGATGGGGATGTATACCCAGGTGGGGTTTCCCCAAAAAGTAGTGTCTGACAGGGATACAAACCTTATGTCTGCATGCATGGAGTCAATGTGGAATAAGTTCTCCACATCCTAGCACCCTCAGACCAATGGGCTTGTTGAGAGGATCAACTAGACCCTTATATGCAGGATTATGGACCTACCTGAGCTCATGAAAAGGATGTGGGATGTCCTTTTGCTATGTTTGTTTTTTGCCTACAGTGAGGTTCCACATAAATGAGTTGGGTTTGCCTATTTGAGCTCCGGTATGAACACCCTGTTGGCGGACCTCTCAGTCTGGCGTAGGAGGGATGGGAGCAAGCTCCCAAGTAGCCTCTCTCCAGGATGTAGTTACAGGGGCGGTGCCTTCATTGCGATGTTGGGGCATTGCCCCACATATATTTTGCTCCCCAGCTAATGTGGGCAGCAAGTGATTTATTTTAAACAATCAATATTGTGCCCGAGGCAGTCAGCCTTTGCCGCAGGCCGGGTGCACAATAATCCAGCACTTCAGGTGGGTCAAAGCAGTGCAGGCTGGAGGGAGGTGGGGCTTCAGTAGCTTTTCAATTACAGGCACACACTCGTCAGTCAGCGTAGTGAGCACACCTGGTCCCAAGTGCGCATGTCGGGTTGGCCGGCTGCCTTTCTCTGTCCAACCTGACATGCCCACTAAAAGCCTGCTCTTAGTCTCCCCTCCTGCGTATCAGTGAGCCGGGAGTGACTCAGTGCTGCAGCCCCCGGTCTCAGTATGAGCCTGGAGGCTGCCTGCCCTAACCAATCCAGGCACTGCTGTAATAGCAGGAGCAGCGTCTGGATTGGCATACAAGTGCAGTGTTTTGGTTACTAGGCAGGACCTCTGTGTCTGTGTTGTGCACACGTGATGTGGGAGGAGGCTGTATCTCTCTCCCTCCCCGAGAAACCCTTAGGGAAAAATGGTGCCAAAAGAAAGGTGGCAGAACCGGCGCCGGCACCTAATCCAAAAGCTCCAGTACCGGCCCGACATCAGAAAAACATAAGGAATCCGAGATCGACCTTTCAGAGGTGGTGGTAAGTAAGACCAGCCTCTGAGTCACTGGGCAGGAGCAGCGTAAGGGCACTGTCGAACAATGGGTAACTGCAAAAACTCAAAGAAAAAGGAGCAATTTGGGGTTGTGATGTGACGTAGAACTGTCATCAGTATGGTAAAATACAGAACCTTTCCTACTCAGAATATAGCAGTCGCGGCTCCTGGAGGGAGTTTCGCCGGGCGGTGATGTGCGGTGGGGGAGGGACAGGGTGGGGGGGGGGGTAGTAAAAACCGGAATCCGGCCGAACACAGGTAAGTAAGCAAATAAAAAAATAAAACGAATTTCGTAGCGCGAGCTACGAAATTCGTTTTATTTATTTATTTGCTCCAGGAGCCGGGACTGCATCTGCACACCTTTATTTTATTGAAATCGCGCTGCTTCACACTTCTGTTTGAAGATCTTTGTGTAGCTTCAAAGAATTTGGGGCCACTATTACACCGGAACCGACAGAATGAGATTGCATTCTGTGACTTCATACTGCAGACATTCAAAATATACATATTTGCTGAATACATTTTTAGATTTTATTGCACTGGCTAAAAATGATGCATCAAAAATGTACTTTGAACAGGAACAACAAAACCACCAAAGTTAAACGATACTCAGAAACCGTGTGCATGTGATACTGGCTACTGTCCAGACCTGCAAAGGAAAGCTGGTTCAAAGAATTTGAAACACGTGCATATTTGCTTTAAAGAAGCATGGCAAAATGGCTACTAAAAGATTGAACGAGAAGCATGAGGTAAGGCCTTAATCTAGGATACCCGTTGCATTCATGAGGAGAAATCCATGTTTGAAATGTGTGAAACCTTACACCAAGTACTCTCCCACAGTCATAGATAGACGCGCAGCTGTCTGGAACAGTTTTTCAGTGTTGCATCACTAAAGTCATGGAAATTATGAAAATGCATCACACAAACAACAAGGATAGCACTTGTATTCAGTGCGAAGTGGTAAAGGTAGTAAGTAGCTGATGGTGCATTTTGGAGCACGCGTTGCAAGTATATCACTAAAGCATCACGCTTTAGCACATCATTATTTACAGGCGGCACGTTTTCCATTGAGGAGGCCACTGGTTTTGCACAGGCACAGTTTTGCTGATGGGACTATGCAGCACCAAATGACAATGTCTGGAAATGGGGTTTCAGAGAATATTTAATTTCTGCATCACCAGGTAAAAGTGTCTTGATTTGTTTTGATCCAATTGGAGTCTCTGCTTCCTTCGCATTTCAGAATAACGAAGATGTGCTTCATTTGTGCTTTCCTAACTGCTTGTGTATTCTGGGATGTTTGTACAGTTCATTTACAGGTATTTGAATGTTGTTTTGTGATTCTTGAATTCATCTCAGTCACTATTCATTACTCTGTGCAGCATTTCTGTTCATTAGTTGTTTGCTCACTGTGGCACTACAGATACTGATCAACCATAAGCACATAAATCTAGCGCCATCTGCGCATAGCCATAGTACTGAATGGCCCTTCGTTTCGCCCTTACTGGTATTCAGATAAAGTATCTTCACCGCTGTGATAAGCCAAAATGTACATCTGGGAACAGGGAGATTTCCATAACTATGCCTACATGCCACTATGGTTCCTGTGCACCAATTTGTCAGCAGTGTATTGTTTTGCAGCAAGTCTGGTATACCACATACAGGAGAAATAAGCGCTGACAAAGTCAATAAGTGGGTTTAAAGTGTTAACGCACAGCAGGAGCAGGCAGAGGGCACTATATTTTGCAGGAGGATGGTGACTGGAGATGGGGCCATGCGTGTCACTTTATCTTCATCAGTTTTTGTTTTGTGGGACTTTGAAGTTGCAATGCAATGTCATTAGACACTAGTCTGTAACGTCACGTGGCTTGTAATCAAAAGGAGCTGCAAGCTCGTACACTATGTGCTCCTTTGGCAGTGCTAATTGGCAGGCTTTCAAAACTCCGGGTGCTGACTGCTGAGGCACCCTTGTTTCTTGCCTATGTGCAGGCGCAGATGTGTGCAATAGACTTGACTAAAGACTAGAAGTAAAATTAACTCTGCAGAAATAAGCTGTGTAACTCAATATACTTGCGCTTGCAGCCAATGCACCTTCAAAATAAATATTCACTCTTGCCACAGTAGTTTGCAACCTCAGATCTCCCCGTACTAAGACTTCCACAGTGCTCCCAGACTTCGTCAAAACACAACTAGGATTTGGATTTTTTATAATATTATCGGCAGGGAGCATGCATGGGCTCTTCCCATTATGAAGTTCTGTGGTTATACTAAATAAGCAGCTACCTACATCATTATCATATGAAATTTCTTTATTGATGTCATAACTACACCTTCAAAATTGCTTTATTAACTTTCTGGATTTCTCAAATTTGCTTGGAAATGCAGCATTTGCCCACTGTTTTAAAAAAAAAAATTCTTGGTGAAGAGAACCCCCTAAAACCCCCTTTTGAAGGTCGGGCTCGCTCGCCACTGGGGACAGGACTCATCACAAAATTGTACGCCCACCGCTTTCAAATGTCACCAGCTGCCACTGTGTAGTTAGCTACATGTTGGCTTTCAGAAATCTGATGCAGTGCTTCTGGAAGAAGGCCTCAGAGAATCTGGAAGCCAGCCAGGAAGTAATGAAGCTCTGGCATGATCAGATGGCCACTCTGGTTAAGTTTCAATCTGGACATAAAGAGTGGGTTATGAAGCCAGTGGAGCCCAGGGCCCCACAAGACGGTTGTTCAGGGCCTTTTGACATGAAGGAGAGAAATGGGGAAGTCACCTACTAGGTAGACCTCAAAACCCGCAGGCACCCCTGAAATGGGACTCCTGGCTAAAACTATATAATAATCATCTGGTGGCCATGGACTGAAAAGGATTTGATAATGAGAGGAAAAAAAGCTTTACATTTGAGCCTGCTTGGAAAAGAGACTCAAAAGTGTTTTGACCATTTGCCAGTTTTACACACTACCCAAGGATTAGCTACAAGTGACTATGAGGAGTACTCAGAAGCAATTAACAGTCTAAAAACTAAGCCCGGACGGAGCTGACATAGTGCCTCTATGTGGATTTCCACGGAGTTGGAAAAAAACTCAGTGGAACTCCGCTCCGCTCCCTCCCCCCTCCCTAATATATAATAATTTTTTTTAAAAGGCACTTACCTGCTGTGGCTGCCTCCTCCCCGCCATGGCCGCTCTCCTTGCTCGTCCTAGCCGTCCTTGTCTATTGGAAAACCCTACGTTGTGCGTCTTGCGCGTGTGCATGGGGTTACGGACCAATAAAGCAGGTTTTTAGTAAAAACCTGCTTTATTGGTCAACCTCAAATTGTCATGGAGAGACATACGTTTTACAATAGAGATCAATTTCCAAACAAATCAGTTGACTTATACATTATGGGAGGTCTGAAGTCACCATGCTCCTGATGATAGATCATGGAGTGGAAGAGGAAAGTGAACCTATCCCTGACCTCCTATCTTCAAAGGAGCAGGATAGGTCAGTAGAAGGTGTCAACTTCTACCCTACCCTGACTCCAGGACAGTAGAGGGACTGCCGCCAGTTGCTGGGCAGTTTTCCTGTGTATTCTTCCTCACCCCTTGGCTCACACATTTGTGTACCCATGACATTGACACAGGGGACAGTATGCCTGTGAAGAATACAATTTATAGGCTATGTGACAAGGTAAGGGCTAGCATTAAGGAGGAGGCGTCCGAGATGCTTGAATTGGGGGTGATTGAGCACTCCAAAAGTCCCTGGTCCAGCCCAATAGTGCTGTTACCCAAAGCCCCCCCTTGGGTGCCCCCCAGATCTCAGGCTTTGTGTGGATTTCTGAGGTCTCTACTTAGTTACCAAAACGGATGCTCACCCCATCCCACGAGCTGATGAGCTCATTGGCAGGCTGGAAGCTCCCAAGGTCCTAAATATCTTTGATCGCACATCAGAGTAATGGCAGATTGTCCTGACTGAGAGGGCGAAATAGAGTTCTGCATTCTCCACCCTAGAGGGCCACTTCTAATTTAGAGTGATGCACTTTAGGTTAAATAATGCCCCTGCCACCTTCCAGAGGTTGATAAACAAGGTTCTGGCTGGGGTGGAGGCCTTCAGTGCGGCTTACCTTGATGACATAGCTGTATTCAGTTCCAACTGGAGGATAAACTGTTACACCTTCAGGAGGAGCTTCAGGCTCTGCAACTGGCAGGCCTGACTATATAGGCCAACAAGTGCCAGATAGGGAAGGGGTCAGTGGTGTACCCGGGATACCTAGTTGGCGGGGGCAAGGTGCAGCCCCTCCAAGCCAAGATTGAGACTATCCTGGCCTGGAAACACCCCAAAACTCAGACTCAAGTGAGGGCCTTCCTGGGCCTCACTGGATACTGTAGGAGGTTTCTTATTGGCTATGGCACCATTGCTGCCCCCTTAACTGAGCTGACATCTACAAAGCAGGCCAAGAAGGTGATCTAGACAGAGGCCTTCCAGAAAGCCTGTGACACCCTCAAGGGGTACAGCACTTGTACTAAAGGCACCTGACTTCTCCCAGACGTTTATACTACAAACAGATGTTTCAAAGCATGGCATAGGGGCTGTACTATCACAGTTAAATGAGGAAGGCCTAGACCACCATGTAGCCTTCATAAGTAGGAGGTTACTCTCCAGGGAAGACAGGTGGAGTACCACTGAAAGGGAAGCTTTTGCTGTGGCCTGGGTACTGAAGAAGCTGAGACGATACCTCTTTGGGACTCACTTCCAAGTTTAGATAGACCAGAAGCCCCTCAGATGCCTCATGCAGATGAGAGGTAAGAATCTCATACTGTTGAGGAGGTCCATCTCTCTACAGCGAATAGACTTTAGGGTAGAACACCGTCTTTGGGCAGACCACTCCAATGCTGATGGTCTATCCAGATTCTTCCACCTTAGTGATGAGGACTTCCAGGAGGGTGGGTGGTTCTGCCTACTTTCAGCTGGGGGAGGACCCATGTTAGACCTGACAGCTTTTGGTGTGGTCTTCCCCTAAACATTTTGCCTACTCACCTCCTTGCTGAAATTAGTTTCTGTTGGCTTTTAGAATCTATGCACTTTACCACTGCTAACCAGTGTTAAAGTGCCTGTGTTCACTCCTTAAAACAGGGTAACATTGGCCTACACCTCATTGGCACATTTAATTTACTTATAAGTACCTAGTAAAGTAGTAGCTCATGTACCCCAGGCTGTAAATTAAATTCTAGTGGTGGGACTGCCCCATTTATTGTGCCACCCACTTAAGTAGCCTTTCAAAACATCTCAGGCCTGTCATTGCAGCCTATGTTCAGTTTTAAACTGCCAAATTAACTTGGCAAAATAACCCATTTGCAAAGGCCAAACCTTCCTTTTTAATACATACAAGTCACCCCTGAGGTAGTTCCTAAACAGCCCTTAGGGTAGGGTGCAGTTTACTCATAAGGTTGGACATGTACCTTTAAGTTTTACATGTCTGGTAGTGATAAACTCTCAAATTGTTTTTTTCACTACCGCAAGGCCTACCTTCCCCATAGGATAACATGGGGTTACTGCATTACATCTGATAAGTGATTTTGTTTGGGAACAGGTAGAGAAATGTCATGGTCTCAAATGGATTGTAATTTAAAATCATCTTTAATGGTAAAGTTGGATTTTAAGTCACAAATCTAAAAAAATTAACTTCCAGAAAGTTGGCATTTTCTTGACCTAACCATTTTGTGCCTACAGCTTGTGTCCTGGGTCACATGACTAGGCGTAGTTGGCATTTGGTCTTTGTGTATTCCACCCAGACAGTGGTACTAGGTATTGGCAGGATGGGCATCCTGCCCGGATTGGAGGGCCAGAACTGTTCCCTACCCCACTTATATTTCAAAGGCGATGACTGAGCACACTCACAAAGAATTTGACACTGGTCCATTGACACACTAGACCTCTTCGAGTCTGGCCAGAAGAGGAAGGAAATTCCAGAACTAGATCTGGGTGGAAGTCTAGAAGTTACTCCCACTTCAAAGGCTAGATCCAGGTATAAATATTGGACTCTCAGATCAACTCTTCAGTTCACTCCTGGACCTCTGGAGGACCCCCCCAAAACAACTGCTGTGTACTTCAGAGGACTGCCCTGCTGCTTGAGGCCTGCTTTGTACCTCAAAGGACTGTCCTGATGCTACCAGAGGGCTGTTCTGCTGTGTGAAGCCTGCCTTGTACCCTCAGAGGACTGCCTTGCTGCTTTATCCCGGAACTACCAGAGTGACTCCAAGGGCTAGTTGGCTGGCCTCCTGTTCTGAGCTACAGGGACACAAAAAGCTCTTACGAACTTAAACCTGCACCTCAACCCTGCTTAAAGTGAGTCCTGACCTCCAAGTTGTGCCCACCCGGTCCTGGGCCCTTGTAAATGGTGGTAAAGGTGCCCAAACAGCCAAAATCTAGAACTTAAAATAATTTCTACTAAAATGTGGTTCGAGAACCAACAGTAGACCGAGACCTGCCTGCTCACCGATCTGCCCTGCTGAACTTTACCTTCTCAGACATTTTTGTTCCAAAATTCTTCTATGTCTGAAGGTAAGCCAAGACCGGGCCCAATCCACTTGTGGTATCGGAACTACGCTTGATCATGATCTTCCATAACTTTTGACTTTGTCCTGGTCTCGTGTAACTAGATGCCCGCGGTTGGGACTTGGTGTGGGATTCTTCATGTGCTTGCTTACACATTGCCTCTAAGTTAAGCCTGACTGCTTTTCTGCCAAGCTACCAGAGGGTTAAGCACAGGTTAAATTATTGACTTTTGTGGTTCACCCTGATAAGGAATGTGGTTGTTGCATAAGAAGGGTTTTCACCCTCCTCAACCAATAACTGAATTCCTACAACTACCCGCTAGAGTTGTGAAAGACATTGCTTCTTCTGAAGTAGACAACACTGGACAGAAATGCTGCTTTCATGTCACTCGTTTTTGGGGACCAGCACTTATTTTTCTCAACAGACTTTGATCCAGAGTAAGAACGAGAAAAACACAAAATGGGGAAAGAAAGAGGAAGAGAAAGACAGAAAATAATGACATAGAGAGAAAGCAGAGATGAAAAGGGACCTGAAAGAATGAGAGACAGAGGTAGATAGTGTTTTGTGGTGCATGAGAAAGACACAAGGTGGAATCAAGACTATGTAGTCTTGGCATTTGACACCCTGACTTTCAATAGCACTGACCACAGGCTTCTGAGCAAAGCTTTGGGTCCTGACAACTATCCATTTACAAATTAGGCACTCAGCATACTATAATTCATGAATATGCCTCTTTTTTCTCAGCAGCTCTGTCACCTCCGCATGTTGTTACAACGCGGTCGTTACACGACCGCGTTGTAGCATCACGCTACCATTACTCCGCAGAGTCGTAACAACGACTTGCGGAGGGAAGCGCTGGATGTTGGAATAGTATAATTTACTATTCAAACTCCAGTCTGTGCGGACAGTAGGGAAGGTGTTGGATTTTAAATCCAACACCTTCTCCCTCTCCGCAAGTCGTTGTTACGACTTGCGGGGTATGAGCATGCGTTGTTACAACGCATTCGTGGTAACGACCGCGTTGTAACAACATGTGGGGTGTCGGTTTCGTGGTGAAGGTTGTTTACCATAATTCATACATGACTCAATATGCACAGGGCAATCAACATGAATGATGGATCTTTCTAACAGTCTTGAATAAAAAACACAGTGTAGCCCCCTAACCCTGGGGTGCCTCTGATCCATGCCCCCCGACAGCACTGGACCTCAGTCTCCTTTTTCCCTTGCCTTCCTCCTAAAACTGGTGCTCCTTCCCCTACTCTGCTGGTGCTCAGCTTATCCTGTCCTTCCCCACTCACCTTGATGTGTCCCGCTTTACCCATGGTGCTCGGTGTCCTGCTGGCTCCCACCTGAACTGTAGACTTGTGGCCCTTGATGCACCCAAACTGAAATGCAGTGCTTGCCCATAATGTGGAGTTCCCAGAGCAAAGTCATAATTAGAGAATGGTTGAACTTAGTGTACCCTATGTTGCCTTTCCACATTCATAAACAATCAACGAAAGAGAGAGGGAAATAGGATTAAGGAGCACTCTTGGTCCCCCTAGGCAATATATAATAAACAACTGAAGAGTGTACCTTTTCAAAGGCGAAGAGCAAAAATGCAGAATCCCACTAGGTTCTATAGAAAGCCCTCACTCACCAACCTGGTTGGTGACATGCTTCATCATAGGGCCCCACCGGGAGAGGCCGAATGCCACCCCGGTGTGCTGCAACGCCAGAATTACTGCGGAGCTGGAAAAATGGTAATTTAATACAAAAGTGAGAGTGAGTTAAAAATGTCTGAATTGTGTCAAAAATATATTTTATTAATTTGCCAATCAGACATACCATCCATAACCAATGCATGGGGCCTCCCAAAGGTAATTGGCCATTTCCCCTGCTCCAATTGTAGTATTTGTCATCTGACCACTAGTACCAAAACTTTAAATCTCGAACAAGGGAAAGTATGGACCCAGCGTGGCCATACTAATTGCAACTCCTCTAATGTGGTGTATTTAATAAGTTGCCCGTGTGGTTTGCGCTATGTGGGCATGACCACACGTAAAGTCAAACTACGTGTGTGTGAACATAGAAGCAACATTCGATGCAAGCGGATCACTACTAAATTGAGTGAACACTTCTTACAGTCCAACCATACCACTAATGACCTTAGGTGGACAGTCATTGAGCAAGTTAAAACTCAAAGGAACACACTACAAGTGTTGTATGAAAAAGAGCAGAGGTGGGTGTACCGTTTGGGCACACACAAACAAGGCTTGAACGATAATATTCCTTGGGGCACAGTGCTACGACGTTAGCCCTTTGAATGTGTCCTCATGTATATACATATTTTCATCCATTCTTTGTACCTGTTTTTGAACCAGTCTAAATATCATCTGACTAATCTCTGTCGAATTATAATGGACTATATGAGGGTCCCTTTTGTCCATTTTCTAGATTTGTTTTTGGTTTCTAACTTGAACTATGACATTGGAGTATATAACCATACGAACTATGCCTTTCCCCAAGATTTTCTTAAGAGACATCCCCTGCGAAAGGGTATTATATTTAGTTTAACGATTGACTCTCGCAACTTCTATTATTGACCTCATTTCAGATTAGCTGCTTAATTAGGTATTCCGAGCATAGTACCACGCATTTGGCTCGAAGTTTGTTCCAAAAAATATATATATGTACAAAAAATATATATATGTACATAGATATATTTATGCTATCCACCTGCATTAATATGCACTTTTATCTCTTTTCTGTTTTTATTATATGGTTCTGCCCATGGACCTGATAACCACAGTAATTTTTCTGTGTAGATTCCCTCCATTTCTTTGTAATGGGAACTTTATGTCCCCTTTATAGCAATACCATTGTTGTTTCTAGGATTGCTTTTGCACTTGACTGGGAGCCACATACAATCCCATTTGCTCGCAGCATGTTCCGCGTCATTTTCGTCATTTTCGTCTTCTACGGACGTGTCGACGCTTACGCGATGACGCGTGCGTGAGGACGAACCCGGAAGACGCTTTCCTTCCGGAGCTCGCTTTAGGCTTTATAACCATCCGCCTCGCACTGTGTAGTATCAGCGGGGTCCGGCCATACGAGGGTCCATGCAGGTTCCAAGCGGGTGCCTGGCTTTGAAGGCGTGAGTCTATCTCTGAGCCAAGAATGAGATAAGTAATACCTATGATTTGAATGGTGACAGTTCCTTATCCCTTCTTCTTCTTTTTACCTTTTCCTGTAGGGTGTGCCATTTTGCCACCACTCCCCTCCCGAGACCCATGGTGTAAGCAGCTGCTACACCGGATGTAAGATTTACCATATATTTGTAGATTAAAACAGATCTCGCGCCCACTAGCACCATTTGCTTTGGTTCGTTTATTTCATAGCCTACATAGTTTTCATAGGTTACGTCGGAATGGGCTTATTATATATGAAGCCTGTCATTTTAGTTCATGTCACTTGATCCTGCGATATCCTCTAAGTGCACATGATTTAGCACCGTAGACCACATGACCAGGATTACAGTTCAAGTGCACTTCGAAGAGCACATGTGTATATATGCGGCTTGCATTATTACATACTCGCGAACATCAGATCTAAAAACTATCTTTTGTATTCTCTCTTTTTGTATGTCTGTATGTTTGTTTGTCGTTGTTTTTTAAATAGAATAAACTCGGTTCCTCTTAATCACGAGGATCAGATGACTATCACAGTCAAAAAAATTTACATCGATAACCTCAGGTCAGGGTGGGCCTTAGAGCGTCCATACCGCCGGGTTCAATTTACTTCACTTTCGGTCCTGACGAATGCCTGGATAATTACCTACACATAGGCAGAAACATGTTGACCAATTCTCAGGGGACATAGCTGAACAATTTATTCAGTTTTTTGTCCAACACCTTATGTTTTAACCATGTCTGATTGGCAAATTAATAAAATATATTTTTGACACAATTCAGACATTTTTAACTCACTCTCACTTTTGTATTAAATTACCATTTTTCCAGCTCCGCAATAATTCTGGCGTTGCAGCACACCGGGGTGGCATTTGGCCTCTCCCGGTGGGGCCCTATGATGAAGCATGTCACCAACCAGGTTGGTGAGTGAGGGCTTTCTATAGAACCTAGTGGGATTCTGCATTTTTGCTCTTCGCCTTTGAAAAGGTACACTCTTCAGTTGTTTATTATATATGCCTTTCCACATTCTGCATGAAAAAAGCAGAGTAAGACTTTTCTATCTATAAGTGTCACCGGATAGGTGTGCAAATTATTTTCCTCATACACAGAAAGTTTTCAAATTATCACCAACACAATGGTTCTTGTTTTACATCTTCGAAAGTATGAAAAGTTGATGAATCTTTCAGAGTTCACATTGCGGTTCCTTGTGAAATATGAAGTTAATCACTATAATGACATCCTGCAAACCAATCTGCGAAGCTTTACCATTGTCAGGGCTACAAGGATTATGTGGCAATGGAATTCTAAATTGAGCAGCAAGAAATACAAATTAAGCAGCATAAAAAGGCAAAATAGGTGACACATTCTCTGGCAGTATTATTTTCATTAATTTGAGCTAGAAACATTTTTTAAATCTGTAAATTATATGACATATGCTGTAAATCCATATTTATGTGGTAAGTGTTGAAATCGATTTATGTCACTTAAATTCACCTGTCTTTGCTACTGTCCATTGTTTTATCAACATTATGTACATACACACACACATCTGTAAATTCACACAAAAATACTCAAAGTGAAGTAATTTCTTTTTTCTTACTTCTGTTCATGACACATTAACATATGTTTACAAAATGTTAGGAACCCATTAAATATATAGTTACAGTGAAGTTGTGGTTATGAAATATATCCCCCAAAACAGCAATTGGCCAGTTATGGTTCACTCTGCCACCCATTACTCAAGCACCTGACATGAAAACCATAACTTTCCCACCCAAATGCACTGCTCATGGCCTCACATATGAAGTGACAGATGTCAACGGCATCACTGGTGACATTACAAGTCACTTTACCATTGACATTGATGGAGTGAGGTTTGTAAAATACATCCTCACGAAATAAAGTAACCCCATAATAATGTATTGATTGCATGAATTAATCAACTCTGAATGCACACATTTACATAAGGGGCAAATGCATTTTATATAATATACTAAACCATGTTGGCATGAGTACGTATTAATTGTTTGCGCATTGAAAAACCGTACTACTGCATGTTTATGCTGTGTTGTACATTGCACATTTTGCATGTTGTGCACAAATAACGAAAAGGTTGCTTTAAATTAATAGCTTTTGCTAGGATTTAATTAACACAGGGCATTAGTATGGTGGGAGATAAACATAATGGGTTTATTTTCATGAATTAATATTCTTTTGTGTTTGTTTATTTTAGTACGGAATTGGGCCTGCATGAAAATGGCCTCTTGGTGAAACCAGCATGTGTTTGGCCAGGTCGGTGTAAATTGCGCATGCGCCAAGACGGGTTGCCTGCTCACAGACTGTAGAGTGTACCAGATGATGCAATTCGTGTGAAGGCCATGTTGACCTGTGTCCTATTGTTTATGTGCCAAGATGCGACTGTGGGAACAGCCATCACTACGTGCAATTCGAATGTGAAGACGGATGTCAAATTAAACAAAGTAACCGAATGTATAAATATGAATGCTAGTGGTAAACGAAATGAATAGGTCTTAAATCCTTCCTTTGTTAGAACCAGTATAGGATGGATTTGTGGGGAGAACTGGATGAGGCGACCCTAGTATGATTTATGACAACCAATCACAGACCGAGTTTTTACTGATACTGCAACATTGTAAGATAGCGTGCTGAAGAGAAGGGTATAATTGATATCACAATTGGGGTGTGGCAAGGCAGTATGGCGAAGCAGTGCGGTTCGGTATAGCGGTGCAGTCCGGTGTAACAAATCAGAGAGAAGAGCCAATCCGAACGTGCGGAGAAGATCCAAGACAGAGAGAGCAGATCAGCAC
Organism: Calotriton arnoldi; assembly: GCA_963921515.1. Classification (NCBI taxonomy): domain Eukaryota; kingdom Metazoa; phylum Chordata; class Amphibia; order Caudata; family Salamandridae; genus Calotriton; species Calotriton arnoldi. The sequence goes on from CAWUFW010007479.1 coordinate 436,449, forward strand.
AGAGACAGAGAACCTTTAGGTACGAGAACGTTGCGGGAGTGCTTGGGAGGAGACTGCGACCGAGGAGGTAGATTAATTGGGAGATTATTTTTGTAGTTAGTGTATGGAAAGCTTAGCTGCATCTGTCCTGTTATCTTTGTCCTCTGAGCCTATCTCTGGGGACTTCTTGCCACAACCTCGGCCAAGGAAGTGGGTTTCCTGATTCTTTGGTGGGTATTACCCTCCTTGATTGCTTTAATTTGCAAGTATATTTCTGCAAGTATTTATGCTGTACCTTCTCTTCCTCATTCCTATGCACGCTTTGATATCGATGCAAACGATTCATTTTGATTACATTGCCGATAAATTGTTCTCTTATATGCAATCTTGTGTATGCACTGATGATCGCTTTAAGAGCATTTAATAATATAAAATCATTAACTGAAAAAGTGACTTTGTGGTTATTTAGTTAAGAATTAAACTGTTTAGTTAATCATAGTCACCATCAACTCTTCAACTATTGGTCCATCGACCAAAGGAAGAAGAAAGTTGAGATTACGAATAGTTAGAATTATATACAAATATTATCAATGTGAAGCGTAGTGTTGTACTTAATAAAACTGACAAAATAAACCCCCAAAATCCAGCGCCTGTCCTCAGGGATCATTTATGGGTAATGTGTGATGGGCCCCGTTGTTTGGTAAAGCAATTTATGTGTGATGAGATTTCCATTGGTCCCTGGTTTCAGAATTTAGGGGTTGCGCTGGATCAGTTTTTCTGGTAGCAGAATGATGGTTATTATTGATTAGTTTGGTGATTTATTGATTATATGTTTAACATTTTATGTAAAATGAGTCAGTGTTACGTTTCTATGTAGTCTTTGGAACACAGATACAGAAGGGTATCTGGGAAGCCGGCAGAGTAAAAGTTAGCCTGAAATAAGGCAGAGGAAAAGTGTGAGAAGTGAAATCGCACGGGAATCAGTACATTGTCTGTTTAGGTTATTTTAGGGACTATTGAGAGTGTATGTGATAGCGAAGGGTCCACCTGTGAAACTTCGGCCTTATCCCCCAAAGAGTAGTGAGACCTCCTTTTTCAACAAAAGGGTCCTCTTATGAAATTTTGGCCTTATCCCTAAAGAAGTAACAGGTCCTCTCCTAGCTTGAGTGAGGGGAAGGATAGCGGAATTGTTATACTTACCCGTATTGAAAGAAATGTTCTTGAGAGTGAAAAACTATCTCTCTATGTAGTAAACAGACAGTGTGGTATTGTTTTATGTTGTGACTAATAAGTTATTGTAAAGAAAAAGGACTTAGAAATTTCCCGTAAATTTTATAAATAAAACTGACCCTCCCTTGGAGATCCTTTGGTCAGGAGCGGGAAGAGCTCCCTGGGTCAGCAGCAGGAGGAGAGGTTGACGTCACAGAAAGCCGCGCTGGTATTGGTCAGTCTGTAAAGACAGAGTGAGCACAGATTGGTTGGTTGGTGTGAGTCGCGCTGGTATTGGACGAAATAGCGGAGACGCAGAATGCTCCGATTGGTAGAGTTAAGAGTGTGTCGCGCTGACATTGGTCAGGAGTTTAAGGAAGTAAAAGAGTTCAACTGGTGACTTATAGTGAATTGCGTCAACAAAAGATTTGTATCGAGTGAAGGTGTTGATTAGCAACGAAAATGTATTTCGAACAACCAAGACAGGAGAAATTGACTTTGTTTGGAAAAATTTAAAGATTCTTTAAAAAGGACAAACCAGTAATAACGAGAGAAGGAGCTCCTATCCCTCCACCGAAGACATCAGCGTCTTAGATGATGTTAAAATATGGTTATCACACATGTATTTGGTTAGAAAATTGGGTAGGATATACGAAGAATGATGGTACATTAGCTTTTCCAGAGCATGGTTCTTTTAATTTGGCAGTATTATGTAATTTGAGAGAAAAGATGATGGCATTAGACCCAAGACCTAGACCTACACAGTTTGAAGCGTTAGTATAATGGGAAGATGAAATGTATGAAAGAGAAAGACACAGAAGTGGTAGAGTTCATAGATTTATGTTTGGATGAAAAACATGAAGATAGAATGAAGAGGTGGAGAAATGGAGAGATAACTGAAGGATTGTATCCAGTTTTAATGGTAGGAGAGACTGCAGGAAATAAATGAAAAAGAGAAGAAGAGACATTTAGAGCAATTTGGTTATGGATAATACCCAAATGAAACTGATGATGAGCTGCTGGATGACATATTAGTTAAACGACCACCACCTTATCGGGAGAATTCCGTGATGGGACACCAAATGAACCGTCAATGGAAGCCCCAATGACACCTCAGACGACACCAGTTCCCAATGTAAGCGATGAAGAGCAGGAAGGAGAAGTAGAATTTGCCATGCAAACTAAAGAATTAGTTGAAACATTGAATCAGATGAATATGAAAATAGATGCAATAACTGTGCCAGTAACTATAGGTCCAGCAATACCTGTATTCGGAAATAGATTTATCAATGAACCTTCCTTAACTGTCCCATTAAATTCTGCTATAACATCGGCTAGTAGTAGAATTAATGCTGTAAGTGTCCAAAATAAACAGCCCACTACCATTATCAGATCAACACCTCCGACTAATTTAACAATAATCGAAACACCTAAGGAAATAATGCAATTACAGCCCAAAAGGATAGAATTGGATGAGATTCCCAGAAGTGAGGTTTCGATAGGTCCTACCACTGAAGAATTAGATGATTGGGTGAAAGGGTTACAAAGGAGAAAAACACAACCACAGCCTATTGATGTATGTAAGTTAAAAGTAGATCTAGAAGAAATGATAATTGGAACCATAAGTTCTGACAGGTTAAAGACTTATCAAGATGATGAATTGATGTATTTGTGTAAGAGTATTACTTGGAAAGCGAAAAATCTACATGAAAGGTTAGTGGAAGTTGCAGAGGAGTTGGGAGTGGATATAGGAAGATCAAAGGTGTTGCAGAAGACATCTAGAGTGGATTTTACTGAAAAGGTTATAGAAAATATGAATACGTCTGGTAGACGATTGCAGATAAAGGAATTAATGGTTGTTTTAAGAAAATGGGGAGACGTGGAAAGGTGGAAAGGCAGATGGATGAGGAAGAAAGAAGAATTAGCTGCTAAAGAAATACATTTGCGTCCCGTGAGAGAAGTGGAAAATGTAGCCTTGGAATGTCCTATGAGGGAAGTTCCAGGAGGAGGTTATGTGCATGTTCCATGGACTAGACAGGATATATTGTCTTTCACCAATGAGTTTCCTAGGTTGAAAAACCTGTGGAATGGTATAAACAAGTTGAGAGGTTTGTGAAATTATCGAAGGTATTGTTAAAAGATTTAGATGGATTATTTGAAATTGTTGTCCCTGCAGATTTATGGACTGATTGTAAGATTACAGTTGATTGGCCGAAAGATGAATATCCTAGAGATGCCAAAACAGGAGCACCTTCTGATGAGGTGATGAAAAAATATCATCAAGTGATTACTTTCTTGAAAAACAAAATTTCCCCTAAGGAAACGGATTGGGTAAAAATCGACAGAACAACCCAAGAGCCAAAAGAGTCTGTGCATGCCTATTATGAGAGGTTATTACAAGTCTTTAAGCAGTATAGTGGTTTTGAGAATATTGGAGACAAAGATATGGGTCATTTTGTGTATAGGTTTGTGTATGGATTAAGACCTGAGATTAGTCAGATGATACAGCAGCATATGTTGTGTTGGCAAGCCAAAACGATCGATTAGATCTTGAGGTATGCGAAGTATTGTAGCGACGACATTGAGTCTCGTCATCGCAAATTAAAAGAAAAGATGATGTGGGCATAAGTAAAAGTAGCGGAGCAGCAAGAAACTCAGTTGAATTCTCAGGCTATAAACCAAATGGGAGGAGTTAGCCAGAATGCTCAGAAATCTAGTGGAGGTGGAGGTAGAGGACAAATGAGCAGAGAAGAGGGGAAAAAGAAATGTCCTTGTCATGGGTGCGGAAAGTATGGACACTGGAAGAATGAGTGTAGATCAGTGCAGAGGACTAATAGAGGAAATCAAATTTTAACCCCACAGGTGCAGAGTGAGATAGTTGTGCAACAGACACCGCAGCAGCAGGTAGTTACTACCCAATATCAGGTCCTGAAACCACCGTTACCACATAGTGTAAATGCTCAAAGATACAGTGCGGATACAGGGTTTCACGGAGGAGACCAGGTTGGTAAAAATACTAACACAAATGTGATTCCCCAATTTTGGATGCAATGTGATGGAAATTATGTTGAATCGAATCAATGACGGTGTCTGAGGGGGGAGGAAGAGTGCGTGCTTGGCGCTACTCTAGAGGTAGATCAGTCAGGTATATTTGTTGATGGAAAAGTGGAAGGTAATGATATCACCTTTCTTGTGGACACTGGTGCTACCCGTTCTACTGTGAGAGCAGCAGAAATTCCAAACCTACCCCTCTCGGGAGAAACTATCCAGGTAGTAGGAGTCTCAAATAAACAGATAAATACTCCAGTCACGAAACCAATTGAAGTACATATTGGTCCTTTTAAAGACATGCATCGGTTTGTAGTGTGTGACTCGAGTCCAGTGAATTTTTTAGGAAGGGATTTGCTGTGCAAAATGAATTGCAGATTTTACTGCACACCGGATGGTATTGCATTTCAGACACCTGATGAGGATGTCGCGTTTAAAATGGTGTTAGCAAAGCAAGGAACAGAAGTGAATGAGTTATATTCGCTTCTTACAGACAAAAGTGTGCCTGAAGAATTAATGAAGGTAGTGAATTCAGAGGTATGGGATTTCACAGGACAGGAAATTGGGTTGATGAAGAAAGTGGATCCGATTAGAATTACAGTGAAAGATGGTATTGACTATCCAAATACACCACAGTATAAAATGAAACCAGAAGTAGTAGCAGGAATAACTCCTGTAATTGATCAAATGATTGAACAAGGAATTTTAAAAGAGTTAATGAGTAGTCCTTGTAATTCACCTATTATGGGATTGAAAAAGCCAAATGGAACTTATAGAATAGTACAAGATTTGAGAAAGGTAAACAAAATTGTTGTTCCTTGTTGTCCAGTAGTGCCAAACCCAGCAGTGATTCTATACCAAATCCCACATGATGCGGAATGGTATACAGTAATTGATTTGTGTCATGCATTCTTTTCGATTCCCCTGCATCCAGATAGCCAGTATTTGTTCGCTTTTCGGTTTGGGGATCGTGTTTTGGCATGGTGCCAAGTTCCTTAAGGCTATACTGAGAGTCCTTCAATTTTTAATCAGATATTGAAAAAGTGTTTGGAAGATTTGAGAATGTCTGAAGAGTCTGTTTTGGTTCAGTACATTGATGACCTATTGGTGGCGTCAAAGACTCGAAAAGCCTGTGTTGCAGACACAGTTGCTTTACTGAACCATTTGGCAGAGGGTGGACATAAGGTGTCCCCTGCAAAATTACAATTCTGCCAACGAGAAGTCCAATACTTAGGTCATAAGATTGAGAAGTGAGTCAGAAAGGTAACATCAGAGCGTATTCGAGTGATCAGAGATATGAAGCCTCCAACGACACAGAGGGAAGTGCGAATGTTTTTGGGAGTAGTTGGATATTGCAGACAGTGGATCAGTGGATTTTCACTGATGGCAAAACCTCTACAGAGGTTAACGAGGAATGATGTGAAGGATCCAGTTAAATTGGATGAAGAGAGTATGGATGCTTTTGTTAAACTGAAAGAAAGTTTGTGTAAGGCTCCGGCATTAGGAATGCCTGATTATTCAAAGGATTTTGCATTATATTGCAGTGAAAGAGATGGATGTGCACTTGCAGTTTTAACTCAAAGGCATGGAATGTCCAGACGACCTGTGGCATACTTTTCAGCTACTCTAGATTCAGTGGCTGCCGCATTACCTGGATGTTTGAAAGCAGTAGCTGCTACTTGTGTGAGTCTGTAACAGAGTGAAGGGATCATAATGGGTCATCCTGTGAGAGTGTATGTGCCACATTCTGTTGAGATCCTTTTAACAAGAACACAGACTCAGCACCTCACCTATAGTCGACTGACTAGGTATGAGAGAGTGATTCTGGGTGCAGAAAATGTGACCATAGTGAGATGTACAAATGTGAATCCTTCTACTCTATTGCCAGATGTGTGGGATGAAGAAGTAAAGGATGAAGCTGAACATGATTGTTTGGATGTGACTGAATTTTGTACCAAGCCCCGTCCTGACATCAAGGACGTTCCTCTTGAGGAATCAGATCGTGTGATGTTTGTTGATGGTTCTTGTTTGCGAACTGGAACAGGTATATTGAGATCTGCTTATGCTGTCTGTAATGTAGCGGAAATCCTGGAAGCATCCTGTCTAAAAGGGGTAAAATCTGCACAAGTAGCTGAATTGACAGCTCTAATTTGAGCTTGCAAATTGGGAAAAAGTCAGAAAGTGACTATAATTACTGATAGCCAATATGGCTTTGGCATTGTGCATGATTTTGGAGAACTATGGATGCAGAGGGGATTCTGACCTCTTCGGGGTCCCCCATCAGGAATAGTCAATTTGTAAAAGAATTACTGGAAGCATTACAATTGCCAAAACGAATTGCAGTGGTCAAATGTGCCGCACATAAGTCAGGAGATGATTATGTGACTCAAGGCAACAGATTTGCTGACCAAGTAGCACAATATTGTGCAAAGAATGAGACTTCCATAAATCGGGGAAAAGCAAAAGAACATACGGTTTGTCAACTTATGTTTACTAACACTATTGAAACATGGGATGAAGTGAGACAATTACAAGAAGAGGCAAGTGATGAGGAAAGACAGGAATGGGAAAAAGCAGGATGTAGGAGACGAGAAGATGATGATATATGGGTATATATTGATGGAAGACCAGTCATGCCAGATAGTTTACTTTCTCATATGGCAAGGATGTACCATGGAATGACACATGTTGGCCGAGAAGCCATGGTCAGATTATTCAAACAAACATGGTTTAATACTAGGTTCAGGACTATTGCAGAGAGTCTTTGTCAGAGATGCCTAACGTGCCAACAGAAAAACCCAGGAAGAAAGACAATAGTTAGTCTGGGAGCAATAGGAAGGGCAGGAGGTCCTTTTACCAGACTACAACTCGATTTCATCGAGTTGCCTCCATGTAACAAGTTAAAATATGTGTTAGTAATTGTGTGTTTGTTTTCCCGATGGGTAGAAGCTTATCCCACAAGGAGGAATGACAGCCTGACGGTGGCAAAGCTTTTGTTGAGGGAATACATTCCTAGATATGGTTTCCCAGTCACTATGGAAACAGATAGAGGGACACACTTCACTAGTGAATTGATGAAACTGATTTGTGAGACTTTGAGTATTCAACCAAAACTTCATTGTGCCTATCGTCCAGAGGCTTCTGGAATAGTAGAGCAGATAAATGGCACAATCAAGAACAGGTTAGGCAAAGTGTGTAGATCCACAGCACTGAATTGGCCTGACGCTTTACCCCTAGTTTTGATGAGTCTCAGAAGCATTCCTGACAAAAAGACAGGATTGAGTCCGTACGAAATATTGATGGGAAGAGCAATGAGACAAGCATTTGTACCTGCGAACAAATTGATAAATATATCTGATTATCTCATCCTTGACTATTGCAAAGGATTGGCTGATGTGGTACGTTCTGTGTTTCATCAGGTTGGAGCAGACGCGACCACAACACAGCAGACTCAAGCTCATGACCTAAGCCCTGGTGAGTGGGTTCACGTGAAAAGGCACAGAAGAAAAACTTGCCTAGAGCCCCGCTGGGAAGGGCCATATCAGGTCATATTGGTGACGACTACAGCAGTAAAGTGTGCTGGTTTATCAAATTGGATCCATGCCAGTCACACTCAGCGAGTCCCAAGTCCACTTGAACCACGAGTAGAGCGGCATCTGGAAATCTCAAGTACAAGCTCTGAATCTGGACTTTGATCCAGAGGAAGAACGAGAAAAACACAAAAGGGGGAAAGAAAGAGGAAGAGAAAGACAGAAAATAATGACATAGAGAGAAAGCAGAGATGAAAAGGGACCAGAAAGAATGAGAGACAGAGGTAGATAGTGTTTTGTGGTGCATGAGAAAGACACAAGGTGGAATCAAGACTATGTAGTCTTGGCATTTGACACCCTGACTTTCAATAGCACTGACCACAGGCTTCTGAGCAAAGCTTTGGGTCCTGACACCTATCCGTTTACAAATTAGGCACTCAGCATACTATAATTCATGAATATGCCTCTTTTTTCCGCAGCCTGTCACCCCGCATGTTGTTACAACGCGGTCGTTACCACGACCGCGTTGTAACAACGCATACCATTACCCCGCAAGTCGTAACAACGACTTGCGGAGGGGGGCGCTGGATGTTGGAATAGTATAATTTACTATTCCAACTCCAGTCTGTGCGGACAGTAGGGAAGGTGTTGGATTTTAAATCCAACACCTTCTCCCCCCTCCGCAAGTCGTTGTTACGACTTGCGGGGTAATGGTATGCGTTGTTACAACGCGTTCGTGGTAACGACCGCGTTGTAACAACATGCGGGGTGTCGGTTTCGTGGTGAAGGTTGTTTACCATAATTCATACATGACTCAATATGCACAGGGCAATCAACATGAATGATGGATCTTTCTAACAGTCTTGAATAAAAAACACAGTGTTGCCCCCTAACCCTGGGGTGCCTCTGATCCATGCCCCCCGACAGCACTGGACCTCAGTCCCCTTTTTCCCTTGCCTTCCTCCTAAAACTGGTGCTCCTTCCCCTACTCTGCTGGTGCTCAGCTTATCCTGTCCTTCCCCACTCACCTTGATGTGTCCCGCTTACCCATGGTGCTCGGTGTCCTGCTGGCTCCCACCTGAACTGTAGACTTGTGGCCCTTGATGCACCCAAACTGAAATGCAGTGCTTGCCCATAATGTGGAGTTCCCAGAGCAAAGTCATAATTAGAGAATGGTTGAACTTAGTGTACCCTATGTTGCCTTTCCACATTCTGCATGAAAACAGCAGAATAAGACTTTTCTATCTATAAGTGTCACCGGATAGGTGTGCAAATTATTTTCCTCATACACAGAAAGTGTTCAAATTATCACCAACACAATGGTTCTTGTTTTACATCTTCGAAAGTATGAAAAGTTGATGAATCTTTCAGAGTTCACATTGCGGTTCCTTGTGAAATATGAAGTTAATCACTATAATGACATCCTGCAAACCAATCTGCGAAGCTTTACCATTGTCAGGGCTACAAGGATTATGTGGCAATGGAATTCTAAATTGAGCAGCAAGAAATACAAATTAAGCAGCATAAAAAGGCAAAATAGGTGACACATTCTCTGGCAGTATTATTTTCATTAATTTGAGCTAGAAACATTTTTTAAATCTGTAAATTATATGACAAATGCTGTAAATCCATATTTATGTGGTAAGTGTTGAAATCGATTTATGTCACTTAAATTCATCTGTCTTTGCTACTGTCTATTGTTTTATCAACATTATGTACATACACACACACATCTGTAAATTCACACAAAAATACTCAAAGTGAAGTAATTTCTTTTTTCTTACTTCTGTTCATGACACATTAACAAATGTTTACAAAATGTTAGGAACCCATTAAATATATAGTTACAGTGAAGTTGTGGTTATGAAATATATCCCCCAAAACAGCAATTGGCCAGTTATGGTTCACTCTGCCACCCATTACTCAAGCACCTGACATGAAAACCATAACTTTCCCACCCAAATGCACTGCTCATGGCCTCACATATGAAGTGACAGATGTCAACGGCATCACTGGTGACATTACAAGTCACTTTACCATTGACATTGATGGAGTGAGGTTTGTAAAATACATCCTCACGAAATAAAGTAACCCCATAATAATGTATTGATTGCATGAATTAATCAACTCTGAATGCACACATTTACATAAGGGGCAAATGCATTTTATATAATATACTAAACCATGTTGGCATGAGTACGTATTAATTGTTTGCGCATTGAAAAACCGTACTACTGCATGTTTATGCTGTGTTGTACATTGCACATTTTGCATGTTGTGCACAAATAACGAAAAGGTTGCTTTAAATTAATAGCTTTTGCTAGGATTTAATTAACACAGGGCATTAGTATGGTGGGAGGTAAACATAATGGGTTTATTTTCATGAATTAATATTCTTTTGTGTTTGTTTATTTTAGTACGGAATTGGGCCTGCATGAAAATGGCCTCTTGGTGAAACCAGCATGTGTTTGGCCTGGTCGGTGTAAATTGCGCATGCGCCAAGACGGGTTGCCTGCTCACAGACTGTAGAGTGTACCAGATGATGCAATTCGTGTGAAGGCCATGTTGACCTGTGTCCTATTGTTTATGTGCCAAGATGCGACTGTGGGAACAGCCATCACTACGTGCAATTCGAATGTGAAGACGGATGTCAAATTAAACAAAGTAACCGAATGTATAAATATGAATGCTAGTGGTAAACGAAATGAATAGGTCTTAAATCCTTCCTTTGTTAGAACCAGTATAGGATGGATTTGTGGGGAGAACTGGATGAGGCGACCCTAGTATGATTTATGACAACCAATCACAGACCGAGTTTTTACTGATACTGTAACATTGTAAGATAGCGTGCTTAAGAGAAGGGTATAATTGATATCACAATTGGGGTGTGGCAAGGCAGTATGGCGAAGCAGTGCGGTTCGGTATAGCGGTGCAGTCCGGTGTAAGAGATCAGAGAGAAGAGCCAAAACGAACGTGCGGAGAAGATCCAAGACAGAGAGAGCAGATCAGCACAGAGACATAGAACCTTTAGGTACGAGAACGTTGCGGGAGTGCTTGGGAGGAGACTGCGACCGAGGAGGTAGATTAATTAGGAGATTATTTTTGTAGTTAGTGTATGGAAAGCTTAGCTGCATCTGTCCTGTTATCTTTGTCCTCTGAGCCTATCTCTGGGGACTTCTTGCCACGACCTCGGCCAAGGAAGTGGGTTTCCTGATTCTTTGGTGGGTATTACCCTCCTTGATTGCTTTAATTTGCAAGTATATTTCTGCAAGTATTTATGCTGTACCTTCTCTTCCTCATTCCTATGCACGCTTTGATATCGATGCAAACGATTCATTTTGATTACATTGCTGATAAATTGTTCTCTTATATGCAATCTTGTGTATGCACTGATGATCGCTTTAAGAGCATTTAATAATATAAAATCATTAACTGAAAAAGTGACTTTGTGGTTATTTAGTTAAGAATTAAACTGTTTAGTTAATCATAGTCACCATCAACTCTTCAACTAATGGTCCATCGACCAAAGGAAGAAGAAAGTTGAGATTACGAATAGTTAGAATTATATACAAATATTATCAATGTGAAGCGTAGTGTTGTACTTAATAAAACTGACAAAATAAAACCCCAAAATCCAGCGCCTGTCCTCAGGGATCATTTATGGGTAATGTGTGATGGGCCCCGTTGTTTGGTAAAGCAATTTATGTGTGATGAGATTTCCATTGGTCCCTGGTTTCAGAATTTAGGGGTTGCGCTGGATCAGTTTTTCTGGTAGCAGAATGATGGTTATTATTGATTAGTTTGGTGATTTATTGATTATATGTTTAACATTTTATGTAAAGTGAGTCAGTGTTACGTTTCTATGTAGTCTTTGGAACACAGATACAGAAGGGTATCTGGGAAGCCGGCAGAGTAAAAGTTAGCCTGAAATAAGGCAGAGGAAAAGTGTGAGAAGTGAAATTGCACAGGAATAAGTACATTGTCTCTTTAGGTTATTTTAGGGACTATTGAGAGTGTATGTGATAGCGAAGGGTCCACCTGTGAAACTTCGGCCTTATCCCCCAAAGAGTAGTGAGACCTCCTTTTTCAACAAAAGGGTCCTCTTATGAAATTTTGGCCTTATCCCTAAAGAAGTAACAGGTCCTCTCCTAGCTTGAGTGAGGGGAAGGATAGCGGAATTGTTATACTTACCCGCATTGAAAGAAATGTTCTTGAGAGTGAAAAACTATCTCTCTATGTAGTAAACAGACAGTGTGGTATTGTTTTATGTTGTGACTAATAAGTTATTGTAAAGAAAAAGGACTTAGAAATTTGCCGTAGATTTTATAAGTAAAACTGACCCTCCCTTGGAGATCCTTTGGTCAGGAGCGGGAGGAGCTCCCTGGGTCAGCAGCAGGAGGAGAGGTTGATGTCACAGAAAGCCGCGCTGGTATTGGTCAGTCTGTAAAGACAGAGTGAGCACCGATTGGTTGGTTGGTGTGAGTCGCGCTGGTATTGGACGAAATAGCGGAGACGCAGAAAGCTCCGATTGGAAGAGTTAAGAGTGTGTCGCGCTGACATTGGTCAGGAGTTTAAGGAAGTAAAAGAGTTCAACTGGTGACTTATAGTGAATTGCGTCAACAAAAGATTTGTATCGAGTGAAGGTGTTGATTAGCAACGAAAATGTATTTCGAACAACCGAGACAGGAGAAATGGACTTTGTTTGGAAAAATTAAAAGATTCTTTAAAAAGGACAAACCAGTAATAACGAGAGAAGGAGCTCCTATCCCTCCACCGAAGACATCAGCGTCTTATCACACATGTATTTGGTTAGAAAATTGGGTAGGATATACGAAGAATGATGGTACATTAGCTTTTCCAGAGCATGGTTCTTTTAATTTGGCAGTATTATGTAATTTGAGAGAAAAGATGATGGCATTAGACCCAAGACCTAGACCTACACAGTTTGAAGCGTTAGTAGAATGGGAAGATGAAATGTATGAAAGGGAAAGACACAGAAGTGGTAGAGTTCATAGATTTATGTTTGGATGAAAAACACGAAGATAGAATGAAGAGGTGGAGAAATAGAGAGATAACTGAAGGATTGTATCCAGTTTTAATGGTAGGAGAGACTGCAGGAAATAAATGTAAAGAGAAGAAGAGACATTTAGAGCAATTTGGTTATGGATAATACCCAAATGAAACTGATGATGAGCTGCTGGATGACATATTAGTTAAACGACCACCACCTTATCAGGAGAATTCCGCGATGGTGACACCAAATGAACCGTCAATGGAAGCCCCAATGACACCTCAGACGACACCAGTTCCCAATGTAAGCGATGAAGAGCAGGAAGGAGAAGTAGAATTTGCCATGCAAACTAAAGAATTAGTTGAAAAATTTAATCAGATGAATATGAAAATAGATGCAATAACTGTGCCAGTAACTATAGGTCCAGCAATACCTGTATTCGGAAATAGATTTATCAATGAACCTTCCTTAGCTGTCCCATTAAATTCTGCTATAACATCGGCTAGTAGTAGAATTAATGCTGTAAGTGTCCAAAATAAACAGCCCACTACCATTATCAGATCAACACCTCCGACTAATTTAACAATAATCGAAACACCTAAGGAAATAATGCAATTACAGCCCAAAAGGATAGAATTGGATGAGATTCCCAGAAGTGAGGTTTCGATAGGTCCTACCACTGAAGAATTAGATGATTGGGTGAAAGGGTTACAAAGGAGAAAAACACAACCACAGCCTATTGATGTATGTAAGTTAAAAGTAGATCTAGAAGAAATGATAATTGGAACCATAAGTTCTGACAGGTTAAAGACTTATCAAGATGATGAATTGATGTATTTGTGTAAGAGTATTACTTGGAAAGCGAAAAATCTACATGAAAGGTTAGTGGAAGTTGCAGAGGAGTTGGGAGTGGATATAGGAAGATCAAAGGTGTTGCAGAAGACATATAGAGTGGATTTTACTGAAAAGGATATAGAAAATATGAATACGTCTGGTAGACGATTGCAGATAAAGGAATTAATGGTTGTTTTAAGAAAATGGGGAGACGTGGAAAGGCAGATGGATGAGGAAGAAAGAAGAATTAGCTGCTAAAGAAATACATTTGCGTCCCGTGAGAGAAGTGGAAAATGTAGCTTTGGAATGTCCTATGAGGGAAGTTCCAGGAGGAGGTTATGTGCATGTTCCATGGACTAGACAGGATATATTGTCTTTCACCAATGAGTTTCCTAGGTTGAAAAACCTGTGGAATGGTATAAACAAGTTGAGAGGTTTGTGAAAGTATCGAAGGTATTGTTAAAAGATTTAGATGGATTATTTGAAATTGTTGTCCCTGCAGATTTATGGACTGAATGTAAAATTACAGTTGATTGGCCAAAAGATGAATATCCTAGAGATGCCAAAACAGGAGCACCTTCTGATGAGGTGATGAAAAAATATCATCGTGATTACTTTCTTGAAAAACAAAATTTCCCCTAAGGAAACGGATTGGGTAAAAATCGATAGAACAACCCAAGAGCCAAAAGAGTCTGTGCATGCCTATTATGAGAGGTTATTACAAGTCTTTAAGCAGTAAAGTGGTTTTGAGAATATTGGAGACAAAGATATGGGTCATTTTGTGTATAGGTTTGTGTATGGATTAAGACCTGAGATTAGTCAGTTGATACAGCAGCATATGTTGTGTTGGCAAGCCAAAACGATCGATGAGATCTTGAGGTATGCGAAGTATTGTAGCGACAACATTGAGTCTCGTCATCGCAAATTAAAAGAAAAGATGATGTGGGCATAAGTAAAAGTAGCGGAGCAGCAAGAAACTCAGTTGAATTCTCAGGCTATAAACCAAATGGGAGGAGTTAGCCAGAATGCTCAGAAATCTAGTGGAGGTGGAGGTAGAGGACAAATGAGCAGAGAAGAGGCGAAAAAGAAATTTCCTTGTCATGGGTGCGGAAAGTATGGACACTGTAAGAATGAGTGTAGATCAGTGCAGAGGACTAATGGAGGAAATCAAATTTTAACCCCACAGGTGCAGAGTGAGATAGTTGTGCAACAGACACCGCAGCAGCAGGTAGTTACTACCCAATATCAGGTCCCGCAACCACCGTTACCACATAGTGTAAATGCTCAAAGATACAGTGCGGATACAGGGTTTCACGGAGGAGACCAGGTTGGTAAAAATACTAACACAAATGTGATTCCCCAATTTTGGATGCAATGTGATGGAAATGATGTTGAATCGAATCAATGACGGTGTCTGAGGGGGGAGGAAGAGTGCGTGCTTGGCGCTACTCTAGAGATAGATCAGTCAGGTCCATTTGTTGATGGAAAAGTAGAAGGTAATGATATCACCTTTCTTGTGGACACTGGTGCTACCCGTTCTACTGTGAGAGCAGCAGAAATTCCAAACCTACCCCTCTCGGGAGAAACTATCCAGGTAGTAGGAATCTCAAATAAACAGATAAATACTCCAGTCACGAAACCAATTGAAGTACATATTGGTCCTTTTAAAGACATGCATCGGTTTGTAGTGTGTGACTCGAGTCCAGTGAATTTGTTAGGAAGGGATTTGCTGTGCAAAATGAATTGCACATTTTACTGCACACCGGATGGTATTGCATTTCAGACACCTGATGAGGATGTCGCGTTTAAAATGGTGTTAGCAAAGCAAGGAACAGAAGTGAATGAGTTATATTCGCTTCTTACAGACAAAAGTGTGCCTGAAGAATTAATGAAGGTAGTGAATTCAGAGGTATGGGATTTCATAGGACAGGAAATTGGGTTGATGAAGAAAGTGGATCCGATTAGAATTACAGTGAAAGATGGTATTGACTATCCAAATACACCACAGTATAAAATGAAACCAGAAGTAGTAGCAGGAATAACTCCTGTAATTGATCAAATGATTGAACAAGGAATTTTAAAAGAGTTAATGAGTAGTCCTTGTAATTCACCTATTATGGGATTGAAAAAGCCAAATGGAACTTATAGAATAGTACAAGATTTGAGAAAGGTAAACAAAATTGTTGTTCCTTGTTGTCCAGTAGTGCCAAACCCAGCAGTGATTCTATACCAAATCCCACATGATGCGGAATGGTATACAGTAATTGATTTGTGTCATGCATTCTTTTCGATTCCCCTGCATCCAGATAGCCAGTATTTGTTCGCTTTTCGGTTTGGGGATCGTGTTTTGGCATGGTGCCGAGTTCCTTAAGGCTATACTGAGAGTCCTTCAATTTTTAATCAGATATTGAAAAAGTGTTTGGAAGATTTGAGAATGTCTGAAGAGTCTGTTTTGGTTCAGTACATTGATGACCTATTGGTGGCATCAAAGACTCGAGAAGCTGGTGTTGCAGACACAGTTGCTTTACTGAACCATTTGGCAGAGGGTGGACATAAGGTGTCCCCTGCAAAATTACAATTCTGCCAACGAGAAGTCCAATACTTAGGTCATAAGATTGAGAAGTGAGTCAGAAAGGTAACATCAGAGCGTATTCGAGTGATCAGAGATATGAAGCCTCCAATGACACAGAGGGAAGTGCGAATGTTTTTGGGAGTGGTTGGATATTGCAGACAGTGGATCAGTGGATTTTCACTGATGGCAAAACCTCTACAGAGGTTAACGAGGAATGATGTGAAGGATCCAGTTAAATTGGATGAAGAGAGTATGGATGCTTTTGTTAAACTGAAAGAAAGTTTGTGTAAGGCTCCGGCATTGGTAATGCCTGATTATTCAAAGGATTTTGCATTATATTGCAGTGAAAGAGATGGATGTGCACTTGCAGTTTTAACTCAAAGGCATGGAATGTCAAGACGACCTGTGGCATACTTTTCAGCTATTCTAGATTCAGTGGCTGCCGCATTACCTGGATGTTTGAAAGCAGTAGCTGCTACTTGTGTGAGTCTGTAACAGAGTGAAGGGATCATAATGGGTCATCCTGTGAGAGTGTATGCGCCACATTCTGTTGAGATCCTTTTAACAAGAACACAGACTCAGCACCTCACCTATAGTCGACTGACTAGGTATGAGAGAGTGATTCTGGGTGCAGAAAATGTGACCATGGTGAGATGTACAAATGTGAATCCTTCTACTCTATTGCCAGATGTGTGGGATGAAGAAGTAAAGGATGAAGCTGAACATGATTGTTTGGATGTGACTGAATTTTGTACCAAGCCCTGTCCTGACATCAAGGACGTTCCTCTTGAGGAATCAGATCATGTGATGTTTGTTGATGGTTCTTGTTTGCGAACTGGAACAGGTGTATTGAGTTCTGCTTATGCTGTCTGTAATGTAGCGGAAATCCTGGAAGCATCCTGTCTAAAAGGGGTAAAATCTGCACAAGTAGCTGAATTGACAGCTCTAATTCGAGCCTGCAAATTGGGAAAAAGTCAGAAAGTGACTATAATTACTGATAGCCAATATGGCTTTGGCATTGTGCATGATTTTGGAGAACCATGGATGCAGAGGGGATTCCTGACCTCTTCGGGGTCCCCCATCAGGAATAGTCAATTTGTAAAAGAATTACTGGAAGCATTATAATTGCCAAAACGAATTGCAGTGGTCAAATGTGCCGCACATAAGTCAGGAGATGATTATGTGACTCAAGGCAACAGATTTGCTGACCAAGTAGCACAATATTGTGCAAAGAATGAGACTTCCATAAATCGGGGAAAAGCAAAAGAACATACGGTTTGTCAACTTATGTTTACTAACACTATTGAAACATGGGATGAAGTGAGACAATTACAAGAAGAGGCAAGTGATGAGGAAAGACAGGAATAGGAAAAAGCAGGATGTGGGAGACGAGAAGATGATGATGTATGGGTATATATTGATGGAAGACCAGTCATGCCAGATAGTTTACTTTCTCTTATGGCAAGGATGTACCATGGAATGACACATGTTGGCCGAGACGCCATGGTCAGATTATTCAAACAAACATGGTTTAATACTAGGTTCAGGACTATTGCAGAGAGTCTTTGTCAGAGATGCCTAACGTGCCAACAGCAAAACCCAGGAAGAAAGACAATAGTTAGTCTGGGAGCAATAGGAAGGGCAGGAGGTCCTTTTACCAGACTACAACTCGATTTCATCGAGTTGCCTCCATGTAACAAGTTAAAATATGTGTTAGTAATTGTGTGTTTGTTTTCCCGATGGGTATAAGCTTATCCCACAAGGAGGAATGACAGCCTGACGGTGGCAAAGCTTTTGTTGAGGGAATACATTCCTAGATATGGTTTCCCAGTCACTATGGAAACAGATAGAGGGACACACTTCACTAGTGAATTGATGAAACTGATTTGTGAGGCTTTGAGTATTCAACCAAAACTTCATTGTGCCTATCGTTCAGAGGCTTCTGGAATAGTAGAGCAGATAAATGGCACAATCAAGAACAGGTTAGGCAAAGTGTGTAGATCCACAGCACTGAATTGGCCTGACGCTTTACCCCTAGTTTTGATGAGTCTCAGAAGCATTCCTGACAAAAAGACAGGATTGAGTCCGTACGAAATATTGATGGGAAGAGCAATGAGACAAGTATTTGTACCTGCGAACAAATTGATAAATATATCTGATGATCTCATCCTTGACTATTGCAAAGGATTGGCTGATGTGGTACGTTCTGTGTTTCATCAGGTTGGAGCAGACGCGACCACAACACAGCAGACTCAAGCTCATGACCTAAGCCCTGGTGAGTGGGTTCACGTGAAAAGGCATAGAAGAAAAACTTGCCTAGAGCCCCGCTGGGAAGGGCCATATCAGGTCATATTGGTGACGACTACAGCAGTAAAGTGTGCTGGTTTATCAAATTGGATCCATGCCAGTCACACTCAGCGAGTCCCAAGTCCACTTGAACCACGAGTAGAGCGGCATCTGGAAATCTCAAGTACAAGCTCTGACTCAGAGGTTGAAGCACAAGAAATTGGTGAGGTTAGAGCAATAGACTGTGAAACTGGCAAACCTGAACCAAAAGACTCTGAAGAGCAGCTTGATGATGAATTGCTTAGCACAAGTCAAGTAAAGTGGGCACCAGCTACTGGGACTGAAGAAACTGTTGTTGAACGAGAAGAAAAACACATTTTAGGTGAAAAGGGAAAGTGTAGAGAGGAAGTAGGTGAAAGAAATACCGAAGAAGAAAAAGAACAAGAAGAAAGCAAACTTAGAGTAGGTGCAAAGAAACGGAGGTACGAATTAAATGAAGAAGAAGTAGTTCAACAAAAGAGAACAAGGAAAGACGAGCAGTGGCCAAGTGGAGTTAAAAGACTGAAATATAGGGTGGTGAAAGGAAGACCAGAAAGTAGGTTAGACCAAATAAGCGAAACTTCAGATCAGTTAGAACAGGGAGAGTCAGATGATGAATCAGTGCTGCGACCAAAGAGAGTGAGAAAACCAAACAAAAAGTTCAAGTCACCTGACTGGATTTATATAGTGTTGGAAGAAATTGAGGAAGAAGATTTAAACAAAAGAAGAAACAGCACTGACAACGAACAAGAAGAGAAAAGTGATCTAAATCCACCTTAAGAGACTGTAAACAAACTAAGGTGTCGCGTTATCAAATGAAAAAGTTTCTCTGAAGATTTAGAAGACATTCTGATAAATTGGATTTAGTTAAAATAAAAGAAGGGGTAAAGAAGAAAGCTTTTGAAGTGTGGGAAAGAAATGTTTACCTCACTAAAATCCCTACAATCAGATGATAGATTAACAGAACCCCCACATACATCAGAGGAATCCTGTAACAGAATCGCCAATTTTTTTGCAGAAAAAGTGACAAAGATTTATGACGCCTTTCCTCTGGAGGCACGTCAGGGCATATGCACCAAAAGCACTACAGATATAGCAGTCAAAGGAGTAACCTTAGCCGAGTTTAAAGTGCTAGAGCCAGATGAGATGAGGAAGCTAGCTAACGGAATCAAATCAGGCTCCCCACAGGACCCAGCACGCCCTGAAATTCTGATACAAGGAGAGAACTGTATTATGCCATTCATATCAGAACTAATCTCCCACTCCTTTCAATCGGGAACAGTCCCCTACGGCTGGAAACAGGCCATGGTCCGTCCATTAAGAAAAAAAACACAAATAGACCATGAGGTATTAGAGAATCTACGGCCCATTTCGCTCCTACCTTATTTTGCAAAAATTGCAGAAAAAGTAGTCAATCTACAGCTCACTAACCATAGCAATAGGAATGCCCTACTGCAAGAATCTCAATCAGGCTTCCGAGCTGCACACTCCACTGAAACTGCGCTGCTCTTGGCTACTGAAACCCTAAGACAACGAGCGGACGAAGGTCAAACTGCTGCACTGATCCTGTTGGATCTCAGTGCAGCATTTGACACCGTCTCACATGGGCTCCTTCTACGGAGATTGGGGTCATGTGGAGTCAAGGGCTTGGCCCTAAGATGGAGGAGTTCTTTCCTGACATCAAGGGGCTTTCAGGTGATACAAGATATATTCTCATCTAAAAGATCTCCCCTTCTACAAGGAGTCCCTCAGGGCTCAATATTGAGCCCTACATTGTTTAACCTATACATGGGACCACTTGCCAGCATAGTGGAAGGTCACCGGGTTTCCATTGTATCATACGCTGATGATACTCAGCTTATCAACACACTGTCTCAAAACCCGGACATCACCGCCCACCAATTTTCCCATTGTATGGAAGAGGTTACAGCATGGATGGCAAATCACTGCCTTAAACTTAATGGCAGTAAAACAGAGGTGATGATAGTGGGAGGAGCGCCATCGGTATGGACATCTGCTTGGTTGCCTCAGACGCTGGGCCAACTTCCAACTCCCAAAACAGAAGTCAAGAACTTGGGGATATGGCTTGACTCCAAATTGACGTATGATAGCCAAATTCGAAAAGTAACGGGGAAATGTTTTGGAACACTGAAAACCCTTAGAAAGGTTTTGGACCTACTTCCAACCCAGGCCAGAAAAACCGTAGTACATGCAGTGGTTACCGCTCAGATTGATTACGGAAATGTTCTGTATCTTGGCGTATCTAAAAAAAGACTAAGAAAGCTACAATCAATTCAGAATGCAGCTGCCCGCCTAGTGCTGAATCTCCCAAAAAAATCTTCTACTACAAAAGCCTTAATCAATCTACACTGGCTGCCTGTGGAAAAATGGATATTGTTTAAGGCAATGTGTTTCTGTCATCGCATTCTGGCCAATAAAAGTCCAAAGTACCTACAAACCATGATAACAGCATACTTTCCCAGGAGAACTTTATGATCAGAGGGAAAGGCGCTAGTAAATGTGCCTAGATTCAGGAAAGCCAGAATGGGTAGAAAATCTTTCTGACTTTTAGCTGCCAAACACTGGAACTCGTTGCCTGTTGAGATGAGAACTGAACCATGTGAAGCTGCCTTTAGGAAAAGGCTAAAAACATGGCTTTTCCCAACAGGTATCTAGAACTGGCAAACATGCGAACTGTATCTCCTACCCTTTCTCTGTCATCTGAGAATCTGCTATTTCGCGGGGACACACCGGCGGTGTAACCAAGCGCTCTATAAATGGACAAAATGGAAAATGGAAATGGATCACACTACATTTTAATTTTGTAGAAATAATACATTACTATGGCAGATACACAAGTAACTAGACCTAGATGTAGCCTTATGTGTAGATGTTATTAGGTTTGTTTATTGTGTATATTGATAGTATTCTGGATAATATTAACAATAGTAATACCTTTACATTTGATAAAAGAAGATACACCACGTCCTAACAATTTAACAGGTCCAAGGGTAGACACTGACATTAGACAAATACCAATTACTCACTCGAATCAAATAGATGCTAGTAGTTTGCATCACAACAGATTAGTTACTAATTTTTCCTCAAACGTTTTTACCAAACTACTTTATGAATATGTAGAAACAATGGATGTGAGTGACTGTTATGTATGCATACAGTTGCCATTGTCTGTTTCCGAAAGTGTGACTTATCATCACCTTCCTTTGACTTATGGTGTGACCTGTAGTGTCTTATCAAGTTTGTTGTATAGAACAGGTAAACTAGAGTATTATTATTCCAATGTAGATACAATATTTTCTTAAGTCCCTGTAGTACCTGAATTGAATAAGATAACACATGCAAATGTCATGGGAGATTTCTTCCTGACAACCAAGCCTTTAGATATAGGATACGCTAATAAAAACAACCTAACATGTAAATTGAAAAAGGAAGAGAAAATCTTTTTGGAGATGGTAGAGGAAAGAAGGGCTAGGTTTCAGAGAAAAGCTGTTGAAGAGAAATTGAAAACACCACCTTGGGTTTTCAGAGAAGGCAATCATGACAAAAGTGAGACTTATGCTGCAATGGCCCTGGATTGGTCACATAAAGGGAAAATTATGTTTACATAGGGAGAAGACTAATTACAACCACTATTTCATCGGTTCCAGTGAATGTGAAGATACCTATAAAATTATTGGGGGTTGGGGATTAAAGGGAGGAACTGACCCTGTCTTGCCTGGTATATATTATGTCTGTGGGAGGAAAGCCTATTATCGATTTCCAGATCACTGGTATGGGACTTGTTATATTGGGATTGTCTTTCCAAAAGTCTATCATGTAGACAAAAGTACAAATGGAATCGATGAAGTAAGGCAAGGACTAAACCGTGTAAAAAGAGAAAGTTTTTCAGAAATTGTAGGCGATATATTTGGAGCATTGATACCTGGAGTTGGAGTTACACTGAATGCATACAAAATTCGACAATTATCCACAGTGGTTGATCGTTTATCAACAGATACTGCTGGAGGATTCTTGATCATTGACACTGAACTGATTGCTATGAGATCTATGGTTATGCAAAGTCGACTTGCCCTTGATATATTGTTGGCAAAAGAGGGTGGAGTCTGTGAAATGCTGAAAGTTCAACATTGTTGCACTTACATTCCAGATAAAAGTAAGAATTTGGAAGGATACATTCAGAATATCACTGATTTGCATAAAAGTAACTCAACTAGAGGTTGACGGTGTTTGGGAGAGACTAAGTAAAAGTTTCTCCACTATAAGCAATTGGTTTTCTTCTATAAGTAGTTCCTTAGTAGGAAGAATAATAGTGCCAATAATTTTAGTAGTTACCATGATATTCATGATACGAGTGACTTATACTTGTGTGAAGAAAAATCACAAGGGAAAGAAAGAAAGGAAATTGAGTAAAGAACGTAAAGAAAGGGAAAGAGAGATGGAGGAAATAGAGCTGGAAGGTTTTAAAGAAAAATTGTATGAAAAATGTAAAGAGCAAGGATCAAAAGACAAAATAACAACTATATAACTTGAAAAACCGTATGTTTTGGGATTTTATTTATTTATTTATTTATTTGAAAAGTTTTATATAGCGCTGGCTAGACCCGGAGGTATCAGAGCACTTTACATGAGGATCAGCGAGTTACAGGTTACATAGTTACATCAATTAAATCAAAGAATCACAGAGGGAGGAGGAGGTAAAACCATCAAAGGGGGGATTGATGGAGTGAGGTTTGTAAAATACAATCTCACGAAATAAAGTAACCCCATAATAATGTATTGACTGCATGAATTAATCAACTCTGAATGCACACATTTACATAAGGGGCAAATGCATTTTATATAATATACTAAACCATGTTGGCATGAGTACGTATTAATTGTTTGCGCATTGAAAAACCGTACTACTGCATGTTTATGCTGTGTTGTACATTGCACATTTTGCATGTTGTGCACAAATAACGAAAAGGTTGCTTTAAATTAATAGCTTTTGCTAGGATTTAATTAACACAGGGCATTAGTATGGTGGGAGGTAAACATAATGGGTTTATTTTCATGAATTAATATTCTTTTGTGTTTGTTTATTTTAGTACGGAGTTGGGCCTGCATGAAAATGGCCTCTTGGTGAAACCAGCATGTGTTTGGCCTGGTCGGTGTAAATTGCGCATGCGCCAAGACGGGTTGCCTGCTCACAGACTGTAGAGTGTACCAGATGATGCAATTCGTGTGAAGGCCATGTTGACCTGTGTCCTATTGTTTATGTGCCAAGATGCGACAGCGACTGTGGGAACAGCCATCACTACGTGCAATTCTAATGTGAAGACGGATGTCAAATTAAATAATGTAACCGAATGTATAAATATGAATGCTAGTGGTAAACGAAATGAATAGGTCTTAAATCCTTCCTTTGTTAGAACCAGTATAGGATGGATTTGTGGGGAGAACTGGTTGAGGCGACCCTAGTATGATTTATGACAACCAATCACAGACCGAGTTTTTACTGATACTGCAACATTGTAAGATAGCGTGCTGAAGAGAAGGGTATAATTGATATCACAATTGGGGTGTGGCAAGGCAGTATGGCGAAGCAGTGCGGTTCGGTATAGCGGTGCAGTCCGGTGTAACAGATCAGAGAGAAGAGCCAATCCGAACGTGCGGAGAAGATCTAAGACAGAGAGAGCAGATCAGCACAGAGACAGAGAACCTTTAGGTACGAGAACGTTGCGGGAGTGCTTGGGAGGAGACTGCGACCGAGGAGGTAGATTAATTGGGAGATTATTTTTGTAGTTAGTGTATGGAAAGCTTAGCTGCATCTGTCCTGTTATCTTTGTCCTCTGAGCCTATCTCTGGGGACTTCTTGCCACAACCTCGGCCAAGGAAGTGGGTTTCCTGATTCTTTGGTGGGTATTACCCTCCTTGATTGCTTTAATTTGCAAGTATATTTCTGCAAGTATTTTTGCTGTACCTTCTCTTCCCCATTCCTATGCACGCTTTGATATCGATGCAAACAATTCATTTTGATTACATTGCTGATAAATTGTTCTCTTATATGCAATCTTGTGTATGCACTGATGATCGATTTAAGAGCATTTAATAATATAAAATCATTAACTGAAAAAGTGACTTTGTGGATATTTAGTTAAGAATTAAACTGTTTAGTTAATCATAGTCACCATCAACTCTTCAACTAATGGTCCATCGACCAAAGGAAGAAGAAAGTTGAGATTACGAATAGTTAGAGTTATATACAAATATTATTAATGTGAAGCGTAGTGTTGTACTTAATAAAACTGACAAAATAAACCCCCAAAATCCAGCGCCTGTCCTCAGGGATCATTTATGGGTAATGTGTGATGGGCCCGTTGTTTGGTAAAGCAATTTATGTGTGATGAGATTTCCATTGGTCCCTGGTTTCAGAATGTAGGGGTTGCGCTGGATCAACATCATTGACGACATCACCGTGGATACATATCACATTCCATTGACATAATCGTTGATATCACAATGGATAGGTTATAATTTCTTTTCTGGATGAGTGTTTGTATTTCCTGATGTTTGGTTGTTGCTATCTGTTATTTATGGCTATAAACATTGTAATATCATTTTTATTAGCAGTGGTTTGCTGGCCATTTGGTGCCCTTTTCACCAACCATGACCAGGGCACAGATGTGGATGGAAGCTCTTCTGCTCTCTCTTTAGGCCCCTGCCTTTAGAGGGGGGAGTGGCTCATTCTCCCCGCCTCCCGCACTAGGGCATGGAGAGGAAAGGTACAGAGGTATTTACCCATGCCATAGGGCAAGTGAGCACCTGGGGCTCACCCTCCCTCAAAATTGGCAAGGCAAGGGGGAAAATGACCCTCCTCAACTGAGTTGTTATTTAAAATCCCCTCACTTTTGAGCCAGTCAAAAGGGTTTAGATTAGCAGCAATTAAAAGAAAATCCCAATAGGTCTTTTTGGCATTTTAAGTTACAAGCAAGACCTACTGGCTTTGCCGATGTTACAGCCTGAAAGGGCACACAAAGGAATTTGCAATGGCATTACAGGGTGGCACATACACAGCCTGCAGGGTTGTGGGGGTCACACAGACAAGTAGCAGTGGAACAGTGGCATCTGGAGTAACAGTAGGAGGTATGGGCACAGAGGAGAGCTGCTGGGGACCAGGGTCATAAAGAGAAGAGATGGGGTACGCAAAGGACTGTAAGTGTCATGGGGCACTTGGAGGGCCTATAGCGCTAGGAAGAGACAAAGAGGGGGCAGCAGGGGCAGGGAAACACACAGAGGCTGCAGAAAGCATGGAAACACACACAGGGCAGGGCAGCCCACAGGGGCTGCATGGCAGGTGGGGACTGAAATGAGGGCTGCAGGTGTCATAAAGAGGGAAACTAGGGGAGGTCTGGACACAAAGAGGGGCTGCAGTGGGACCAAAGGGCACAAGGACAGGCTTCAGGGACAGATTAGTTTGGTAAGAAGGTCTGCAGAGGGGCTTAGGACACAGATCAGGTGCAGAGGGTTGGTGTCACTTTGAAGAAAAGACAACCGTTGTAGTGGGGGGGGAGGCACATAGGGCAAGTGGGCGTCACCTAAGGGTCGGGCTGAGAGGCACACAGATGACCAGCAGAGGTGGGGCAGGGGGCTGCAGGAGGGACTGGGGCCAATAGAGGCTATGCAGTAGAGATGAGGGACATACAGTGGGACAGCGGGGGTTGGGGCACACCCACCATCATAAGCCAACGCCTACACCAACAAACCAAACACTATAAGTCTACATACCCACCATAATATGCTAACACACTCACCATCATAAGTCCACGCAGCCAACATCATGCCCGATCTATGATTCCAAAAACCCTATGAAAACTGGAAAGCAGCCCTTCACCTTGCTTGTTACAGCGTTGAGCACAGGCTTTCAGGTAAAGGGCAAAAGGGTAAGGATGTCATCCCTCTTTCTGTGTTTAGGCCAGCAACTCTGCCTAAACTGGCCACTCTCCTTCAGGTTTCCTCAGTCACTAGCCTACAAATCTACTACTTTTACTGAAAGACCGTTCAGCATGATTTTGATTCATCGTCCCTGATGTGCTTATTTGGCCCCCTAGTAAGGCATTTATACCATCATTTAAAGGGCATGGAGGTGGGTCATTTATTGACTTTATTTTGGTATCAACACCTCTACTTGAGTTATTCAGGGGATTTAATATTGATGCCAGTGTATACAGTGATCACAACCCTTTGTGCGTACAACTAAGTGGCCCTTTATTGTCACATAGAGGGGGGCCGTGCAGAGTGGGGTGGTGAGACCAACCGATGGTGGGAGGTGGCTTAAATGGGCCCAGATATCCCCAGACGCTTTCTATGAGTTAATAACTGCTTCATGCACTAAAGAGTTAGCCCTGTGCACCTCCCCGTCAACGGCCCGGGTGAGGTCATTAGTGCTTTTGACACTATCTCCGCCAAAATTAGTGATTTGTGCGTGCCCCGTGTTGGCGAACGGTTATTCAGAAACCTAGATGGTTTGACTCTAACTGTTCCCAGGCAGCTAAGAGGTTGAGGGAAGCTCTGAATAAGAGTCCAAGAGACTTGACCCTAGTTAGAATCTGTCGAAAGGAGTACAGGTGGGAATTGGCAAGACGTAAGTCCATGTTAAAGGAGGAAGCCTGGAGGGAGTTAATTGAGGCTAGCACGCTGAGGGACAGTTCCAGGTTCTGGAGCATAATTAATAGCCCTTTTTTGAATGAGGAGGAAGGAAGTACAGTGAGTGCCCACATTACTGAAGAAGAGTGGGTGCTTCATTTTGTAGCTATGTTCCAGTGCCTCCCTGACCTACACTGCATCCCAGTCTGTGAGGCAGATACCTCCAACTTGGTTTTCAATATAGATGAGGTTAAAGATGGCATCATGGGGCTGTCGTGCAACAAAGCCCCAGGTCCGGATGGTATTCCGCCGGATCTTTATAAATCAGATGCAACCTTTTGGGCACTGGTCCTTACGGCGGTGATGAATGCCGCCGTAAAGACAGGTTGCCCTGAGTCATTGGCCATTTCCATGATAGTGCCTATTTTTAAAAAGGGCGACCGAGACACCACCCACTGCTATAGACCAATCTCACTGTTGGATTCGGTAGTAAAAGTGGTAGGTCGAGTACTCCTAGAAAGGCTGTCTAGTTGGGCAGAGGAACATACTATCCTATCGGACGTTCAGTATGGGTTTCGCCCTGGGTGATCTACTGTGGCTCAGTGCCTTAACTTATCTATGATCCTGAATAAATATACTGTAGCCCGCCCGGAAACTATCTACCTAGCCTTAATGGACCTGTCATCCGCGTTTGATCGCGTGAATAGGTCCAAACTCTGGCAGGCCATGTTGGCTATGGGGGTAGATGGCAATATTGTCAGCTTTTTGGAAGACCTCCACCATTCAACCAAGGCGCAGGTTAGATTCTCCCAAGATCTAGAGGTTTCCGGTAAAGTTGAAATAAGGAGAGGAGTACGTCAAAGGTGTATTTTAGCCCCTTTTTTGTTTAATCTGTATATTAATGATTTGGATAAAGTTTTAACGAAGACAATGGTAGATTATCCACAGGTGGGCAGACGTGGTCTGCCGGTTTTATTATATGCAGATGACGCAGTACTTTTATCTAGGACCGCAAGGGCTTTACAAACATTGCTTGACTCCTTCTCTTCCTTTATGGCAAACTTGGACCTGTCAATAAACGATTCTAAATCATATGTGATGCAGGTGGGACCTCGCACGAAAAAGCCTCTTCAATTTATAGTCGGATCCGCTCAAGTTCCTCGAACTGATGTATTTTCGTATCTGGGGGTCCTAATGGATGACCAAATGAAGTGGGGCCCATTAAAACAGAGAAAAAGGGGGGATCTAGCGCGTGCAAATACGGCTGTTCTAAACTTTGCTTCCAAACTAGGTAGGAGACCGATGGCTGCACTTTTAAAGATATACCAGCCCACGTGCGTCGCTAAGGCAGCATATGGTAGCGAATTATGGGGTCATGTCCCATGAATGAGTTACAAGTAGTTGAGAACTCATTTCTGAAGCGTTTGCTAGGTGTGCCCCGAGGAACGTCGAATATGGTGGTTCATGAGGAATTGGGGGTGCCTTATTTCTGTGATCTATTGGCATTACGCCCTTTAACATTTTGGCTAAAGATTTGGCTGAATGAGGGAACGACTTTGAGCCGTTTAATCTTGAAGGAGTGTATGTCTCTTGATTATGCTCATTATATCCCCTGGCTTAGATACATCAAAAGCAGTTTTTAAAGTTTGGGAAGAGTGGACCTTTTCACAAATCCAGAAGTGGTGACTAAGAGCGATTTGGGGTGGGTCAGAGAGTCCTTTTGTAGACTAAGGAAAATGGAGAGGGAAGAGCTGGAACTGAGGTAACCCAGTGTTCGTAAATTTTTAATCTTGAAAACAACACTGATGACCGAGCCATATCTCCTGGGAGTCTTCAGCACTTATGAACGTTTTTTACTGACTAGGTTCCGATTGGATTTGTTTCACCTTTTGTTGGCCTCAACAAGGGGGAGTAGGAGAGGCCAGATTCTAGAATCCTGTGGCTGTGACAGAGAGTCTCCACACGATATGCTTCACTTTTTAATATTTTGAAATTATTATGCAACTCCCCAGACAACTTTTATAATCCCGGTCTTAAGGAGATTGAAATTTAAGCAGGTGCGCCCAGCTTTTATTCACTTACAATTGCTGTATGAAGATTCCATTTTATTTGTTCTTAATTTTTTTAAATCAGCAGTGAAGCTTAGAGCTTGCCTTGATTAAATGATTGTACCCATAAGGGCATATTTCCTTTATTTTAGCTATTCTGGTGATATATATAGTATAGAGGAGGCCTCCAGAATTACACCTTTGACTGTTCTTCTATTTTTTATGAACTAGGATAAATGCACTTTATAACTTATTGTATGCTTTGTATAAGAACTTCTAGGGCAGAAATGTTTCCAATGTGACGATTTTATCCTTTTTATCATGTATGGTATAGTAGAATACTTTTATGGTTTCATTTGTGCAAACCGAATAAAGTTTGTTTGATTGATTGATTGATTCATTGATACTACTTTTACTGCCCTCTTACATAGAGGCACAGATGCTCTACCAAGAACTCCTTTCAGTCACTGCTTGGTGGACGCCACACACTCACTACTGAGGTCTCCTGTCACTCTGCTCTTGGACCTCCTGAGGGTTCCTTTCACTCCGTTCCTTGGTGGATGCCATAGACCCGCTACTTGCGGCTCTTCTGAGTCTGGTCTTGGGTAGATGGCATAGACTAGCTACTGCAGGCTTCTTTCACTCCACTCCTGGATTAAAGCCATAGTTCTTCTACTCCAGGCTTTTTTCCATCTGCCCCTGAGTGGCCCTCATGGACACTTTACTGAGAGCTCTGCCTACTTCATCCTTGGCAAGCCTTATTGACCCACTACTGACTGATCTCTTACTCTGCCCCCTCCTTGGCCTCCCTGTATATTTAACAGTCTCCAAACGTCATCTAGATAACAGCAATTTAGCAACTCAAGTTAATCTATTTGCAGACCCCCTGGAACCCAAACACCAATGAAAAAAAGCCTACGTCTACTCACCCAGACTTTAATCAAGTGGCATCTGACTGAGCGGCTTCCAGTCAAGAATCTACCCATAAATGCTTTTGGTAATTGGTAGTTGGCTTCTGCTGTACCAGAACATTTTCCACTGATGGAGCAGGGTAAATATAAAAATGTTAACCTCCTAATATTTTCGTATAATAATAATAAACATGTTCGTTCAAGTAAATAACCAACAATGTATGTATTGGGTTAAGGATAACACGCAGTTTAATGTGCAAAATAATGAACTAATAATTGTTTACGTTTTTAACATAACATAATATTTTGCGTACTAAAATAATAATAAAATGCATGATTTGTGCTTTGAATAAAACGTGTAGTTGCAAAATAAAGCGATGGTAAGTAAGGGACAGCTTTATATGTTGCTTCTGCTAGGTAATACCTAATTGGGGTACGTAGAAAGACGGGAGGGAAACGAAAGGGTTTATATTTTATTGTTTTAATAACATTTTGTTTTCTTTAGAAATAGTGCGCTTAGGCCTGCCGAGCAGCAATATAAAATGGCCGCGAGTTACTAGAGTGCGCAGGAGCGGATGTGACCATGTGATAGAGGAGAGAGGCTGTTGCAAAGGGATGATCTGGTGCTGAGCCCGAGAGGCTAGGATGAAAGTATGGTCAAGGCTGCTGTGACCCTTCTGAGCAGATGTGTGCCAAGATGATCACCAAGAAGCGTGAGAAGCCTGGTTGAATCAATAGAAAGAACTCTATTATACAATTTGTTGCAGAAAAAGAAACAATTTGGACTGATCGAAACGGATGAGCAAGTGCATGAACTGTGGGAAACGATGCTTGCATGGACATTCCTCACGGAACTAGTTAAGACCAGGAAGTTTGATTAGAATGTATAGGGACCTGAGTTTTGGACCAATGAGAATGAATCGCGCCATGTAAGAAGAAACATTTTATGCTGTAAGCTAGAATTAGGGTATAAGAAGACCTACTCTTAGTGGGAGGGGGTTAGAATGCTGCTGGATGCTGCGGGAGATGCTGAAGAAGTTAGATGCTGTAGATGGGAGAGTTTGCGGTTGCTGATGCTGACGAGCTGATGTTGCTGCTGTTATTTTCCTTTTCCAGTTGAGTATGAAATGCCGCTTTAGGAGAACTAGCATTTAACAAGATTTATATTAGAATTATTAAGATTTCCGAGAGATAGATAGGTTGATCTATAGGGTCCTTAGTATGATAACTTCATTTTTTGGTCTAATAAAAGTGTCATGCAATTTACAATTATTCTTATAATGATGATAAACGCAATGATCTGAATAATAAATTAATCTCGAATTTTCTGCATTCAAAACTTTATATAAACTTTATTATTCTTTAAACAAATGACTCAGTGACTTTCTTTAGCATAATGATTAATAATGTTTTGGTAAAGAGTTCATTGTGATTGAGCTGGTCTTAATCACCATCAACTGATTCCTACTAGTTGGTCCATCGTCCATCGACCAATGAGCGTTTTCTCCTAGGTTTCATGTCGGAGGAAAATCCAGGGAAATAAATGAGTAAGTGAATGTATATGCGGTGTTATGGGCCTCACCGTATTATGGAGATAGTGTGTGTGTTTTAGAGAAATAATTGCACCTGGATGACCCAAAAACATAGTAGGAGAAAATATTTTTATTGTAAGCGCTGGATCAGATTTCTTGGTAGCAGAGTTATGGTTACTATAGATTAGTTTGGTGATTATTGATTTTTGATTATAGATTATTGATAAGTTTATGTCTAACACTTTTTGTTGAGTTGCGTTATGTTATATGTAAGTTTTCACGCTTCCGGGAAGTAGGAAGTGGAACACGTGTGGCAAGAGAAGTCGTATGGAATTTTACACTGTCTGAGTTCATTTTTGGTAATAACACAGGTTGTGTTATTTAGGGACATTTTGCGTATAAAAGGTGTGTAAGTGAAATAGTGATCGGTTTTCTTGTGAAACTCTGGCCTTAATTCTCAGGAGCAGTATAGTCTCCACATGTGTTTTATCCCCAGAGAAACGGGTTTACCGCTTGCTTGAAAGAAGGGTAAGGTAGAGGGTAGTGCTACTTTATCGACGAAACTGAAAGTTCTGTGGTAGGGTAGATGTAAGCGCTGCCTACTGGAAAATACAGAATTCTTGGGTGAATAATCAAAGCTATCTTTTCGGTTTAGAGAATCAGACAATGGAAATGTGGATAAAATGTTGTAACTAACAAGAATTGTTGAAAAAGAAATTGCCGATAAATTTTGTAAAGGAGGGGTCAAGAGCAGAAGTGACGTAGACAAAAGCCGTGCTGGGATTGGACAGTGCGCTAGTCACATGAGAACAGGAGCGAAGTGACGTAGACAAAAGCCGCGCTGGGTTTGGACAGTGCGCCGTAGACAGAAATCGTCGGGATTGGAGTGTTGGTGTGAGTCGCGCTAGCATTGGTTGAAATAAACGCATAGGGAACAGATTTGATTTGCTGATTGTTGTAGGAGAGAAAGGTTGTGAATCATGTCGTACTATGAGTATGGAAAAGAGAAAACGTCTTGGATGTCGAAAGTTAAGAACTTCTTTAAGCAGGACACAAAGGTAGTGACTAGAGAGGGACAAATAATTCCTCCGCCGAAATCACCAGCTTCACATATGATGCTGAAATATGGATATCATACATGCATTTGGTTAGAAAATTGGACAAAATACACAAAGAACGATGGAGCATTGGCTTTTCCTGAGAATGGTTCATTTAATGTTGCTGTATTACGGAACTTGAGAGAAAAGATGGTAATGTTAGAACCTAGACCTAGACCGACACAGTTTGAAGCTTTAGCGGAATGGGAAGATGAGATGTATGAGCGAGAGAGATCCAGAGGATTGAAGAATCATGAGTTTATACCAGGAAGGTTGTGGGGAATAAATCATGAGGACAGAGTAAAACGTTGGAGATACGCTAACATGGCAGGAGGTTTGTTTCCAGCTTTTGCGGTTGAGGAAGAAGCAAAGAGAAAGTGTACTGAGAAAAAGAAACATGTAGTGGTAGAAAAGTATGTGTATGGTGGTAGTGAAACGGATGACGAATTGCTGGAAGATATTTTAAACAGAAATCCACCCCCATACCAACAGACTTCTGTAGTGGTGACACCTAATGCACCACAAATGGAAACTGAGAGGAATAAAAACCCGAACGAAGAAATGAAATAAATAGGTCACAAGAAACATTTAAAATTTCACAAAATAATGAGACAGAAAGTGACAATGCAACTGAACTAGCAAAAACGACAAAAGAATTGACTGAGAAAATAAGAGAATTGACAATGAATATGGAAGCAGTAACTGTACCAGTAACGATAGGTCCAGTAATGCCAATTTTTGAAAATCAGAAAATAAATGAACATTCTTTGGTGATTCCCATGAATTCACATGTGCAAAGAAAAAGAGAAGGGATGGAACTGAATAAGGAAGGTGCACACAATTCGGCTAGTACGTGTAGACCAAGTCCACCTACAAATTTGACGATAAATGAGAGTGAGGTTAGAAGAATGCCTATGGTGACAGAGTCCGCATCAGGAACACCAGAAAGAACCAGTGATTGGATTGAATTAAATAGTACACCTGTAGGTCCGACTCCAGAAGAGCTAAATGAATGGATGAAAGCACTAAAAGCAAAAGAACCAAAAGAAAAACCATTAGATGTAATTAGGTTAAAAATAGACATGGAAGAGTTGATTTTGGGAACAATTGGAACGGAAAAACTAAAGAATTATCAGGATGATGAGATTATGTTTTTGTGTAAGAGTCTTACATGGAGAGCTAGAAATTTACATGACAAATTGGAAGAGATTGCAGGTGAACTAGGAGTGGAATTCGTGAAAGTGAGGACATTGCAGAAACTGTACAGAGTAGATTTTTGTGAGAAAGACATAGAAAATTTGAACACATCAGGAAGACTGACCCAGATAAAAGAACTGATTGTTTTATTGAGAAAGTGAGGTGATGTGGATAGATGGAGAAACAGATGGACAAAGAGGAATGAGAAAACAACAGATAAAGCAGCTTTGGCTTTTGCAATGACAGATAAGGAACCAGTTACCAGAGAGTACCCAATGAGAGAAACACCAGGTGGTAGTTATGTGCATGTTCCGTGGACCAGACAGGATATACTGTCATTTACAAATGACTTCCCAAAGTTGAGAGAGAAACCAGTAGAATGGTACAGACAAGTGGAGAGATTTGTTAAGGTGTCAAAAGTGCTGTGGATAGATCTAGATGGATTGTTTGACATAGTAGTGCCTTCTGATTTATGGACGGAATGTAAGATTACAATTGATTGGCCAACTGTGGAATATCCAAGGGATGCCAAAACAGGAGCGCCAGGTCCAGAAGTAATGCGGAAATATGATCAGGTAGTTACCTTTTTAAAGAATAAAATTCCACCAAAAGAAACAGATTGGGTGAAAATAGACAGAACAACACAGGAAAGTAAAGAATCAGTGCATGCGTACTATGAAAGATTGTTGTTGGTTTTCAAACAGTATAGTGGCTATGAGACGCTAAGTGAGAAGGACATGAGTCATTTTGTATATAGGTTTGTGTATGGATTAACACCGGAGATAAGTGAAAGGATTAAGCAGCATTTGATAGGGTGGCAGAATAGTACAGTGGATGATGTTCTGAGATATGCTAAGTATTGCAGTGATGAAATTGAGAGTAAACAGCGTAAATTGAAAGAAAAAGCCATGTGGGCACAGGTGAAAGTTGCAGAGAAGCAAGAAGCTCAATTGAATAATAATAGCAGTGAAACAGGACAGTTTAAATCCCGACCTAATATAGGTAAAGGAAAAGGACAAATGAGCATAGATGAGGCAAAGAAAAAGTGGCCATGCCACAATTGCGGAAAGCTAGGGCATTGGAGAAACGAGTGTAAATTTCCTCCTAAACCTAATGTAGAAAATCAAACATTAAATTCACAGGTGCAGAGTGAGGTAGTTACTCAACAAGGTCAGGTGCCACAACCACCACTTCCCAAGAGTGCTAATCAACAGAAGTACAGTGCAGAAACAGGATTCTACGGAGGAGAACAGGTAAAACAGTTGTCACGTGCAGCTGAAATCTCACAATATTGGTTACGACAGAGTGAGGATGAGTCGTATGAAAGCTCATGACGGTGTCTGAAAGAGAGGGAAGAGTGCGTGCTTGGCGCAACTCTAGAGGTAGACCAGTCAGGTCCATTTGTGGATGGAGAAGTGAATGGTGCAAATATAACATTCCTTGTTGACACTGGAGCTACCCGTTCTACTGTTAGGTCAGTGGAAATTCCAAATCTTCCTCTCTCAGGTGAACATATACAAGTGGTTGGAGGTTCCAATCAGCAAATTGAAACGCCTCTTACTAGATTAGTAAAGGTAAGAATTGGTCCATTTAGTGAAATGCACCGATTTGTGGTGTGTGATTGTAGCCCCGTTAATCTTTTAGGACGCGATTTATTGTGTAAGATGAATTGCACAATTTATTGTACTCCAGACGGAATTGCATTTCAAACTCCAGATGAGGATGTGCTGTACAAAATGACAATGGTAAATTTGGAACCAGAAGTAAATCATTTGTTTCCTGTATTTGATGCAGAGAAAATCCCAATTGAGTTGAAAGGGACAGTAAAAGAAGAAGTGTGGGACTTGACAGGAGAAGATGTAGGATTAATGAAAGGAGTAGATCCCGTAAAAATTTCAGTAAAAGAAGGAACGAGTTACCCAAATACGCCCCAGTATAAATTGACGCCAGAAATAATTGAAGGAATAACGCCAGTAATAAACAAAATGATTGAACAAGGGATTCTAAAAGAAATCATGAGCAGTCCATGTAATTCGCCAATAATGGGACTGAAAAAGCCAAATGGAACATATAGAATCGTACAGGATTTAAGAAAGGTAAACAAAATTGTTGTACCTTGTTGCCCAATAGTACCAAACCCTGCTGTGATTCTATACCAGATTCCACGCGAAGCAGAGTGGTACACTGTGATTGATTTATGTCATGCATTTTTCTCTATTCCATTACATCCAGATAGCCAGCCAATATTTGCGTTTAGGTTTGGAGAGCGTATTTTGGCATGGTGCCGAATTCCTCAGGGGTATACAGAGAGTCCCTCAATCTTTAATCAGATTCTAAAGAAATCATTGGAAGATTTAAAAATGCCAGAAAAGTCAGTAATGGTTCAGTATATTGATGACCTACTGGTGGCATCAAAAACAAAGGAAGCCTGTGTTAATGACACGATTGCTTTGCTGAATCATTTAGCAAAAAGAGGACATAAAGTGTCCCCTTCAAAATTGCAGTTTTGTAAACAAGAAGTCCAGTATTTAGGGCATAAAATTGAGAAAGGAGTACGAAAGGTAACGACAGAGAGAATAAAAATGATTAAAGGAATGAGAGCTCCAATGACACAAAGAGAGGTAAGAATGTTTTTGGGAATGGTTGGATATTGTCGACAATGGATAAGCGGTTTTTCACTAATTGCTAAACCATTGCAGAAACTGACAAAAAAGGATGTTAAGGATCCTTTTGAAATGAATGATAAAGAAATGAAAGCATTCAAAGAGCTGAAAAAGAAATTGTGTGAGGCTCCAGCATTAGGAATGCCTGACTATGAGAAAGATTTTGAGCTGTTTTGCAGTGAAAGAGATGGATGTGCATTTTCAGTTTTGGTACAGAGACATGGAACTATGAAAAGACCAATTGCATATTTTTCAGCTGTTTTGGACCCTGTAGCAAGAGCGTTGCCTGGATGTTTGAAAGCAGTTGCTGCTACTTGTGTGAGTCTGGAACAGAGTGAAGGCATAGTGATGGGGTATCCATTGAGAGTGTATGTTCCCCATTCTGTGGAAATTCTTTTGACAAGAACCAAAACACAATACATGACACATAGTCGGCTGACTAGGTATGAAAAGGTAATTTTGAGTGCAGATAATGTGACCATTGACAGATGTATGAATGTGAATCCTTCAACATCATTGCCAGATGAAGAAAATGTGATTGAAGTGGATGAAGTAGATCACGATTGTCTGAATGTGCTCGAATACTGTACTAAACCAAGAGCTGATATACGAGATGAGCCTTTGAAAGAATCAGATTATATTCTGTTTGTGGATGGCTCATGTTTAAGAACGAGTGATGGAGTTCTAAGTGCAGCATATGCAGTTTGCACAGTAGCAACTGTACTGGAAGCATCTTGTCTGAAAGGTGTACGGTCTGCCCAAGTTGCAGAATTAGTAGCTCTGATTCAAGCATGTAAGTTGGGAAGAAATGTATGGGTGACGATTATGACTGACAGCCAGTACGGCTTTGGGGTGGTGCATGATTTTGGTCAGATTTGGTCACAAAGGGGTTTCTTGACATCTGCAGGGACACCCATAAGGAATGGAGATTTTGTGAAAAAGTTGCTTGAGGCGATACAGCTGCCTAAAGAGATCGCTGTAGTGAAGTGCAATGCACTTAAAAATGGGGAAGACTACATTACTGTTGGCAACAAATATGCTGACGAAATGGCACAGTACTGTGCAAAGAATGTGGTTTCTTTAAATAAATGCCGCGAGAGAGAGCATATTTCTTGTCCATTGATTTTTACTAACTCAATTGAAACATGGGATGAGGTAAGACAGTTACAAGAAGCTGCAGAAGATGAAGAAAAAGATACTGGCTAAAAGAAGGATGTAGGAAACATGAAAAAACTGATGTATGGGTTTACAGGGATGAGAGACCAATTATGCCTGATAGCATGATTTCTGACATGGCACGGATGTACCATGGGCAAGCCCATATTGGGAGAGATTCAATGATCAGACTTTTAGACAAACATGGTACAATCCAAAATTCAGAGCCATAGCTGAGAGTCTTTGTCAAAGATGTCTGATTTGTCAACAGTTAAATCCAGGAAGGAAGACAGTAGTGAGTCTAGGGAGAATAGGACGAGAAGGGGGTCCTTTCACCAGAATGCAGATGGATTTCATAGAAATGCCACCTTGCAGCAGATTGAGGTATGTTTTAGTGATCGTCTGTTTGTTTTCCCGTTGGGTGGAGGCATATCCAACAAGAAGGAATGACAGTATCACAGTAGCAAAACTTTTGCTGCGAGAATTCATTCCGAGGTATGGTTTTCCAGTCACGATTGAAACAGATAGAGGAACACATTTCCAAAACGAATTAGTTAAACTGATTTGTGAAGCCCTTAGTATTAAACAGAAACTGCATTGTGCATACAGACCAGAGGCTTCTGGAATAGTAGAGCAAGTGAATGGAACAATAAAAAACAGGTTAGGAAAAATGTGTCAAGCTACAGGACTGAAATGGCCAGATGCTTTGCCATTGGTTCTGATGACAATCAGAAGTATTCCGGAAAGGAAGACTGGACTCAGTCCACATGAGATAATCATGGGACGAGCAATGAGACAAGCACAAGTACCTGTCAACAAGCTACTGACTATAACTGATGATCTAGTACTGGATTATTGCAAAGGATTGGCTGATGTGGTGCGTTCTGTGTTTCATCAGGTTGGACCGGATGCGACCACTCTTGAAAGAAAACCAGCACACGACTTGAATCCAGGAGATTGGGTTCGAATAAAAGTCCACAGGAGAAGAAATTGTTTGGTTCATCGCTGGGACGAACCACGACAAGTGATCCTAGTGACGACCACCGCAGTTAAGTGTGCAGGAGTGAAACACTGGGTTCATGCCAGCCACACCATCAGAGTTCCAGAACCTAAAGATCGACCTGTGAATCGACATCTGGAAATATTAGACAACAGTTCAGCATCAGAAAGAGAAGAGGAGACAAACAGGGTGCCAGAACTTGAAGATCGACCTGTAAGTCGACATCTGGAAGACTTAACTACAAGTGAAACGATAGAAGAAGAAGAAGAAGAAATAGAAGAAATAGCTGAAGTTCCAGAATTTGAAGATCGACCTGTAAGTCGACATCTGGAAATATCTGATACTAGTTCAGAATCTGATACAGAACAGTCAGAAGGAGAAGAAATTTCAAAAACAAAGTGGAATTTTGAGAGCATAAGAGAAGAAACTGAGCCAGAAAACAGTGACAGTGAACAACCAAGTACAAGTTGTGGTAAAATTCCTTCGAAGATAATATTAATAGATGAAGAAGGGAGAGTTTCAGACCAAAAGTTAGAAAAATCGGAAAAACCCCGAGGAGCAATAGGGACAGATAGTCAAACACAAGAACAGGGAAATTTAGAAGCAGATAGTGAAACTAACACAAAACCGGAAGAACCTCGAGGAGGGACAGAAGTAGGTGAACGAAGGAAGATAAGAAAAGAACCACAAGTAGCTGAAAGCGAAATAATTAGTTTCAAAATAAGAGGAAATAACGAAAAGATTGGAACAGAATCAGAAGAAAGTGGAGAAGAAAGAAGTGAAAAACTAGAGACAAGAAAAAGAAATTGGAAAACAGAAAGAGAGGAAAAAGGAAGTGAAGCAAAAAGGCCAAGAAAAGGAGACAATTGGCCCAACGAAGTAAGAAAAATTAAGATACAGAATCGTAAAATTGGATGGAAAAAGTGCTGAACAAGTGAATGAAATAACAAGTCAAAAGGAGCAAGGAAAACAAGGTGGTAAACACTTGCAGAAAACAAAAAGAATAAAGAAAGTGAATCAGAAGTACAGATCACCTGAATGGTTGTATCGTGTTGTGACTAGTTTTGAACACTCACGAAAAGCCAGAACAAAGAAACCTGATGGGAGAAAGTGAATTGCAACAAACCTGAAGAAACAAACCTGAAGTAGTTTATGTAGATAGTTTACCGGATTTGACAAAACACTGGACTGACAACTATACCGGATGTGACAAAGAAAGAATTCTGAGAAAGAATTAAAGAAAGAACCAAGCAAAGACAAAATTCTGAAAGTACAGAGTGGAAAGCAAGTCATTTCTGAGGTGTAGTGACAACATTTTCTAGAAAACAAGTACAAAATGGAGAATATTAAAGATAGAAAATGTAGATGTGAGTTTTTGAAAAGATGGTGCAAAATGTGCTGTTTTTGTACAGGATTATTAATAACAGTATGGGTAGTTTTAGCAATAACTATTCCAATTAGTTTAGCGGTAGTAGAAAAGTCTAATAACACTGAGAAAGAAAAAGGAGCTAACACTCAAGAGCCAGTTATCTTAAGGAGTAGTGCAGAATTACATAAGGACAAATCAATAACAGATTTTTCAAAGAATGTGTTTACAAAATTACTGTATGAGTACGTAGAAACAATGGATGTAAGGGATTGTTATGTTTGCATGCAGTTGCCTGCATCTGTAGCAGAGGGTGTGACTTATCATCACCTCCCTTTGACATATGGAATAACATGTAGTGTATTAGCAAGCTTATTTTATAAAACAGGCAGATTAGAATATTATTACACTGATGTAGATAGGATTTTTGCAAAGGTTTCTGTAGTTCCCGAGCTTAATAAGATAAAAGAGGGAAAGATTTTTGGTGAATATTTCTTAGAAGATAAGATTTTAACATTAGATAATATATTTAGGTACAACCTTACCTGTGAGTTAAAGAAAGAAGAAAAAGTATTTCTAGAAATGGTTGAGGAGAGAAGAGTGAAATTTGAAAGAAAAATAATAGAAGAGACAAAAACACCTCTTTGGGTGTTTGAGGAAGACCATCATGACAAGAAAAAGATAAATGCAGCTATGACTCTGGATTGGCCCCAACAGGGAAGGTTGTGCATTAGAAGAAATAAGACAAGAAATGACAATTATTTTGTGGGTTCCAGTAATTGCCATGACAATTACCAAATTATAGGTGGATGGGGATTCAAAGGGGGAAAAGATCCAATATTTCCAGGGATTTATTACGTTTGTGGGAATAGGGCTTATTATAGGTTGCCGGACCATTGGTATGGATCATGTTATTTAGGCCTGATCTTTCCAAAGATTTTTCATGTGGATAGAAAAGAAAAAGGAACACACAAAATGATAAATACCTTTACACGTAGAAGAAGGGAACGTTTTTCAGAAATAGTAGGTGATATTTTTGGTGCATTGATACCAGCAGTGGGAATATCTTTGAATGCATTCAGAATTCGGAAATTATCCACAGTAGTAGATCGTTTATCTACAGATACTGCTGGAGGGTTCTTAATGGTAAATACCGAGATGGTTGCCATGAGAGCTATGGTGATGCAAAATCGTCTTGCCCTTGACATTCTTTTGGCAAAAGAGGGCGGAGTCTGTGGAATGTTGAAAGTCCAACATTGTTGCACTTACATTCCTGATAAAAGCGAAAATATACAGAAGTATATAACAAATATTACAAATTTACACAAAGAACTAGTACCACTGGAGGTTGAAAGTGTGTGGGGAAAACTTGGTAAAGGGTTTTCGTCTGTAACTAATTGGTTAACAAGAATGAGTGGATTAATAATAGGGAAAGTTATAATAATAGCAACCATGATAATAATAATACTATTAGTATTGACGCTTGCAGTAACATGTATAAAGAGACGAAGAAAGCAGAATAAGTTAGAAAAAGAAAATATGATAAACAAAGAAAGAGAGAGAGAAATAGGTGAAATAGAGTTAGAAGAAATAAAAGAGAACATGTACAAGAAATCAAAGAGACAAGTTGAAAGTGATACAGAAGTATAAAAACTAACAAAAGCAAATGGATAAAAGATATATGCTGTCTGAGAAAATTGTATAACTTGGGTTTTTGTGGTGATGTTAAAAATCACCAAAGGGGGAGTTGATGGAGCAGGGTAAATATAAACATTTTAACCTCCTAATATTTTCGTATAATAATAATAAACATGTTCGTTCAAGTAAATAACCAACAATGTATGTATTGGGTTAAGGATAACACGCAGTTTAATGTGCAAAATAATGAACTAATAATTGTTTACGTTTTTAACATAACATAATATTTTGCGTACTAAAATAATAATAAAATGCATGATTTGTGCTTTGAATAAAACGTGTAGTTGCAAAATAAAGCGATGGTAAGTAAGGGGCAGCTTTATATGTTGCTTCTGCTAGGTAATACCTAATTGGGGTACGTAGAAAGACGGGAGGGAAACGAAAGGGTTTATATTTCATTGTTTTAATAACATTTTGTTTTCTTTAGAAATAGTGCGCTTAGGCCTGCCGAGCAGCAATATAAAATGGCCGCGAGTTACTAGAGTGCGCAGGAGCGGATGTGACCATGTGATAGAGGAGAGAGGCTGTTGCAAAGGGATGATCTGGTGCTGAGCCCGAGAGGCTAGGATGAAAGTATGGTCAAGGCTGCTGTGACCCTTCTGAGCAGATGTGTGCCAAGATGATCACCAAGAAGCGTGAGAAGCCTGGTTGAATCAATAGAAAGAACTCTATTATACAATTTGTTGCAGAAAAAGAAACAATTTGGACTGATCGAAACGGATGAGCAAGTGCATGAACTGTGGGAAACGATGCTTGCATGGACATTCCTCACGGAACTAGTTAAGACCAGGAAGTTTGATTAGAATGTATAGGGACCTGAGTTTTGGACCAATGAGAATGAATCGCGCCATGTAAGAAGAAACATTTTATGCTGTAAGCTAGAATTAGGGTATAAGAAGACCTACTCTTAGTGGGAGGGGGTTAGAATGCTGCTGGATGCTGCGGGAGATGCTGAAGAAGTTAGATGCTGTAGATGGGAGAGTTTGCGGTTGCTGATGCTGACGAGCTGATGTTGCTGCTGTTATTTTCCTTTTCCAGTTGAGTATGAAATGCCGCTTTCGGAGAACCAGCATTTAACAAGATTTAGATTAGAATTATTAAGATTTCCCCGAGAGATAGATAGGTTGATCTATAGGGTCCTTAGTATGATAACTTCATTTTTTGGTCTAATAAAAGTGTCATGCAATTTACAATTATTCTTATAATGATGATAAACGCAATGATCTGAATAATAAATTAATCTCGAATTTTCTGCATTCAAAACTTTATATAAACTTTATTATTCTTTAAACAAATGACTCAGTGACTTTCTTTAGCATAATGATTAATAATGTTTTGGTAAAGAGTTCATTGTGATTGAGCTGGTCTTAATCACCATCAACTGATTCCTACTAGTTGGTCCATCGACCAATGAGCGGAATACCTTAAAAGCAAATGAGAAATATTGTGTCTTTATAAAAGAGGTGTCCCGTCTCCTTCCAGCAAGTCGTTTTC
This sequence comes from Calotriton arnoldi, assembly GCA_963921515.1. Taxonomy (NCBI): domain Eukaryota; kingdom Metazoa; phylum Chordata; class Amphibia; order Caudata; family Salamandridae; genus Calotriton; species Calotriton arnoldi. The sequence continues at coordinate 479,764 of CAWUFW010007479.1, forward strand.
TCCTAGGTTTCATGTCGGAGGAAAATCCAGGGAAATAAATGAGTAAGTGAATGTATATGCGGTGTTATGGGCCCCACCGTATTATGGAGATAGTGTGTGTGTTTTAGAGAAATAATTGCACCTGGATGACCCAAAAACATAGTAGGAGAAAATATTTTTATTGTAAGCGCTGGATCACCACTCTATCCATGAAAGTGGGGCAACCTAGTTTCTGCTAGTCAAATATCTGCCCTCCAACGCCCCTCATCTCTGGCAGCCCAGTGTTGGCTACATAACACTAATTTCTCACACAACTTAAAAGTTTGTAACTGATGACCAGTCAGTGCTCAATTTGTAAAAGAACGAGTACTGTTGCCCGAAGCTCTGCTCAGAAGGCAGCAGCCGGCGCTATTAAGTGTCACCAAAATTGAAAAGTGTTTATTTGGGACACAAATGTGTGTACTTGCAGAACTCATAAACTGATATTGGAGGCAAATGGTTGAATTTCTGAAGCATAAATTAAGTTAATTGAGTGATAAACCACGTGGCATTGGGGAAACGTAATACTATTAACTTAGTTCCATGGCCATTGCAGCTATGGCTGTTAAATATTACTCATGTAGAGACAGTCCACACTGACAAAGATTTTTTTTAATTAATGCTGGTAACCATGCATGATGCTCTGATGTGATAACTGCTGCTAATCTTGCAAATTATGGACTAGAAATAATTTAAATAGCCTACGTCTATCTAACTACAGGGTCACCTCGAGGTCCCATCTCCAAGAACCTCCATCTGACTGGTTCCTACATTCGCGATTAGAGTGAGTTTGAATCACAGCTTGCTGTAGTCGCCAGAGGCATACAAACTCCTGCCACCAAGATACCGGATCTGGAGTGGCCTTCTGAAGCCAGGCGCGGGCAATAACTAGCCTAGTCGATGTGATTGCAAAGAGGAAAGCCCCTCCCACATCATGCAGAATACTAGGTGTATGGCCAAGGGGCATCGTGTATGGCTCAGATCTAACATTAGTCTTCAGGAGCTGATTATTAAATGTAAAGACCCTATGCCAATATTGAGTGATACTGTCACAGACAGCAAAAATATGTATTGTGTCTGCCTCTGGAGCATTACACTAAAGCGTTGCCCTAAGGCCCCATTTAAATAGCTTATTTGGAGTGTAGGATAGATCATACATAATTTTGAAGGCATGGGTCTTAAGCCTGGGTACATTGAGGGTACTCTGTAAGACTATTGGTGTATCGGAGGTGAGCTACAGAAACGTAAGAATGCAACTGTGTGACCACCTGGCCAACAAAGCGCTACAATTATTGATCTTCTTTCGTTGACCCCAACCAATCTGATAAAATGTATGAATGTATCCGTGTCTAGATATCTTTACAAAATTATGTAAAAATATGTTATGGCTCATGCAAATTTTGTTGGGGGGAGATATGATAGAAATTCCCTTAACGGTAGGTAACAGAAAAAGCCTATTTTAGGAAGTCGATTCCCCCTACTGATGTCTGAAAAAGAGCAGAAATTGCCATTACTTTAAAACAAACACACTCTTCTCCTTAACAACCCATAAATTGAATTGATCCCGAGATTAACAAACAATAAATCCACTCCACTGATACACCATAAATTAATTCCAAATGCATATGAATGATAAGAATAAAAGAATATGCTTATCTGCTCAGAAGCAAAAGAGGGAGAAGATGGAATGCCATGGGGTTTTATGGACAGAATGTTCTGAAGTTCTTTATAAGGCATGCAATGTTCTTGCTTTGGAACTTCGAAGTGTTTGTTCCTTGGAAGACGTGAATAAAAGTTAATGCATAATGCTAGCCTCCTTGTCTTTAATAAAATTACAATTTCTCTGGTCACCCAGGCTTTGAGAATCGTCATTCTCCACCTAATTCCCGCTCCTCTAGTACTCCCCGAAACTCACTACAATCTCTCCATCAAACCAACTTCACCTGCTCTACACTTTATGTCCATCTGAGAATGCCTCTCTGAGCTTCCTAACTTTAACTCCTTCCCTCCTTCTACTCTCACGCATAAACCTGCCCTGCAATACATCTAGCATCACATTAAAACTCACTCAATCCACCTCAATTCTTCTTTTTCCTCTCATCACTTGCCTTCCACTCCATCCAGTTTTCTCCAGTTCTTCTCCTCCTCCATATATCTTCAAACACCACTTTCACTCCTCCTCCTAACATTACGCCTGCCAACATCTTGTGTTCTTGACTCTTCTCCATTTCACCTCCTTCCCCAATCCAATAAAATCACTACTAAGTATACTTGACTCTGACCTGAACCCTCTGTTACATAAGACTGCTTTGCCTCATTCCTATTCCTAAACCTATCAAACCAACTCCTCAATCCTCAAAATCTCCTCACTTCGTCTACTGCCAACTCTGGAATGGGAGATGAAAGAATTAGAATTGTCTCAACATTTAAGACCGTATACAGGAGGTCAGCCAGACCTACTTTTCAACTAAAACATGTCTTAGAGATGATACACTCTCCTATCTTGCAGGACACTATCCCTACAGGATATAAATAGCTTCAAATGAATCATCTAGTCGACAAGATTGTGACCAGACTAGCCGTTATCCACAATGAAGCCCCATAGACCACACAAATAGAGGTTATTCAAGTCCTGCACTGTGAATCATTGTGTAGCCAAGGCTATAGGTTACCGACTCTCACTTGCGCCTCACTTCTTATCCACAGACCACCTCCATATGATCAGTATTTGCTGAATTCTTCTAGACCTAATTTCTAAAATCCTTTTATAACAACCAAACGGCGATGCGGCGCGCGCAATGTAATTCGTTTTATTTATTTATTTATGTACTTACCTCCGGTCGGCCGTATGCCGGAGCAAGGTGGCTTGCTGCATTGCGTGAAGGTTTAATAAATATGCCCCTCCATCTCCAACCCGTTGGTTTGTTAGTGATGCTATGGAGACACCGGCGGAGGGCTATCATAAAGATCAAATATTTTGTAACATTTGGCGACGTTCGCCAAGAACCAGCCACGTCAACCTCTGTTTTCTTCTGAATGCGTTTTTCCCATCCAACGTCACTCATAATTGCTCCATCCTCGGTTGCCTGATCACAGTTTCTTGTCAAGACCTTATTGCTTCATTAAGCTGTTTGTCAGCCTGCCTACTCGTCTATTTCTGCATATTACTAACTCTTCCTTGTTACAAAAGTGGCGGCTCCGATTTCTCAGCAGTTCATTTGTGATATCCATGATTTAGGCCAACTTTGTGCTTTTTTCTTTAGTACAGTTTTTGTGTGCAGTTTGTCTTAATACAATGCAATCCTCCCCCTTTATTTCTTGATGCACTCAGAGAATCCCAAATGCAATGGGACTCCTGGCTCAAGCTGTATAATAAACATCTGATGGCCATGGACTGAAAATGATTTGATAATGAAAGGAAAAAAAGCTTTACCATTGAGCCTGCTTGGAAAAGAGACTCAAACGTTTTTTGAACATTTGCCAGTTTTACACACTCCCCAAGGATTAGCTACGAGTGATTATGAGGAGTACTCAGAAGCAATTAACAGGCTAAAAGCACACTTTATTTGTGAACCTCAAATTGTCATGGAGAGACATAAGTTTTACACTAGAGATCAATTTCCAAACCAACCAATTGACCAATACATTGCAGCTCTGGTAAAACAGGCTTCACATTGCAAGTTGTAAGACACTTAAGAATTTTACATTAGAGACAAGATTGCTTTTATAAGAAAACAGGCCCTTTTTGCAGATGCCCCTCTCTTTTGACCCCCATTTGGACTACTAAATGCTGGTTTTCGACTCTAACAGTGCTCTGGAGCCTGCTAACCAGGCCCCAGTGCCAGTGCTCTCTCCCCGGAAATTGATATGTGTGAACTGGTAACCTCTCTTTGAGACTCAAGTATATGGCACCAGTGGTACCCAGAGCATGGGTGTTAAAGGGGTCATTTGGGCCTGAAGCACTGTTTGGGCCACCCTGAGTGACCCAAATAAACCACTGACAGCAGGCCTGCCATTGCAGACTGCAGGAGCAGTGCAAACTGCTCAAACTCAACTTTGCCCTCACCATATGTGGCAAAGTCAATGCACTATTTTTAATATATGCCAGTCACCCCTAAGGAAGGCCTCCTAAAGGCCATGAGACAGGGTGCATAATATTAAACGTGTGGACATGTAAGTGCAAGATTATATGTCCCATAGTGCCCTTTATCATTAAAGGACACTATAAGTGGCACCCGGGCAATCCTGAAGTTAGCAGCTACATCATTGTTTTCGCCTAAATATGTCATGTTTGGTATCAAACAACATGCCTCCTCACCCATAACGAATTTCGTGTCAAGGACAATGTGGCATGCACTCAGGTGGCTACCTTAGAGGGTGCCCACCTGGTTGCCCCAGCTTTCCTGTGCTCTGGCTGCCAGCCTACACTTGCTGCCACCAAGACAGGATTCTGACCCCCTGCCAGGAGGTGTAAACTCTGACAGGAGTCAGAAACAATGGCCTGTACAGGAAAGATGTCATACCTCCCTGACAGGCTGGCTAGTGAAGTGGCACATCAAGGCGAAAAGCTTCTAAGGCTGCTCAAAGGAGGAAACAGCCCTCCCCCTATGCACATTGGTACCAGGGCAAATGGGAAAATTAGGTAGTCAAGAGGCGTACACCCCCAGAAGGCTAGTCACACCCTAGGGTGGGCTACCTGATCTGTGCAGCAGAGGAAGACGTGTTCCATTTTTAAAAGTGGTATAATAGTGGGTTCTGGGTAGAAAAGGTGGCCTACTCCATGGATGCACCCACACCCCTAACACCCCTAAATCTAGGATTTAAGGGCTACCCCTGACATCACAACCTCAATTCTGATCCAACTTGAAAAAAAAGAGGACAAAGAAGAGAACCAAGTCTGGGAGAACAGGACTTTCACAAGCCAAAAGAGGGAGACTCTGCACCTGTGGCAACACTCCTGGAACTGCACGATCGAGGCTCATCCTAGGCTAAAGGTCAGCACCGTGTAAGCGGTAAAAGCAGCTCTCCCACAGCTCCCGTTCAGCACCGGGAACAGCCAGGACAATTCTGCACTTGGGATCCACGAGTCAGGTAAAATTGTACTGATGTTTATGGCTTGGTCCTGGGACCTGCATCACCTTTATCCTTCCTGGGTTCCACGCAACTCGAACTGCAAGTGATCGATTGTCACTACCACTTTTTCCCATTGACCGCAATGCAAAGGTTCTGCAGTATTGAATTGCTGTGAATTATGTTTTCTTCTAAAATCCATAACTCATTCCTTTTGGTGTCTAAATTAAAATTAAAATCTGCTTTATTTTTATAAATTGGTGTTGGATTCCTTTCGAGCTGTGTCAATTACTCATCGTCCATGTTGGTACTCTCAAATGTTTAACACATTTTCCTCTAGTAAAGCCTGATTGCTCTTGCCACTCTACCAGGACTGAGGTAAGGATTTATTATTGTGAATTCAAGGACCATCTTTGGGGTTTGTGAGAGTATTACATGGTGAAGCTTAACCAGTATCACCACATAATTCTCCCCCTTCCTACAGTTGTTCACTATTTTAATTAAAAAAAAACTTAAAAGCAATTACTCCATAACAAAAATCGTACTCTATATGAAACTGTGGACATTGTTAAAAGTGTGGAAATTTCAATGCGATTAATCAAGGAACTGTCTGAATCCAAACCATCTGATTCAGACATCTGTTTTGTTCAAAACAAAACCTCATAAGAATTCATGAAGTTAAAAAATAAATATAAGGTCACTTCTGAGGTTTGTTCAAAAACCAAACATTTTCGTTATGGCGCTTCTGCTAATTATATCTTTTGTCCTGCTAAAGGTAAAACGTGCTATAAATGCCATAAATTAGGTCATTTTGCCAGTGTAAGTCCCATCTCCTCCAGAAAGCTCAACCTTGTTCAGGAATTCGATGATGTTCCATTGGATTAAAAAAATCATTGTTATTTTAGGGGTTTCTAATTCATCAGAGTTTGATCATTTGGAAACATTTCGACAGTTCATGAATATTTCCAAGGCATTGAATCATCAGAATGGGTTGCGCCTATAGTTCTTGTCTGAAAAAAGTCAAGATTTGAGGTTATGTGCAGATCATCGTTCTTTGAATAAGCAAACTTTGGTGGAATATCATTCCTTTCAAAGATTCAAGAGCTATTTGCTAAATAGTGTCACACCGAATACGTTTCCATTTTGGACTTGCAGGTGGCATACTACCAGATTTAACTAACAGAAAATTGCAAGCACCTCACTACATTTATGACCCCTGACGGTGCATTTTGTTTTTGTCGCACAGCATCTGGTTTATCCTCTGATGCATGCCTGTTTCAGAGACTAAGAGATTCACTGATGAGGGGCATGGATCGGGTTGAGGCATTGCAAGATTGTATCTTCATTTTCCCCCAGAGCTGAATTGAGCTTATTATTTATGAACATAAATTTATAATCAGGAAGAATACCTGCTTGTAACTTCTCCACATTTTATTACATCCCTGTGAGAGCCCGTAAATATTACTGGTAACCAAAGGAAAAATGCTAATCATTCAACTACTTCACCTGCTGCAAAGTTGCAGAGACGTTCAAGGCCACAGAATGGATGTTGTAAAGTAGTCAAAGCATTGCACCACAGATGGTTAATTCTGGGCTGGTAGATGTTGTCTTCCCTTAAGTGGATGGCCCAATGTTTTGTGCTGGAGATTTTAACACAGCAATATCTGGTGAAATGGATGGGTGGAATCCATAGATCAGGTCTTCTCTCCTCTGTTGCATGATATTTGTAGATGGAACAGCACCCACATGAACTGACCAATTCATTCAGTTCTCCTCCAGTTGGTTCACACACCAGGATAGAGTATATATTTGTGAGCAGAGACATATGTAAAAGATGTACTGACTCCTAATAACTGAGACACATTCTTTAAGGTCACTCTCCCCACTCCCTGCTCTCTACATTTTTTGGCAAAGACATAAAATACCCACCTGAAATCTCAGAGCGGAGACCCTGTGAGACAACGCTTTCAGAAGTGAATTGAAAGAGTGTATATCTGGCTACATTATGATAGATATTCTGATAAGTCCTTTAGGCAGAACCTGCATAAGGAGGATGATAAGTCCAGAAGATTACTGGCTTGGTTTGTATACAGAGAGAAAGAGAGGCAACCGGTTCTCTGACTTATTGACAAAGATATGAGAACTCAACACACACCACTATGACCAATGCCATTTTCAGAAAGTATTTACAAGACCTGTCTTCATCATGGGAAACCATGGACACCAAATGTGGCTCAAAACTAGTTCGACAGGGTGTACACAGATGCACCTACCGAAACTAACACTGAAACAGATAGCAGAATTAGACAGCCCCCTGGCCAGAAGAGGGTTGATATCCTCATTGCAACACATGTAAGGGTGAAAGACCCCAGGCGCTGACATACTCCCAGTAGATTTCTACAGTGAGTACCATGAACTACTTATACAAAACTAATGGAGGTTTGTAATGAATCTCGTGAAAAAGGAGAACTCCCTGATACAATGGGAGAGGCGCTCATCATTATGGGTTCCCAATCAGAGAAAGACTTGAAAGACTTTAAATCTTACTGCTCTTTGTCAATCATTACTGTAAATACAAAAATCATAAATTTAGCCACTCCAGGGTGCCTACTATCAGATCTACTGCACCCTGATCAACCAGGATTTAACCAGAAGTGAAATATTATGCATAATCTTTGCCACCTCACACACGCAAAATACTTTTTGGAGAAAAAATGGGTGAATATGCAGTGACCTCTCTAGATATAGGGAAAGCCTTTGATATTGTGGGATGGATTGATGGATGTTTCAAATTTGGCCTTTATGCATTAGACTGGATGTGATTATTGTACTCAAATCCCCATGTCCAAATAAAAATGGAGGGGTGGTATCTTTCGTCGTGCTCAGTGGAGAAATGCCCTATCCTCAGTTCTCAAACCAACCACCACTAAGAAAATACCTCACGGTTACAAACCAACTATTACACCCTCCCCGTTTTACAAGGCAGAAGCGACTATCTCCATCTATAATACTGGCATAGTGCTCATTCAGTCTTCTAACCGCAACCTGGAACCTTTTGACAATGTCTTCCCTTTCCTCAAGGACAAACTCAACACTGACTTTACCTCACCCCACCTATCCCAATTACCTACGGATCCCCCTCCCAATAACATGCACTACCCATCCATTCCTATCCACTCGTCCTGCTACTGCTCACCCCGGACTGTTGCCCACACTACCATACCTGATGTCTCGTCATCTCAGAACAGTACCCCCACTCAGATTGGCGCCGACCATTCCTCCAACCCTCACTTAGTCAACCCTCATATCCAACCTAATAACGAAATAATTCACAACACTGCTCCCTCTCAGCTTGGGATACACAGCTCCCTCAGTCAGCGAACCACTATCACTACACATGCAGGGGCTCCCACAAACAACATGTCACCCACTTCCTCAGCCTTAACATGCTCCTTCTATGACATCAATACTTCTGAACAGCAGCCTTTCAACATTCTCTCCACCTCTTGTCTCTACGACCTCTCCTCTTCGCGTCCCCTCACTCCTCATCACATTACAATGTCTGACCATAATCCCATCACCTTAGGTAGGGATACTTCTAAGACTACTAACTATTGCTCCAAACTAAAGAACCCTCCGTCACACACAATATTTTAGTTAACTCCCCTCCCCCGTCACTTCTCTGCCATAACACCACTCACACTAATACCCCATTACTCTATTCTACGCTGGATACTATACAATCTGATATACAGTTGTTTCGGGCTGATATCCTTAGTCTCCTACGCATCACCTCTAATCTAGAACTCAATATGTCAAACCTTTCAATCTACCACCAGCACTGTAATATTCCCTCTCCCATTCGCCCTTCCGCAGTTAGTTGTGCATACTCCAGATCTCAACCTAAATGGAGATGCAAACCTTATCTACACCATTCCACCTGACCCAACAGCCTTGTCAAATACCTTTTGACCACAGATATCCTCATACTCTCTCTTTATGATCCCACCCACCACGTCCCACCTCCAGTTAGGATTCAAACCATTATCACCCAACCGCAAAGGATACCACATACCAAACCCCAACTCATTAATAAATCTAACCTCAAACTTGTCCCCATCTCACACTCTTCCACTACCATTACCAAAATCAACCTAAAATACTCACTACTCAACTGCAGATCAGCAGTGAAACACGCTGCCGACATACAGGACTTATTACTCAACTTGGACCTGGATCTACTAATTCTCACTGAAACTTGGCTAAATGATTCCTCTTCTACTATACTAGACATCCTGGTTCCACCCAGCTACTCTATCATCCGTCAAGATCGCGTTATCCGTCTTGGGGGTGGTATTGCTTGTATTTATCGATCAAACCTCTCTGTCAAACAAACACTTTCCTCTCCAACACCTGGCTGTGAATATATGATGATCAATATCTCTACCAAAGACAACTCCACCTGCACTCTGCTCACTTTCTACCATCCCCCAGGTGATAATCTTACCTTCATCGAACAAATTATGGAGATCATCTCCACCAACCTTACCCCATACAACAACCAGATTTTCCTAGGTGATTTCAACATTCACTGGAATGACACTAAGGATCCACAAGTGAATTGCTTTAAGGCTTTCCTCCATGACCTCAACCTGACCCAAGTCTGTAATTGCCCTACTCATATAAAAGGGGCCATCTTAGACTTAATCATAGCCAAGGAAAATACCATACTATTGGATTCTATTTCACCCTGCGACTGGACCGATCATCACTGCATCACCTTCTCCATTGTTTAAAAGGCAACTATCCACAAAGGCCAGCCAGTGAAAACTAAACATTAGATCAGAACAGTAGCGGCCCGTGGTGGGAGTACTGCCGGGCAGTGACGTGGGGCAGGGGAGGGGTTAGGTGGGGGGTAGTAAACTACGGAATACGGCGGAATAGAGGTAAGTAAATATATAAATAAATAAAACAAATTCCATTGCGCGCGCTGCATCGCATTTGGCAGGAAAAAAAACCAGATCTCAACGAGTCCTAATCAATCATGACTTATCCGATCAGACACCGGTCACTATCGGCGTTCCCCAAGGTTCTTCACTTTCGCCCACCCTCTTTAATCTTTACATGGAACCCCTGACTGAAATCCTCAAACACTCCAACATCTCCTACCATATGTACGCTGATGATACGCAATTGTACATGAAGATTACCTCCCCTAACGACATCAGCACTCTCAATAACATCTTGAACAAAACTCAACACTGGTTAACACTTAACCACCTCAAACTTAACGCCCTCAAAACCGAATTCCTATTAATCTCGCCTCCCAACCCCACCCCTAACATCAAAGACTGGCTCCCACTACTCACCGCCTTGAACTGTACCCCACATCTCGTTGATTCAGCAAAATCCCTAGGAATAACACTAGACAACAACCTCTCCATGATGAATCACATCAGCTCCACAACTAGAGGGGCCAATTTCCATCTCCACGTCTTAAGAAAACGAAAGCCTTTCCTGCCCAATGCAGATCTCAAGATGGCGGTTCAGGCTCTCGTGATCTCCAAACTTGACTATGGGAATGTTACCCTTGTTGGCCTACCGAAAATAAAACTAGCACCACTGAGGGCTACCCTCCATGCGGCTGCACGGCTCATCACAGGCGTAAAGAAAAATGATCACATCACCCCAGCCCTCCACTCTCTGAACTGGCTACCTTATGAATCTAGGATCCACCTAAAAATAGCATGCATGACATACAAAGCCATCCACCACAATACTCCTTGCTACCTGGCTCAGAAACTGGTTCTATCCGGAAGGAATAGAGCTTCTCGTAGTACATGCTCCCTACTGCTGAAACCCCAAAAATGTAACAAAAAGAAAACCTATAAGTGATCTTTCTCTGGAATTGCCCCAAGAATTTGGAACTCTCTTCCCCCAGAGATCAGGACCATCCCTTCATTCGTTCTTTTTAAAAACGAAGTAAAAATGTGACTACTGAATAATCTCCTTCCTATCTTAGGTGACTATCCATGCCACTTTGATTTCTTTGCTGGTGTTTTCACTATGTCTCTTTGTATTATCTTTTCATGCTGTATATTCTATGTTTTGCTCTTTGTATATTTGATGCTTTTTATTAGGTTGTACAGCACTCTGACACCAACTTTTGGTCATGTTTGCGCTTTATAAAACTTTATAAATAAATACAAATGGACGCTGGGGCAAGGCACCTCACTAGGGCTGCCCTCAACCAATGCTCCTATTTGCTCTCATAATGGAGCCACTGTGCTGTGATGTCTGAGGGGCCAGTGGGGACTAGGAATCCAGGATGCAACACATACAGCTTCAATGTATGCTGATGACACATTTGTATATCTAAGAGGCCTAGAAGTCTCGGCCCCATGCCTATTCAGTTGCTTGGGAGAATATGGCGATCTCTCAGGGCTGTTTACGAATTGGGTGAAGCCCTCCATGTTCCAAGTGGGTACACTATGAGGTTGATTTCTCCAATTTAAGACTATATTGGCAGTTCACAGATCTCAAATACCTGTGAATTAAATTCATACATGATGGGGGCTCTTACATAAATGTGAGCATGTGCAGGAGAGACTACGACAGTCGATTGCATTATGCTCGTCCCTTGGTAAAATTTGACACATTGAAGCTGACATAAGAGAAAGGCAGATTGGGAGCCCTAGTCTTGGAATGTTACTATATGGCATTGCAACTACAGTAGAATGACTTACCGATACCCTGACTAGAGTGAAAGGTCTTTTAAAAGGTTGTCATGGCGAGATGAACTCAAATATCAAATTCTCAGTGGGATAAAAGAATCATTGGATTGCTCCCAGTTAGTACTTCTAATGTTGCGAATATTGGAATGAGTAATTATGAGAATGGTTGGAAGAGTCTCCTTTGCTATTCAAGCCAATATTTGGGGACTACAGAAATTCCGGAGATTATATCCGGAAGCTAAGGCAACAATATGGAAGGATATATAGAATCATGGGTGGTGTTTACGATTAGAGAGACTCTGCACCTTGTAAGAGGTTGTAGCATGAACAGGGGTCTACATGAGATATCCTTCTATATGGCAGATTGCCCAGAGCTACCAATGCCACTTGGGAAGGATTCCAAGAAGACAGCCAGAATCTGAGACACTTCTGGAAATGATCTCTTTAATGCATGGTGGTTGTCCATATTCCACACTGTATGCTTATAGACCTCCCCACCCCGCTCCTTACCTGCACCGGCGGCAAAGTTAGGGGCCGCCCCGGGTGGCAGTAGGTCTAGCCACGCCACTGCCCCAACCAAAATCGATCACTTTGATCCATGCAGAAGAGACACACTGGAGCACAGATATCAGAATCAGACTTGGTCAAAACACTAGTTTAAATAAAAAAACACCAAGCAATGCCAGGTTTTGTCTTATATACTTTAAGTACATACAGCACGTAGATCTCTCACCTGCTGTGCTGCATAAAATCTATCCTGCACACAGTGGGAAGTGGCCACACTGTGGAACATCAGGGCTAACTCAATTAGTGGCCCAGATTATGGGTGGCTATCCAAACAGAATTTTCACCTGCAGATTCCTGATAAGTTGCACCAGTTAAGAGACATGAAAAAGTGGGTGGGCACTTTGTAGAGAGATAGCACAAGTTTGAATAGTGCCCTTTGAATTGAAAGTGTGTAATTGACCAATTAATAGAGCACACCCACACGTCTATTTTCAGAGACGCAGCACTGGATTATACCCAGGGCCACTGGAATTATGCAACAAAGGAGGGCCAAATTATGTGCCAGGGTTGCCTAAATTATGCAGCAATAAAAGGCCTGATGCTGCACAGTATTACTTTATTCATTTTTAATTCTTGCACATTAACATTGTCTGGGCAAAGGTTTAACCTCATTATTATCAGTTTAACACCTACATACATCAATAATTTGCTGAAAGGTGACCAGTCAACCATTGCAAACAGTCTACCAGTGCATTGCAACACACATTGCGTGTTTTAGTAGCTTTTAATCAGTTTGAGGTAGAAATATTTTTTGATAAAATCTGCAAATGAAACATCAGATGATAATTTATGTGGCAAATGCAGTACATCCATAACTATGCAGAAAATAACAATGCCGCATAATGGCATAATTCCAGCATCACTGATTATACCTTTGTTTCACAATACATGTTTACAATTGTTTGTGATTTATTCCTCTTCCATAGAGGCAAAAGTGACCATGCTTTTCAAACATTAAAAATATGCTGTAATGCAAATAAAGACGGCGGGTTTATAAAATCAGATCATGAAGCGGGAACCTGCCAGTTAAAGCGCATCAAATCAACTTCTACTGTCAGCTGTCAAATGAAAATGTGAAAAGAGGCACAACCCACAGCTAGCGCCCTATATCTGGATAAACATACTGTGTCCGGATATGTTATCCTTCAATTCTTTGGGGGGCAATCAGTTTAGTAATGCCTGGTTCCTGCAGGAATTAAGGACAATAAAGAGAGTTTAATATATGGGATAAAGTACCCTCTGACATACATTATACGTCCCCAAGTGGTTCCATGACCATATAGAGGAACAAAGTCGAAGGTCAAGTTCCGTTATAAGGTCTTAACTCCAAGGTGACTTCTTACCATGTACAGCAGGACGTTCTTTATACCTTAAAATATATATGGTCACACCATAACCTTTTCCACAAACCACTTATGTGTGGTGCACTCTTTATATGAAAGCGATAAGATGTTCATAAACATGAAGAATAAAATTAGAATCTCTAGTGGAAAGCTACACAAAAAGCAGTTTGATAGCTGTTGAAAAAATGAAAGACTTTAGATTTAAATAATTGTACCTCCGAATGTGTAAAAACACATGCATAGATTCTACCCTTTCTATAGTTACCTAAAGGGGGGTGTCAGGACTCAATTGTAATAAGTTATTATATTTCAGTAGCTAGTTATTTCTTTATGCAGGCAACCCGGAATGTGATATGTCACTTGTAATAAGGAAGTTAGAGACAGAATGAATGAATTAATTTTATTACAATTAATCAAAAACAAACAATTAAAAACATTAAAAAGAGCCGTAATATAAGTATAAAACATCATCCAAGAATAAAAGATGCAAGAGATATAGAAAAGAGAAGCAGCTGCTGAGTGCTACCTCAAAGTAAAATCAGAAACCTTTTTTAAAACACCCTGTAAAAACATGCCATACCGACAGAGTTCGGAAATATCCTTGGTATTCAATGTCTAGCAGCGACGTTGCAGGTGTTAAATTGTTCAGAGGGATAATCTGTTTTATATACATTTTTCGGTCACTATTAACCGCCGGACAGCAGCATAAAAGGCGATTAAATGATTCTAATTTGTAAGCACGCAGTCTGCATTCTGGAGTAGAACCACCTTCGGAGGACCATGATGCTCTATAATCCTTAATAGATAATAACAAGAACTTCATGCGCACTATCTTCTGCCTGATAATGTTTGCGTATATATAGGACAAGGCATTGAGGGGTCTATTTACTAAGATTTTATGCCGTGTTTGTGTCACAAAGGTGATGCAAAATCATGCTAAATCTTTTTTTACCAATTTACTTTCCAGAGCTACACTCGTTTACCACTGGAAAACACTCAAAAGTAGCGCAAAGCAGCTCATTGCGCTGCTTTGCATTACTTAGCGCCAAGTTCCCATGCAACCACCCAAGTTTTCTGACACTAAACCCTATTTACTTAAAAAAGTAGATAGGGTTTAGCATGTGAAAATCGCGCCCATTTCAAAAAGGCGCTATGAAGGAAGGAAATGCTTTAACTTCTCCTTCCTTTTCTGACTTTGTATGTGTGCTGCACTTTACAGCACACATACAAAGTGGAAAAACTTTTAAAGTTAGTCTGAGCGTAGTATTTTGTACTGGAAGGGTTCCTTCCAGTACAAAACCTATCCTAGACTCACACAGACACCCTTGCACAAGGGTGTAAAGGTGTATGCATGGAACACAGCAGCTCATTTCAGTGCCGGCGCAAGGGAGAGGGCAGGAGAGTGCCATATTTCTGTAAATATGGCGCTCTCCTGCTCTCCTCTTCTCGCGCAACACAGCACAGCTTTTTTGCCTTATGCAGTGCATGAGATTTTAGCAAGTCTTCCCCTTGATTGTGTTATATGATTCAAAAATTAATGCTGAGAATTTGTTCTTAGTGAACTTAATAGTGCCAGCTGCTCAGCTTACCAGCAATGCTTGTGTCTTAAGTGCAGATTTCAAGAACAGTTTTGTTATTCCACTTATGACCAATTTCTAAAGACTCAATTGCTTCCGATAGATAGCTCAACCAGGGTTTACAAGCTTTTTCCCTATTTTTTTTTTGGGGGGGGTGGATTTATATAGCGCGAACTCGACCCCAAGGATTTGGAGCGCTTTATATGAGGACCAATTGCATTACACACGGACACATTCATTTTTGGGAGGTGCGGGAAGATTACGTGATTTACCGAGGATCACAGAATGTTTAACCAATGGCGAAGCTCGAACCTGGCTCACCCGCTCCAAAGTCGGCAGCTCTGGCCGTAAGGCCACACACCCTCACCGAGCGCTCTATCAAAAGGCCAAATATATACTTCAAGCCTCCCTGCGCAAAGGTCCTGATGAAAGTATTGTACAAAGTCAGCTTTGCACGTAAGATCCTTTCTCAATAGCGTAGCCCCTAGAAGTGCTACTAGGCAAATCAAATAATCTTAGAGACGGTCTTATACAGGATTTGCACGGTCACATGTATTACAATAAGATTAAAGCTTCAAAAACTAAACATGGGTTCCATATGTTTTTCTCAGTGTAATTAATTACTTTGCGATTGACCATTGGTGATTAACCTCGTAGTAATTGATTTTGTGTCCCGATTATTTCTCTGTGGACTCGTTTTCTAGACTCTTTTGAACCTCCATGAATAAAGAGCTCACCAAGGAATCATATTACTCCGCTCCTTCTGTATAAATGTATTCTAGAGATATGTCTCATGGGCACACCCACCAGCCCGTCATGTTATGTAAAGTTGCCAATATCGACCTACCTTGTGCAATCATGTGTATAGATATGCAAATGCGATGCTGC
The DNA here is from genome assembly GCA_963921515.1 of Calotriton arnoldi. Taxonomy (NCBI): domain Eukaryota; kingdom Metazoa; phylum Chordata; class Amphibia; order Caudata; family Salamandridae; genus Calotriton; species Calotriton arnoldi. The sequence continues at coordinate 495,961 of CAWUFW010007479.1, forward strand.
AGCTCGCCTAACCGTAGTTCCTCCCCTTCTTCTCTCTTCTCTTTTCTTTTCCTTTTTCTTCCCTTTCTCCTTTCCTTTGCCTGTCCTGATTACCGGTTGCCATTGTTCGCTGAGGTAGGCTAGTTTACCCATTAAGGCGCACCAACTCACATTATGCATGTGATGGAGCAGGGTAAATGAAAAAATGTTAACCTCCTAATATTTTCGTAAAATAATTAATAAACATGTTCGTTTAAGTAAATAACCAACAATGTATGTTACATGATTAAGGGTTAAAGGTAACACGCTATTCCGTGTGCAAATTAATCAACTTATAATTGTTTACGTGTCTAACATAACATAATACTTGCGTACTAATTAAATAATAAACGCATGATTTGTGCTTTTAAATAAAACGTGTGGTTGAAAAATAAAGCGATGGTAAGTAAGGGACAGCTTTATATGTTGCTTTTTGCTAGGTAATACCTAATTGGGGTACGTAGAAAGACGGGAAGGAAACGAAAGGGTTTATATTTCTTTGTTTTAACAATATTTTGTTTATCTTTGAAAATAGTGCGCTTAGGCCTGTCGAGCAGCGATATAAAATGGCCGCCAGTTGCTAGAGTACGCATGAGCGGGGGACCATGTGATAGAGGAGAGAGGCTGTGGAAAGGGATGATCACGTGCTGGTGCTGAGAGGCTAAGATGGAAGTATGGTCAAGGCTATTGTGACCTTTCTGAGCAGATGTGTGCCAAGATGATCAGCAAGAAGCGTGAGAAGTCCAACTGAATCAATAGACGGAACTGTTAAACCCAAAATGTAGCAGAAAAAGATACAAATTGGACTGATCGAAACGGATGAGCAATGACATAAACTGTGGGAAACGATGCAAGCATGGACATTCCACACGGAACTGGTTAAGACCAGGAAGTTTGATTAAAATGTATATGGGCCTGAGTTTTGACCAATGAGAAAGAATCACGCCATGAAGAAGAAACATTTTATGCTGTAAGCTAGAATTAGGGTATAAGAAGACCTACTCTTGGTGGGAGGGGTTAGTTGCTGCAGGAGTTAGTTGCTGCGGGAGTTGCTGAGGTAGATGCTGCGGGAGTTGCTGGAGAAGTTAGATGCTGTAGATGGGTGAAGTTGCGGTTGCCTGTGCTGACGAGCTGATGCTGCTGCTGCTATTTTTCTTTTCCAGTTGAGTATAAGATGCTTCTTTAGGAGAATTTTTCATGATAGATTTTTATTTTAGAACTATTAGATTTTCCCCAGATAGATAGATTGATCTTTAGAGGTCTTACTATGATAACCCTATTTTTCCGTCTAATAAATATGCATTGCAATTTCATTTTATTCTTATAGTGATTATAAATGTAATGATCAGAATAATAAACTTAACCTTATTTCTTGCATAAAAAACTTTATATAAACTTTATTATTCTTTAAACAAATGACTCCGTGATTCTTTAGCTCAATGATTAAAATGAAATGTTAAAGAGTTTATTGTGATTGAGCTGGTCTTAATCACCATCAACTGATTCCTACTAGTTGGTCCATCGACCAATGAGCGGAATACCTTAAAGCAAATGAGAAATATTATGTCATGATAAAAGAGGTATCCCGTCTCCTTCCAGCGAATCGTTTTCTCCTAGGTTAATGACGGAGGAAATCCAGGGAATAAAGGAGTAAGTGAATGTATATGCGGTGTTATGGGCCCCACCGTCATATGGATATAGTGTGTGTGTTAGAGGAATAGTTGCACCTGGATGACCAAAGCATATAGGAGAATTATTTTTATTGTTAACGCTGGATCAGATTTCTTGGTAGCAGAGTTATGGTTACTATAGATTAGTTTGGTGATTATTGATTATTGATTATTGATAAGTTCATGTCTAACACTTTTTGTTGAGTCGCGTTATGTTATATGTAAGTTTTCACGCTTCTGGGAAGTAGGAAGTGGAACACGTGTGGCAAGAGAAGTCACATGGAATTGTGCATTGTCTGAGTTCAATTTTGGTGATAACACAGGTTGTGTTATAATAGGGACATTTTCCGTAAAAAAAGGTGTGTAAGTGAAATAGTGATCGGTTTTCTTGTGAAACTTTGGCCTTAATTCTCAGGAGCAGTATAGTCTCCACATGTGTTTTATCCCCAGAGAAACGGGTTTACTGATTGCTTGAAAGAAGGGTAAGGTAGAGGGAAGTACTACTTTATCGGCGAAACAAAAAAATTCTGTGGTAGGGTAGAGGTATGCGCTGCCTACTGGAAAATACAGAGTTCTTGTGTAAATGGTCAAAGCTATCTCTTTGGTTTAGCGAATCAGACAATGGAAATGTGTTTTAAATGTAGTAACTAACAAAGAATTGTTGAAAAAGAAATTGCCGATAAATTTTGTAAAGGAGGGGTCAAGAGCAGAAGTGACGTAGACAAGAGTCGCGCTGGGATTGGACAGTGCGTTAGTCACATGGAAACAGGAGCAGAACTGACGTAGACAGAAGCCGCGCTGGGATTGGACAGTGCGCGGTAGACAGAAATCGCTCTGATTGGAGCATTGGTGTGAGTCGCGCTAGTATTGGTTGGAATAACGCATAGAGAACAGTGTTGAATTGCGGATCATTTAAGGAGAAAAGAGGTTGTGAATCATGTCGTACTATGAGTATGGTAGAGAGAAAACGTCATGGATGACGAAAGTTAAGAACTTCTTTAAGAAAGACAAAAAGGTAGTGACTAGAGAGGGACAAATAATTCCTCCGCCGAAATCACCAGCTTCACATATGATGCTGAAATATGGATATCATACATGCATATGGTTAGAAAATTGGACAAAATACACCAAGAATGATGGAGCATTGGCTTTCCCTGAGAATGGTTCATTTAATGTAGCTGTACTACGGAACTTGAGAGAAAAGATGGCAATGTTAGAACCTAGACCTAGACCGACACAGTTTGAAGCTTTAACAGAATGGGAAGATGAGATGTATGAGCGAGAGAGATTCAGAGGATTAAAGAATCATGAGTTTGTGCCTGGAAGGTTATGGGGAGTAAATCATGAGGACAGAATAAAGCGTTGGAGATGTGCTAACATGACAGGAGGTTTGTTTCCAGCTTTTACAGTTGAGGAAGAAGCAAAGAGAAAGTGTACAGAGAAAAAGAAACATGTAGTGGTAGAAAAGTATGTGTATGGTGGTAGTGAAACGGATGACGAATTGCTGGAAGATATTTTAAACAGAAACCCACCTCCATACCAACAGATTTCTGCGGTGGTGACACCTAATGCACCGCCAATGGAAACTGGGAGGAATAAAAATCCCGAACGAAGAGATAAGACAAATAGGTCACAAGATCAATTAAAAACTTCACAAAATGAAGAGATAGAAAGTGACAATGCAACTGAATTAGCAAAAACGACAAGAGAATTAACTGAGAAAATAAGAGAATTGACAATGAATATGGAAGCTGTAACTGTACCAGTAACGATAGGTCCAGTAATGCCAATTTTTGAGAATCAGAAAATTGATGAACGTTCTTTAGTGATTCCCATGAATTCACATTTGCAAAGAAAAAGAGAAGGGATGGAGCTGAATAATGAAGGTGCACACAATTTGGCTAGTACCTATAGACCAAGCCCACCTACAAATTTGACGATAAATGAAAATGAGATTAGGAGAATGCCTATGGTGGCGGAGTCCGCATCAGGAACACCAGAAAGAAGCAGCAATTGGATAGAATTAAATAGTACGCCTGTAGGTCCGACTCCAGATGAGTTAAATGAATGGATGAAAGCGTTAAAAACAAAAGAACCGGAAGTGACACCATTAGATGTAATTAGGTTGAAAATAGACATGGAAGAATTGATTTTGGGAACAATTGGAACAGAGAAATTAAAATATTATCAGGATGATGAGATTATGTTTTTGTGCAAAAGTCTTACATGGAGAGCTAGAAATTTACATGACAAATTGGAAGAGACAGCAAATGAAATAGGAGTGGAATTTGTGAAAGTGAGAACGTTGCAGAAACCATACAGAGTAGATTTTTGTGAGAAAGACATAGAGAATTTGAACACATCAGGAAGACTGACCCAAATAAAGGAGTTAATTGTTTTATTGAGAAAATGGGGTGATGTGGATAGATGGAGAAATAGATGGTTGAAAAGGAATGAGAAAACAACAGATAAAGCATCTTTAGCTTTTGCAGTGACAGATAAGGAACCAGTTGTAAGGGAGTACTTGATGAGAGAAACTCCAGGTGGTAGTTATGTGCATGTTCCATGGACCAGGCAGGATATACTGTCATTTACAAATGACTTCCCAAAATTGAGAGAGAAACCAGTAGAATGGTACAGACAAGTGGAAAGATTTGTGAAGGTTTCAAAGGTGTTGTGGATAGATCTGGATGGATTGTTTGATACAGTAGTGCCGGCTGATTTGTGGACAGAATGTAAGATTACTATTGATTGGCCAACTGTAGAATATCCAAGGGACACTAAAACAGGAGCGCCAGGACCAGAAGTGATGAGGAAGTACGACCAAGTAATTACCTTTTGAAGAATAAGATTCCACCTAAAGAAACAGATTGGGTAAAAATAGACAGAACAACGCAGGAAAGTAAAGAATCAGTGCACGCTTACTATGAGAGATTGTTGTTGGTTTTCAAACAGTACAGTGGTTATGAGACACTGAATGAGAAGGATATGAGTCATTTTGTATATAGGTTTGTGTATGGATTGAAACCAGAGATAAGTGAAATGATTAAGCAGCATATGATTTGTTGGCAGAATAGCACAGTGGATGAGGTTTTGAGATATGCTAAGTATTGCAGTGAGGATATTGAGAGTAGACAGCGTAAATTGAAAGAAAAGGCCATGTGGGCGCAGGTGAAAGTTGCAGAGAAGCAAGAAGCTCAATTGAGTAATACTGGTAATGAAACAGGACAGGTTAGATCCCGACCTAATATAGGTAAAGGAAAAGGACAAATGAGCATAGATGAGGCAAAGAAAAAGTGGCCATGCCACAACTGCGAAAAGCAAGGACATTGGAGAAACAAGTGTAAATTTCCTCCAAAACCTAATGTGGAAAATCAATCATTAAATTCACAGGTGCAGAGTGAGGTAGTTACTCAACAAGGTCAGGTGCCACAACCACCACTTCCCAAGAGTGTTAACCAACAGAAATACAGTGCAGAAACAGGATTCTACGGAGGAGAACAGGTAACACAGTTGCCGCGTGCAGCTGCAATTTCTCAATATTGGTTACGACAGGATGAGGATGACACGGATGAAAGTTCCTGACGGTGCCTAGGAGAGGGGAAGAGTGCGTGCTTGGCGCAACTCTAGAGGTAGATCAGTCTGGTCCATTTGTGGATGGAGAAGTGAATGGTGCAAATGTAACATTCCTTGTTGACACTGGAGCTACCCGTTCTACTGTTAGGTCAGTGGAAATTCCAAACCTTCCTCTCTCAGGTGAACATATCCAAGTAGTTGGAGTTTCAAATCAGCAAATTAAAACACCTCTTACTAAATTAGTGAAGGTAAGAATTGGTCCATTTAGCGAAATGCACCGATTTGTGGTATGTGATTGTAGTCCCGTGAACCTATTAGGACGCGATTTATTGTGCAAGATTAATTGCACTATCTATAGTACCCCAGACGGAATTGCATTTCAGACTCCAGATGAGGATGTGCTGTATAAAATGACAATGGTGAATTTAGAACCAGAAGTAAATGGTTTGTTTCCTGTATTTGATGCAGAGAAAATCCCAATTGAATTGAAAAAGACAGTGAAAGAAGAAGTGTGGGACTTTACAGGAGAAGATGTAGGATTAATGAAAGGAGTAGATCCCGTTAAAATAACAGTGAAAGAGGGAACGAGTTACCCAAATACGCCCCAGTATAAATTGACACCAGAGATAATTGAAGGAATAACGCCAGTAATAAACAAAATGATTGAACAAGGGATTTTAAAAGAAATCATGAGCAGTCCATGTAATTCGCCAATAATGGGACTGAAAAAGCCAAACAGAACATATAGAGGATCTGAGGAAGGTAAACAAAATTGTTGTGCCTTGTTGCCCGATAGTACCGAACCCTGCTGTGATTCTCTACCAGATTCCACGTGAAGCAGAATGGTACACAGTAATTGATTTATGTCATGCATTTTTCTCTATTCCACTGCATCCAGATAGCCAGCCATTATTTGCATTCCGGTTTGGAGAGCGTATTTTGGCATGGTGTCGAATCCCTCAAGGGTACACAGAAAGTCCCTCAATCTTTAATCAGATTCTAAAGAAATCGTTGGAAGATTTAAGAATGCCAGAAAAATCAGTGATGGTTCAGTATATTGATGACCTACTGGTGACATCAAAAACGAAAGAAGCATGTGTCAATGATACAATTGCTTTGCTGAATCATTTAGCAAAAAGAGGACATTATGGGGCCGATTCCGATTCGGGCCGGAAATCTCTCCGACCGAGCCGGACCCGGAGAGATTTCCGACCGAATCGGACCCTAGCAGTCCGACCGAACGAGTACGATGCGCACGTATGCCATCGGACTCGATTCGGTCGGACTCCCATTGAAGTCAATGGGAGCCTGTCGTACGACGCGTACACGGGCTCCCATTGACTCAATGGGCACGACGCGAACAAGGGCGCCCCCTACAGCGTGTTCGCGTCGGTGCGGGTCGCGCCGTACATGCACGTGTAGGGGGGACCCATGTGTCCCCCCTGTGTGCGACTCGCGTGCCTACGCTTCCAGGGGGGTCCGACACGGACCCCCAAAGTGCGGCTCCGACAGCTCCTTGGAGCCGGACTGCGCGAGTCGGTCGGAGCGGTCGCGATGCGCATCGTACTTACCCGGCCGGGGAACGTCTCCATTGCGCGGTGCGAGTCGTCCCCGTGCGAGTCGGTCGGAGCGGTCGGGTCCTGCGAACGAGTCGGTCGGAGATTTCGCATGCGCTCGCATCGTACTCGCTCGGCCGGACCCGCGTACGATTCGGTCGGGAAACAGGGCTCCGAATCGGATCCGGTAAATCCTAATCCGATTCGGAGCACTACCGGCCGAGATCGGAATCAGCCCCAAAGTGTCCCCTTCAAAATTGCAGTTTTGTCAACAAGAAGTCCAGTATTTAGGGCATAAAATTGAAGAAGGAGTGCGAAAGGTGACGACTGAAAGAATAAAAATGATTCAAGGAATGAGAGCTCCAATGACACAAAGAGAGGTAAGAATGTTTTTGGGAATGGTTGGATATTGTCGACAATGGATAAGCGGTTTTTCACTGATTGCTAAACCATTGCAAAAACTGACAAAGAAGGATGTTAAGGATCCTTTTGAAATGAATGATGAAGAAATGAAAGCATTCAGAGAATTGAAAAAGAAATTGTGTGAGGCTCCAGCATTAGGAATGCCTGACTATGAGAAAGATTTTGAGCTGTATTGCAGTGAAAGAGATGGATGTGCATTTTCAGTTTTGGTACAGAGACATGGAACTATGAAAAGACCCATTGCATATTTTTCGGCTGTTTTAGACCCTGTAGCGAAAGCTTTGCCTGGATGTTTGAAAGCAGTTGCTGCTACTTGTGTGAGTCTGGAACAGAGTGAAGGCATAGTGATGGGATATCCACTGAGAGTATATGTTCCCCATTCTGTGGAAATTCTCTTGACAAGAACGAAAACCCAATACATGACACATAGTCGGCTGACTAGGTATGAAAAAGTAATTTTGAGTGCAGATAATGTGACCATTGACAGATGTATGAATGTGAATCCTTCGACATCATTGCCAGATGAAGAGAGTGTGATTGAAATGGATGAAGTAGATCACGATTGTCTGAATGTGCTTGAATATTGTACAAAACCAAGGTCTGACATACGAGATGAGCCTTTGAAAGAATCAGATTATATTCTGTTTGTGGACGGCTCATGTTTGAGAACGAGTGATGGAGTTCTAAGTGCAGCATATGCAGTTTGCACAGTAGCAACTGTAATGGAAGCATCTTGTCTGAAAGGAGTACGGTCTGCCCAAGTCGCAGAATTAGTAGCTCTGATTCAAGCATGCAAGTTGGGAAGAAATGTACGGGTTACGATTGTGACAGATAGCCAGTACGGCTTTGGGGTGGTGCACGACTTCGGTCAGATTTGGTCACAAAGGGGTTTCTTGACGTCTGCAGGAACGCCAATTAAAAATGGAGATTTTGTGAAAAAGCTGCTTGAGGCGATACAGCTGCCTAAACAGATTGCTGTTGTGAAGTGCAATGCACATAAAAATGGGGAAGACTACATAACTGTTGGTAATAAATATGCTGACGAAATGGCACAGTACTGTGCAAAGAATGTGGTTTCTTTGAACAAAAGTCGGGAAAGAGAGCATATTTCTTGTCCTTTGCTTTTTACTAACTCTATTGAGACATGGGATGAGGTGAGACGGTTACAAGAAGCTGCAGATGATGAGGAAAAAGATACATGGATAAAAGCAGGATGTAGAAAACATGAAGAAAATGATGTTTGGGTTTACAGAGATGAAAGACCAGTTATGCCTGATAGCATGATTTCTGACATGGCACGGATGTACCATGGACAAGCCCATATTGGGAGAGATTCAATGATCAGACTTTTTAGACAAACATGGTATAATCCAAAATTCAGAGCCATAGCTGAGAGTCTTTGTCAAAGATGTCTTATTTGTCAACAGTTAAATCCAGGAAGGAAGACAGTAGTGAGTCTAGGAACAATAGGACGAGAAGGAGGTCCTTTCACTAGAATGCAAATGGATTTTATTGAAATGCCACCTTGCAACAGACTAAGGTATGTCCTAGTGTTCGTCTGTTTGTTTTCCCGTTGGGTGGAAGCATACCCAACCAGAAGGAATGATGGAATAACAGTAGCAAAACTTATGCTGCGAGAATTCATTCCGAGGTATGGTTTTCCAGTCACGATTGAAACAGATAGAGGAACACATTTCCAAAATGAATTGGTTAAACTAATTTGTGAAGCACTTAGTATTAAACAGAAACTGCATTGTGCATACAGACCAGAGGCTTCTGGAATCGTAGAGCAAGTGAATGGAACAATAAAGAACAGGTTAGGAAAAATGTGTCAAGCTACAGGACTCAAATGGCCAGATGCCTTGCCATTAGTTTTAATGACAATCAGAAGAATTCCGGAAAGGAAAACTGGACTCAGTCCCCATGAAATAATTATGGGACGAGCAATGAGACAAGCACAAGTACCTGTCAACAAACTACTGACTATAACTGATGATCTAGTGCTGGATTATTGCAAAGGATTGGCTGATGTGGTGCGTTCTGTGTTTCATCAGGTTGGACCGGATGCGACCATTCTTGAAAGAAAACCAGCTCACGACTTGAATCCAGGAGATTGGGTCCGCATAAAAGTCCACAGGAGAAGAAACTGTTTGGTTCCTCGCTGGGACGAACCACGACAAGTGATCCTGGTGACGACCACTGCAGTCAAGTGTGCAGGAGTGAAACACTGGGTACATGCCAGTCACACCATCAGAGTTCCAGAACCTGAAGATCGACATGTGAGTCGACATCTGGAAGTATTGGATAACAGTTCAGCATCAGAAGCAGAAGAAGAAACAAACAGGGTGCCAGAACCTGAAGATCGACCTGTAAGTCGACATCTGGAAGACCCAACTACAAGTGCAACGACAGAAGAAGTAGAAGAAATAGCTGAAGTGCCAGAACTTGCAGATCGACCTGTAAGTCGACATCTGGAAATATCAGATACCAGTTCAGAATCTGATACAGAGCATTCGGATTGTGAAGAAATTCTAAAAAGAAATTGGAATTTTGAAAGCATAAGAGAAGAAACTGAGCCAGAAGATAGTGACAGTGAGCAACCAAGTACAAGTTGTGGTAAAAATCCTTCGGAGATAATATTAATAGATGAAGAAGGGAGAGTTTCAAATAAAAAGCTAGAAAAATCGGAAGATCCCCGAGGAGCAATAGGGACAAATAGTCAAACACGAGAACAGGGAAATTTAGAAGCAGTAAGGAAAACTGACACAAATTTGGAAGAACCTCGAGGAGGGACAGAAATAGGTGAACGAAGGAAGATAAGAAAAGAACCACAAGTAGAGGAAGAAAATGACATTATAAGTTTCAAAATAAGAGGCAATAACGAAAGAACTGAAACAGAGTCTGAAGAAAGTGGAGAAGAAAGAAACCAAAAACTAGAGTCAAGAAAAAGAAATTGGAAAACAGAAAGAGAGGAAAAAGGAAGTGAGGCAAAAAGGCCAAGAAAAGGAGACAATTGGCCCAACGAAGTAAGAAAATTAAGATACAGAATCATAAGGTTGGATGGGAAAAGTGCTGAACAAGTGAATGAAATAACAAGTCAGAGAGAGCAAGAAAAACAAGGTGGAAAACACTTGCAGAAAACGAAAAGAATAAAGAAGGTAAATCCGAAGTATAGAATGGTTGTATCTTGCTTTGACTAGTAACAAAGAAGAAAAGAACACTCACGAGAACCCAGAACAAAGAAACCTGATGGGAGAAAGTGAAGTGCAACAACCCTGAAGAAGTTTAAACAGTTTCTACCGGACTTGACAAAACACTGGATCTGACTAATTTCTACCGGATATGACAAAGAAAGAATTCTGAAAAAGAATTAAAAGAAAGTATCAAGCAAAGACAAAACATTGGAGTACAGAGTGGCAAATAAGTCATTTCTGAGGTGTAGTGACACAATTTTCTGGAAAACAAATAAATAAGGTTATAAAACAAAATGGAGAATACTAGAGATAGAAAATGTAAATGTGAGTTTTTAAGTAGATGGTGCAAGATGTGCTGCTTTTGTACAGGATTATTAATGACAGTATGGGTGGTTTTAGCAATCACTATTCCAATTAGTTTAGCTGTAGAAACGTCTAATAACACTGAGAAAGAAAAAGGAGCTAACACTCAAGAACCAGTTATTTTAAAGAGTAGTGCAGAATTACACAAGGACAAATCAATAACAGATTTTTCAAAAAATGTTTTTACAAAATTATTATATGAGTATGTAGAAACAATGGATGTAAGAGATTGCTATGTTTGTATGCAGTTGCCTGCATCTGTAGCAGAGGGTGTGACTTATCATCACCTCCCTTTGACGTATGGAATAACATGTAGCGTTTTAGCAAGTTTATTTTATAAAACAGGTAGATTAGAATATTATTACACTGACATAAATAAGATTTTTGCGAAAGTTTCTCTAGTTCCTGAGCTAAACAAAATAAAAGAGGGAAAAACGTTTGGTGAATATTTTCTAGAAGATAAGATTTTAACATTAGATAGTATAATTAGGTACAACCTTACCTGCGAGTTAAAGAAGGAAGAAAAAGTATTTTTAGAGATGGTTGAAGAGAGAAGAGTGAAATTTCAAAGAAAAGTGATAGAAGAGACAAAAACACCTCTTTGGGCGTTTGAGGAAGACAATCATGACAAGAAAAAGACAAATGCAGCTATGACTCTGGATTGGCCCCAACAGGGAAGGTTGTGCATTAGAAGAAATAAGACAAGATATGACAATTATTTTGTGGGTTCCAGTATTTGCCATGACAATTACCAAATTTTAGGTGGATGGGGATTCAAAGGGGAAAAGATCCAATATTTCCAGGGATTTATTATGTTTGCGGAAATAGGGCTTATTATAGGTTGCCGGACCATTGGTATGGGTCATGTTACTTAGGCCTGGTCTTTCCAAAGATTTTTCATATGGATAGAAAAGAAAAAGGAACACACAAAATGATAAATACCTTTACACGTAGAAAAAGGGAAAGTTTTTCAGAAATAGTAGGTGATATTTTTGGAGCATTGATACCAGCAGTGGGAATATCTTTGAATGCATTTAGAATTCGGAAATTATCCACAGTGGTAGATCGTTTATCTACAGATACTGCTGGAGGGTTCTTGATGGTAAATACCGAGATGGTTGCCATGAGAGCTATGGTGATGCAAAATCGACTTGCCCTTGACATTCTTTTGGCAAAAGAGGGCGGAGTCTGTGGAATGCTGAAAGTCCAACATTGTTGCACTTACATTCCAGATAAAAGCGAAAATATACAGAAGTATATAACAAATATTACAAGTTTGCACAAAGAACTTGTTCCACTGGAGGTTGAAAGTGTTTTTGGAAAACTTGGTAAAGGGTTTTCTTCAGTAATAAATTGGTTAACAAGAATGAGTGGATTAATAATAGGGAAAGTTATAATAGTAGCAACCGTGATAATAATAATAATATTAGTACTGAAGCTTGCAATAACATGTATAAAGAGAAGAAGAAGGCAGAATAAAATAGAAAAAGAAAACATGATAAACAAGGAGAGAGAGAGAGAAATGGGTGAAATAGAGTTAGAAGAAATAAAAGAGAACATGTACAAGAAAACGAAGAGACAAGTTGAAAGGGATACAGTTGTGTAAACTAACAAAAGCAAACGGATAAAAGATATATGCTGTCTGAGAAAATTGTATAACTTGGGTTTTGTGGTGATATTAAAAATCACAAAAGGGGGGAGTTGATGGAGCAGGGTAAATGAAAAAATTTTAACCTCCTAATATTTTCGTAAAATAATTAATAAACATGTTCGTTTAAGTAAATAACCAACAATGTATGTTACATGATTAAGGGTTAAAGGTAACACGCTATTCCGTGTGCAAATTAATCAACTTATAATTGTTTACGTGTCTAACATAACATAATACTTGCGTACTAATTAAATAATAAATGCATGATTTGTGCTTTTAAATAAAACGTGTGGTTGAAAAATAAAGCGATGGTAAGTAAGGGACAGCTTTATATGTTGCTTTTTGCTAGGTAATACCTAATTGGGGTACGTAGAAAGACGGGAGGGAAACGAAAGGGTTTATATTTCTTTGTTTTAACAATATTTTGTTTATCTTTGAAAATAGTGCGCTTAGGCCTGTCGAGCAGCGATATAAAATGGCCGCCAGTTGCTAGAGTACGCATGAGCGGGGGACCATGTGATAGAGGAGAGAGGCTGTGGAAAGGGATGATCACGTGCTGGTGCTGAGAGGCTAAGATGGAAGTATGGTCAAGGCTATTGTGACCTTTCTGAGCAGATGTGTGCCAAGATGATCAGCAAGAAGCGTGAGAAGTCCAACTGAATCAATAGACGGAACTGTTAAACCCAAAATGTAGCAGAAAAAGATACAAATTGGACTGATCGAAACGGATGAGCAATGACATAAACTGTGGGAAACGATGCAAGCATGGACATTCCACACGGAACTGGTTAAGACCAGGAAGTTTGATTAAAATGTATATGGGCCTGAGTTTTGACCAATGAGAAAGAATCACGCCATGAAGAAGAAACATTTTATGCTGTAAGCTAGAATTAGGGTATAAGAAGACCTACTCTTGGTGGGAGGGGTTAGTTGCTGCGGGAGTTAGTTGCTGCGGGAGTTGCTGAGGTAGATGCTGCGGGAGTTGCTGGAGAAGTTAGATGCTGTAGATGGGTGAAGTTGCGGTTGCTGATGCTGACGAGCTGATGCTGCTGCTGCTATTTTTCTTTTCCAGTTGAGTATAAGATGCTGCTTTAGGAGAATTTTTCATGATAGATTTTTATTTTAGAACTATTAGATTTTCCCCAGATAGATAGATTGATCTTTAGAGTTCTTACTATGATAACCCTATTTTTCCGTCTAATAAATATGCATTGCAATTTCATTTTATTCTTATAGTGATTATAAATGTAATGATCAGAATAATAAACTTAACCTTATTTCTTGCATAAAAAACTTTATATAAACTTTATTATTCTTTAAACAAATGACTCCGTGATTCTTTAGCTCAATGATTAAAATGAAATGTTAAAGAGTTTATTGTGATTGAGCTGGTCTTAATCACCATCAACTGATTCCTACTAGTTGGTCCATCGACCAATGAGCGGAATACCTTAAAGCAAATGAGAAATATTATGTCATGATAAAAGAGGTATCCCGTCTCCTTCCAGCGAATCGTTTTCTCCTAGGTTAATGACGGAGGAAATCCAGGGAATAAAGGAGTAAGTGAATCCATATGCGGTGTTATGGGCCCCACCGTCATATGGATATAGTGTGTGTGTTAGAGGAATAGTTGCACCTGGATGACCAAAGCATATAGGAGAATAATTTTTATTGTTAACGCTGGATCACATGCAACTGTAAAACTTTGCCTTGGATATTCTTGCATACCCGGCTATACGCCTTCTGTATACCTTGTGAAAACCAATAAAGTATTTTGAAAACAAATCCCCCAAAAAAATCAAATGAGCTATCTAATCTTCACAAATGGTAATTTCGTTTTTTATCTGTAGATGGCAGTGTTGTGGCATTCACATTTTTTTACTTTTAACTATAATAAGCTGTATCTTTTTGTATTTATTTTGGGGGTTGCTCTGGGCGCACATTAATAATTTGAACAAGGCTAAAAGGAACAAGATGGTAATACAGATTCATACAGACCATCGAGAAAAAGATTTTAGGCAATTATAGGTTGTAAAAAAGAAAAAGTGAAGCTATGAGTGAGCTGCCCTTAAATGATAGCCTAGATTGCACCACGAAATGTGTCCCAAGCAGCTAGTGACTCTAATTAAGGGATGCAGGTTAAATGTCCCCCCAGGGCCGGGTGGCATACCAGCTGCTGGCTTCATGGAAGATCCTGTTTACTTGGCAAGTTATCTAATTCCATTATTTAATCATTGTTTTCGCTATTTGCACAACGCCTCAATCCTGGTAGAGCTCCGAACTACACGCAATTTTCTAAATAAAGGAGCGACGTCAACAGTATCGGCCCATGGTGGGAGTGCTGCTGGGCGTGACGTGGGGCGGGGGAGGGGCAGGGTGGGGGGTAGTAAACTACGGATTACGGCCGATTAGAGGTAAGTAAACATATAATAAATAAAACGAATTTCGTTGTGCGCGCTGCATCGCATTTGGCACCTGCCCCTGCCCCGCCCCACGTCAACGCCCGGCAGCACTCCCACCACGGGCCGCTACTGGACGTCAAATCCCTTCAACTATCGCCTCATACAGGGCTTCATTTGTAAAAGAATAAGTGCTGGTGCCCAAAGTTTTGCTCACACGCGCACCACCCTTACAGGGGAATGTAAGGGGTACTGAATGCCAATGCTGCGTAGTCTTGATTCCAGCTCTTTCCTCTTCCATCCACCACCAGACATCCCCTGCCCTTTACCTCGCTCTTTCGGATTCTTTTTCACCCTCACTTTCTTTCTTTATCAGTGGTTTACCCTCTTTGTCTTCCTTTTTCATTCTACCTTTTGTGTTTTTCTTGCCCTTGGTCTGGAACAAGGTCTGATGAGGAAATATAAGTGCCAACCCCTAAAATAAGTTCCTGGTGGCCCCACCCAAAGCTTTAAATGGGCCGGTACTGTCAGGTGCTGAGTACCTGCTCTTCTTTATTTGGAGGGGGAGAGTACCTGCACTTCTCAGCAGAGGTGCAATACTTTTAATTGGAGAGTGCTATGGTAGAGAGTTCCTATCAGTGCTTAATTTGAGAGGGTGGTTTCCTGTGCTCGGAACCAGCACGTAATTGCCAGCACGGGGCCTGTGACAGTCTGCCACAAGGTGGCGCTGTCTGGATAATTTAGAGATGACCACAAAAACAGTTAATTATTAACTTAATATAGAATAAAAAATGAATATTACTTCCCACCCAAGTCATTCTTATAGCTTTGGGGGCCTGAAATAGTCTGAATTGTCAGACGCGTAGGAGTATGAATGTTAGTACTTGTGTTGTTACTATCATTGGCAGGACTGGCAGGGGCAATGTGTGGCACAAGGTGCAGTGGCCTCCTGACGAGAGCCCTGGCACTTATTATTTTTGCAAAATAAGCACTAGTACCTGCACTTAAATTTTTCCATTTCAAGCACTTGTCTCACCTACAACCCTCCGCTGAAAGTAAGCACTGGTCTCATAGTAACCCTGCAGAACACAGAGGCATATGGTAATCAAGGGGGCAGGTGGAAGAGCTTTTGGATTGGTTGCAAATAAACAACTACTGCCTTGGTATCATACGGGATTACCATCAGATTGCGCCACCCTTGACACTAGACATGCTCTCTCAGTGTTAGTGTACTGCACGTTACATTCTACCAAATTTCACCTGTCTGCTTGTTTCAGAGATTTCCAGGCCGATTTTGTCAATGAATTTCTGTTTTGGTCCAAGTTACCCCTTTATTAGGGAGACCGATGTGAGGCGAGGTGGCCTTATGACCAAAGCTTACAACTTTCCAACTGGAGAACCAGGTTCAAGTCCGAGCCTCAGCTTAACATCCTTTGATCCCAAACAAAACACTCAGGAGCTTATTTACAAGCCGCTTGCGCCACTGGTGCGTCACTTTTAATATGGGAAGAAGTGACGTGCCGGCGGCACAAGGGCCTTTGTAAATAAGGCCCTTCATTTCCCTGTGCCTGAAAAAAATAGGTAATGTAATCTAGTGTTCATGTCAAGCAATCCAAGGTCCTTGGGCCAAGTTCACCCTATATGAACCTGGACAAAAAACATACATGGCCTATATTCTGATACACAAATTACGCATGATCTTGCAAAATCAACACAAATCAGGGATTGAAAAAATGGCTGGCTTGGCGGTCTGAAATTTAAAAACCTGAAATAAGGGGAAATAATTAAGTATCATGTTTTTGAGATATTTTTAACTGGTGTGCTGCATTTTTAATTTAAGTTAAAATCTTTTTTTTCAGTGAATTTGTATTATTTTTGTAACATAAAGATTTTATGACCGTACGTCTGCAGCCAACCAATAGTCACGCCGTGTGCAGCTGGGTTTTTGCCGCAGGGCCTGGCTTGAAGCCAGCCCCTATAGCCAACCCCCTGCGGGCAGCGAATACCACTCAAGCTGCCAACCAACCCAAACCTCACCCCAGATTTTCTTTTTTTCAGTTCTTCAAGAGTCCCTCATTTTTGTTTTTCATTTTGGGGTTAGGATGTCAGGGTACATTTACCCTGCTCCTTATACTGCAATTAATTTTAATTGTCAGGACACTGGGACGGAGTCCCCTTGACCTGTAATGTGGCACAACATTTTCTTCATGTTGCAGCAAGCCAATCAGATTCCTCAGAACCGTGGGACTGCTGAGTGCCACACTACCGAGCTGACAGATGGGGAAAAAAGCCCTTATGACCGATCAGAGCGCTCTATTTTTCTGATTTTGCATTCCCGCAGGCTTAGTCATCTAAATATCTATATTTTTTTAACCTTAATTTTTAAAAAATGGCTGACCATATTTTCACCAAATCAGAAAAAACGCTTTCTGGATATAGCTCTAGATTTTTGCCATATTTGGTGTAATTCTGTTAAACCGTTTCATCAGTATTGCTGTCTAAAAAAATCTCCATGCAAAAGAGTTTTGGGGCTCCCACAGTTTTCTCAGCATCTTTTTGACAGATCACCCCAAAACCTTCCAGTAAAGAGCTGAGGTAGATGAAATTTTTCTTTGGAATGTTTGGTGAAGATTCGTCACATGGCATTGAGGACTCTGCAGTTTGAGAGGTTCTTACAGAAGAAACTTGTTCCTCTAATGGATATTTATAACCACAGATTCCTCACCTTTAGACTAGATATCAAGTTATTACCTCCCAAGGTGAATTGGTTCATACCACAAAGTCTTGCTGGACTGAACCACCAAAATGCCGTTCCCGTTGGGCCTGGCTGTCAAGACAGTAATGCCTCATAAACATTCAGGTGATCGCTCATGCAGTGGCCTGTCAAATATCGAGAGCAGGCACTCTGCTTCAGCGCCTCCTTTATGGCCAATATATAGCACATCTTGATGTAGAGGACTATCCACCTTGACAAAGTCATTTCTACACATCCTTGCCTTTCTTGGCCACAGAAAACCCTGTGAAAAGCTATTCCTCCACCCGATGGTCTTTAGTGCGATCGATGTAAAAACTCAAGTCTCCTTCGGGGTTCTGCCAAAGGAATCTCTCCTCCTCTTTTGCAGGGTGAGGTAGAACAAAGAGTCTAGGAAAGGTTGTGATTGCTCAACATGAAAAGGATATAAGGACAACAGTGGTTCCAGGAGGTGACATTCAAATATCACATAAATTAAACAGAAGAAAGAATAAATCTAAGAAACGGTGCCAAACACAGGATTATGCAAAAAAGTGAGGCTTATTGTTAAATAGAGGTTTGTACCAAAGCTTAATGTACAAACAAACAATAAAGGCTCTGCACTTTATACTAGGCAGATATATAAAGACAATATACAGTGTAAGCAAGGAAACACAGGCAAAGGGTCTCAAAATCAATTAAATGGTCCACAAATAAAGGAACCTAACAGTCAATAAAACATTGTGTTAGGTTCCGTTATTTGTTGTTTTTTTGAGACCCTTTGCCTGTGTTCCTTGTTTACACTGTATATTGCCTTTATACATCTGCCTAGTGTGAAGTGTGTTGCCATTATTGTTTGTTTGTACATTAAGCTTTGTTAAGAAACACTATTTAATAATAAGCCTCACTTTTTTTGCATAATCGTGTGTTTTGGCACTGTTTCTTAGATTTATTCTTTCTTCTGGTTCATTTATGTGATATTTCAATGTTACCTCCTGGAACCACTGTTGCCTTTTTATGTTTTAATTGCCCCATGTTCTGGGTTAGCAGGGCTGCCCTGGTTGTCAAACGAACATGGCCAAATATGGCCAATAATGGCCAAGGAGGCAACTAGCAAAGACGAACATCAAGGCTGGGCTAGCCAATGAGACTATATGTTTCACGAATGCCTCTCTTTGATTCTCTGTTCCAGGGATTGTGGGGAACAAACTGGGGTTCGCTTTGCTGCTGGAAGCTTGAACCACCAGACTTTTAGGAGTCGTATGTTGAGTCAGGAAATCAGAGTAAGGCACCTGACAACCCGTCTGTTCACAGGAGTCTAAGCCAAAGTCTTCACTTAAGTGCCCATCATGAATCAGTAAGGGCCTCGCTAAATGGAAGCAAAAGCTCAGAGGAAGCCTGCCCAGGCTTTAACAACTCTGTGAGTACACTCATTTTGACCTCCATAGAAGAAAGGTATAGGTCCAAAACCGCTGCTTGATGTCTATTCACCACAGCAAAAGAAGCCCTTTCCTTTGTTTGTGGTCTGTGGGTGGATGGGATTCAACCCAGTGTCAGAGGAATTATTCAGCCAACTGTCCTCCTTGTAAGTCCATGTTGAGATTGTCATCATTGTAATGAGAGGGTACGTCATCTCCATCAATTCTATTGTCATCTCTGAAAGGCAACTGACTCTGATTAGAGCCAGAACGAAACCTCTATGGCAGAGGCAGTGGTCTGTATGAATCTAATCCATCAAAGTGGATAAGGGACATGACTAAAGTTGAGGCCGAGACCAATTGTCTTGGAGTTGGACACCAGTATTGGTAAAGAATCCTCATCTGGCACCGGTGGTGTCAGAACCGGTGGAAAGTACCAGCGGGGATTTTGACATTGGTTTGGAAGTCTGCAACAATGCTCCAGGCTCTAGATTCCTTAAAGATGAAGAATGATAACTGTGTCACAGTAACAAGGCCTAACAAGGCCAAAACGTATTTGAAGTTCTTGAATTTCCTTCAGCAATGTCTATTATTTTTTAGCACAGTGTGGCCATACCTGTTACACTTAGAGTGCCACACTGAGAACTACAAAACAGTGATGGGTGAATGCTTGAGCTAATCTCAGGCCCTGGTAACTACTCAGGACCACATCCCAGTCCATCCTATTTTTGCCCACCACACTGTCTCAGACAGAACTCATCCATATGCAAATCAGTCTTGGTCCTGCTCCAATAGGAGCAGTCTAGCCTGAACTACAGGGCCAGATCCACTTTAAACAAGAACAGAAGCAACCCTAGGTTATGTAGACAGCATTTTATGCTGCTGTTTTGCTTGAGTGTAGGTCAACTCAATTTAGGGCGACAAAGAAAAAATGAGGCATTAAAAATTACAGTGATTTTCCTAGGATCACACAATTTATTTAAATATGGAGAACAGTGTTTAGCGCCACCTGCAACACCTAGCTCCCCATATTCCCTCCACCCCAACCCCCACGCTAGACACCATCTCTCACTCTCTGACCACACCTTTTTGTCCCTTGCTTTGCTAGATTTTTATTTTCAACCATTGCACAACTCTGTATCTTCCTTCCTCTTCTTTTCGGTGAATTTTACTTGCTTTTACTTGCCTATCTAAATTCTACTGATTGGATTTTGGTTGTTCTGATATCATTTCATTAATTAAAATGTACCCTATTTGACTAGAGCGGTGTGGGAATTTTCTTGTGTTGTGCTTTCACTTTATTTCCATTACTGTGCTGTATAAATACTTTACAGATTGCCTCTAAGTTAAGCCTGGCTGCTTTTGTGACTTGCTACTAGAGGGTTAAGCACAGGTTAATTGAGTGACTTTTTATGGTTCACCCTGACAAGGATTGTGGTTGTTGTTTGAGAAAGGTTTCTACCCCCCCCCCCCAAACAATAACCCAATTTCTTACAACCTCCCACAAAACAATTTTTGGCTAGGAATTTTAAGTTGTTTATCAACTGTATAGCCTGCCTGACCTCTGTCAATTAGATTAGTGTCTTAATTGCCTTCTGATCCTCAGGGGACATGTTTTAATCTAGGGCTATTATATGGCTATCACAAAACTGAGATTTTGTTTTCATGAGGAAGATTATAAAAACAATTGTAGCATTAGTTAGTTCCTTCAATACAGTGTGTGGATTCACATTCTCATAGTACACAGTCTTAATCACTTTAGCACTGTGACAGTGTCATATTACAACTGCTTGTTCACAACTTTTAATATATTTTAATAATTGTTGGTGCAATCCAGCAGTAGCAATGTCTTATTATCCATTGTGTTAATTTTATGTATTTAGGTGGTATTTATATAGAACAAATCTCATTTAAAAAAGGCAAGGTCAAAGGTAAGCATACGGTCAGTGAAGGATACAGGAAGTAGCTGATTTCTAGATTATTGATAAATTGTGATGTAATGTTCTTTAAAGAGGTGTATCTTCAATTTATGTGTAGTATATTCAAGTCATTGGCTAAGAAATCAATTACAAGGTGTATGCCTGCCTTGTCAGGAATGCCTAAACCTTTTGCTCCTCCTACACTCTAGTTTTGAACTCCAGTGAGGATTATGTTATTGCCTTACAGCTCAGGTAATTCTGGTAAAAAGTACTAACTTTCCTTTAGAAAGCAGTAACACTGGTAACAGGAGTGAGCCAAAGGACCGACAAGGTCTTCTGATACTTAAATGAGAGCAGTACACTGTAAGAAAATCCCCCTTTAACTCATTTAAAGTAGACTTTTATCACTGGTGGTAGCCGATATTGCATGAAATTTGAAAACTGCATGTATGTTGTGGTGAAACTCACACATTAACAAATTTTACATAAATGTAGTTGGATAATATTTTATAAATTTTATAAAAGGATTTAAACTGTTACCATGAATCCAGACAGCAACTCGTCCAATGTGCAGGCGCTGTCTGCAAATGTCTTAACTTTCAGGAATTTGTTGAACAGAGGTAACCATGTACCGAAGAGCTTCTGGTGGACTCCCTTACTGGAATTGTTTGCTTGAGCCTGACCTGCGAAGACCCATTAGCATTCAATTTTTTTGTCTAAATCTCTCTCCCTCTCTCTCCCTCTCTCTGCCTATAACTCTATTTCAAATGTTTTTGTGTTAAAGTTTGCCATCATATAGAATAAGATTAGTAGAAACTGAGCCCAGGGCTCTTCAAAGAGCAATGGAAATTTAATAACGGTATCTCCAAAACTGTTCATCTTGGAACTACACCCTTGTTCAAAAAAGAATGGCATGAGCTATTGCATGGTGGCAGTGGGTCTCTTGTTGGCAAAAAGGTGCTTATCCATACACTAGATGCTGAAAAGGGGTTAAGTCCAAAACATGGCATAGAGACATTCCAGAATGGTCAATGGCTGAAGGAAACCAGAAGATGGTATAAGGGATTGGGGAAATATGTGTGCATTATAAAGAAGTTTGGATGAGGGGGAAGACATTGAATAGTACTTCTACATAATGTCATAAATGTAAAACCTGAAGCCTGCTTTTGTCTGCGTTTGGTAAAATACAATATCTATAAATCTTAATTAGTTGTAGTCTTGGTTATAATACCAAATGACCTACTGAAAGAAGTTTTTTTTAAAATCTTTATTGTTGTTTTCATTTATCTGTAATTCAGTACAATAGAACAGATTAAAAAAAAATCAATAAAAAATAACACAACTGGTGGTAAAGTATGCACATATTTTAGCCATTAAGATCGAAATGGATTTGCTGAGGGTTTAATAAGTCTTGAATAAAACGGCTATTCTCACAAATATCTGTCTTAATTCCATACTCCAGGAAAAGAGAATGATATTGAAGCAATTCATCTACTGTGTGGATGCTCTGCATGTTAAATATAATTACCATACCTTTATTGTATACAAAGCTTTCAATGTAAACCTTGAGATAAGTGGCCCAGATAATTAATGGGTGGATCTCTGAACAGAATTTTTACTGGCAGGTTCCTGACATACTTGTACCAATTAAGAGCAATGAAAAAGTGGGTGTGCACATTTTAGGGGGATTACACAGTTTTGGATTGTGACCTTTGAATGGAAAGTTTGTAAATGACCAACAGCGCCTTGAGACCCTAACGGGTTTGTAGTGCGCTCTACAAAACCCTGATTGATTGGAATACACCCACACGTCTATTTTCAAAGACATAGTGCTAAATTGTGCCCAGGTTCACTGGAGCCCTGCGACAAGGGAGGGCTAAATTATGTGGCAGGGTTGACTAAATTATGCAGCAAGAAAAGGGGTGAAGCTGCACATTTTGTGATAGTATTACTTTATTATTTTGTCATTTTTGCACATTAACACTGTCTGTCTTTACAACAATGTTTTTACCATGTAGTGACTTTACCACGCAGCCTATACCATGCATGCCTTTACCATGTATGCAATTCTGGTGCCTTCACCATGCATGCCTTTGCTATGCATGGTAAGTATAGTGAAAGTAAATATAATATATACACACAAAAACATATATATATATTTTTCACTAAAAATACAAAGGCTAAAGTACTGTTATAGTTAGGTGTGATAAAAAAGATCTGGGTTTTTTTTTTTAAAACCTTATAAATTCACTGGAAAAAACAAAGGTTAAAGTAACGTTATAGTTAGGTGAATATATCAGTAACAACATTAACATTTTGAACTTTTAAAAAAAACACAGAAATTCACCAGTTATAGTTAGCAAGGCTAACTACAAGTTGTGCCCCCGCCATACACTGCTTATGACCTCACATAGAACATGTTGTGAGTGCTGTAATATGACATCATAGATGACATCACTGATGACATCATCCAAGCTTTGTTTTTCCGCATATTGATCTATGAATTAGTATGGCATTAGAGTCCTGAAAGTAAGTACCAAATAGCTCAGAAGAATATGAGGCATCATTAGTGCCATCACAGATACAACTCCCTTAGGTGTAGAAACTGGGCCGGACTGGCCATAGGGGGCACCGGGCATTTCCCCAGTGGGCCGCCAGGGTGGGGGGGGTCGGTTTTAGACCACTGGGGGGGGCATTTTTGTTACCGGGGGGCGGTTTTGCAGCATAGCTGCAATATCGGCCCCCAGCAACAAAAGCGGCACAAAGCTTTCCACTAGCACCCCTCCGCCCTGCCTCCTCCCACCCCCAGGGCCGACCAAGCTCTTTGCCAGGGCCGGTTTCGGTTCCCAGTCCGCCCTGTGTAGAAAGCATGCATTATGTGCAACATTGACCCTATACCATACACTTTACAGATAGCATAGTTCAGATTAACAATCAACCAGAGATATATGGGAAACCCTAATTGAATACGTGTTCAATCTGTATACAACTGTTTAGAGAAAGTCATGTTCCTAAAAATACTGAACGTCTGTTCCAAAACGAATGCCTTCCTATGGACAGCTTATATCTGTATCAAACCACCCACACTCACTGACCTACATTGAGAAATTAAGTTCATATAAGTAGAGAAGTGGGTACTGTAAACACTCTGCTCTATGGAGAGAGTTTACTCTATACGACACTGTTTGCAAACAGTATCTACTAAGAACAGTGTACACTCTATGCAACAGTTGTCAAAAAAGACACTATTCGCTTAAAATAACCAAGGTCTGAAGGGGCAAAAGATCATACTACCTGGATCCTTCATACTGTGGTGAAATCTTTACAGACAGCCAATTTTCTGAAGTAAAACAAGCACATGTACATAGATTAGTACCTGGTGCACAAAGTCTTCTATGCTACGTAGAAACTGTCAAGCTGAGAAAATTCTGTCTAATAACGCAAGGAAACCATGATTTGCAGGTTTTATCTTCATATTCCATCATCTGACCTCAGCCAAACAAAATATATCCCAGCTTCCACATAATCTAAATTCAAATCAATTAGGCTTTGTTTTTGTCTAATGCCATGTGGAAAATTAGTTAGATTTGCGTTTTTTAAAAAGAATTTTTAAATTTCACCACTGCGAGCAACACTGATGCCTCATATTAATTTTTCTCTGTCCCTAATATTAACATGGTTTTAGTTTCTGTATTTGAAACCAACTTTAAAGCTGTTTGCAGCTTGATGCTGTGTTTGTGATTTTACATATTGTAATGGTTTTTATTAATTGAACAAAAAACATGTGATTTGTACTGTTTTTGACTGTTACATATATTTCACTGTATAAAATTGTTGAGCAATTTTTCTTAAATGTATTTAAAGTCGGAATTAGTTAAAAACTTGCTTATTATTTTCAAATGTTGTAGCTAGCAGAATGAAAATTCTGATTTTTTTTTTAGAATTGTTTTAAAAGGTTTTGAATCATGCCATTCAAAGCACACAGGCAAGATGGCTGCCCTCTACCAGTGATCTGGTCTCCCCCTGATCTGTCACACCCAAAGGAATAGTTCATGAAGAGCAATAACAGTGCTGCTCAGTGGCCAGAAAGCCTGAAAGAGGTAGCAAATCTCACGGCCAGAAGCAAGTGGCACAGCAGGGACGCGAGGATGAAAGTCGAGGGAGATCAGGACTGTGAACACCAATGAGGGGCACCAATGATGAGATGGTACAAGCCACGACAATATGACCGCCAGGAAAAAGAGCTGTTCAAATGGCAGCTGAGGAGGTTTGTCCATGACATATTTTGAAACAAAGTAGCCTGTCACTGTAGGCCAAGAAACAGCAAGGTGGAATCATCATAAAGCGGTAGATAACCAAAACCATGAACGATGAGGAGGTGTATCGCTCTGGGTTCCAGAGTAGAGTGCTACTCACCGTAATAAGCGATTCAACCCCTCGACAGGGGTCGTAAGCGCTATATAAATACATTTACAATTACAATGACATACTTATAGAGAGGGGCTTTCAGTTAACCCTCTTTATCCATTGGTCTGTTGGCATGTCATTCACATTTAGCTTCCGCCCCTGCACAGCATACAGTATGGGCGAGTGGGACAGTCCACTTCAGCAATTTGCTCCCTTCATTGTGAGTGTCAGTATTTTGCTTGAGCACATGTCCACATCCACCTCAAACATAGGGCTACTTGAGGGCCAGATAAGTTGTCTCGAGTTTCAATCACCCTGAAGTTACAGGCACTAACAGGCAAAGAAATGTTTATTAATTTGTGAAGCTTTCGCCATTTTTTCAAGTCTGTGGCACTCAAGCTCCTGTCCTGCTATGCCTTCCTTTTGTTAACTGCAGACCAGCAGTATCTGTGTTGCTCGACACCAGAGTTCCATTTGAGGCACCTTTTGATGCCGTGAGCCACCCGGTCTGCATCTACTTCACGGATACAGGAAGTGAAGACTTTTTTCACAGAAAGGTGTATCAGCTTCTGTGGACTTTCAGATTACAGTAACTATACACAGGGTCGGATTAGTAACACGGGCACTCGGGCAATGCCCGAGGGGCCAGTGTCCAGTTCCAGCTGTGGGCTGCTTTTTTGAGCAGTCTGGGGGGCCGATTTGGGTGGTTTCTGCATTGTTCGGATACCACCAGCGGCCCAGTGGGTGCCTGAGTGGCCTTTCTGGAGGCAGATGGGCGTCCGTTACCTTCCTTTTATCAACGGGCAGAGGTGTCACTCCCTTTCTCTTGCTGGACCGGCCCATTAATATATGCATATTGAGCAGGGGCAGGGGGCCTGAGCAAAAGTGGCTTCCCTTGTTTTCAGGTGTGTTACCCCCCCACCCCCCCTTTTTTTTTTAAATAAAATTTCACCGAAGCAGTGTTTTGCGGTGGGTGGGTGGGTAATCCTTTGCTGAATCCCTGGAGAAAGAAGGGGCTCTTGCCTGCCTCCAGGAGGAGTTAAATATCCAACCCACCCAACCCTCCCCTCCCCACACACCCCCAATGGCCCAAGTTACACACCAAATGTATGACTGCTAGTGAACCAAACGCATTCCATGCATTCTTTTTACCTGCTCCCTCACCAGCCCAGGCTCTGCTTCCTGGGGTGGCCTCCACTAAGGCCCTCAGTGTAGCCATATCCCCTCTCCTTTGGACGGTGGGCTAGTCCAAGGGGCAGAGGTGGCTCAAAGTGCTCAAACGGACGAGTATGAACTCGATCTGAATGCACAGATGTAGTAGGGTACTTCAAAGTTTCAGATTTACGAAGAGAACTTTCAAAATAATAATTATCAAGTGCCCCTTCAAGGCTTTTCTTCTGCTTCAAACTTCGGAGTCTTGTGCTCACTTGAAACAGAAACACTTGGGTGAAAACATTCGTAAAGCAGGTTTCCTCTCGCCCTACCTTGGTCTCCTTAGGAAAATATTACTCATTTAAAGCAGCAGGAGCCATACGGCAAGATGCTTTCGTTATCCCTGAAAGTGAATTACCAATATCTCTTTTTTACAGTGATCTATCTGACGGCATTTATCATTTGTTTGGCTAGTTTGAACTGTATGATGAATCAGACAACCCTAATAGAGGGCAATAGTAATACAAATATCTTCCTATTTTACCGAAGTTTACTGAAGGCAAATGTTATTTATGGCTCTGTCCTTTTGCGATGACAAAGGTTCCTGAGCCGGTAAGGTTTACTTTTTACAGCATCCTTCCCTAGTGTTAAGCCAGTGATGCCGGTATTGAGTGAGAAAACCAAATATGAAAGCTGTTGAATGTGCTTACAGTTTTCATTTCTATGTGTTTACCCCAGTTGAGTGTGTTTTACGAGTATAACACAGTTGCAGTGAACATCACCTTAGCTATTTTTTCCACCAATGAAGACAATGGCACTAAGAAGGGGGTTTCTTTTGACACAAAACTCTCCCACTCAGAGCTTATCAGGTTTAGGTACAGGAAGAGCTTTGGCCTCTGCATAGCCTTGCTTGCGCAAATCTAGTTCGCAAGCACCAGAGGTGTAAACACAGTGCAGAGGAAGGAACGAGTCAGAAATGTGTGTAGCGAGGAAGGGGGTTCTCTTCTGGCTGGCCCAAGGGGTCTATTAGAGCTTGAACTTTATATAGACTTTAGATGAGTGGATGAGCCGCTCCTTTAAGAGAAGATTTGCAGCTCCTTTCTGAAATATAGGACTGGACAGTCGAGTTCTGTAGGGTATTGTTCCATAGACTTGGTGCTTAACCAAGTCTTACTTCCTTGTGTTTTCTTTTTGCCCTAGTGGTGTAATCAGCGGCGGTTTCTTTTTGAGGGAGCGTCGACCCCCCTGCCCGCTGCCAGCCGCGCTAAAGCAATGTGAACAATAAAATGGCAATTAAATGATTTCATTGCCATTTTATTATTCACAAAGCGCCCCACAGCCGTCAGCCTGCCCAGGAGCCGGGATGAAAGAGGGGCGTGTCCTCCGTTGTTCGGAGCACTGGTGACGTGGCTGGCCTGACACTGCAAAAGTGCGCAGGTCAGTTTGGCCGTTTGTCTTGAGCCGGCCAAAGTGACAAGCACACTTTGCAGGTCTCCACCCAGCTGTTTTAGACAGGTGTGTGGAGACCAAGCACAGGCCTAAAGGACCTGAAGGAGCACCCATCCAGGATGCTCCATCCAATCCAGGCGCTGCTCTCATGCAGCATGAGAGCAGCGTCTGGATTGGTTAGGAAAGTTTCTATTTCATCGGTAGCCCATCAGAGCCACTGACTGCAAGGACACAGAGGACACAGCACAGGTATTTTGGGATGCAGTGGGGTACTTTGCTCGCCCCACAGCTTTTATATGTTACTAGCCGCTCCTGGTGTAATGACTGTGTGTTTCGCATTGGTCTCCCTTGCTGCCGCTGCCATCGAGAATGACCTCGAGCACTGAAACCCCATTCTGTTTCAAATTGTTTAGACCCCCCCAGGATAATGCGGCACCGAAATGGACATTTTACTGCACACATATCCATTTTTTGCAGCACACATATCCATTTTTTGCGGCATGTTATTTTATTTACATTCATTACTGTTTTCATAGTATACATCACGCACTGCTGTAGCAAAAATTTTTCCTCCGATGCTCTCCAGCATGAGAAAACCAACATTTTTAGGCCTGACATTATGTTTTTGGCGAAAAAAAATCTGATAAAATACATACATACATAGAGGGGCTTCAGGCCAGTGGTCTTCACCTACTGATCTGTTAAACTGTCATTCACATTTTGCTTTAACCCACCACAGTATACAGCATCAGACAGGTAATGCAAGGTCATTACAAGCAGTGCAAAAGTCTTGAAATGGGTATTTACTTTCCAGTGCAGAACTTTTTTGAGCTGGATAAGTGCTCTTTTTAGTGATTTGCACTGCGTTGCACCACTATGCATCAACAGGGATTTACATGGTTAGTTCTTGGGCATTCCAACAGAAGCACCCATATTTTTTACGCAACTCCCCATCTACTAAAATTGTCACACCAGGCTTTGTGTAAAAAAATGTCTCTGAGGCAGGCCCAAAGTTTTAAAAATATATGTATTCCTCTAAACAGTTCACACAACTGTACAGCATTTAATGTGTGAAATGTTTTGAGAATTGCACAGAATTTTGCACTGGAAGTGTATACTTCCAGTTCAAAACCTATGCTAAATACGCATTCACCTCTGCACCATGGTGCAAAGTTGTGTGCTAGACAGCCTGTTTGTGCACCACTGCAGGTGAAGAGAGCAGCAGCAGGCAATATTTTGTGAATATGGCTCTGCATTGCGATGTATTTTAGTAAATCTGGTTCATTGTGTTCAGGGCCGGACTGGCCGAAGCGAGCACCGGGCGTTTCCCCGGTGGGCCGCCAGGGTGGGGGCCGGTTTTGGGCTCCTGGGGGCCGTTTTTGTTACCGGGGGTCAGCAATATCGGCCCCCTGTAACAAAATCGGCCGAAACCGGCCCTAGCAAACCGCTCGGCTGCACCCCCTCCCCACCCCCCAAGGGGGCCCGGCCAAGCAGTTTGCCAGGGCCGGTTTCTGTTCCCAGTCCTGCCCTGATTGTGTTAGCAGATGTCCGCTTACTGCCCAGAGATGGACACTGTTTTAGAATAATTCTATTCACTGTTGATTGAGATCCATGGTTAATGCATAGAATAACTGGATTACAGATGCACAATATTGTTAGACACAGTGATGCCCAGGTTGGCCCTGTTTTGTCTCCGTTCACTAAAGGTCTCTGGAGGTTCAGCCTATAAAATTGCTGTAACTTTTCTGCGTCCAGCCATGCACTCACTCACCCTTCAATCCAGGCTTTGATCCATCCGTGCAGTCAGTACTCAAACATGCACACATGCATTCACACAGCAATGTCACTTTCTCGTTCATCCATTCATTCATTCATTCATTCACTCATCCTATTGTCACATTCACAAACTCACACAGCCACACAACCAACACACAAATTCGCCAAAGGAGAAGCTCTTTGACCTTTAAAATAGCCAGACTGATTGGCTTTGCCAATGCTTGTTCCTATCTGGGATCACCTTGCAAACATAAATGCTCCAGGCATCCTGGGAGGCAACTGGCAGTGCACAGGGAACATCGGTTATGTAATTTCCAAAAACGGTCCCCTCTTCTGGGATTCTGTCCTCATCAATTACAACCAAATCCATGCCATGCCAGCATTGCTTGCCAATGCAGACTATCTTGGTATGCACCCTCACCTGTGACTTTGGCTGATAAATGTGGGGGGAGGTTACTAACACCCGTCATTGTTCACACGTGCTGGAAACATGGCTTGAGTAAACCTCTTGTCAGACTGTATATTTATGAAATGCCTTCTTTTAATTTAAGATTGGGTTTTCAGTCCTTTTCGACTTATAATAAATGTCAAATCCATTTCTATGCCTCAATCAAGCCTGCTGCATATCTCTTGACCTTCTCTGCATGGGAAAACTCCTTGCACGAAGATCCCCCTTTGAACTCCTTGTCTCTACTCTCTATCACCCCTATCGCTGCCTTTTCACAGCCTTCAATCACCCACTCCCACTGCCAATCACCTTTGACTTCCTGTTTCTCTGTATATTTAGCTGCCTCGCCCACTACTCCATCCTAATTTCTTCCACCACCCACTTTCTTTTGCAATATTCTGCCCCTATTGCTCCACCATCCAGTCTTCTCCCACCGCCTATACTGCTTCCCTGTTACCAACCACAAATGCCGCAAATTGAATCTCCTGCTTCCAGCCATTTTGACTCCCATTTTTCCATGCCTATTACAGTGTTCATGTCTCAACTCCTACCGAGCAGATTTTTAAAATACATTTATTTATTTATTTGCTGTTTAATAGAGCGCAAACTTAGCCCAAGGGCATTGTAGCACGCCACATGAGCACCAGTTACAATACACAAGGTTAGATTCATATATTTTAGGCTTAGGGAGAATAAGTGATTTGCCCAGAATCACAGGATGTTGTTTAGTCGACACCGGCACTCAAATTTGATTCACCTGTTCCAAAGTCAGCAGCTCTGGCCATAACATTACATCCCAGCACCTGCATTTTTGCTCTCCCTCCTGGTTATCGTCCATGTCCCATGTCTGGTCGCCATCTTTGTTTTCCTTCCCACTCTTCTCATCCCCTTTTCCCTCTTCAACTGCCGAATCTCCATTTTCAATAGATTTTGCAGCTTTCATCGCCTTCATATGTGGCAAGTGATACCACTTGCAATTGTGAAGGTCTAAAAGAGGTTGTCTGAAGGTGTTAATACCAAAATTTAGGATGTGTTTTTAGAAATCAGTGCAATCAAGCAGCTAACAATAATCACCACTAAAATTCTAGTTAACTTCTGGCCTGGAATACTTTGTATTTGTGGATCAGTTGTAAACCACATGAATTTAGATTGAAAGACACCTAACAATGGTACCACATGGTGGTCAAAAAACCTTATTGACTGATACTTAATTAAACTGACTGTATTTTCTAGGTAAGGTTATGACAGGTGATTTGACCACATAAGGGGGGTGAGCTTTCTCTATGTGCATGATATGTAATAAAGTAGTTGACACGTTCTATTTAGGAATTCTAGTTTAAAATTGTATCAGAGCTGCAACATTATTTTCATAAACCCTCGCCTTGAATCATGCTACTTGTCTATGCCCACTAAGGACCCACTCAACCCTCTTTCTTTTGGCGGTGGGTGACCACTGTAGATATATATTCATAGACAGTCTGAGCTCAGTATTGACTTCATTACAGAATAAAGAACTCTGAACTGCTATGGAAGATAGGTTTGTATTGCTTACCAGCTGCACAGAAATGATCGGTTGCACAGGAGTTTCTCTTGTTTGACTCTAGAGTGGGATTTCTTGGTTGTCACATCTTTGAGATCCTTTTCAGTTGAATCTGAAGTAAGATAGAAGAGTGGGAATCCCCTGGTTTGGGGGTGCTGGTGAGGGAATCCTCTGATGGTGGGTTCAGGCTTTGGAACGCGTCGGCGGGAAGACGATTTGGTGCCCCCTGAAGATCTGATGCCTCTTGTCAGAGGAGGCAGTGAAGGGAAATAGCCGTACTGTTCTTTTCAGCTCAGAAGCGAGAAGAGGGACTTTAAGAGTCTCCTCGGTTGTACTGTGGTGGAGGACTCTCGATACTTTTTAGTAGGTGTGGAAGAGAGTGATGCAAACAGTTTTATGGCAGTCCTGATCAGTTGTCTATGAGTCTCACCGTCTGAACTTTATACTAGGAGCAAACATGGTGCACGTGTTAATATTTAATCATTTTTACTAGCATTGGTGAATCACTATATCTTCGAACAGCAGAAGATTTTAATATGTATTTGCATGCTTAAGAGCAATTATCATCAAAAAGTCACAAATGCTAGAAATAAGCTGAGTGTAATATCCAGAACAGAAGAGAGATATGAGATTTGGATGGCTGGCTTGGCGGTCTGAAATTTAAAAACCTGCAATAAGGGGAAATAATTAAGTATCGTGTTTTTGAGATATTTTTAACTGGTGTGCTGCTGATATTTAGAGGACTGACAGTATTTTATTTTGTCAGATCAATGAACGTTGTAGTTACCGTTTTCAACTAAACGAACTAATTAATTACAGTTATTGCAAGAAAATATATGTTTGACCTTTAGGTCCATAAAAAGCACCAGCCAAACAGCAGAATACCGCACAGCTAGAACATGCACCTTTGTCCCCCTGGCAACAATCACCGGGTCTAAGTAGCGACGTCACTTGCTTATATGCAAATGCTGAGAACGATCCATTGTTTTGATGCATGGCTTGTCGAGGTCTGAGAACAGCAAGAGGATTGGGCGTGGAGTGGACCTTAATAAGCCAATCAGAGTGCCGAAATCTCTCTGGAATTCTCCGTAAAGAGACCAGACACCTCTCGAATCAATCATAATCCCTAGATCACAGTGAAAACTCAGTATTTCTGGCATACGATATTAATTTATTTAGGTCCCCACTACATTAGTAAAATGGTTATTGTACGTTTATTATATTATTTTAGTTCGTTTTGAAAATGTAAAAAAACAATAGGAAATCTAGTGATATTCTTCCCTCTTCCTTAGGTATAATTTGCAATAATGATAAATACAAGATAAAGATATATTACGAATAAAATATTAAAAAATATATATTTAAATATATATATATATTTTTTTTTTTAAAGAAACGGTGGGGCGTTCTCTAATATAGGTTGTAAATTATTTTAGCAAATGGAATGACAATTTTTTTTGAAAATAGAATAAAATGAACAACAATAAAAACAAGTTCAGGCAAAACAGAACAAAGGGGCAGAGTTAGAGAAATATTCAGGAAACAATAAAAAAACATATCGCTCGAGGAAATCGCAAGAATAAACAGAGGGAAACGAAATAACTAAACATTACCATGAGGAAATGGCACTTGAGAAAAACTGCAAAGAAAGACAGGAGAGGATAAGGCAGTAAAGTTCTCCAGGAAAGTTGGGAACTGGCAGGTGCGGATGGTGTGATTGAGGAGAGCAGGCCAGCGCGGTTCCTCTAGGAGCGGAGGAGCCTCGCACCTGCTGCTGCAGAAAGCATGAAAAACAAAATAGTAATAAAATGATTTTATTACCTTTTTTTTTTTTACTCTCTGCCAAACGGAGTGTGAGGGCTGGGCCAGTGCTCATTGCTGCTGAGGTGTGGCCACTTCAGTTTGAAGTGCTATGTCGGTTTGGCCGGCTATCTTGCTACGACCAGCCCAACATAAGCGATTGAAACCTCCCCAACCCAGCTGTCTCTGTTAGAGAGCAGTCAAGGCCTCCAGTGCCTTTTGGAGGGCTGAGCCAGCCTGCTCCAACTAATCCAGACGCTTCAGTCATACTGATTATCATTTTCAGCTGTGTTGGAAGCCGGAGTCCCCGTCCCGCACCACTGTCACCAAATGCGAGACCCGGGACTCCTCACTCAACGTTAGGCCAAGTAAGGACACCGTTTGAGATAGCCCTGCTCACCCCCTTAGTAGCTTGGCACGAGCAGCCAGGCCTATCTCCAAGGCACGAGTGTACAGTATGTGCAACCACACTCACAACAACCCACTGGTGACACCACAAATGGACTCCACACGAGTTTGATAAAACGAGTATAAACTTTATGTAAAAAGATATACGATCAGACCACACGATACATAAGCCAACATGTAATAAAGGGTAATATTAGTTCCGGCTGGCTGATAGGTTCAAATCCCAACCACCGCTTTCAAAATGCTATGCTGGTCGCAATGCTAGAATCACACACGTTGCAATGGACAAACAATAGTGCGCTGCGTAATGATACAATCCTGTGCTGGGCAAAGGAGAAATAATACAATGCGTAACGATACACCCCGGTACCTGCAATGGGAGAAATAATGCAATGCGTACCGCTACAATCATGTAATGTGCAATGAAGGAATAATGCAATGCGTAGCTACAATCATGTACTTTGCAATGAAGAAATAATGCAATGCAGGCCGCTACAATCCTGTACTTTGCAATGGAGAAATAATGCAATGCGTAGTGCTACAATTGTGTACTTCGTTATGCAGAAATAATGTCAG
Source organism: Calotriton arnoldi (assembly GCA_963921515.1). Classification (NCBI taxonomy): domain Eukaryota; kingdom Metazoa; phylum Chordata; class Amphibia; order Caudata; family Salamandridae; genus Calotriton; species Calotriton arnoldi. The sequence continues at coordinate 530,435 of CAWUFW010007479.1, forward strand.
GCGGCATAAGACAGTCCGGCAGTTCGTTAGCAGCAATATTGGCAATGTGTATTACGACAGTCAGCCTCTTCGATAACAGTTGCCCCCCACACGTATCAACGATGACATAAAGTACAGCTTCTCACTCTGGCCCCAGTACTGCCACTCCTGAACGCAGTACGGGCCCCACTCTGAGCCGAAGCAAAGGCTCACGTCGCCAGAAGGACTGAGAGGCCGAGAGAGTGTCCCTCCGAGCCCGTTCCCCGCCCAGGCAGTGATCCACGTTACCTGGGGGCGCGACCCCACTCGCCTCTCCTCCTTCAGCGAACTGGGCCTGCCGTGTAGAACTTCTCAATGGGACTCAGCGGCTCGGCCTGGCAGCTCAGCTCCTCCGGGGCTACCGGTCCCGGCCGCGACTGTTAGGAAGGTCTCAGGCGGCCGCAGGGCACACGTACCCCACGCCCCTGAGATTATGTTACTCCGGTGCACGTTCACCACAGCACCCTCCTGGTCTCCTCTGGCACAAAGCCACACACACAATGCTGATGGGACTTCACGTCGACTCCGAGTGCACGTTCACCAGGCACTCCTTCCTGTGGTCTCAGTTGGCACCAAGACACGCACACAACGCTGCAGAGACTCACTTTCTTCCGGTGCACACGATGATCAGCCGATCACCTCCACAGTCCCAGGTTGCACCAAAGCATGCACACTGCTTCACTGAGACTTACTCCAACTCCGGTGCCCCGATATCCAGGCGCTCTTCACCAACGCCTTTGGCCGCACCACGACACGCTCACAGTGTCCGAGCCTCACTTCTCCTCCGGTGCACTCGATGGCCAGACGCTCTTCACCAGCGCCTCCGGTGCACCACAACACGCACCCTGCGCATCCGAGACTCACTCCACTTCCGATGCACACGTTGACCAGGCGCTCCTCACCAACGCCTCCTGTGCACCACGACATGCACCCTGCGCGTCCGAGTCTCACGTCACCTCCGATGCACACGCCGACCAGGCGCTCTTCACCAATGCCTGCTGTGCACCACGACACGCACCCAGCGCGTCCGAGACTCACTTCACCTTCGATGCACACGCCGACCAGGCGCTCTTCACCAACGCCTCCTGTGCACCACGACACGCACCCTGCACGTCCGAGTCTCACGTCACCTGTGATGCACACGCTGACCAGGCGCCCCTCACCAACGCCTGCTGTGCAGCACGACACGCACCCAGCGCGTCCGAGACTCACTTCACCTTCGATGCACATACCGACCAGGCGCTCTTCTCCAATGCCTCCTGTGCACCACAACACGCACACAGCGCGTCCGAGTCTCACTTCTCCTCCGTGTGTCCAAGATCACAGGGCACACCTTCCGAGGGTCTCAAGCTGCCACAACACACGCCCACTGCGTCGCTTGAAACTTCTCCGGAAACTTTTATGTTTCTGTGTTTCCAAACAGGGAGCCAGCTCACCTCGGGCCCTTGGGGTAACAAGACACAGCACAAAGCACAGTCTTCTTCAAGCAGGGGGACCCAGCGCACAAAGCACAGTCCCAACAGCCTCTTTCTTGGTTAAAACAGCAAACTGCAGACCAGCCCCAGATCACGAAGCAAGGGTTGGTCCTTCCCAGCAGTCTCTTCAGTTGTTCCTTCCTTAGCAGAGGTTCCTCTTGACCACGAAATGGGTCCAAGCCTTTTCAGTCTCAATCCATTTCTATTCCAGTGTTCAGGGATCTCAGCTCTCATAGTTATACCCCTAAATGTCTTTGAAGTTCGTTGTGCTCAGGGGTCCCTGACCCCTACTTAAGTCAGTTCTGGGTGTCTCCCTCCCAGTGTCACCTTTCTCCCTTTGATACTGGGGGTCTGGATCCTTAATCACTCAGCAGGAGATGGGTCAATTGTTTTATAGCCACAACCCAGGCCTCTTCACCTCCCGGTGCTTTTCCTCGCCTACTCTCCAGATGCAGGTCAGCCTGGTGCCATCTCAACCCATCCCTTGGGTCAAGACCTCCCCCAGCTCCTCTCCCCTCTCAGATCCAGACAGTCAATCCACATTCAGCAGAGACACACAGAAATGCTTAAAGCACAAAACTCAGCCACTTTCTAAAAGAGTGGCTTCTGAACACACAGTGACAAAACCACTTTCATAGAAAGATGTGTTATGACGCTGTGAGTTCATACATACTAAACTTCACTTCTCCATTTTAAACTTATGGGAAACTAGGCTAACAAACACAATACCCAGCCTCCCCCATTCTGTCCTATGGGCAGGATGGCCTTTCACCAGTGAAAAACGAAATGGAGGGTTTTTCACTGTCAGGACATAACACACACCTCAGTATATGTCCTGCCTTTTACTGACACTGCACCTTGCCCAGGGGCTACCCGGGACCTACCACAGGGGTGCCCACTGTGTACTTAAAAGGGAAAGTAAGGCCTGGCAAGTGGTTGCACTTGTCAGGACAACATGCAAACTTAGCAAACTGCGCGCAGGCCCTACACTGCAGGCCTGAGTTCCCTTCTCCGCGCACCTTTGCATTACTAGCCCTGGCACACACAGTGCACATCACTAGGGACTTTACTAGTAAGGCAACATACCAATCATGGCCAACCAATTACCATTACACTTTACACAGGGAACACTTGTACTTTGACATTGATCAGCAGTGGCAAAGTACCCAAAGCATCTAAAAGAAAAGGAGGTAGAGGCAAAAAGTCATGGGTAATCACGCCAAGATATGCCAGGTCTAACAAGCAGCATGACAGAAGCTACTGGATTAGTTAGGTTGGGAATGGGGTTCTGTTCTGGGACGCTCAGAGCCGTGCTCTGACGTCCTCATATATTTTTAATTTTGCTTTCGAGGCACCTCCTGATATATTTACGTATGTGATAATTGCGATCTCTTGTGGCTATTTGATCTGGACTTGGAGGAAGCATTTCACATTTTGACCTACTCTCTGTTGGGGTGATGCTTGGGAGAAGTGCATGCACCCCAGATAACGCCCCAGTGTTTATCACAGTGGCGTAACAAAGGCCCCTGCCATGTGAGGGGTGCCCTCAGCACACTACCCTGGCCTGAGAGCTCCTGAGTGTGCTCGGAAAGGGCCCCCTCCATGTACTTTTCAGGGAGGCCCCCTCAAGTTTCGCTACGCCACTGGTCTATCACGAGCTGTCCTGGTGACTTAATAGTGCACATGCGTCTCTTTGTGGACATACCTCTGTCTGGTGCTGTTTCTGGAACCACTGAGAAGCTGTTCACACATTTGTGGTGCATGAAAGTTGCTGTGTGTGACTTAATGTAACTTAATTAAAACACTGACTGCACGCGTGGGAGCAACACTTTAACTGTGTTCCTATCTTATAAGTTGTATTCACTTTTGAGCTAACAAAATGTAGGACTACATTTTTTGCACTTTTGAAGTATATATTCTGGTAGATTTGTTTACTTAGGGTTTTATTGTCGCGCTTTTGATACCTCGAGCTCGCCCTTTAATGTTGAGCCTGTCAATATGTTTTCTCACGCACACATTCTACCTTTTCAGCCCTAAACATCAGCTTGCGTACCTAGGAAACGCCTCCATGATTTCAGGTAACCTCACCAAAGAAACCGTTGCCATATTTGTACAAGTACTTTATTAATCTCAGTCCCACAGGTGCTGACTCTGCAACAGAAAGAATAAAGGGAACCAGGACAGTCTGACACGCCGCAGAAATCCCTTCAAGCGCACTGAATCGTGTCTTTGCACCCAGCTGAGTAGTTCTGCTCCTAATTTTATCCAGCAACATCTCATGCTTGTTGGTGCATGGCCCCCGGAACAATCCTTCTGAACAAGATGCATAAATGGTAATTGGCACTTGGAAGAAAACAGATATAAGTTAAAAAGCATACCAGCACTTAACAGAAAAGAGATGCAGGCTAGAGGGACCTTAAGTGACCTGTGTGGGGCAGTCCAAGCTGTGTGATGAGCCACATGGACAGAGAGTGAGGTGGTACTGGAGTGAGGGCACTGCAGGAAGAGATGGCAAACCAGGGGGCGTGCTGCATCCAACTGCATTGAGGGAAGTAAATGTCAACATTTTACACATTTAATTGTAATTTGAAAACGTTCAGGTCAGTGATTTAGTTCCTGTTTACATTGCATGCGCATGTGCATTCCCTAAAAGTGTTAGCTATTTTAATGATGTTTCTGTATTTTTTCATGTACCACATTACTCTTGTACAGTGCATATTATAAACTGAGTCGCACCACTTGAGAGTTCTGAGGCTAAGGTCAATGCAAGTTTCTCACTGCCTGTCAGTGAGTGAAAAAGGTGTTCAGAAATCTTGATGGCCATCCAATCCTGGTCCTCTCTTCAGAGTGCTCAGGGCAGTGGTCACGTGTACCAGTTGTAATTGTGATTCTGTACATACAGGTTTGATGGGGGTACACTTTTTTCAAAATAACGATGACATGAAAAAGGAAAAGAAAATGTAGTGCTTTCTCGCCACTTTCAATTGTCACCAGCCGACACTGAAGGGGACACTGCTCAAGCTGATGAAAAACCAGAGCGTTCTGCAGATGTCTGAAGAGTTTGTTAAAGCGGAGTCCAGAGAGGTGGCCTATATGTTCCATCTCACCAGCTGTACAGAGGTGGTGGGCAGTCTGCCAGGCAGTATCTCTGAAAGGTCGGTAAGTCTAAGAAAGAGTGAGACTCATGCCAGGTGACACACCTGAGAAATCTAGATTCTTAAACATTCATACTCCTGGCAAAGCCATGGCAATATCTTGCTCCACATGAGGACCACACCGGCTTTCCTATTGTGTTTTTTCAACTGAATTTTCACATAACCTAACCTATTTCTTTAGAACAGCCTGGGTGAAAAATATAAACCACCCTCAGCACTTGTCAATGTGGGTCATTACATAAATATCAGGTGCCTCTGCTACATTCATAATATATAATTGCGTGAGACAATTTTTCACTTGATTTCTGTACATACACGCTGCCTTTTTGATTTTTCTTGCCTCGTATTAATTACTGATTGTATACCCACCAAGGGCGGATATGTAGCAAAAGATATGCAATGTGTTTTGATATTTATATGTCATCACCCAGGTTTCCCATACCTCGATATATTTACTGAGTCTGTACCCACTATGGGTGGACAGGCAACATGAGACATAGAATGTGAACTGTGTTTTTGCTCACGCAATTATATATTATGAATGTAGCAGAGGCACCTGATATTTATGTAATGACCCACTTGGGGAGTACTAGCAATGAACTGACCTGAGTTAACTTTAAGCATGTGGATACTCAGGCACACCATGTATGTATAGCCACTACAAAATGGCGATCACGTTCGGCCGGACCAGTATAGATTGTAGGTAACTGGCACATCGAATTGTGTTATCAGGTATTGAGGATATATACGCTAATTTATATAACATTGCTTACATGGACTACGAATATTGTCAGATATATCTAATCTGTTCACTTGATTTTAACACGTTACATGATGGCGGCTGATATTACGGGCGATTCGCCCACAGCCAAGTAGTCCTTTGTTAATTTCTACCTACCGGTATGTAACGAGGCTCTCACTATGTGCACTTTGTGTGATCAAGCCGTTAGGCGAAACGCGTCACGTAGATTTATGACGGAATAAATCTTTTGTTTTCCAAACCTGCCTTATTTTTCCGAGTGTGCGAGTGATTGGTCTCTCATATTTGGAATTGGATTATCGGCGGCTCCGCCGACTCACGCGCCACCTCCCACGGGACTCCGGCTTCCAGCAGGAGCAGTTTTTCTCATTTGGATATATATATATATATATATAAGTATATATATGTATGTGTGTGTACATATATATATATATATATATATATATATATATATATATATATATATATATATATATATATATATATATGTATATATGCGAAGGATTTCTCGTATTCTGCCCCAATGACAAAAAAACCAAGATGCGGCACCAGAAAAAAGCACAAAAATTTATTGTGCACCAACAAAAGGACGACGCGTTTCGGCGTTAAGCCTTTGTCAAGCAATTTCCTGTACTTCGATCGCCTATAGAAATACGTTGAGCAGTTGAGCGACATAGAAGAAATATTTCTTTCGTACACACCGCGCGCCTTATTATTTAACCTGTTGCATGCACAGCAATCAAAATTTCAAATTCTAGATTGTGAATTTCAGCTTTACATAGTATATTCGTAAGCTTCCAAAATTACAGTTTCATAATTTAGATCTCAATTGCAGTTGATAAAGTTTTCTGTATAAAACATCAGCATTGTGGTCAGCGATATTCAACTCATTTTACAATACCATTCAATCTAAATAGTGATATTGCAGTTGTATTGTTTATATATAAAATGCAATTAATAAAGTTTTCTGTGCAAAACATCGGCATTGCGTTCGGCGGAATTTGACTCATTTCACCAAATCATGCAACCTGAATGATGATCAATAAAGTTTTGTTCACGGTTAAGGAATTCTGGTTAATGCAGTTGGATACATTCCACCATATTTACGCGACATCTCGCATAGAGTAATGCGTGGATCAATACACTCTACCAATCATTGTACCCTTTCTCGCAATTCATCTTAGTATTGGCACACCATATTGTGACAAAGAGCTTATGGGTAATGATTACAAATGTTTAAAGCATGCTGCACCTTAATGCATTGTTTATCACATGATGATCTCTGCTTCGGTGGATTCCTATAATATCCATGCAATTCGGGGCAAGTGCCCTTGGTCCAGATATCCTATACCTTGACATCTGTTTATGTGATGTGAATGCTGAGGTATGATGTACTTTGTATAATCTATAGTATACAGGACAGGAAATTTTTAACTTATGTAAGGTGCAAACAAACCAAAAGGGACTGTGTGAAGTGAGTGTTCCTTGGACAAAAGTGACCAGTATTAGGGACCTAAAGTGTGGGATCTGTTGATTAGGTGCCTTCAAAATCATCATAAGGTACCGGAGTAGTGCAGCCACCATTACGGCTAAGCTGCTATGGGCCTGCCGAAATCGGCATTCAAAATCAACTGGCAGTACCCCTCTTTAAAGGTCCACATTAAAAATGTGAGGTGACACTGACTACAAAACATAAAAATAGAATCATTAAAAATAGTGAAACAGCAGTCAATTTAGAAGGGGTGTGATTCAACGGCCTATATGAGTGGCAAGTTCTTCCCCTCCATTCAAACCTTTCGGTATTTTGCAATCCAATTCGATAATATACTTGGACTCAAGAACCCTCAGATTTGTCTCCCTATCTCCGCCCCGTATGTGTGCTGGAATTCTATCTATTCCATAGAATAGCAGATGGCGGTTATTGCTTTTGTGTTTATCGGCAAAATGCCGGGCCACTGGGTAGTTGAAGTCACAATTCTTTACGGCTCGTAAGTGCTGCAATATGCGTGATTTTAGTGGGAGCTTTGTGCTGCCTACGTACCGGAGACCACAAGGGCACTCTAGCACGTAGACAGCAAAATCACTGTTGCAATTGATTATTTGTGAGATTTTCTTCATTCCACCAAGCCCTGTTGCATATTCTTTGCAATTTTTACCATTGTGACAGGCTTTACATGTACCACACGTGGTAAAGCCATCTAGTGCCTTTAACCAATGTGTGGGTGTATTGTCAGGGGGATAGCTATGTACTAGGCGGTCCCTCAGCGGCCTTGCTCTTTTATATGTAATTTGTGGGCCGCTGCCCACACTGTTGCCTATTATGGGATCTGCCACTAGTAAATTCCAATGTGCTCTCATGACTTTCTTTAGGGCCCATGCGCCTCTACTGAAGGTGGTGATCATCCTTGGTGCTATATTGTCTCTCTGTGTGAGTTTCTTGATTTTGCTTGCGGATAGATTAAATAATAGCTCGCTTTGTGTGATGTTCCTCACCTTGTCATTGGCTTTTTGTAAGACATTCTCCTTGTAACCCCTATTTTTAAAGCGTGTCATGATGGTATTCTGTTCAATCTGAAAACCCTCATTGGTGCTGCAATTACGGCGGGCCCGCAACACCTCCCCGTACGGAATACTTTGCACCAGAGGGATGGGATGGTGGCTCGCCGCATGCAGTACGGTGTTTCCAGCTGTTTCCTTACAAAATAGACGTGTCGTGATTCTATTCTGTTTGATCTCGACTGCTATGTCCAGAAACTCACAGTAATTGGTACTGATTTTGTGGGTAAACTTTAGATTTAAATTGTTTACTCCCAGTTCCTGAATAAACTCCTTTGCCATAGATTCTGATCCATCCCAAATCAGGAATAAGTCGTCGATATATCTGATCCATATATGTATGTGATCAGTATATCGCTCGAACTTCTCAGTCCTGACGACCTGTTCCTCCCACCAGCCCAGGAACAAGTTCGCTAGGCTGGGGGCGAAACAGGTACCCATAGCGGTACCAGACCATTGTCGGTATACAGATTTCTCAAATATGAAAATGTTCTGCTGTAAGCAAAACAACATCATTGTCTCTAACATCTTATTGTGTTGCCAAAGGCTGATGTGTCTGCTTTTGAGGAAATACATGCATGCAGATACCCCCATGGTCTGTTCAATGCAGGTGTACAAAGAGCAAACATCTAATGCTATCATATGATAGCCTTCTTCCCATTGTACATCGTGTATTCTCCGTAAAAAATCAGAGCTGTCCTTGCAGTATGATCTTAGGTTCAATACATATTTGGAAAGGAAAATGTCCAGAAAAATCGATGTATTTTCAAATAGGCCTCCATTAGAAGAGACTATTGGGCGCCCTGGTGGATTAGTGGTGTCTTTGTGTATTTTCGGCAGGAAATACACACAAGGAATCCGCGGATTGTCGGTTCTTAAAAATCTGTATTCCTCAATGTCCAATAGGCCTTGATGGTACCAATTGGCTAAATGATCATGAAACTCCTTGTTCGTTCTTTTGTATGTCTCCCAATTGATCAATTCATAACAGGCCTCATCCGATAATTGCTTCATTGCCTCGGCTCTGTAATTCGTAATGTCCATGATGACAACATTGCCCCCCTTATCGGAGGGCTTGATAATGATGTTCGAGTCCTTCTCCAATCCATTAATTGCTTGTCTTTGTTGTTTAGATAGATTGTCTCTTTTGGGTTTGAAAATATTTCCCCGCATCTTTTTTAACTCAATTATTATTGCTGTGCTGTATGCTTCTATGTTATCGTACGGAACATTTGGATTAAACTTGGATTTCATTTTTAATCCGCTATGACTGGACTGATTGGTGGTTACTCCACATACTCCCAGCATTTGAGAGATGTCTTCTCCTTGACTTGACTGGTTGTTTCCATCAAGATCATACATATCTCTTAACAAGTCAATGTCCTGGATCTGTACATTTACATCATCCCTGATGTCATTCGGGTCCCTTATAGCTTTGTTTGATCCAATTTTCATTTCGAACAGTTTCATTAATTTTAGCTTGCGAATAAAGAGAAACAAATCAATTCGAGTGTCCGTGTACTTGAACTCATTAGTGGGACAAAAGGACAAACCTAGCTGTAGTACAGAGTTTTCGTCTGCAGTCAATATTCTAGACGATAAGTTTATCACTGATCTGTTTGACATGGGATCTTCCCTGTTGGATATAGCATTTTTTGTCCTTCCTCTCCTATTGCCATTCATTCTGCGTCTTTTTTTGTCCCTTGTCCTCTTCCTCTTCTTGGACCCTTGCCTCTGCCCCTTCCTCTTGTTTGCGGCTTGTCCTATTGATTCTGTTCTTTCTTCTGCTTCAAGATTTGAAATTCGTGGAGGAATGTCAGAGGACGTACCCCTAAAGGGCCCACCGTGTTGCGGTCCTCTGAGTCTGTGCTCAAATCTGAGCTGGATCCGGTTGATAAGGCTTCACCTTGACGGGTAGTGTAAGAGGCTTTGAAATTTCTCTGGGCCCAAACAAAACGTTTGGCGTATCTGAGAATTCGCCCTTCAGCGTAGTCTCTCTTATCTCTAAGAAATTTGCGCTGCTTTTTGATTTTTATTGCGTCTTCGTATTCTTTTAATCTGTTGGGCAATGTTTTCAAAAATTCCACTACTAATTTGTCTGTTCAGCTCTTAAGGCACCCAATTCTTTCCTGGTAGATTCCAAATCGATTTGTGCATACTTGATTAGCATTTCAAGCATGCCCTTACAAGGATCCATGCCCTTATGGATCAGATATATCGACGACTTATTCCTGATTTGGGATGGATCAGAATCTATGGCAAAGGAGTTTATTCAGGAACTGGGAGTAAACAATTTAAATCTAAAGTTTACCCACAAAATCAGTACCAATTACTGTGAGTTTCTGGACATAGCAGTCGAGATCAAACAGAATAGAATCACGACACGTCTGTTTCGTAAGGAAACAGCTGGAAACACCGTACTGCATGCGGCGAGCCACCATCCCATCCCCCTGGTGCAAAGTATTCCGTACGGGGAGGTGTTGCATGACACGCTTTAAAAATAGGGGTTACAAGGAGAATGTCTTACAAAAAGCCAATGACAAGGTGAGGAACATCACACAAAGCGAGCTATTATTTCATCCACCCGCAAGCAAAATCAAGATACTCGCACAGAGAGACAATATAGCACCTAGGATGATCACCACCTTCAGTAGAGGCGCATGGGCCCTAAAGAAAGTCATGAGAGCACATTGGAATTTACTAGTGGCAGATCCCATAATAGGCAACAGTGTGGGCAGCGGCCCACAAATTACATATAAAAGAGCAAGGTCGCTGAGGGACCGCCTAGTACATAGCTATCCCCCTGACAACACACCCACACATTGGTTAAAGGCACTAGATGGCTTTACCACGTGTGGTACATGTAAAGCCTGTCACAATGGTAAAAATTGCAAAGAATATGAAACAGGGCTTGGTGGAATGAAGAAAATCTCACAAATAATCAATTGCATCAGTGATTTTGCTGTCTACGTGCTAGAGTGCCCTTGTGGTCTCCGGTACGTAGGCAGCACAAAGCTCCCACTAAAATCACGCCTATTGCAGCACTTACGAGCTGTAAAGAATTGTGACTTCAACTACCCAGTGGCCCGGCATTTTGCCGATAAACACAAAAGCAATAACCGCCATCTGCTATTCTATGGAATAGATAGAATTCCAGCACACATACTGGGCTGAGATAGGGAGAAAAATCTGAGGGTTCTTGAGTCCAAGTATATTATCGAATTGGATTGCAAAATACCGAAAGGTTTGAATGGAGGGGAAGAACTTGCCACTCATATAGGCCGTTGAATCACACCCCTTCTAAATTGACTGCTGTTTCACTATTTTTAATGATTCTTTTTTTATGTTTTGTAGTCAGTGTCACCTCAGATTTTTAATGTGGGCCTTTAAAGAGGGGTACTGCCAGTTGATTTTGAATGCCAATTTCGGCAGGCCCATAGCAGCTTAGCCGTAATGGTGGCTGCACTACTCCGGTACCTTATGATGATTTTGAAGGCACCTAATCAACAGATCCCACACTCTAGCTCCCTAATACTGGTCACTTTTGTCCAAGGAACACTCACTTCACACAGTCCCTTTTGGTTTGTTTGCACCTTACAACAGTTAAAAATTTCCTGTCCCGTATACTATAGATTATACAAAGTACATCATACCTCAGCATTCACATCACATAAACAGATGTCAAGGTATAGGATATCTGGACCAAGGGCACTTGCCCTGAATTGCATGGATATTATAGGAATCCACCGAAGCAGAGATCATCATGTGATAAACACCGCATTAAGGTGCCGCATGCTTTAAACATTTGTAATCATTACCCATAAGCTCTTTGTCACAATATGGTGTGCCAATACTAAGATGAATTGCGAGAAAGGGTACAATTATTGGTAGAGTGTATTGATCCACGCATTACTCTATGCGAGATGTCTCGTAAATATGGTGGAATGTATCCAACTGCGTTAACCAGAATTCCTTAACCGTGAACAAAACTTTATTGATCATCATTCAGGTTGCATGATTTGGTGAAATTAGTCAAATTCCGCCGAACGCAATGCCGATGTTTTGCACAGAAAACTTTATTAATTGCATTTTATATATAAACAATACAACTGCAATATCACTATTTAGATTGAATGGTATGGTAAAATGAGTCGAATATCGCCGACCACAATGCTGATGTTTTATACTGAAAACTTTATCAACTGCAATTGAGATCTAAATTATGAAACTGTAATTTTGGAAGCTTACGAATATACTATGTAAAGCTGAAACTCACAATCTAGAATTTGAAATTTTGATTGCTGTGCATGCAACAGGTTAAATAATAAGGCGCGCGGTGTGTACGAAAGAAATATTTCTTCTATGTCGCTCAACTGCTCAGCGTATTTCTATAGGCGATCGAAGTACAGGAAATTGCTTGACAAAGGCTTAACGCCGAAACGCGTCGTCCTTTTGTTGGTGCACAATAAATTTTTGTGCTTCTTCTGGTGTGCCGCATCTTGGTTTTTTTGTCATTGGGGCAGAATACGAGAAATCCTTCGCATTTTGAACGGCTGCTGCCGCCGTTTGCAGGCACCAACGCCGGAGGCCGGGAACCACGAAGCGCAGCATCTGTGAATAATATATGTATATATATATATATATATACATATATATATATATATATATATATATATATATATATATATATTAACTGTCCACCAAGCAGCAAAGCCGCATACGCACACTCCTTCTACCAATAAAGGTTCAATCCGTGAGCAAGGCGGAGAACGCTGAAACGCGTAGGGTTTTTTTCGGCCAGGAACCGTATAATAATGGAATAAATCTTTTCCTGCACTAAATATTGGATTGAACCTTTATTGGTAGAAGGAGTGTGCGTATGCGGCTTTGCTGCTTGGTGGACAGTTAATTTATCAGGGCTTCCTCGTGCCCTGACGCACACCGGAGCTGTGGAGTCCCGACTTTACGAGGTCTGTGGAAGTTTGTTTATATATATATATAAAGATGGGGAGATGTCATGTGTGAGTTGCCTTCATTCCTGACCTCACCTCTAGCGAGTGCGTCCCAATAGAGCGGCAAACTCTTCAGTTCAGATATATGTGGCCAAGCCCAGGCCACGGGACGCACCACCGCGAGACCCGAGCGGGTCCGCTGTTTTGCACTGTCAGAGCGAGTGCGGAGCTGGAGGGGTCAACTATATGGAAGGCATCACACTGGAACATTGTTTGTCCCATATGGATTTTTATGACATTTGAAAAGCAGCGCCCACTTGGGGAGTAAAGACTACCAGTCCCATGATTCAATGTTGTTACTCACCTGATTTACATCGAGGTTTCAACTGGAAATAAAAGAGGGGATTGACTGGTTGGCTGCGGTTGCCTTTCTTTTGCCTGATCCTGCCCAGAGGAAGGGAGTTTTCCCGAAACGTGTCGGCAGCATAAAGATGGGGAGATGTCATGTGTGAGTTGCCTTCATTCCTGACCTCACCTCTAGCGAGTGCGTCCCAATAGAGCGGCAAACTCTTCAGTTCAGATATATGTGGCCAAGCCCAGGCCACGGGACGCACCACCGCGAGACCCGAGCGGGTCCGCTGTTTTGCACTGTCAGAGCGAGTGCGGAGCTGGAGGGGTCAACTATATGGAAGGCATCACACTGGAACATTGTTTGTCCCATATGGATTTTTATGACATTTGAAAAGCAGCGCCCACTTGGGGGAGTAAAGACTACCAGTCCCATGATTCAATGTTGTTACTCACCTGATTTACATCGAGGTTTCAACTGGAAATAAAAGAGGGATTGACTGGTAGGCTGCGGTTGCCTTTCTTTTGCCTGATCCTGCCCAGAGGAAGGGAGTTTTCCCGAAACGCGTCGGCAGCATAAAGATGGGGAGATGTCATGTGTGAGTTGCCTTCATTCCTGACCTCACCTCTAGCGAGTGCGTCCCAATAGAGCGGCAAACTCTTCAGTTCAGATATATGTGGCCAAGCCCAGGCCACGGGACGCACCACCGCGAGACCCGAGCGGGTCCGCTGTTTTGCACTGTCAGAGCGAGTGCGGAGCTGGAGGGGTCAACTATATGGAAGGCATCACACTGGAACATTGTTTGTCCCATATGGATTTTTATGACATTTGAAAAGCAGCGCCCACTTGGGGAGTAAAGACTACCAGTCCCATGATTCAATGTTGTTACTCACCTGATTTACATCGAGGTTTCAACTGGAAATAAAAGAGGGATTGACTGGTAGGCTGCGGTTGCCTTTCTTTTGCCTGATCCTGCCCAGAGGAAGGGAGTTTTCCCGAAACGCGTCGGCAGCATAAAGATGGGGAGATGTCATGTGTGAGTTGCCTTCATTCCTGACCTCACCTCTAGCGAGTGCGTCCCAATAGAGCGGCAAACTCTTCAGTTCAGATATATGTGGCCAAGCCCAGGCCACGGGACGCACCACCGCGAGACCCGAGCGGGTCCGCTGTTTTGCACTGTCAGAGCGAGTGCGGAGCTGGAGGGGTCAACTATATGGAAGGCATCACACTGGAACATTGTTTGTCCCATATGGATTTTTATGACATTTGAAAAGCAGCGCCCACTTGGGGAGTAAAGACTACCAGTCCCATGATTCAATGTTGTTACTCACCTGATTTACATCGAGGTTTCAACTGGAAATAAAAGAGGGATTGACTGGTAGGCTGCGGTTGCCTTTCTTTTGCCTGATCCTGCCCAGAGGAAGGGAGTTTTCCCGAAACGCGTCGGCAGCATAAAGATGGGGAGATGTCATGTGTGAGTTGCCTTCATTCCTGACCTCACCTCTAGCGAGTGCGTCCCAATAGAGCGGCAAACTCTTCAGTTCAGATATATATATATATATATATATATATATATATATATATATATATATATATATATATGAGAAGCAGAATCCCACGGTGAGACCTCGCCGGGTCAAACAAAGGGCACAGACTCCAGTTGTGGTGCTAACGATGTTAGTTTATTTCACAAGCATGGGAATAAGACGCGTTTCGACCGCAAGCCTGCGGTCTTGTTCACATAACGCGCTGCAGTGAATGACAGGATATATGTATGCATGTAGAGGACTAGTGAGTAACTTTTTCATTTTCATAGGAAGTAAGGCAATAGTGACGTGCTATAAAATCAACAAGTCATTCATGGAGGATGACTTCACGAGCGACCGCAAAGCGGAGCAGTGACAGACATAATTGAAAGACTTCTGATTAGTGATAATGGCCCAACTTCAAAACAATATAATATAACATAACAATATGATATAACATTTCATGGAGGCACATATGAACAATACACATCATGCTGATGTAGCGCAGATATAGACAATTAGAAATGTAAGGCACGAAAGCGTCCTTGTGTTAAGAATGTCTAGGATGTGTACGGAGAAGACCCAAGTTGATGTGTTGATGCCCCCTGGTGTGCGGATATAGAATAGACATTACCAAATGGCGTGGAATCGCACAGACATCCCATCATGTTGCGCAGTGAACTGACCGGGAAGGATATGGCCAAAATCAGTGAGGAAGAGCATCCGCAGGGGAATGGATCTGCTCACGTGAGTACTGATGGGCCTGCCTGGAAAGTGGGTCTTGATTTGACGTTGCCGAGGGTTAGGCAGAGAAGAAGGGTTGTGAGCGCAAACTCACACATTCCACTGAATGGGCTGCAGTGCAAGTGGTGCGGTGATTAGGAGAGCGAGTCACCATAGGTAGCCAACGCAGGAGGTAGGGGGTGAACTATCAGAACGAAAGTTACATTGGGGTCCTAGGTCTATCGCATAACATAGTGAGGGAGTGAGGGAAGGTGCGCTGGGCGTGAAGGTGATGTGAGAGTGCAAAGATCTAGTACTCACATAATGGGGAATGAAGCTAACTGTTGCCTCAAGTATGTGTAATACTGTGGGATCCGTGTAAGAGTGATTTAAAAACAAACAACAGTAAGACAAATTTCTCAAAGTGTGTTCAGGGCTGAAACTTCCTGAAGTACATGACAGTAGAGTTACTAGAGAACCACGAGACTTAGTTGATTACAAGGTGAGTGCAATGTACAATATATACAGTGAAAGTTAAAATCACAATTGCAGTTAGAGAGACAACACATCATAACCTATGAGTAGTGCGGGTGTGGGCATGTTAACTACTATAGGAAGTTGTGAAGATCTTCATTCATGTTGAGCCCTGCTGGTGTCTTGGTGTTAAGCTCAAGGATGTATCTGGACTCGAGTTGTCGTAGAAGCTTTTCCCTGTTGCCGCCCCGCCTGAGTGGAGGTATGTAGTCAATGACAAAGTATTTGAGCTGATCCAGATTGTTTTTGTGGACCTCCTTGAAGTGTCGTGCTACAGGATATGTGGCATCACTGTTGACTATGGCCCTAAGATGTTGCAAGATTCGTTGGTGCACTGGCAGCTTAGTGCTGCCTACGTATCTAAGGCCACAGCTGCACTCAAGCACGTAGACTGTGTATTCAGTTCTGCAGGAGAGTCTGTATTTGATTTTGAGTGTATCAGTGCGAAAGGGGGCTGTGACCTGGCTGGTGTTAATACCAAATTTGCAGGCTCTGCAGCTGGTGCATATAAAAAACCCTGTAATGCTGGAAAGCCAGTTGGTCTTGGAGGAGATTTCAGGACTGCTCCTGACTAGGGCATCACGCATGGAGAACGCTCTCCTGTAGGTGATGTCCGGACGCTGGGCAACCATGGGACCTAGGGTGAGGTCTGATTTGATAATACCCCAATGTTTGTTCATGATGGACCTGATAGCACATTCCTCTGTATTATGTGTGATTATTAAACGGGTGCTTACAGTACCTGTGCTGAATGGGTCTGGTTGTGTATTGTCTTCTTCGGGGACAGTGGGAATGTTACCCAGTAAGATTGCCTCTCTGGTGGTGGTGTTGGCCTTGGTAGTGGCAGCGACGATGATCTTGTCAGAATACCCCTGTGCTTTGAATCTGGCATGTGCGTCCTTTTGACAAGTAATCAAGTCAGTGGTGGAGCTGCAGATTCTGCGTAAGCGCAGCATTTCCCCGTATTCTTAGGACCAAAGTTTCCATAGGAAAATTTTTTTTTGTTTTGCCAATAACTTTGGCGTCGCTTGACAAATCTTTAAGAAATTTTCAAAAAACTTCACCTTTTTGGTTCAGCTGCTGTGTTGAAAGTTTCAGCTGCTTACAATACTTAGTATGTAAGGCGTAGAATGTTTGCCCTGTTGGAAACTTTTTCTGCAGAACCAAAAATCATACTGGACACAAGTTGTCAACTGTCACCTGCACACAGAGTTACTCTTCAATATAAAGATTTATGATGTGTTCACTACGTCTGCACACTTATGATGTATAAGGAGCACATGCATTTTGTAAACACTTGCACCCATTAGCTGGACACAGGCTGTACATAATTAGGCAGAAATGTAATATGGTAGTTACCCACCACCATATAAACTATAAAATAAACTAGCACACTCAATGGATGATGTTATCAGTGATGTCATCAATGATGTAATTTGAGATGTCATCAGTTGTGTCATAAATGATGTCATTAAACATGTAATGAGTGATGTAATATGTGAAGTCATAAGCAGTACATGGCAGTGACGCAAGTTATAGTCAGCTTTGCTAGCTTTAACTGGTGAATCTCCGTGTTTTTGTTACTTCAAACATTAATGTTGTCACTGACATATTTACCTAACAATAACATTACTTTAACCTGTGTGTTTTTTTCAGTGAAAATATATATGCACAATTTGGTCGCATGTCCCTACTTGCACCTTATTAGGTTTAGGAGTAAGACAGCTTTGGTGAGGGGGGGTGGGTAAGGCAACATCCAGCAAGCTGTATTATTTTACTCTTTGTTATCTTTGTGTGGGTTGCTCCTATGTGTCTGTACCACATCTCCATTTGCACTGCATGGAAGTGGCTTGCACAATCATTTTCTTCAGCAAATAGCTCGATTGTGTTGCTTCCCTGTGCCCCGGTCATCTACCCCCCATACTGCATTTCTCGCAGCCTGCATAGACAAGTTATGCATGAGCAGGTTTCTGCCGCCTCGTAGTAAGTTGAACTTCTTTGGTTGTGAGGATAAAATTGATTGTCAATTAGCTCAGTATGTTCACGGCAAGAGATTGACATGAGATGTCTGACTTCCCTGGCGATGGACAAGTTCACCACCAGGTGGCGTAATCTTAGCTGCCATGTTACACCTTCAGCCAACTGAGGCTTTTTTACCCTACAGCACTTTGCCATCCGAGGCATGTCGTTTCTTTTGTTGCTATGTTCGTATGGGTTTAAAAATCACAGAATGCAGAGTTCTGGGTGCAAATCGAGGTCTGACTACAGTTGTCACACATGTCAAGAGGCCCTTTGGCGTTGATTGTTCTTGTGCCAGAATTTGCTGCTTCCACGTCCTAGCTTAATTGAGTCCGGTCTGGTATCCAATCTCATGAGCAGGTGAGCCTTGCCCTACCAAAATCTCAGATCTTGGAAAGGAAGGGGGGCCAGGAGGATGAACGACCATATGTCACTGTCTTTTATATTGTTTTTTCTGAAGTCTTGCAAATTTGTAACACTGCATGAAACAGCAGATTCAAAGGTTCTCGTTTTATGGACTTCGGAAGAATGATAGGCTAATGCAGTCAAGCATAAAACGAAGCTATTGCATTGTTGTTATGTTATGTTATGTTATGTTATGTTATGTTACGGGGGATTTATAAAGCGCACGTACACCAACAGGCCTCTTGGCGCTGAGTTTGAGGCCACCACTAATGCTACACCTAGCTATAGGCTTGAGTGAAAAGACAGGTTTTCAATTTTTTCCTGAAGCACATCTAGTCAGTTGTCTGCCTGATAGTGATAGGCATGGAGTTCCAGAGTTGGGGTCCCAACGTGGAGAAACCTGAGCCACCCATTCTTTTGCGCTTGAATCTGGGGAATATCATTAGGTTCATTTGTGCAGATCTAAGGTTCCGTTTTGGGAGATATGGGTGGATCCTTGCAGAAAGGAATTTGGGACCTCTATTGCGGATTGCTTATGGCTGTAAAGCCGAAATAAAGTTTTTTTGACTGATTGACTGAAGATTATACAACCCGTTTTGAACATGGATCGCTGTGCTACTGGAAGCCAGTGAAGCTCCTTCATCAGCGGCTTCGCGTGGCAATGTCTGGGTTGTTGAAAGATGATTCTGGCTGCTTGATTTTGTATCAGCTGAAGTCTATGAGTTTGGTTGATGGGAAGACCTAGCATAATCGATTCTAGATAGGATCGTTGCGATAATAATTAAAGTACTGGCCTCCCTGGTAAAAAATCTTCTGATTTTCCTGAATTTTCCAAGTTGGTAGAAGCAGGATGACGTGACCATGCTTATCTGTGATTGCATGGATAGGTCAGCGTCAATTTGGATACCAAGACTCTTTACAGAGCTCTTAGGGATGGGTGGGGAGCCTAGCATTTTGGGCCAGTAGGCTGGAGTCCAGTAATTTTATTTATTGTTGGAGACAACAATCTCTGTTTTATCAGAGTTAGGTTTTAGCTGGTTGTTATTCATCCAGTCTCTAAGGAATAGCATAGTATTCTGAAAGAATACCTTAGAGTCCTGTGTCTCGTCAATTGTGAAAATCAACTGCATATCATCCGCATAATTATCGATATTTACCTTCATTTGTTGGAGGGAGTGTATCAGGGGGCGGATGTAAAGATTAAAAAGTTGGGGGGACAGGGAAGAGTCCTGTGGTACCCCACAATTCATGCTAACGGTGGCAGAGCTATAGGGTACGAGACTGACTGATTGAGTTCGATCTTTCAGGAAGGATTTCATCCATTTTAACGCAGTACCCCTAAGACCTGCCACACCCATTCGATCCGCTAATATCTCATGGTCAACGGTATCGAATGCTGCTGACAGGTCAAGTAGGACCAATGCTTCTGTGTGTCCTTGTCAGCCCCTTCCTTCAGGTCGTCCACAATGCTTAGAATGACTGATTTGGTTGAATGGGAAGGCCGAAAACCTGCTTGGTGGGGATCTAGAAAGTTGGTCTCTTCGATGAAGAAGCAGAGTTGTTTAGCTACGTGTGCCTCGAGGATTTTGGCTGGATAGGGAAGAAGCAATATGGGCCTATAGTTATCTAACTGTAGGGGGTTCACACCAGTTTTTTTTTAAGCTGGAATATGACTGCTTCTTTGAATACGCAGGGGACAACTCCTTGCATGAGTGAGAGGTTAAGTAAGGAAAGAGTACTCTCTGGGAAGGTAGTAAAGATGACTTTTTGTATAAAGGGGTGGCAGACGTCTTTAGGTGAGCCTGATTTTACTTTATTTAGTAATTCTGTGAGACATTCTGTATTTATGCAAGGGAAGGGAGAAAGAGTAGTAGGGTTGCTATCTTCCTGCGGGTATTTCCAATCCTGTGGGCTAGGAATAATCAAATCTTGAAATTTCTTTATTTTGTTTACAAAGAAGAGATCCAGATCGTCACACAGTGACTGAGAAGGAGTAGTAGAAAGTGTTATTCGGTCAGGGTTCGATAAATCCTTTACTATATTAAAGATGTCTTTTACTTTGTTGTCAGAGTTTAAAACTTTGTTGGTGAAAAAGGATTTCTTTGCCTCTAGGATGGCTGTTTTGTAAGCTGTCAAGATTTGGGTGTATATTTCCCTAGTTTCTGGCAAATATGTTTTACGCCATTTCCGTTCGGCCTGGCGGGTTCTCAGTTTAACTAGTTTTAGCTCAGAGGAGAACCATTCAGATGCCTCATGTCGCTGCGTGCGACTAGATTGACTTTGTAGAGGGGCATGTATATTACTTGCCTTCAATTGTCCTTTGATGTGTGTGGGCACATATATATGTTCTTCAAGCTTCAAGCTCTTTAGCATTTCAGTAAGTTCCCTGGAGTTCTTGCTCCCCTCTTCCTCATTTGCCCAGTAGTTAAAGTTCAAGTCTCCCATTATCAGGATTTTAGCGTAATCTGTAGTCAGAGGGGCAATACAATTAGCTAGATCTTTTGAGAACTCCAGCATCGCTATTGGCGGCCTATAAATCAGTACACACACCAATGTAGAGGTGGAAGAGATAGTAGTTGTCAGGTAATGCGGCTAGTATGTCAGGGGTAGATTCAATTGTCAACCAAGTTTCTGTCAGTAACAGGATATCTGGAGCTTCGGTGTCAAGTAAATCGAATATTTCTAATTGATGTTTGACCATGGAACGTCTGTTTAAGTATAGTATATTTAGATCCTTTAGTGAGGGGTTATGTGCAGTGGATGTTGTATTTTTATGATTAGTAGGAGATTTCTCAGGCACAAGATCCCTGGGGACCATTGCTGGGTCAGCGTCTAGTAGACCAAGTCTAGCTTGTATTTAACTGCGGGTTCAATGTGCGGTTTAGCAATGTTCACAGCATTCTGCAGCAGAGGCATGAACTTGCTAAGCTGCCTGGTCTTCTATAATAATTTGCAGACCTCCTGCCTGTGGCTCCTTGTTACAATGAAGTATTCCACGTAGACAGGTCTTGTAAATAAAGGTTATGCATTTATTCATCAGGTTACTTCTTCAGTTACAGGTTACAGGAAGATGGTAAGATCCATATAATGCCCCATCAGGAGCAGCCTCCTTGCTGCTCAGCCCATCCATTCCAACTGATTCTTCCTCAAGCACAAACACTCTGAACATTCCAATGACCTCACTTTTGGCGGAGCAGCAAGGCAGAAAAGAACAATAGGGAGGATGCATTAACCAACAAGTAGATTATAACACTCCTCTTTTGAACGTAGAAACGGGAGTAGCTGGAGTAACACCGCCGCTGCATGTAAGCGGAAGTGCCAGAGGCGAAGGGGAGGGGGCGGTTGTGCAGGAACTGGATGACATCACCGTGCTAACATGTGACCTCAGAAACCTAATCCCTCTCTGCAGCACCGAACGCTGCCCTTCGGGTGTGGGGGTCGATAATCGTGAAATATGTGGGCTTCCCAGCACCCGTTGGTAAATAAAAATAACTTGTGCTTTTGTACAGTAGAAACATCCTCAGTGCATTCTTTTGTTTTACTGTATTGAGTGATTCATTGATTGAACACTGTCATGACAGATGTAAAAATTACCAAACTCAACTGCACTTATTTCATTGACTTCAGAAGGATGAAAGGCGGAGTCCGTACTGCTTTGCAACATTCAGGTTACAAGGGGAGGTTAAGCACTGCACAGCAGGGAATGTCAAATGCCAGGACAATTTTACGATCTCTGGTCAGTATTGTGTGTGAGAAGTCTGTATGAATGCAGGGTTAGTGGTGTGCCGGTTTAAGTGTGAGGTGCAGCATATTAAAGCCAGACCTACTGGTGTTGTCAATGCCTGTTTGTATATCTTAGGGCAACATTAATTAGGTCTGCAGATGGTTTTGTGGTTATTGTAGTTATTATAAGAGAGCTTTTAGCCCTGCTTCTGAATTGGTTTGTGAGTTAAATTTGACCACGCTACTATATTGTGAGGCTCAACAGGTATTGGAGGGAGAGAAGACTGTCATAGTTCTGCCTGGATAGGCTGTTATACAGTCCTTCTAAGTGATCAACATGATAGGGAGATAAGTGAAATAGTGTATTGCTAGTTGTACCTTTAGTTTCAGAGTCCTCCATTGGCCAGGATTGTTCTACACTATACCTACTTTGTAGTCTCCAAGTTCTGCATGGTGATTAGTTGTAATGTATTGTAGAATTTGAATGGCACTTACTAGCCCTATGTGGCGTGCCAGTCACAAATGCACATCAATAGCATACAGCACTCTCTGTGTGTGTGGTTGGAAATGTGTTGTCTTGGTTTGAGTCTATGTGGGAAGGTTTTCCATGTCTTGTGTGATGACCACCGAAGTGCAGTTATGCAGTTATTGTATTATGGAACACGACACTTGATGCTATGATGAATGAGGAAGTGTGATAGAGGGCTTCACATTTTTTATAGTTTGTGGGTTGCTAGGTCCTGTTATTGTGTTGGATTTCTTATGCTGGCTGTGAGAGGCGCTCGTCCACCATGTGATCTGGGGGGAAATAAAGCTTATTTGAGGTGAACCTGCAATCTCGGGTTGGGAGGCAAAGTTAGTCCTTTAGACCTCTGCAGCTCGAGATCCCATCTAATTGGGGTCTGCAGGGATACGCTTTGGGTTGCCTGGCAAGGAGCTAGGTTATTTGAATTGTTCGATAACTGCCATCAACAAAACTGTTTTTGGCTGAGAATTTTCAATTATTTATCGATTGTTTAGGCTGCTGGTTCTCTGCCAGTGAGATTAGTGTCTCTATCGCCTCCTGACTTTTTGGTAAAATGTGTGAGTTAAAGACCTTAGGTCCATGACATGGCTATCACACCTCAGGGTTCTTGTTCTCAGAACGAAGTTTATAAACTCCAATGGCAGTATCACTCAATTCCTTTAAGATGGTGTCTAGATTTACATTTATAGCAAGACAGTGACAGTGCTGTATTGCAACAGCTTGTTCACAACTATTAATATTTTCTTAAGAATGCTTGGTGTGATACAGCAATAGCAATCTTGTTGATTTTATGTTTAGTGCATTCAATTTATTCTCTGAGGTCAGTTGAAAGACATCTGCGTGCCTGGTTGGGAACCTCTAACCTTTTGCTTCTTCCACTACCTAATTTTGTTCCAGTCTTAGCATTAATGTAATTCTGATAATAATGACTAACCTTTCTCTTAGAAAACAATCACACTGCTAACAGGAGTAAGCCCCAGGAACGATAAGGCTGTCTGGTATTTACACGAGAGCAGGCTGCTGTATTGAAAAACCATTTTTGTGTTAAAGTATAAATTTTTTCACCAGTGGTGATGGTGGTGGGTATTATATGAGATTGGGACGTTGTATATATTTTGAGGTGAAACGAATAAATTAACAACATTTTACATGCATTTTGTGAAATAATATTTTACATTCTCCATAAAACGATTTAAAATGGTACCATGAATTCAGAAGCCCCACATCCAACATTCAATGGCTGTCTGCAAATGGTGTAGCTTTCAGGAAGGTGTTGAAAAGAGGTAACCATGTGCAGAAGGGGGGCGTGGCCAAGCAACATGGCCGACAGGACGTGAGCTTTTTAGCTCCCGGCCAGCCCGCTGTGTAATCCTGGGAAAAATCCTGAAATCTGGGCCAGTCTACTAGCCCTGAACACTGCATTGCAATCGGCGTCCCACGGTGCACTGGAGGTGCCAGCCCCCGTCAAGAAAAATCAATAATGAAGGCTTCAGGAGCGGGGCCTAGCTAGGCCCGGGAACAGGATGGGTCTTGTGACACAGCAACAGCTGAAGAGGAGTACCGTGGAGGCCTGTGGTTTCCAGAACACCTAGAGGCCGGAGATGTCTTTGGGCGAGCGTTTGCCCGGCTGACCCTGTGGGCTTTCTCCCCCCCCACCTTCCTCATGAGGTGCGGGAGGAATCGGCTGGCCCGGGGGGCGCGTTCCCTGATAGGGTGGAGGCCCTGCTGTCCCAGAGCGGTTGCTGCCGATTGGAGCTGTGCCTGAGATGCGGAGGAGGCGGGCACTGCCCGACCGTGACGCGAGACGGCCCCGGCCAACTTGAGATGAGCGGCGAGTGCCTAGCAGCCACAGAGAGAGGCGGACCCGGAGTTGCGCTTCCGGACCCGCAGACGACCTGAACATCATTGCCGGGCCGCTGGCCCGCTCGGAGTGTGGGGCGGAGCGACTTACCCGGACGGCCATCGTGGAGCGGGTGACCCCAGGGGGCCGAGCTGGGTGCTCCTGTTGTCTGCAGGGCGCCCTCCACCACACCGGTGATTGCGCCCCTGGAGACTCGACCTCATCGGCCCCGGCACATGTATTTGAAGTGGGGCCTGGCCTCGGGGGGACATTGTCGGTGTGATCTTTGGCGGTATCGTGGGCTAATCCTTGAGGCCCGTTGCCGGCTGGCCTCCCTCTCACCTGGTGGGCCATTTGGGCAGTGGAGTAAATGGCTGGAGAAACTGCTGGACCCAGGCAGCGGCGGTGAAGCTTTATCCTACCGGTCCTGGGGGTTTGCTCGCCCCTGTGGCCCATCAGTGGGGACAGTACCCAACGGACACTTGCGGGTCCCTGGTGTGGCCCAGGACCCGGCGCCGGGACTGTAACCTGCTTCTGCGGTGCCTGGTCTGGGGGGTCTATGCAACTGAGCCCTCCACTGGTCCTAGCACTGTGACAGAGGCCAGACAGAGGGGGACAGGAGTCTTGCCTTACAGCATACGGGGGCCCGCCCAAGCAGGAAAGAAGATCCGGAGCACCCCCGTGCCATAGGGCAGGTGGTTTGGCAGAAGCTTGGTGTGGTGCGCAGGGTGGAACGAAATGAACGTCAGCGCTTCGCCCAGAGTGAAATAGACACAGGAGTACCTCTGCTCTGAACATAAGCGAGAACATACTCTACCCCCGCAGAACTGTAAGTTATTGCTTGGCGGGGTGTTGGTTGCGGACTGGTGTACACGTAGAGTGTGGAAGTGTAGAACGGCTCAAGACCCCAGACTATATGTGGGTGTAGTGCGCACTGAGGGATTGCTGCCTTCTGCCAGCCCCAGAGGGTGGCAAATAGGAAGCATAGCCATCGATGCGTGTGAGGCCCTCCATACTGCAACGGAACCCTTGAAATAAGCTTTGTGGCCGGACCGGAGGCGGCTCGTGTAGGAGAACTCAGACACACAGAGACGCTGGGGGCCTCGCACGGCTCAGCGTAGGGTGGCCATCTACCTAACACCAACAGGGCAAGGGCACTCGAGCAGGAGCATCGAACACCATTACTCAGTGCACCACGGCGCGCCACCCACCGCAGCAAATCACGTGCCAAACAACAGGAACAGATGGAGGACGGGGAGGAGATGAGGAGCCGTAGCGGGTGGAGCTGCTGGCCACCATACAGGGATCCCGGAAGGTGCTGGAGGCCCGGATAGATACAGTTTCCATCGATGTAAATCTGCTGCGGGCGGACCTCGGCAAGGTAGCGTATAAAGTCACTGTAGTTGAGGAGGAAGTATCAGGTCTCAAGGGAGAGGTCTCTGCCCTAAACAAACTGGTAATACAACTATCCTCCACAACAAAAGCCCTGGAGCACCGCGCCGAAGATGCGGAGGGGCGCGCCAGGCACAGCAACATCCACGTATTGGGCTTTCCTAAAAGAGCGGAGGGCAGGTCAGCGGAGCGGTTCCTGGAACAGTGGATTAAAACCCAGCTGTGCTCCTCGGGTCTATCTGACATGTTCGCTATTGAGAGGGCCCACAGGGCTCTGGTGCCTCCGCCGCCTCCAGGGGCTTTCCCGCGTGCGTTCATTGCAAAATATTTGAACTATAGAGACAGAGACTGCATCCTCAGGGCCGCCAGAGAGCAACAAGACATCCAGTTTGAAAACAGCAAGATCTCCAATTATCCTGATTATACCAAGCAGTTGCAGGAACAAAGGAAACCGTTTCTAGGTGTAAAGAGGAAATTAAGGGACTTGAACCTACAATACATGCTATACCCAGAGGAGCTGAAGGTCATGGCGCAGAGCAAGGCCCACTTCTTTGAGAGCCCTGAGAAGTTCTGGGAATGGCTGGAGATTAGAGGGGATGTAATTCCACAGCGAGAGCCTCGGACCCGGACCAAGAAATGGAGCACCAGACCGCTCCAGGGGACACGGACCGGGGGGGGAGTAGAGGGGCCATCAACTGCGGGCGTAGGTCCACACAAAAGATTCACAGTCGGGAGCGACGGAACGCTTCAAATGAGCACAAACATTCCTTCAGCATCAGGAGGTGAGGGGGGCACTGCCAACTTGGAAATCGCTGATCAGATTTAATGGCCAAATGCGTCGGTGGATGTGGTCCCGGAAACCCTGCCCGAACAGGAGGGGGAGACCTTGGCGGAGCAGTAAATTGGGGACTTGGGATGACTCCCGAACTGTAATAGTTGTGAGGACTCGCTGTTTGTCTGTGTACCACACACATGCCGAAGTGGCCCGCTTCACTGATGGGGCAGGACCTGGTCTGCGTACACTGGGACAGGCTCTATAATAATGCGGTAGTACTGGCAATATGAAGATTCACATCATAGGGCATTATCACCTGCTTCCGTCAAATTCCTGTGGTTGGGGTTGGTTGGTCCAGATTTCGTCACTTAGGGTGGCTTGTGAGTATTTCTGCCTCAGTTGGGCGATATAGCGGGATGTGTGTGACCTAGCATGACATAGGGGTAGGCATTTTTGATGATACTGTTGTTCAACAAATGTCCGTGGGAGGGGGGAAGGGTATTGTTTCTATAAATTCTCAGGTTTCTGTTTGTTTCGACGGTGTGCCCTCCGGTGGCTTTATCATGAGTGGGCAGGGCTCGGGTTGGTGGCGGCAGCAAGTACACCTTGCGATGGGGACTGAGTATAGATTTCTGACCTGGAATGTCCAGGGGTTGGGCGCGTGTACCAAAGGTCACAGGATATTAACTTTCCTCAAACGCCATCATATATCAAACACTTGCCTTCAGGAAATGCACCTGGACGATAGCGGCGCAGCCAGAGTAGCCAAGTAGTGGCGAGGCCAGATTCACCATTCCTCTTTCTCTACATACGCTAGGGGTACCATGATCTAGGTGGCACCTGGCATACCATTTACACCGACATACATCAAATCCGATGTGAATGGTCATTATGTAATTTTGCGAGGCTTACTAGATGGCAGAGAAATTGTTATTTTAAATAAATATGCACCAAACACAGACGACCCTGCATTCTTTCAGGTCATTCAGAAACTATTGTCCAATGAATTAGACGTACCATACATATGGATGGGCGACTTCAATTGTGTCCTAGACTCAGCCCTCGATAGACATCCCCCCCAAGGTAGGAACAAAATCCAGAATGTCCCAGATGCTCAGGAAGCTCATGCAAGACCTGGGGGCCCATGATGTGTGGAGGGAAACTCACCCTACACTTCCACTCTTTACATGCTACTCACATACACACGGAACGCAAAGGAGGCTGGACAGCGTTCTGGTATAGGGAGTGCCAGCCTTCCCAGAGGTGGAGGTGACCAACTTGGCGCGCTTTCTGTCCGACCATTCCCCGGTGCGATGTTTGGTGAGATGGGAATCACCCATATTGGGACAGAGGCATTGGAGATCGATCTGCTCGAGGATGAAGAGGAGAGAGCTACATTATCCAAGACAGTAACAGACTATTTGTTGACAAATTGGGGGGGGTCCCACTGGGAGGGCTACTGAGTGGGAGTCCTTAAAGGCAGTGACTCACGGGGCGAGCATGGGACTGGTGTGTGGGGTGAGGCGGCAGTTACTTGGAGAGCTAGACAGAGAGGAGAAAGCGTTAACCGACATACAGGTGGGGAACCTGTCTGACATAGAGGTGGGCGAGATAGAAAGGAAACAGCAAGCATGTATAGCCTACATCTGGGATAGGCTGGACAAGTACACCTTGACCCGTTACCGCCAACGACTACATGCTGACGGTGACAAATCAGGTCGCCTACTGGCATGGATTCTTCGTAGGGAGTGGGCTACCTCATCTGTCACCGCTCTGAGGGCCGAGGGAGGGAACCTAGTGCATACCAGGGCTGGGATCCTAGAGGTGCTCCAGCACCACTTACAGAAGATATATACAGCAGACCCCGGAGTGACAGCAGAGAGGTACGTTCCCATGGTCGGGGGCTTGGCACTTCCTCAGCTCTTGCCCTCCATGGTAGAGGAAGTGGACGCTAAGATCACTGCTGAAGAAGTTCAGGAGGCGCTACGGGCCATGCCCGGAGCTAAGGCTCCTAGGGCTGATGGGTTCCCAGTCACCTTTATACAGGCCTATTCTAGTCAGCTTGTCCAACCTTTGCTACAAGTTTATGAAGAGGCATTCGAAGCAGGGGTATTGCCCCCGTCAATGCGCAAAGGGGAAATTGTTATGCTTCTCAAGCCAGGGGGGAATGACCAGGACCCCTCTTCACATCGACCCCTGACGATGATAAATCCAAAATGTAAAAATTCTGTGCAAAGTCCTGGCTGCTAGGTTGGCCCCCCCACATGGTGCACCTGGTTCATGAAGACCAATGTGGTTTCATACCAACCCGTAACACGGGCATGAATATCAGGCAGCTAACGCACGTTCTGCATGAAGTACGGCAAAGAAACGAAGATCTGGTCTTGGTCTCCATAGATTTGGAGAAGGCCTTTGACTCTGTGGATTGGGGTTATCTGTTGGAGGTGCTCAGGGTGGCTGGTTTTGGCCAGCAGTTCAGACGATAGGTACAGATCTTGTATACAGCGCCCAGCGCTAGGGTCCGGGTGGGGCACAACAGGTCGAGCGAGTGGCTTCTGGGGAGGGGGACGTGTCAGGGCTGTCCGCTTTCTCCACTTCTGTTTACACTGGCAATAGAGCCCCTGGTGATATGGGTGCGTAGGGACTTGGGTCACTGGGGCATCAAAGTCGGCGAGACTTCCCACATCATATCTTTGTATGCCGATGACGCTCTATTCTATGTCTCCTCACCACGGGAGGCAATTCTGAGGCTACTACAGGTGTTGGAAGATTTTGGTGGGTGCGAGGGGTTGCGACTCAACAAAACAAAATCATTGATATTCCCCCTGGCTCGCTTGAAGGGCAGTCCAGCAGATTCACTCCCGAGAGTGGGCTTACATTGGGAGATGGAGCACTTCCGGTATCTGGGTGTGAACTGGCGGGTGAAGACTCACGGATATTGCAGCTCAACGCCCTTAAGTTGATAGATGCATTAAAGGGGTTGGTGGGCTTCTGGAACACTCTCCCGCTCTCCCTAAAAGGCAGGTTGGAGATAGCCAAGATGATGGTGGCCCCGATGCCTGTACATGTTACAGAACGCCCTGTGTCCTATCCCCAGGCGAATATTCTGGGCTCCAGACTTTGGATATTGATAGACCGGTATTGGGCAGGTCGACACAGCAGAGTGGTGCTTGCCACACTGATAGCACGTATGAGGGGGGTGGCCTCGAGGCACCCAGAATGGAGCTCTGTTATTATGCCGCTCAACTACAGTACGCAGCAAGATGGTTTGCTGAGGGGGACAATTGGGAGAAAAGGCTGCTCAAGGACAGAGTACAGGTTACTGAATTACCGTCCCTCCTCTTGCAGGACGCGGGCACCTCTGTTGCGGTGCCTTATGTGGTCAGACAGACTGCGCACAGAGCGAATCTTGAAACATGCCACGTTCCATCGGGAGTTTTCGGTGTGGGACATTGCGCCGGTTAGAAGGGTGATGTCCAATATGTCATACTGGGTGTGGCGGGAGTGGGTTGTGAAGTACTTGCGGATCTGTACCCGGGCAAGAGCTTTAATACATTTGAACAAGCCTGTGACGACTTTGAATTGGGACAGGGACAATATATACAATACGCTGCCTTAGCCATTATATTTAAAGAAACATGGCCCACGTATCCAGCGATCCCACAGCTCACGCAGACACTAGTCATCCTACTCACGTGCGGGGTGGGAAGACACACCATATCACAATTGTATAGGGCCATGAGGGAGGACGCCAGTGCTCCCCCTCCTGGGGCATATGCCACATGGCATGCAGACCTGGAGGTGCCACTGGAGGATAAGGACGGGAGGGCGGTGGGTGCACTCACACACATGGTCTCCTGTAACGCCCGATTCCATTAAATTCACTAGAACTACATGCACCGCACATATATGATCCCGGAGAGAATACATCGCATGGCCCCCAATAGGTCCAGCTCGTGCCCTATGTGCCACAGGGAAGGGGCTAATTTCCTGCACTTAGCTTGGGAATGCCCTGAGGTCAGCAGCTTCTGGACGGAGGTGGTGGAGCGGATCAGAGGCAGCGTGAATAAGCGAGTGCAATTGACAGCCTCCCATTGCCTACTAGGGTTAATACGGAAACCTAAAAAGCAAAGCAAGATAGTATATAGACTCCAGCAAATACTTTTAGTGCTGGCGAGGCGCAGAATTGCTATTGTGTGGATGGAGGCGCGGGCGCCCGAGGTTTCGGCATGGATATGAGATGTGCGCTAATGGACATTAGCTGAGAAGGTGCACATGAAGAGGTGTCTTAACGTTGAGAAATTAGAGGACGATTTAAGGCTTTGGAGGGAACTCTGTCATGATCTACTGGCTAACGGCCTGCAGTCAGGTTCCCAAAGCACATCTGTAGAGGGCAGCCAGGCAGGAACCAAAGAGGAGGGGGATTAAATGTCTGTTATACTTGGCTAATGCTTGTGGAAGGGGGGATCAGCGGTAGGACCGATTTCTAGAACTGCACCACCATGTTTTATCACTACTTGATTCTTTTTGCTGCCATTGTTTGCACACCTGTATTATGTTATTGTGTAAAACTTTAAATAAAGTTTCTAAAAAAAAAAAAAACATGTGCTGAAGAGCTTCTGATGGACTCCCTCATAGGAATTTCTCGCTTGGTCCTGACGCAGTAAGACCCATTAGCATTAATCACCCAGCTGCTGTATCCTTAGTAATTACTGGGACCAGCGTAGACCTGAGGACTCCAAGCCCCTGGTGAAGTAAGCAACTTGGACCTTCTACTGACTCCAAGCTCCTCAAGAGAGCATCGCCTTCTGCCATGTCTCAATACTGGGGACATGAAAAGGAGAGAGAAAACATTTCTAGAAAGTCAGAGCCATCTGCCATTTAGGCAATAAGGGAAGTCACATGTGAGATTTATGTGAGCTTTTGGTGGCCTGAAACTTTTTTTTTTTGCGGACACATTGATGTAAAAGTGGGCGTAAGAAGGTTCAGGGACAGCTTTGTATTTTTGCAATTTAAGGTAGGAAATGTCACTAATATAAACACAGTTTTGCCTTTAACACACCTAGTGGGGTCAACTAGCTTTCATGATTTCTGAAGCAAAAGAAGTTTCTTCTTCATCTTGTGCCAGTATCCCTGTTGGAATGAATTTGACTATCATTGCGGGACAAGGGCACCTTCACAATGACTGGTTGGCTACTATGCCTACTGTTTTGCTCTGCTTGATTGTTGAACGACACAGTAACCAGCAGGTCTGTGGTACTTAGAAGCTCTGGGAAACCATGGAAGTTGTTTCACTAAACTGCATGGGGTAGCAGAAGTGACATCACACACCCTTGACCTCAATGACATGAGAAAAAGTGACATCATATGACCTTTGCCTTCAATCTTCCTAGGAAGTGTTGTCACAAGAACTTAACCCTGATGACATAATAATAATTGACATCGTTTAAGTTTCATAGTAAATGCATCATTTATGTAATAGCACGATATAGACAAATGTCTGAGGTAACACTTGGGTGCTGACATGATACGTAAGTGGATCATTACTCGTTCTCTTAGTACTACTTGAAAAATTATGTGTTCATCTGAAGAGTCTATAGTGACACAAAATACACAACAACACTGGGAACCTAGATTTTTTATGCCACAAACTGTCACGATTTATTAGTTCCCGTACTGTATACTGCAATGACAAATGTGTTGATAAATCACACGGAGGAGAAAAAAGAGAAATCTAAGAAGGTAAAATAGTAGTTAGTCCATGTTTGAACTGGTATCCTTAGGGTGTTCTTCACCCAGTCTTTTTGCTTTTTACCTCCATGTCTTGCTGTATCTTTTTCTTGACCTTAGGACTCTGACTTTTAGAAAGTGGACATTTCTCTGGACTTACCACTCTATGTGCCTGACAGCCTGTCTCCAACACACGTCTGGGTTGGGCTGGGTGACAGCTACATTTGTGCATTGCCTTTAGACAGCCACAACACAGGTCACTCATTTGCATCTGCATTCATATGCATTCTGAAGGGTCTTCCTGGGCTGGAAAGGGGTGGGAGGGGCTGACATTCCACTAGAACAGGTAGTGTCCTGCCCACAGAAAAGGTACCGATAAAGCCCCACCGATAGTCTGGCAGACAGGACTGGGTTGGAAGGGATCCTTGTACACTTTGGAGAACTCCTTTGAAGTCACCCCGTACATCAAAGGCATTTTGGGTATAAGTGTTGGGACTCTGGCCCCCTAAAATCAGACACTGCATGGGACTTGTAGCCAGACGCTGCTGACTCTACATCTGCACATTGCCAGAAAGACTGCTGTGCTGCCAGGAGGGACTGCCACTTTGCTAATTGCTTTTCTGTGTTGGCCTGCTGATGGCTGAGTGCTGTGCTTCAGGAGGGACTGCCACTCTGCAATCTGCTTTCATGAGCAGGCCTGCTGCCTGCTACCTTTTGTTGTGCTACGAGTGTTCTCCAAGGGCTTGTTGGCTTGCCCCCGTTCCTAAAAGTCTCATGGTCATCAAAGACTTTTTGCTGTACCGGAGCTGCCCTAGGACTCTGAGTACGGCACCTGATCCTCCTCAGACTCTGCGCTTCACTTCTCTAAAGACAAGCGCTCCGCCTTGGTAGGCCGATGCTCCGTGCCCCCCACGTCCGCACCCTGTAAGCGGAGACTCCAGATGAGAGCAGCACCTTGGGGTGTTGCTGCCAAGCAGATCATCTATATTCCCTTCGAATGTGTTGCCTGAGCAACATGG
This sequence comes from Calotriton arnoldi, assembly GCA_963921515.1. Lineage (NCBI taxonomy): Eukaryota > Metazoa > Chordata > Amphibia > Caudata > Salamandridae > Calotriton > Calotriton arnoldi. The sequence continues at coordinate 563,912 of CAWUFW010007479.1, forward strand.
AGTACAGTGACTATGTCATTCCCGTCTCAGCCGCCTTGGGCCATTCAATGCCGGAGACTCACTTCCCTTGTTCTTAGCACCCGGAGCAGGCACAGATTCGCAGCAGACCTCGAAGGTCCCGTCAGCTTCCGTGCTCCCACTGACAGTCGGCTGAGTCTGCCTCATTAGAGGGCCGTGTTGTTCCAACTCCTCTGTTGTACTGGTCAGCGATACCGTGACTGCCCGATCCAACGCGAGTGTTCTTTCAGCACTCCAAAGTTTGCTAATCTTGCATTTTTGACTACTTTAAACAAAACGCTCTGAGCGCAAGTGTCCCTTCGACACTCAAGAACTATTGAACACCGTGATTCTTGGTATTGTTTAATTGTGCATACCTTGAGAAATATATGTGATATTTTTATTGTTTTGGTGTCGTTTTGCTAATAATACAGACAACTATTTTTATTAACCTGTGTGGAGTCTTTTTGTGGTGTAATCATTGTGTTACTCTGTGTGTGTGTGTGTGTTGCAAAAAATACTTTACACATTGCCTCTTTAGATAAGCCTGACTGCTTTGTGCCGAGCTACCAAAGGGTGAGCACAGGTTATATTTTACTGTGCACTTAGCTTACCCTGACTAGAGAGGTAATTCCTGCCTGGCTTGGGTGCATACCTCAGCCAACCAGGAATTCCACCTCTAACAGTCCACATGTAATAATTGATGTAAACCATGTACTGAATATGCACTATATTATTAGGCTAAATTATTCCTTACTGCTATTACATTTCGATGTAAAATTGTTTCAAAGGCTGTATCACTCGTGTGAAGCAGAGGTGACGATCGTATTCAGACTCTTTTCATGTATTCACAATAAAGAAACATGGCAGCAATTTGTTTAAAAATGTTTGTTTTTAGTTCATTTTTTTATTTAATCAGAAAAATGCAAATTGCACTTCTTAATTTATTAATTTTACAAAACCTAACGTAATGTCCCAGTCTCAGTCCCATTGGGAGCTACAGAAAGAAAACAGTGCTCAACAAGGTACTGTTTAGCTTCTGTTCTTGAAGTGGGCCCTGGTTATTTTTCAAAGTGGTGGGATGTAATACCTGCCCTCAATTGTAGCAAGTTAGCTTGGAATCCTCTAGGGAGAGTTCTGAGGGGTCTCCCTCCCAAAAAGTTTGATAAAAGGAGACAAGATAGTGCATTTTTAATTTGCTAAAAAAAAAACACACGCTCTGAAAAAGCACTCATTAAACATTTATGTCTTTCATGGTGTGCAAGTCCATTTTAACCTGACTCTCCCCAAGTATTGATGCCTTTTTTCACAATTTTCTAGGGAGGCCCGTGTATGTCAAAAATGACCTCAATTGTGCCAGGTCCAGCATATTGTCATGGGTGCTCCCCATATGCCATGAGTGCCACTTTAGTCCACACATTACATACAGTATGTCACTGCCACAATGATGCCATTAGTGCTGTCCATAAATCATGAGTGACCATTATGTCAACAATTATATCAGGGCCAGCCTTTTGTCATGAATTTCTCCCTCCTATATACCATGGTTGTCTTCCGTTATGGCAAAAATTACCTCTTATGCCAAGACTTCCCTCCAGTATGTCAGAACCAGCAGATTTCTACAGGTGCAGCTGTACTAAGAATCATATTCAGAGTACCAGTCCAAGCATTTTGTCATGGGTGTACTCATATGTCAAGTGTAACCTCGGGTGTGCCCTCATTTGCTAGCATTTTGTCACAGGTGCCTGGCATGCGAAGAACTGCCTCCAGAATGCCAGTGCCAGAATTTTGCCATGGGTGCCTCTTTAAGGCAAGAATGGCCTTCAGTATGTGAGGGTCAATGCACATTTGCCCTCGCACACTCATGCTCACTTATATTCATTCATTTACACTCTTCATTGTCCCTCACTTGCACTTGCTCATTCACTCTCACTCACAGTTATGCTCACTTACTACCACTCTCACTCATTCTTGCTCACACTCATTCATTCTCACCCGCAAGCTCTCGCTTTTTTGCAGTCAGTCTATCTTTCACTCGCTTATTCTCACTCAGTCATACTGACTGACACTTAGGGGCACATTTACTAAAACATAAAAATAGCGCCATGCAACGCAGCAACCAAAGTTGCTATGCTGTGTTGACCTAGGGGAAGAGAGCATTGCAGAGTCATATCTACTAAGACATGGCACTGCTGCCCTCTTCCCCAGCGCTGGCACACAAACAGGCTGCCTAGCACCACACATATTCCTTTGCACCATGGTGCAGAGGTGTTTACATCATGTCTAGCATATGTTTTGTACTTGAAAGGTAACTTTCCAGTACAAAATACTATATCTAGACAAACTTTACAACTTTTCACACATTGCATGTGTGTTATATAGTGCAGCACACATGCAATGTGTAAAATGTTGGAAGAAATTAAAACATTTCTCCAACTTAACGCCTGCCTCTGTCATGTAGTTCCTATATGACCTATACAGGATCTGCGCGTTTGGATAACAAACTGTGGGACTGGTGGCAGACTGATTCCGTGCACCCCCACCGGGTATGTTAGCCTGTCTATATAAGCTAGCTCACAGTGCCACTATAATCTCCTCTTACCAAGGAGAGAATAGATTCTGGCAACCTCAGAACATGACAACACTGATCCCTCAGGATTGTGGAAACAATGTACTACCTTTCGCTCAGTCACTCGTGCTTACTTAGTTTGTCTCAGAGAGATACACAGAATAAACAAGCTGGGCATTTTCAATAAACATTTATTGAACAGTTGTTATTCTGGTGTAGAATAGATGTGCTGCAACAACCGTTAGACAGTATAGGATATAAATGATTAACAGTGCTATGAAAGTAAAAGGATGATAGAGTTCCACCATCTTACTAAAATCATGAATACATTCAAGTATATAACACACATGATAAAAGGTGCGTACTCCTACGATGCCTCCCTATCTAGATGTACCTAAGTGTACCTAGCATGGGTGTAGGTGTTAAGCCAAGAATCCCTCTAGGATCTAGTCAACCCCATTACCTTAAGTGAGATTGTGGGACCCCATCCTGGTCTTGAGCTGGACACCCCGCGAGGGATGTTAGACCACTCACTGTGAGCTGGAGTGTCTGCATGCAGGAACCTCAGCGTCTCTGGTCAGTGTGTCGGCCCGGAAGTCTCAATCTCCTCTAACTATCTTAGCAAGATGTGATGTATATATACCCATAGGTCTCCCCAGGGGTCCTACCTTGCTGTATTACTGTGTCGGCCTAAGGATGACGTCGGGCATGAACTTTGTACATAGATTTTATACAGGAGATGGCAGTCCTGCTGTGCTTCCAAGAACCCTCATGCAAAATGTATGAGATTTCAAACTAGGGAAAACCTGCGTTCTGAATGCAGTGTAATATCTAGGTAAAAGGTCAGTCCCTGTAAACCGTGACAAGTGTAATGTAGGGCGAGAATATAGGTGAAGGGTAACGAGTTTACCGAGGCCTATATTATAGTACCTATATGGAATATAACACCCACTCCTCTTCCGAATGGACGACATAGTTTAAATTCTACACGTACTACTAGGTATTCTAGATACTTGTACGCAAATATACAAAACATTAGTTTCTCATTGTATTAAAAAACATGTTTAAAAACGTTTTTTTTTTTAAATCTAAAAAAATTGTTAAAAAGGGAAAGTATTAGAAATTGACAGATAGGCTACTGCTCTAATATGTCCGTAGGTATAGTCCGAACTACTACAAGCATTTTGAAAGTCATACATGCTTGAAAGGAATGTCAATTTTTATATAGAGTTTTAATTTTTCTGGTTTGTTTTTCAAAAGCCGAATTTCTTCCTACCACACGACGGGCCAAATGAGTGAAATGTTTATGTGTCCTGGCTGGTAGATGCAACATTCTTGTTGCTTGCTTACGTAGTTGGAGGTCCCTGTAACACCTCGCAGATTATGTCTATTGAGCACAGATGATTTTCCGTACTGTCCAAAGCCGGTGCTGGGGCAGCCTGTGCAGCCTGTGAGCCATCCAAGGCCTGGGTGTCAGAGGAGGAGCCGGTGTCTGTACCAACAGGAGCTGATGTTACCTTTGGTGGCTCTAAGAATGCCGACATCAACATGGGAATACACTGGGGACACTGCAAAACATGGGCCGTTATCGAGTCCAGTAAAGTGTCAATGTCCGGTCGTGCACATGATGGGAGTGTCAGACAGAGATTCAACAGGCATTCTTCTGCGCAAAACAGGCATTGGAGGACCAGTAAGATGCAGTCCATCCAGACTGGTCTAAACGACAAGAACCAAGAAGCACTTACTTCCCTTAGGCGAGGTGTGCCTAGAAGTTGTACCATGCAATCACGGTATTTTCTCTCCAGGAGTACTGTTTCCATCTCCTTGGTGACTGGGACGTCCATTGCGTAGCAAAAACACGACAATCAGGATACCTGCTATTAGAAACAGGATCAGTGGCAGTCCTCCAAAAATGCTTCCAAATACGGAGTGTATAAAGTTTGGAATAACACCGTGGACCGTCTGAAAGCAGCTTAGCAGTCCAGAGCCTATGTTCTTAAATAGGTGGACAATGCCTGTCGTATCAGACATGTTAAAGATACGATTTACCATTTCTGTGAAATGGAAAGGGCAGTTTGTACGTATAAGTGCCTGTATCTCTGCTGAAGACCTTGCTACATAGAGATCAAAAGTCTCTCGAGCGGAGGTTAAGGGCAGGGATTTCTGTGTAAGTATGGCTTTCATCCTGCTCAAAGTATTAAACCGTACTAATGAAATATTCAATGAAGGCCATAGCGGCGCCTCCCTGACTGTATGTTTTGGGGGAAACAATACTTGCATACAGCAAGTAACCCTGGAACCTACAGTTACCAGATATGCGATGCCCGGAAGCATCCCACAGCAACCTTCATCGTTCAGCATCAAGTAACTCCCATTCGAAAGTAGTTTGAATACTGGAGTGATGACGGCAGCTGGGGCACCTTCTAAGTGACAGGACAAGTTTGCTACTGAACCATTACAGGCCCCATGAAGCATTATATCCTGGCATATAAGTGATCAACTAAAGGTATTCTCGCAGTTAGTACCGCTGTGAAACACTTTCCCCATCTCCGGCATCGAAATCTGTACGGCAATTTCCAAGATTCCTTGATGAATTCCTTACCCATTTCTTCATATCTGCCTGCCTGCATTTGTTCTAGGCAGTAATGGAATTGAAAAGTTGTAACCGGGAAAGTTATGTGCCCATGGATTAACCAGTCTGTGGATGGTGATTCTGCCACTGTAAATGGTAATCTGTCCAGTCTTTCAACGCGCAGCATTGTATACTTTGCTCCCTTATGTGCCATTTCCATCTGTTTTTCTGTCAGATTGTATGAGGAAAACAGAGACGTGCTGTTTATAAAGCGCCATGACACATAGCCTGCGCGCAAAGATTGCAGCGTCCAGCTTAACAACATAATAGAATGCAATTGCGATTGCCTGTGTTGTAGTATGGACAAATCTTGTTCTATTACATCGATAGCAGAAGATACAATGTTGCCCAGTGAATATATCTTGGATGTTAAGGTTGTTAACCCATTATCGACCACTGATAGAGCTTTCTCTAGATTTTGACAATCGATTTCTCGTAATCTTTCCGCGGCCTCTTGTTGAGAGATTTTCCATATTTTATTATAGACAGCATATAAGAAATGTTTTTGACATGGTTTCCTAGGACCTAAAAAAAATCCTGCAGGTCCACATACCCTATAAGTAAGGATAAATGTTGTTTCACCTGTGTGAGTGTTGAGGTTTGTAGCCAATCGAGGCATAACTTCCCAACACTGTACGATGTCACTACCCCCGGGTGTTGTCTTTGCACATAACGTGGATCCGGCCACTTAATACTAAATCCTTTAGTTTTACCCAAGAATCTTTCTTGACAGTTATTGGTGTCTATGGGCCAAACCAACCATTCCTTCCAATTGGGGTCTGTTCTATTGCTTTGCAAGATGTCATCTACTGTAACCACTTTTTGTGATGTTACATTATCCCCAGTGTGTGATGGTGTCGGCACACGAGGTGTATTCAGATCTTTATTCCTGGCTTACCCAAGACAAGTTGTTTGTTGCACTGTTTCATTCAAGAACATTATTTGTTGATGAATAAGACATGCTCAAAATAGTGCATCTGTTCCCTGGACCTGCCAGTTTCTTGTACCCTAGACGGATTTTAAGTCTATAGTCTCTTTCCATAGGTCGAACCCTTGTTCAGACAACTGGGCAATAAAAGAAGCAGAATAGATCTGTTTGGTGTTTGTCAGCACATTTTTCTGTGCTGGTGTAGGTGCAACCTTATAGTAATATGAGGATGGGTCTGATGTATTAAACCCTGAAAAATATGGGAATTTTTGTACAAATGTTTTTGAACTGCTTTTTGGCTGTGTCGGGCAATGTTCCCATTGGTGATATGTGAAAACATTCCTAGGGTTAGCAGATTTATGCAGAAAGTGATGACCATAATGTTGATAGCAATACATTTTTTCAAAGTCTGATGTGTCTTCTAACATTTCATTATTAAAAAAAGCAGCAGATTTCTCTAAATCAGACAGCATATTATTTATAGTTTCATAACCCCAATCATCGGAAAATGTACTGGAGGTAATGATATCACTCAATGATATTTTAAATGAATGTTGTATTTTTAAAAGTTCAGTCGGTCCAAATATATCGAAATCAACCTTGTCCCATACTATACCATCAGGTATAGGAACTGCTGTAATGTTCACTGATGACAGGTCTCTTCTTTCACGATGTGATGATAGGTGCGGTTTCAGGATCACATTCACTTTTTGTGCCACAGAGCTTTCTCGAAGATAAGTTCCATTAATAAGCATACTAAAAACAATTACTAGGCCTATCCAGAAAAGAAAGAGAAGTATTTCAGTAGATACCCAGAGTTCCACCCAAGGTGATACCAGGTAAGTCTTTTTAAGAAAGTTCAGAAATTTTTTAAATCGCTGTAAACGTGTTTTTTGGGCTGGCATTGTTTCAGGTTCGCTTGGATCTAATAAAAAGGTGTCAAAGTCAATGAAATAGCCAGATGCAGTTCAATCAATTTTCGGTAGTTCCGCAGGTCTTATGGAAACTGTAGCTTGCTTTTGTTGGGGCATGTTGACATAGATATCCGTGTTTGGTCGAATTGAAATTTGTCTTTCAGTGGATTTCTCATTTTGAACTTCAGTATCAAGAGGAACGAGCTCCATTGCATTGTTGCTTAGTCCTTTATTCCGTGTAGGTGACCCTTCAAACGTGATGAGTCTTTCTGTTTGAACTTGTTGTATTGTTGTGAGAGGAGGGTGTCTGTTACTTTGGAGTCCACGTGGCCTACTACTCAGTATCGGCCACATAGTGTGGTTTGATTAGGTCAATTGAGACAAATCTTTTCTCCTTTTTACCGGCAAGAGGTGGCAGAAGTACTGTTCTTGTTCCTTCAACTGCCAGGACAGGTACAGGCTTTCTGTGTGATGGCCCAAATTCTTTTTTGTCCGCTATTTTTTCTTTGACCATATCCCCAACTTTAGGGATCCAGACAGGTCTTGCCGTGACACTTTTTACTACCCCAGTGGCGTTCTTCTTTATATTGACATTACTCTGTTGTGCCCTGGTTTCGTTCAGGTCCTGTAAAACAGCCAAACGTTTATGGATGTCAAAAGGTTTTTTATCCGCCACTGTGCCTTCACAATCAAGATCAGGTACCCACATTCTCATCCCAAATAGGACCTCATAAGGGATGACCCCCCCCTAGAGAGCTTCTTGGCTGATTATTTAATGCCCTTTGGACTCCATACAGATGTTTTACCCAATTGCCACCCTAGCCTAATACTCTAACTGTTAAAGATTGCTTTAAGTCCCGGTTTTTCCTCTCCACAACCAAATTTCCCTCTGGATGGTACGGAGAGAAGTACTACAATGCTACACCCGGACCTCCCATGGCATCCTTGTAAGCCCTAGAGCTAAAAGCTGGGCCACGGTCAGAATGTAATATGCCAATTGCGTATGTCCCTATAAAGACTCGCAAATCTTTTATAACAGTTCGAGCGTCAGCCGAGCACTGGGGCCACACCCATAGGAACCTAGAGCAGGAATCCACTGCAACCATGATGTACTTGTAAGCCCCATCAGATTGTAAGGTGCCGCAGTGGTCCAAATAAACACACGCAAATGGTTTGTCTGATATCAGTAATGGTGTCTGCACTGGACGTGTTACGGTGGAGCCTTTCATCTGCTGACAGATGTCGCTTTTAAAGACATAGTCTTTAGTCTGCCTTCTTAGCCCTGGCCACCAGTAGCGTTGTTTCAATAGAGAAACAGTAGCAGAAACTCCTGCGTGTGTAGAACCTATACCCTTGTGTGCTGCTAGAATTAATCCTAACCTTCGATCCATATTTGATATTACTCTATCCCCCACTCCTGGAATTTGAGCAAATGGAATATTGTTTGCATCTAACTTGTAGGAGTACTTGAGTGGAAACTTTTTCGGTACTGCTGAGGTATTGCGTGTAGCAATAATTGCAACCATTATTTCACTGTCTATCCTCGTTTTTGAACGAGTGATTGCAGCTACAGAAGCTGTGCGTACAGCCCCCTTCGCGGCTTCGTCAGCCAATGAATTCCCTTCAACGTGAACGCCATCACACTGATGATTCAATGTGTGTATCACATGAGCCCTTGGTAGTTCGTTTTTTAGCTCCACTACCTGTTCCCAAAGCGTTTTGTGCTTAATTGTGCCACCTTTTGCATCTTTAAACCCATTCTGTCCCCAGTGTTTTAGATATTCATTGTATGACTGTACACAGTAAAAAGAATCGCACACGATTAGTGTGGGGAATTCTCGATCCGTATTTACCAGGGCCAGTATTAGTGCTTTTAGTTCTGCCAGCTGCGCCGTGCAGTGTCCAAGAGTCTGTGTTTTTGCGCATTTCGGATGAAACTTTCCGTCTTGCATCCGTCCTTTAACGATAGCACATGCGGCGCTGTATTGCTGTTTACTCCCTATGGCCGGTTGCGCAGAACCATCAGTATAAATAATGTATTCGTACTGATCTAGAGGCATTATTTCATTTGGTAGAGGATATTCTTGTTCGTATTGCAGAAATGCTTGTGTTTTTAAATTTGGGTCATACCTGTATTCTACATCTGTTGCAGTCAGAGAATTAGCCCATTGTATCCATCTTGGATGTAAGGCTTTAGCGTTGGGAACGCTTGCCTTTGTTGCAGCCTCTAAGGCTGGACCCGGGGTCACAACTATTATACGTTTCCCTTGAGTCAGGGTTCTTTCTCTGTCTACAGCAGTCTGTACTGCTGACAGAATTTTTTCTGTAGATGCAAAACGCATCTCAGCATTTGTGTACAAATGTGATTTATATGCTGTTGGTACTGTTTCACCTTCATTATATGTCAGATAGGTGTACCCTGATCAACCCGCAACTATTCGGATCACCATGTTCCGTACGTTTACTCGTGTCTGTAAGTGTTTTGAAGCTATCATGTCAGCTTGTAAGGAACGAAGTGTATATGTGTGATCCTGTGTCCATTGTCTAACTGAAAAATCAGGTTTTATCAAATCGTAGAAAGGTTTAACTCTTTCTGCGTAATCCAAAATGTATATTCTGCCAAAATTCAAGAATCCTAGTATTGATTGTAAGATTTTTAATGATTTAGGAGGTTGGAGCAGTGCACACTTTTCTAAAAAGTTAGCTGCCAGGCTTTTTCCTTCACTTGAAAGCTCATATCCTAGAAAAAGGACGTTAAGGTGGTCTATCTTCGATTTTTAAAGTTGAATTTGTAACCCTCAGAGGCGAATCCCAAAATTATGGTATTCACTCTGTTCAAGTGTTCCTCCAGGTTATCGTCCGTTAGATAAATATCATCGACATAGGACAATGCCTCCTCATCCAGATTTTGAAGTAATTCAGTTACTCTGGCTGAAAACAACCCCGGGCTGTTCTTATACCCCTGGGGGAGTCGGCAAAATTGCCGCTGGGACCCAGTGCTGAGAATGATGTCAAGTATCTGCTCCCAGGCGCTATATTTTGGCAAAAGAATCCATTTGAGATATCTATTGTTGTTTTGTATTTTTTTCACACAATGTTATTCATTAATGCGGCACTGTGTGCATTTTGAACTGGAAACGTCTTAGTGCAAGTGTTTAAATGTCTCTAATCTAAAACTAAACGATATGAATTGTCTGGTTTTGATACCGGAAACAAAGAGTTATTCATTTGAGAGGTGCAAGTTTCAATCACCCTTTGATATTGATATACAAGTTGATCTAAGATCTCCCTGACCTGTTTCTTAGCTTCTTGCTTTATAGGATACTACCTTTGTGCAGTTGGAGTGTTTTTTAGTGGAATAATGTGGTGGGTTGAATCCTCCTCCCATCCAACATGGTTTTTGTATAATGCTGGGGCCTGGACTCCCGCGCATTAGTATATTTTAAATGTTTTGGAACGTGGTCGGAAAGTGCTGGTAAAATTACAGTTTCTCCCCTAGGGCAATCCATGACGAATGCTGGCGGCCAATCTTGTTCAGCTAACAAAATGTCATAGCCAAACGTCAGGTTCTCCCAAAAGAGACCTCTAACTGTCCTACATTTGTCCCCCTCCATCTGGAGCGTTATTTCATTCGATTTATGTGGGACACTTACCCTAGTATCAGGTGTTTCCACCGTGATATAATCATTCAAGTCCGCTGTCACCAGAAATTCCATCAGGTTCTGGCGAGCTATTGTTACTTCTGCTGCACTGTCTAGCATCGTCAGAGCCAAATTCCCCGTTCAGTAGTCGAGTCCTCAGAATTCTGGGCATGTCTGATCTTTAGACCTGCAACCTTCTTTTTTTTGAACTGTGGTTTTGGTTTTGCTTTATCTTCTTTTTTGGAAGTATAGTCTTGAGCGTGCTGCTTGTCTCTGGACTTTGTACACTCTTCTTGTCTGTCTGACCGTCCTTCCCTCTCTGAGTTTTTCGTTGAACCCTGAAAGGAACAAGAGGAACGTGTATCAGTATCCTGATACCTGTCAGGTTTCCTAATGTTATCCCTATTCCTAAGGTTATACCTCCTTTCGGAGGGCTCCTGTGGAGGAGATCTACCTCTGGATTGAGATCTGTTTTCTTTAATATTTTGTTTTTTGTTATTGTCCCACTTCTTTTTAGAAGAGGTAGGTGTCTGCTTGAAAGTCTCCTTCTCAGGACAACCCATGAGTTGTGGTTTTAACGCTTTTCCACCCAAACTGTCCCTGCCTAATTCTGCATACGTCGTTTCAATTATTTTGGGTAGTTCCTGCTCCTATTGTAAAGGACTGAACTCCCTTAGGCGTTGGCGGATGGCCACTGTTGCTGCTTCCCCTTTAATTTTCGCCAGTATTATTGCTGATACCTGGGCATAGTTACCTAGTAAATTCATCCCTAAGTTTAGAGCAGGCTCTGCTCCGTACTCATTTTGTATTTGTCTCAATACTTCTGGTACTACTGCTAATGACAGGATACCATGAGTTCTGGTGTATATGGCAGCAAAAACTGTACCCCACGAAGTACAGTCCTCTAGTTGTGGTGTGATCCCCATGGGCAAGCAGATTGTCAGCATTCTGTGTTTTCCATAAGGGCTAGTATTCGGAAATACTGCTTCTAGCTGTGTTATTTTCTGAGCTATCCAGAATGGCATTTGTTCACGTTTTGCGGGCATTTTACCCATTACTGCGTGTAACATTTGTGGTGTAATTTTAGTTGTGTTTTGAACTTGAGCTGTATTTGTTGCTACCATTGCTGGCTGGACTGTAAATGTCCTCATGACGTATTGCGTCATGTTTCTGTAAAGTTTTATTAGTTCTTTGCAAAATTTGAGTAAGTCCTGTCCTGGCATTGTTTCAATGTCAGGATGTGGTGTATAGGTTGCTAATATTGGCCATGTCGCTCCTTCTCTTCCGAGCGGACCGAGTCTTATTCTTCTTCTTATATGGGGTAGGGCGCCTTTAAACCAGTATAAGTGTTCCTGGTACATAAGCGGAACTTCAATGTCCTCAAACGGACAATATTCCGCTGGTGCATCACCTTCTGTGTAGAAGTGAAAGGTTTTTGTCGTTGCATTTGCTGCTGGGAATGTAACCCACGAATAAAATACCTCTGTTCTGTACAATTCGTGTGCCTCAATCACGAAAGCTACTATGCCACCCCTAGGCGTTAGACCATGCGCAAGCAGTTCCAGGGTAATTGTATTTCTAAAATTTTCTGCAATCGGAATTGCATTAGCATCTTCCTTGTCATCTGTGAGGTGCCGATTTTGCACAACTCCTCCTGCGTTATCCACGTCTTCAGTCATTGTTTAAAGGAAGAAGTATTTCCAAGGGAACTACGATAAGGTGTTTTGCACAATTTTTAGGAACACTGTGTGCTTCAAGCTTGATTAACCAACAGCTAATAAATAGTATTTTCGCCTACTCAGATGTGGCGGAGTTTAGCCTACCCACTCCAGACGTCTCTGGTGTTTTGTGAATAGAGATTTCTGAGAATAGCACGACTGAACTACTCAGAACCTACTGTTAAATAAGTACCCAACCAACGTTGGGCGCCATGCCGTGTAGTTCCTATATGACCTATACAGGATCTGCGCGTTTGGATAACATAAACTGTGGGACTGGTGGCAGACTGATTCCGTGCACCCCCACCGGGTATGTTAGCCTGTCTATATCAGCTAGCTCACAGTGCCACTATAATCTCCTCTTACCAAGGAGAGAATAGATTCTGGCAACCTCAGAACATGACAACCCTGATCCCTCAGGATCGTGGAAACAATGTACTACCTTTCGCTCAGTCATTCGTGCTTACTTAGTTTGTCTCAGAGAGATACACAGAATAAACAAGCTGGGCGTTTTCAATAAACATTTATTGAACAGTTGTTATTCTGGTGTAGAATAGATGTGCTGCAACAACCGTTAGACAGTATAGGATATAAATGATTAACAGTACTATGAAAGTAAAAGGATGGTAGAGTTCCCCCATCTTACTAAAATCATGAATACATTCAAGTATATAACACACATGATAAAAGGTGCGTACTCCAAGCTGCCTCCCTATCTAGATGTACCTAAGTGTACCTAGCATGGGTGTAGGTGTTAAGCTGTCATGTGGTTTGTGGACTCATGGTCTGCATTGCTAAGTTAGCTTAGGCCTGGCTGCCATGATGCCGCTTTGCGCACGTTACTTTGTGCCTTTGTTTTTCCAGCCTCTGCTACTTTGGAACTGTTTGCCTTTCCACTTTCTTCCTATTCCCTTTGGGTTTCGTCTGCACATCATGTACAAGGTCGAAAAACAATGTCACTTGTTCTTGCTGATCTGGTCAGCCCCTCGCACTTAGACATAACACTGCATAAAGCTGCACTGGAGAAATTCGTGTGCTTTTAATATTGTGATTTCACTGTTGGGGGCACTTGGAGAAAAACCTTTCCAGAGAGAAGAGCTGTGCTTGTCTGATGATGTAAACCTAGCATCTAGATATTGAGGTATGAGGGTCTGCCCGACAAAACTCAGAGGTCTTCTATTTTATATAATAAACTAGCTTCTAGCACGGGGAGGGTGGTATGGTCATTTAGCCCTATATCCACTGCTTTATGAAATGCTTTCCCGTTTATATTCTATGGAATTGTAACTATGCTTATTGTTTTATTCTTATGCATTATGCTGATATTACTGGCACGTGTACTGCATCTCAGAGCACGGTAGTTGAAATAAACATTTTAAACTATACAGTGACTCTTATTACGCACGTTGTGGACATGTATGAGTGAGTTATGAAAGGGTGTTCTTGCTCCTGCGAGTCCTGAGAGAGAGAGACCGTGTTCTGGGTTGTCTAATCATTGGTAGCATCGACGCTAATGAGACGCTACTGCTAGTCGGGTTGGGATTGTGGGTACTAAGGGGTATTGTTGGCTCACCACTATACTCCGAGGTCCTATTATCCTGTGCATAGCTCTGTGTATGTGCAGAATCCCTACAACATGGCGCAACCAACGAGTGGGCTGCTTATCTGCGAGACGCTTGAGTAGTTCTTGTGCTTGTCCACAACCCCCTTCACAGACGCCTCCGGAGGCGTGTGTGAGGGCGATACCTCCTATATTGACGTTTTTATAGGTTCATTCAAGCTTGAAGTTGTTAAAAAAGGTTTTTAAACATAACCCTATATTGTGCTGTCTCATATTAGGTTGTCGAAACTTGTTAGCCTTAAATGGCTGTCCAAATAGCGGCACATAGCCGCGCAGCGCTCCGAGCTCACTTGACAGTGTATGGAGTGCCTGACGCGGGTGTCGATTTGATCTTTGTGGTACAAGCAGATCCAGCTTACCACTTTGAGGTGTTTTACTCATGGATCACCTTTCCGGCGGTGGCTGGGATGAGGACTCACTTGTTCCATGAATATACAGCCACCGCTGTTCCTAATCACTATAGACCGTATAGGAATCTTGAAGTACCGCTCACGGCATGGCAACACCGTGTTTGGTTTGATGGTGCCCTCCCCCAACCGGTTACCTCGGTTCGTTTAGGCCCCTTATCGATTGAAGGGGCCACTTGGCCTGTTTTGGCCGGGTATACCCCACATCCGCGTTATATGACGCTGCCGGTCGCTGACCTGCGTAATTTACATTCGTCTTTGATACGAGTGCATAGAGCTTTAGTACAGTATGTTACAGGAAACATACAGGCTGCCCCGCCTGGAGTTGCAGCGCATCCAGCTGGACCGGGCGGTGTAACCATAAGTCCCGTCATTGTTAATTCGGTGATGGGCAAGCGCCCACAAAATAAGGACGATTTCCCTTATTGGCTTGCAGAGAAATTTGACCAGCTGGAGGCAGTTTTTCCAAATACTTCTCCTGTGGAAAAACACAGGATATTGACGATTAGTTTACCAAAAGAGCTAGTTCCCGAGTTGGCAGATTGCAACAACTGGGGTAAGGTATTCGCAGCAGTATATGCGAAGAGTTTCGGCACTCCTTCCATGACGGTTCTCCCCTCTGTGATTAAACGAGTACAGGATGAGCATGGCCCTGAGGCGGCTGTGGAATTAGGGATGAGACTGGTGGGAGTGTTCGACGTAGTAGCCGATTTGATCCTTGCGAATGTCAAGGGCGATGCAGTTAACTTCCAAGTAGCTAATGCTTTGGCTTTAGTCCCAGAACCGGACAGGCCGCGCGAATTACTGAAAATTATTGCACAGGCTTACAAAACCATTGGCCGTAATAGCCTGGGAGTCAAGCCTTTTGCTAAGACGCAAACACAATCGCAACCACAACCAAAAACTCAGTCTGAGAAAGATGAGAAACCGTTCTTTACTAAAAAGAGCTGGAGGTTGAAAAAACAGGGTAAGCAGCAGAAGAAGCCGGGGTCGCGAGGCGCTTCCCCAGTTTCAGTCTCTTCTGAACGCACATATGATTTGCGCGATAGAGCGAGAATTAAATCTCCAGAGAGATTTCAAGTCCCTGATCCGCGTTCTCCTTGTTCTTCACAGGCACCGTCGACCTCCCAGACAGGTGGAGGAGATCGCCAGGATAGCGGTCGGGGTCGAGAGGCTCCACAGGGACGAGACCAACCTCGACAACAGGTCCGAGGGAAATCAGAAGAATTTCAACGTTCTCGCCCACAGTTTCAGAAGAAAAAAGTTGCAGCAGTAACAGCGAGGTATGCCACAGACGGTGAGAACGAGACTCCTGAATTGGACGTGGGCAGTGACGCTCCTAGACAGCGCCGCGGAAGTTACCATAGTGCGGGAGGCACAACGTCCTCATGTGGAGGCGACAGCAACTGGTATTTTCATTACTATCGAGACAGCTGACACCAGAGTGGCACCCCCTGACAGACTATATAATATTGTCATTCAAATTGAAGGTGATATACAGCGTGTAATTAAAGGGATTTTTTGGGAAAATCTGACCTCTTCAAATGACATTTTGTTAGCAGAGGCGGATTGGCCGCCCCCATTCGTACTTGCTGCGCGTAGAGAGGAGGAGGTAATCCTTCCGAGCTTTTCTCGTCATGTCCCAAAGGACAAAGCGGAGGCTCTAGCAGCTGAGTGGGCTGTGTCCCTGGCTCCGGCGTTATACCGCAATCACGTGGGTTGGGATAAGGACACACCCCCCCATGATATTCCTTTGCGGTCGCTGCCACAGCCACAACCCCAATATCCCATCAAGCGGGAAGCTAAAGGTCCTGTTTCCGAAATTCTGACACAGTTAGAATATCAAGGTGTAATTGAAACATGCGTATCACCCATGAATAATCCCCTTTTCGCGGTTTCTAAACCCGATGGATCGTACCGCCTAGTTTTGGATTACCGGCATTTGAACTCTCATTGTCGGACCTTTGCGGTGCAAAATACCCATAGTTCTGCGCTAGTAGACAGTCTTGTTCGTAAAAAATATAAAACGACGCTTGACTTATCCAATGGATTTTACACGCACAACTTAGCCCCGGAGTGTAGCCAATGGAGCGCTTTTACCTCCGGTGGTAAACAAGTCAAATTTCGGCGTCTACCTATGGGCTACAAAACAGTCCAGGCGTATTCGCTGCCCGTGTTGTCTCTTTGTTAGACGGCATAGACCCAGATGCATGTTCGTACGTCGATGATATTTATCTGACAGACGACGAATTATACCCGCATCTTTCCAGAGTGGACCGCATTATTCTAGAATTTGCGGTGTTAGGTTACAGGTTTAACTTTGCCAAATCTCACATTGCTGAATTTACTGTTTTGTTTTTGGGCTATGAGCTCAACAATGAAGGTAAGGGCTTAGCCCCCATTTCTTGGAGAAATGTGCACTTTTGTGCCCTCCAACCACACTGAAGAAACTTCAGTCTTTACTGGGTTTTTGAACTTCGGGCGTACTTACATTCCCGAATATGCCCAGCGTATCAAGCCGCTTTATGCCTTGATACAACCCAACTTTTCGAAGTCATGCTGGCTTCCGGAGCATTCCTCTATACTGCAGTCTTTGCAGACAGACCTACTTGAATCTAAATTCGTGTTGACGCGTGACAACCACACAAACCTGGTGATTAGAATCATTCCAGGGGCAGTGGGTTTCACGTACTTGACCTTTAACGAAGGTGACACAGTACCGATTGCATACAAGTCACATCTATACACATCTGCAGAAATGCGGTTTTCCTCTGTGGAAAAAGTTTTGACTGCAGTGCAAATGGCGATTCTAAAGGAACGCGCACTGGCCCAGGGAAAACGCATTTTGGTGGTAACACCCTATCCTGCCCTTGAGGCAGTGACGAAAGCAAGTGTACCGAACTCTAAGGCTTTGCACCCCCGTTGGATACAATGGGCAACATCTTTGACGTCCCCGGATGTCACTTTTATCTTTGATTCTTCACTTCAGACGCAGGAGTTTTTACAGTATGAATTCGTTCATCCTCCTCCTCTGTCTTTGTTACCGCTTGAGGAATACGAATGTATTATCTATACCGATGGTTCGGCACAACCGGCCACGGGTTCCAAGCATGCTTATTCCGCGGCATGTGCTATTGTTGCAGGTGTTATGGTGAATGGAGAGTTCAAACAGACTGTAGTGCACACTCAGGCACTAGGAGACAGTACTGCACAATTGGCCGAGCTGCGTGCTTTGGTGCTCGCACTTGAGTTCGCTAATCCTGATGTGACTACTCTTATTGTATGTGATTCTTACTACTGTGTTCAGTCTTACAATGACAATCTATTCTTTTGGTCACAAAATGACTATAGAGATGACTATAGAGATGCAAAAGGCAGCACAATTAAGCATAAAATGCTTTGGGTTCGAGTGGCAGATCTACAACAACGTCTGCCTCTCACACAGGTGATTCACACCCTTGGCCACCAGCGTGTGGGCGCACACGCTGTCGGTAACGGTTTGGCAGACGAAGCTGCCAAATCAGCAGTAGCCACGTGTTCAGTCGCAGCCGTTACAAGATCCATGACTAAAATAGATAATGATATCTTGGCAGCTATTGCTGCAACAAAGGAAGGTGCTAATTACCCACGGGGTTTCCCTTCCAAATACTCTTATCAATTAGGTCCCGAACAGGCTCCTTATGTAAGAATTCCGGACGTTGGTGCTCGACTGATTCCCAAAGCGGACCACAGACTTTCCTTGATAACGGCCGCACACGAGGGCATGGCTTCGGCACATGCTGGCGTGTCTGCGACGGTTTCCATCTTGCAGCAGCGTTATTGGTGGCGTGGTTTATATAAACAGACCCGTACTTATGTGCTTTCTTGTGACGTTTGTCAACAAATTAAGCCTTCCACGGTTACACGGCCACCACAGACACCGCTCTGCACAGACACCGCTCTGCATTTCAAACAGACCTTTTGGGTGTGTTTACCTGGATCACTGCGGTCCCTTCTCTTCTGACACTGCATATAAGTACATCTTGGTTGCAGTGGATTCGTGCACACGTTTCATCTGGGTCTGGCCACAACGGAGTGCTGACGCTCGAAATGTCATCAGGGATTTGCGTGTCTTTGTGGGAATTTTCGCCTGTGGCACCTTCCATTCTGACCAAGGTCCAGCGTTCGCCTCTAAGGCTTACAAGGACGCAATGGGGTCACTGGGGGTGCAGGTGAAATTTTCGTCTCCATATCGGCCTGAGGGCAATTCGATTGTTGAACGAATGAACCGTGACTTAAAGCAATCCTTGACAGCTAGAGTCCTAGGTACTGGCAGGAACTGGCTGGCCCACTTGTATACCGTACAACGTGCACTTAATAATCTCCCTAGAAGACCTCTGGGTGGGCGGACCCCATACGAAATGCTCTTTGGCATAAGAATGTTTGTGCCTGACCTTGATGGTCTAGACATGGCGGCGCAATCCGCAATCTTTGACGTAGATAACCATTCTACTATGTTACAGGACTTACAAGAAGCCCGAGACAAACTTACAATCGAACATTTACCTTCAGCCACAGACGCTGCTCTGCAGATTCCGTTGCCGGCTGGCTTCCGAAAGAGACCGCCATGTCTAGACCTTGATGGTCTAGACATGGCGGCGCAATCCGCAATCTTTGACGAGATAACCATTCTACTATGTTACAGGACTTACAAGAAGCCCGAGACAAACTTGCAATCGAACATTTACCTTCAGCCACAGACGCTGCTCTGCAGATTCCGGTTGCCGGCTGGCTTCCGAAAGTTGGAGACCTGGTCCGAGAGAAGGTGGAGAACAAAAAGAATTTGGCCCCTCTTATCGTGCACCGGTTCCAGTCCTTGGCTTGAAGGGTACTCGTACAGTCATCTTACCACCGCTTCCTGGTCGCAAGGAAAACAGATACATCTCAGTGGAAAATGTCAAGCTACAACATCTGGCCGATCCTGAATAGTGTAACACCAGCGGTCTCTTGTCCAGTCATTTCCAGGACAAATGTTTGTGGTCTTCCAGCCCGAACGGTCACTGATGTTGCCATTGAGATGGTAGATTTGCCTGATCGCCTGCTCGACTACCCGGATTCCCCTGCAACGAGGAGACCGAGTATACCTACCCCGCCACCGAGTCCGTGGCTCATCTACCAACAACGCCACTGAGCCCAACACGTTATTCCTTTGACTCGGATTCCACCTCTGAACTTATCCCGTCCAAATTCAGTATTTTTGTATCCTGGTTCAGAGACAATTTTTTGATCCCACCATGGACATACATCTGGTTGGTACTATTCCTGATTTTTCTGTTCATGTCTATTGGCTTTGTCACAGTATTTTTCTACTGATTAATGGTCACTATTTACCAGAACGCTCTGCTGTGAACTGTGTCGCTGGAACTTTGGCTCCGCATTCTTCTTCACACATCATGAAGCGTGACCACACATTTGTGAACATTTCAGCTTTTCCAGTCGCTGATGGCATCGTATGGGATGCGGTAAATTTCCAAATTCATGGACCAACCGAGATTATTAATGTACCAAATGTCCTCCGTGTTTCAATGGGTGATGTCGTAAAAGTAATATTCATTCTGACGATTGGGATGTGCATGCAGTTGAATCATTATTTACTGATTTGAAATATTATGCTGATTTTAATGCTGAAGATTTGTACATGAATTCTGCAAGTTATGCCAATTTATATTGTTACTAGCATTGGGGCAACCACTTTCTCCATAAACCCAGTACCCTCCGAGGTCTTTTTAATTACACCCAATGGGAACATTGTCCGACCCCTTTGCCAGGTAGCTCCCAAACTCTTAGGAATAAGTTTACTTATTTTACAGATTTTGATAGATCGAACCCTGGGTTCTATTTTTTTTAAATTAAACACTTCATCTACTCAGAAAATCATGTTGACCCACACCAAATTGCTGTATTCGGGTTCCTTTTTGAACTCCTTAGCTGTGGGTGGGTATGAATATTGGCGTGACACCATTGATTTGAAATCTATCTGGGCCTCCAAAGCATGGCAGGTGCAAGGCACAGAAGCCTTGCACTGTGCTTGCCTCATCCCGGCCCAAATTTTATTTTTGAATCAGACCATCTATCAAACGACATGTTGGGGTTTGGCTACGTCCAAACAATTAAATGCCCCATCCATTCCTGTATTGTCTTCCACTCCCAACGATAGCTTGCACTTCAATATGTCACTTACGGATTTGCAAGTCTTGTTTCAGAACAATTCGTTTAATGTCTCTACGTTGGTTCAGTCACCCTGGTTGGTTTGGCCCATAGCATCTAATGCCTGCCAACTGCTTTTTCATGACACAGATCCTGGTTACAAACAGGATAGGCCAGACCCCAGGTTTTCTGACTCTCGTACAGTTACGACATATTCTGTTGGTAAATTGTGTAAACTGTGGTTGCAGCACTCTTCCTTAGATTCTGTTAAACAACATTTATCCCTCCTATCAGGCAATATTGATCTGTCCGACTTTGTTCTGGGGCCTCGTGGTCCTCGACCAAAGAGATTCATTTATGAAACTTATAATGAACTCTGGAAGCTTTCGCAAATTGAAGCTGCTTCCCGTCTTCGGGAAATCGATCAAGCAAATTTAGAAAAAGTGCTTGCTGTTGTTGACAATAGTATTAATACCCTGTCTTCCCGCATTTACACATTAGAGAATATTATTTCCTCTGTTGTTGATATTGTACAAGATGATGTTTCTGTGTTATATCATGGTCAAAATCAATTGCGTTCAGTAATGCAGTTTGCATGGACCTTGCAAACACTTAAAATGGGGAAGGTTCCTTGGCACTTTTTAAACACCTCTGCCTTATTCTTACCTTTTAATTTGACTGAGAAACAGCGGTTCATGTCCATGAAAGATGCAGCATACACTCTGTTACATATCGAAAAAATAGAGCCCTTACTATTCTCTGTTGCAGAATTAGATTCTGCTGTGTGGCTAGTACACGGGGTTATCGCTTTGCCTTTTTCTTTATTTGAGTTCAGTTCCTGCATGAAACATTATCCTGTTGGCCGCTTTCAGCCTTTAGGCAGTGCTTTCCTGCATGAGCTTTGGTCCCTGCCTTTCATGTATAAATGTCTTAGGGACGGGAAGGAAGTTTTTCTCACGGGGGAGTCATGCGATTCTACTGTGGGTCATTCCCTTGTTTGCAAACACATTAGAGTGCACGGAGCTTGTAATGTTTCAGCTCCGAATCTTGCTTGTGTTTTAAAGGGCATTCCTGCTCCTGCTATATCTCCTACTTTCACTGCGCTTGCAAATGGTAGCTATCTCCTTCTGAATAATCAGGACTGCTGTGGCATGCTTGCCGGCATACCATATATTGTAACTGTTTCCCACAGGGTTGTCTGCTGCAAAAATTTGCTTTTTCCTCCCCCGCACGGCATCGTAGATAGTTCCATTTGGCCTTCCATTCCGACTTTGAAGGCAGATTTCAATAAATTGAGCAGAATAAAGGCACTATTATTGAACCAGGAGGTTATGCTCACATCCGCCCGGGAAACATTCATTCTCCAGGTGGCGAGTACCCACAGTGAAATACAGGCCCTGTTGAACACTAACCTCCCACAACATTTCGGTGAACTGATTCACCGTGTTTTCAATGCTTCACGCACCGAAGGTCTTGTGCACTTTTTTAAAGTTGTGGGCTCAGGCCTTGTTACCTCCTTTCAGACTATCTTTGGTGTAATACCGGCTTTTATTCATTCCATTTTTTCCAGCGTCTTTGGAGGCTTTCCGTTGATCCTCGCCTTAGCGGCTGGTGTTTTGCTTTTGGTCTGTGTGCTACGCAATGGCTGCACTTCCTGGGGTCCTGCTCGACCACGGTCGACTCCGGATGCTCCGTGAGCGCATCCTCGCCGGTTTCCCTGTACTGCCATTGGCGACACTCGGTGTGTCATATAGACTTTCTTTTCGCTTTGCGTATTTCACTTGCGTGCAACCTGTGATGTCTTGCATCCGCTGTCCTATCTCATGGACCTTGGATTACTGCCTCTCCAATACGTCTCTGTCTCGCCCGGATTTTGTCCACTTGGTGGGTCCCTTAGAGGCCCATGAACATGACTGTTCCGGAGCTGGCTACATGGCGCGTGCGGCTGCACTTGGAATTTTGGCACAATGGGATGTCTGGGTGGCTGCTCAGACTCTCCTACAACAAAGTTATATTGAGTATCACGCAAGTTGTCCCGCAATGCTGTTCGCTGCTCCCTCTTGCGCGGAACATGAATGCAGTTTTGATATGTTGGACTGGATGGCTTCTCTTTTTTCTGACGATTCCAACGGTGTGGCGTTATTCTGCACCTACACTTTTTTGGATTAGGGGGCCTCCGCTATCGGCGTCCCGCCTCCCAGGACGTTTTTATTCTCTTCTATTGTTCTCTCCCGTTCATTGTCTTTCATTTGGGCTCCTTCAGTCACAGTTGTTGCCGTTCTGCTCCATCTATTTGAACTCTGTCTTTATCCTATGTCTTCGCCAATGGACTGACCAGGGGAGGGTGTCGTGTGGTTTGTGGATTCATGGTCTGCATTGCTAAGTTAGCTTAGGCCTGGCTGCCATGATGCCTCTTTGCGCACGTTACTTTGTGCCTTTGTTTTTCCAGCCTCTGCTATTTTGGAACTGTTTGCCTTTCCACTTTCTTCCTATTCCCTTTGGGTTTCGTCTGCACATCATGTACAAGGTCGAAAAACAAGGTCACTTGTTCTTGCTGATCTGGTCAGCCCCTCGCACTTAGACATAACACTGCATGCAGCTGCACTGGAGAAATTCGTGTGCTTTTAATATTGTGATTTCACTGTTGGGGGCACTTGGAGAAAAACCTTTCCAGAGAGAAGAGCTGTGCTTGTCTGATGATGTAAAACTTAGCATCTAGATATTGAGGTATGAGGGTCTGCCCGACAAAGCCCAGAGGTCTTCTATTTTATATAATAAACTAGCTACTAGCACGGGGAGGGTGGTATGGTCATTTAGCCCTATATCCACTGCTTTATGAAATGCTTTCCCCGTTTATATTCTATGGAATTGTAACTATGCTTATTGTTTTATTCTTATGCATTATGCTGATAGTACTGGCACGTGTACTGCATCTCAGAGCACGGTAGTTGAAATAAACATTTTAAACTATACAGTGACTCTTATTACGCACGTTGTGGACATGTATGAGTGAGTTATGAAAGGGTGTTCTTGCTCCTGCGAGTCCTGAGAGAGAGAGACCGTGTTCTGGGTTGTCTAATCATTGGTAGCATCGTTGTTAATGAGACGCTACTGCTAGTCGGGTTGTGATTGTGGGTACTAAGGGGTATTGTTGGCTCACCACTATACTCCGAGGTCCTATTATCCTGTGCATAGCTCTGTGTATGTGCAGAATCCCTACAACAAAGCCATTACCTTAAGTGAGATTGTGGGACCCCGTCCTGGTTTCGAGCTGGACACCCCACGAGGGATGTTAGACCACTGCGAGCTGGAGTGTCTGCATGCAGGAACCTCAGCGTCTCTGGTCAGTTTGTCGGCCGGGAAGTCTCGATCTCCTCTAACTCCTCTAACTATCTTAGCAAGATGTGATGTATATATACCCATAGGTCTCCCCAGGGGTCCTATCTTGCTGTATTACTGTGTCGGCCTAAGGATGACGTTGGGCATGAACTTTGTACATAGATTTTATAAGGGAGATGGCAGCCCTGCTGTGCTTCTAAGAACCCTCATGCATAATGTATGAGATTTCGAACTAGGGAAAACCCGCGTTCTGAATGCAGTGTAATATCTAGGTAAAAGGTCAGTCCCTGTAAACCGTGACAATTGTAATGTAGAGCGAGAATATAGGTGAAGGGTAACGAGTTTACCGAGGCCTATATTATAGTACCTATATGGAAAATAACACCTCAAGATGATGTTTTTTCTTTCAGTGCAATACCCTGTCTGACATTTTTGGTAGATTCGGCTTTGCTTCAAAAAATCTGGATTGTAGCAGGAAAATGCCCATATAACACCCATGGCAGGCCCGTGAGGCAAAGTAGCGCAAAGCAGCACAAAGCATCATTTGCACTACGTAAAGCTACTTTCCTGTGTAAAAAAAGTTTTACACTGGAAGGTAAATCATTTATTAAGACTTTGTACTAGTTGGTGTCACTCTGCGTGACTTAGCACCAGCACAAAGTCTTTATAAACTTGCCCCTCAATCTTCCTCATTCTCACTACGTGTCAGTCACTCTCACTCAGTTTCACTCACACACAGATGCATGCTCATACATACAAACACGCACATATACACACCAGTGGCAATAGTGGTGGGGCTGGAGGGGCTTCAAACAAAATATATATATATCACCTACCTGCCGGCTGGCCGCCACCTCTCCTCCATCCCCTTCTGTCAACTGGAAGCACACAGGCTCTCAGACTCCCCTAGCCGATCACGACTGTGCTATCACCAACATGACAGCAGCATCGTGATTAGTCTTAGCAGCTTGGTTCGGCCCTCAGGCAGGGAGTGGGAGCCTGTGCAAGTTCTCCATCCAGGCTGTGCGATACAGCCCGGTGAAGAACATGCTAAGTGCGCATGACTGTTCAATCAATCAATCAATCAATCACGGCATTTATAGAGCGCGCTACTCACCCGGGAGGGTCTCAAGGCGCTGGGGGAGGGGGTAAGTTACTGCTCGAACAGCCAGGTCTTGAGCTGCTTCCTGAAGGAGAGATGGTCCTGGGTTCGCCGAAGGTGAGTGGGGAGGGAGTTCCAGGTCTTGGCTGCCAGGTAGGAGAAGGATCTTCCTCCGGCGGTGGCTCTGCGGATGCGTGGTACGGTGGCAAGGGCGTGGCTGGTTGATCGTAGCTGGCGGGTGGGCGTGTAGAAGGTCATGCGGTCGTTGAGGTACTTGGGGCCCAGGTCGTGGAGGGCCTTGTGTGCGTGGGTGAGGAGTCTGAACGTGATTCTCTTGCTGACGGGGAGCCAGTGCAGGTCTTTCAGGTGTCCGGTGATGTGGCTGTGTCGGGGGATGTCCAGGATGAGTCGTGCGGAGGCGTTCTGGATGCGCTGGAGTCTTTTTGAAGTTTGGCTGTGGTTCCGGCGTAGAGGGTGTTCCCATAGTCCAGTCGGCTGGTGACGAGTGCCTGGGTGACGGTCTTCCTGGTTTCAGTGGGGATCCATCTGAAGATCTTGCGGAGCATGCGCAGGGTGTTGAAGCACGAAGATGAGACGGCGTTGACTTGTCTGGTCATCGACAGGGAGGAGTCCAGGATGAAGCCCAGGTTGCGTGCGTGGTCCGTTGGCTTGGGCGCGGTGCCCAGGGCCGGGGGCCACCAAGAGTCGTCCCAGGCGGAGGGTGATGAGCCCAGGATGAGGACTTCCGTCTTGTCTGAGTTCAGTTTAAGGCGGCTGTTCCTCATCCAGTCGGCGACGTCTCTCATCCCGTCGTGTAGGTTGGCTCTGGCGGTGGTGGGGTCGTTGGTGAGGGAGAGGATCAGCTGGGTGTCGTCGGCGTAGGAGATGATGTTGAGGTTGTGTTGGCGTGCGATGGCTGCGAGGGGGCTCATGTAGACGTTGAAGAGGGTTGGACTGAGTGAAGATCCTTGTGGAACGCCGCAGATGACTTCGGTGGCCTCGGATCTGAACGGGGGAGGCGGACTCTCTGGGTTCTTCCGGCGAGGAACGAGATGATCCATTCCAGTGCTTTCTCTCGGATTCCGATGTTGCTGAGGCGCTTCACTAGGGTGCGGTGGCAGACGGTGTCGAACGCCGCGGAGAGGTCCAAGAGGATGAGGGCTGCTGTTTCCCCGTTGTCGGTTAGGGTTCTGATGTCGTCGGTGGCTGCGATAAGGGCGGTCTCGGTGCTGTGGTTGGCCCGAAACCCGGACTGCGAGGGGTCGAGGGATCCATTCGTCTCGAGGAAGGCGGCAAGCTGTCTGTTGACGGTCTTCTCGATGACTTTGGCCGGAAACGGAAGGAGCGAGATGGGACGGTAGTTCTTGAGGTCGGTGGGGTCCGCCGTTGGTTTCTTCAGGAGGGCGGTAAGCTCGGCGTGCTTCCAGCTCTCCGGGAAGGTGGCGGTGTGGAAGGAGGAGTTGATGATGTCCCGGAGATGGGGTGCGATGGTGGCGTCGGCTTTGTTGAAGACGTGGTGTGGGCAGGGGTCGGTTGGTGATCCGGAGTGGATGGAGTTCATCGTGCGGGTGGTGTCTTCGGTGCTGATCGGGGTCCAGTTGCAGAGGGTGGTGGTGGCGGGCGTTGGTTCAGCGGTAGGGTGCGTGGTCTGTGCGTCGAAGCTGTTATGTATGTCGGTGATCTTGCGGTGGAAGAACGCGGCGAGTGAGTTGCAGAGGTCTTGCGAGGGGGTGATGTCGTTGTTTCCGGCGCTGGGGTTGGAGAACTCTTTGACGATGCTGAAAAGTTCCTTGCTGTCGTGGGCGTTGTTGTCCAGTCGTTCTTTGAGTGCCGACTTCTTGGTGGCACGGATCAGCTGGTGGTGTTTGCGGGTGGCGTGCTTGAGGGCGGTCCTGTTGTCTGTGGTCTGGTCGAGTCGCCAGGCTTTCTCGAGAGTGCGGCAGTTCTTCTTGGATTCCTTGAGTTCGTTGGTGAACCAAGGGGTTTCTTGCTTCCGGGTCTGCTGGGAGGGTTTTTTAGTGGTGCGAGGTCGTCGGCGCAGGCAGTCAGCCACTTGGCGAGGTTGCTGGCTGCTTCGTTTGGGTCCGTTGTGTTGGTGGGTGTGTTCTGGCTGAGGGAGGCGGTGAGCTGCTCGGCGGTGATCTTGCTCCAGCTCCGGCGGGGAGCCTGTTGCGGGTGGTGGTGGGTCGCAGTCTTTCTGAAGCTGAAGTGGACGCAGCTGTGGTCGGTCCAGTGGAGTCCGGTGGCGTGGCTGAAGGAGATGTGCTTGCTGGAAGAGAAGACGGGGTCAAGCGTGTGGCCGGCGTAGTGGGTGGGCGTGTTCACCAGTTGCTTGAGTCCGAGGTTGGCGAGGTTGTCCAGCAGGGCGGTGGTGTTTCTGTCGTTGTTGTTCTCCAGGTGGAAGTTGAGGTCCCCTAGGAGGATGTAGTCGGCGGAGGGCATGGCGTGCGGGCTGATGAAGTCTGCGATGTCTTCGCTGAATAGTGTGCGTGGTCCCGGGGGTCTGTAGATGAGGGTGCCTCGGAGGGTGGTCTTGGGGTCAGTGTGTATCTGGAAGTGTAGGTGTTCGGCGGCGGTGAAGGTCTCGTCGGAGTTAGTCGAGATGCGGATGGTGTTCTTGTGTACGATGGCGATGCCTCCTCCCGTCTGGTTGACGCGGTCCTTCCGGGTGATCTTGTATCCGTCCGGGATGGCTATGGCGATGTCGGGCGCTGAGGAGGCGTTCATCCAGGTTTCGGTGAGGAAGGCGACGTCCGGTACTGTTGCGTTGAGCAGGTCCCAGAGTTCCACGGCGTGCCTGTGGACGGAGCGGGTGTTCAACAGGATGCATTTCAGGTGGTTGCTGCTGGTGCTCGACTTGGCGGAGGTGGTGCACGTCCGGGGGCAGGTGAATCGGCAGGCTTGGCAGGTGAAGGGTCCGTGGGTGCGTCTCGGTGAGGCTCGGTAGCAGGCAGGGTTCCGGCCGGCATTGAGTGCGGTGAGGGTGGCGGCGTCGTAGGTCCGTCGAGTAGTGTTGCATCGGTGGGATCCAGGGGTCCTGGCGCTGGGCGCGGGCCAGGCGCGGACGGGCGCAGACGGGCTTACCTTTGGCGCACCTTCGGCGCTCCGTCGGTGCTCCCGCTGCGCGCGGGCCGCTGCGCGGTCGCTCAGGGGGCATCATAAGTAAGGAGCCTGGAGGGAGGAGCAGCTGGGTGGCGGGAGCGGGGCGGCGAATGGAATCACGGGGGGGCGGGGCCGCAGGGAGGCAGTGGCGGGAAGTCCCAGGAGCAGCGGGCAGCAGGAAAGTCCCAGGAGCAGCGGGAAAGTCCCAGGAGCAGCGGGCAGCGGGAAAGTCCCAGGAGCAGCGGGAAAGTCCCAGGAGCAGCGGGCAGCGAGCGAAGGAATCTCCAGGCAGGAGGCGGCAAGGCAGGCAGGAGCGGCAGCCCAAGACGAAAGTGCAACAACCACTCCTCCCCCTGCTGGCTGTGACAACAACCAAGCCCCATCCTACCCCAAAACTGGCCCCAGCACGGAAAAATAATGTTATTATCATTTTATTTTTCCTTTTTTGCACTGCTGAATAGCAGTGGGGCGACGCACCTCTGCCTTAGCGGAGGAGCCGCCGCTGATACACAGGCTTGCTCTTACTGTATCCACACAACATACATCTAAAAGCATTTTATTTTACTTGCCACAACTACCAGAGAAGGTCCTGATCCAGCTCCGGATATTTAATTTTTTATTCTGCTAATAATGAATTAAATACTATTATTCACTACTAGTTTAATTAAGGGTCGAAAATGAGGTTAGCGACCAACACCTACAACAGGGTGCTGCCCAAATGTTCGTGGCACTGATTTTGCCACCTCTGAGGCTAGGGGTTGCAAAAGTAGTGCCAGGGGTCTCAAGGGGCAAGTCGACGACCCCTAAATGACATCCACGTGGGAACCTAAGTAGAACAGAAGAGCCAGAAATTGCAAAGGACAATTCTGTGAAATCGAGAGCCAGATTTTACAGAAGATGTAAAATATTTCTACCCACTGACTCGTGATCATTTTATTGGAATTAAAATGTGCAAAACCCCAACTGTGAATTTCCATGAGCGATCTGCAAGTCCAGTAAAACTGCGGAAACCTAGTACATGTTCTAACTTCCGTGAGATAAATGCCTACGTGTATCCTGGAAAATATTTACAATGTACAGTGGTTCTTCAAAACTGAGAAAGGTACAAATATTTGCATATGTTCTATTATTATTATTTTAACCTTCACACATGCTCCTCTGGTGGAGAGATATATGCATTACCTACTGCTTTATTCCTCAGAAAAAGCTGTCCATATATATATCCTATATATCGGTAGCTAAAGAATGATGGTGTTTTTTCATAGGTAAAGGTGCTTAAACTATGATCGACAAGCACACAAATCGCATGAATAGGTAAAGCTAAGGTAATCATGCAGCTGAGACAAACTAAACAGACGGGAGAGAAATAAAAGAAAGTACAAGAAAAACAAAATATGAGTGAAACTTTGCAGTAAAATAAAAAGTGACTGTATATACATGTCACTTTAATCCAGAAATGTATATGTAAAGGTAAAGCCACAAAATAAAGGGAGCTAGCTTGGTAGTACAGAGGGAGGCAGCTGACCAGAAAATCAGTATCCATGTCTCCATTATTAACATAAAACACACAAATGACTTATAATTTAGGTCAATTAAGGTCATTTACCTGTTCAATTGTCAGACCCACAAATGAGGACTGGTGGCGCGTGGCTGATCTGGTGTCCTTGGATGAGGGCTTGAACTGGTAAATTTGTGGATAAAAATGTCGATAATACGCTGGAGACCAGCTGCTGCTCGGGTGTCTCTTCTTTCGACTGTTGTCTTGATTGCCATCCAAGTTCACTTTCCTTAGACCGCGTTCACGCCTCAGCTACGGCAGAGTCGTTGAAGAACTTGCCTAGTGGAAGCAGGGCCAAACTGGGAAACCAAAAACAGCCCCGGCAAAAATGCTCAAATCAGCAGGCTCTCTTCCTCGCCTGGTGGTAGCTTTCTCTTTCCATCCATCTATTCTCTCTCCTCTCTCTCTCTCTCTCTCTCTCTTCTCCCTTTCTGATGACTTTCTCTCTACCTTCCCATGCCCTCCCTCCCTCGCTTGCTCTCTCTCTCTCGAAGCCTCCCGTGCCTTTTGCAATTCACATCTGGGAGCTGGAAAAAGTGACAGAGGCACCCGGAGTGGCCCTAGGCTTTAAAAGTCGGCTTCCGATGGCTCCAGTCCACTGGCGAAGTGCCCGGTGGAATAAGAGGCCTGCCCGGCCCTGAATGGAAGTCTGGTGTTGCTCTGGCATCCTACGATGAGTGGCGCTAATGTGTTGAATCTGAGACACAAACAATTCCGTTTAAATGCCTTCACTAACTGATGAGGTTTGCCCAACCCAGTCTTGGCCAACTGACAGATGATTATGTACAGACAGACGAATAAACAGAAGACAAATTGAACTATTCAAGTTAATAATAGAGCTAACAGTAAATAACAGAGCATGTGGAAATTCAACAAAGGATCAGGGATTTAAAGTAGTAGCAGTACATTCTTCTGACAAAACTGGGAAATTAGGCCTTAAAGGGAGGATCAGGGAAAGGCACATTAACAGCAAAAAAGAAATTCTTACACATGCCAATGCCAAATCGCTGTAAGTTTTAATATACTATCAAGTCTTAGTACAGCAGTTTATTGTTTCAATAAATGAACCTTTCTGGAAGCTATAATTATGCAAAGACCTGTTTGTAATTTATGACTAAATACATGAGATAAGTGAAGCTCAGTTGTATGCAATCAGGGGTTCCATGTCTCAGGAGGGCATGCAAGTGAGCCCAACCCTCACAAGAGGAGGGAGAGGGTAATGTAGCCCCAGAAAAACAATTTGAGAAAACAAATCTTGCCAAATAAGTTTTAAATGGCTAATAATTATATATTACAATATTTCATGTGTTGTGGAGCAAGCCTGTCCCTCCACTAGGAGGTTTTCAGAAAAGGTGTCTGCCTTTGGCAAGATTCCTCTTAGAAAAATGCTGCAAAATGGCTACAATAATCACCGAAAATCTTCATTATTGTGACAATAATCTTTAATGCTACATTGAAAATTTTGTGAGGTTGAATCTTGGCTGCGAAATAAGCAAACTAACTGCTGGACTGAAGAAAGACTACATATCCTCCTTAAACCCAGTACTAGAGAGATGTATTTCTTCTTTGTCCATTGCCCCTTCTTTATAACACTCCCCAAGTAGGAACTCAAGGGTGTGTGCAACTCAGGAATCATAGATGAAAAATTTACAAATTTGTCACTAGACTACATCTTGTTCCCTAATAATTACTCCAATTTGTGAGGGGCATTGAGATGAAAAGGAATTCTCAAATCTCCTCGCATTTTGGTGATCAATATCTAAAAATTGTTTGACAATTCTTTTTTTTGTTGTTATTTGATCTGAAAAATGTGGGGGTACTGGCGCCCCCATCTTCTCTTACCATTAAAATCAAACTAAATATTCAGCAGTATCCAAAGACGGTCCAGTTCTCAAACCAATCTCAGTCCTTACTTGCATTTTACACACTCAGCAGTACAGAGACTCCAACATTGCTATGGCAGTGTGTGAGAAACTGGATTGTTGGTTGACTGGGGTGGGAGCACTGGTCAAGCAGCAACCCCAATCCTTGTCATGGTAAGGCACAAGCAAACCCCAAATTACCCTCTGCTCCACCTCCTGGTAGCTTGGCACACAGCAGTCAGGTTTAACTAAGAGGCAATGTGTAAAGTGTTTGTGCAACACTTCATACAATAAAACAGTGAAAACACCACACAAAAAATGATCCCACACCAGGTTAGAAAAATAAAGCTGACTTTAATAGATAAAACAAGGCCAAAACAACAAAAATCCAATCTGTATAACTGAAGTTATGAATTTTTAAAGAATAAAGCGTAAAATAGCATGTAAAAGCACAAACCAGATAGCAAACCGCGGCTATCTGGTTGTGCGGGACCAGGTCAGAGTCGAAATTTCAGGCCGACTGCGATGGAGCGCAGGTCAGATACAGTCCTAGATTAGTCCCGGAGATGATTTACCTTCTTAAGTTTTGTGACAAGAGTCCCGTTTGCGTTGCAGTGGGCTGCGAGGAGCAAGGAGAGGGTCGCGGGCAGCTGTCGGCGTGGAGCAAACAGCAGGCTGGGCATTGTGGACAGGCGGCCTGGAGATTTGAGTTGGCTGTCTACCATGAGCGCTCAATGCTGCAGTGCAAAGAGACAGGCTGGGGGTGCGCCACGCTGATTTTCAGTGTAAGCGGCATGGTCCAAAAGCTTGATTTAAGCTCTCTGAGTCAACACCAAGGGACCAGGACCTGAGAGGCACCACTTGGGATTCATGAACTTGCTGCAGCTAGGTCCAGGAGCTGGTTGGGGATCCTTTTAAGTTTCCTGAGGCTCAAATCAGGAGGCAAGTAGACTTGCACTTTGAGTCACTCTGTGATCCTGGGTTCAAGATGAAGTTGCAGGTCAAGTTCTTCCTCCCCAGTCAAGAGGGTAGTAGGTAGCAGGTCAGCACAGCAGGGCAGTAGCTCCTTCAGAGTAGCAATCCAGCAGAGTGGTAGTCCTTTCAGCAGAACAGCAGTCCTTCTTCCTGGCAGAGTATCCACAAGTCGAGAAGTGTACCGAAGAGTTGGTGTCTGAGCTCCAGTATTTATACCCAGTTGAAGCTTTGAAATGGGGGAGAAGCATCTAGAGGTCCCCCTTTGAAGTCCCCAGGCATCCTCCCTCCCTGTCCAGGTTTCAGACTAACTACAGGGGGTATACAGCCCTTTGTGTGGATGCAGGACACAGCCTATTCAAGTGTAAGTGGGGTTGGGCCCAGCTCCTCCCTCCTATGGGAGTTGTTAATTTTTTTGCATATTGAACGCATCATAAATTGAGTGTATGCTAACCTAGTTTGTGTTTACACTGTCCTCCATCTTCATATTTGTCAAAATGTGAAAAAAAAATCCAGGGACACTTTGCAGCACAGCTATCATTTACTTACTTGAAAATTTACCACACCCACTGCCTCAAAGCTCCGCTCACTGTGCCCAACCAACATAATTGGAATAATTTAACATTCACTTTTGGCTCTTGTGATAACAGGATTAAGAAAAATACAGTAAGATGTTCATAACATTTCAAAACAAATATAGTAGTGCCATCTGCTGGATTCCTGACGAAAGTACTCTACCAGAGGGTTTGGATACACACAGGACAAATATCACGTTTTATTTTAACGTTTTAAAGTGAGCAATCTGCAGATTGTGCAAAGATAAGTGATTCGCCAACTATGCGCCAAGGCAGGCGTGCCAGGACTGTCCTGGGATAGTGAATTACCCAGGACAGTCTCCACCTTGCAGGGTCTGTCCCGGCAAAAATGGGACAGTTGCCAGCTATGCATCTTGCATCAATGTCACTGACTGTCACGTTTTAACTGTTGCTGATCTTAGTGTTCCAAATAAAGAACTGGAAAACTCACACTAATAAACTGAGAGATGCTCCTAGAGACCTCTTTGCTCTGTACCTAACCAAGGGCATTTCAATTGTCCCAGGCTATTGCCACACAATGTATCAATTGGATTGCCGAATTAACTGTGAGAATGTCTGTAAATTCAATGTAGTACCACGAAGGGAGAATCTTCGAAAGTATTTTGTAGTAAATTGATTCTTAATGCTCGATTAAGGTCCTATAAAAGGACATGCAGATTTCTATGTGGGAAAGACCCTTCTTCCCCACCTTAGAGGCAAATCTATGCTGGATTTCACTTGGAACTGTACTGAGTTCTTTGTTATGATTTGGACGCTCTGCCACTAAAAGATGTCCTATGCATACTCTATGTAATCTACCTGTTCATTTTTATATAAAGAATTGAAACAACAACCTCTGTTTGTCATTCTTACAAGAATTATATCACCTGCTACTATAATTAACTTGATATATTAGATGCGACGGCTCTAGTCAAGGAGCACCAAAGTCCATAGCAGGACTACACCGCTCCTGGTGCTAGTCGTTGGCTCGCCCCATGAGGTGGATTTAAGATAGTGTGATCCACGCTGACACTACCATCCTGCCAGTGATGATCCATCCAGTCACACCTAAGATCCCCATTTGTGTGTGGTTGTCTAGGAGGAATACACAAAGCTCAACTGTCAGCTACACCCAGTCATGTGGCCAGAGAAAGGCTATAGGCAGGGAAAGTGGCAACTTTCTAAAAGTGGCATTTTCAAAATTGTAATTCAAAATCTGACTTCACCATAAGTTAGTATGTTAAATTCCAATTCCAGAGACACCAAACAAGAACTGGTTACCTGTTCCCACCTGGAAATTACACTTATAAAATGTAATAAGCTGACTCCAATGTTAGCCTATGGAAGAGGTAGGCCTTGCAGTAGTGAAAAATGAATTCAATAGTTTTCACTACAGTAGCCGTAAAACTTAAAAGTACATGTCTTACTTTTTAAATACATTGCACCCTGCCCTCTGGGTCCAGTGCCTACCCTAAGGGTGACATATGAATTAAAAATGAAGATCTGGGCCTGGCAAAATGTTTATTTTGCCAGGTCAAAATGGCAGTTAAGCTGCACGGACAAGCTGAATGGTAAGCCTGAGACATGTTTAAAGGGCTCCTTAAGTAGGTGGCACAATCAGTGAGCAGGCCCACTAGTATCATTTAATTTACAGGCCCTGGATACATGTAGTGCCACTTTACTAGGGACTTATAAGTAAATCAAATAAACCAATTAGGTATAAGCCAATATTACCATGTTTTAAGCAGTGAGCACATGAACTTTAGCCTTGGTAAACAGTGGTAATGTGTGCAGAGTCCCAAGGCCAGCAAAAACAAGAGCAGAAAAAATTGGAGGAGGAAGGCAAAAGGTTTGGGGGAAGACCACCCTAAGGCTGACAGGTCTAACACAATGCATTTCATTCTTGACCTTTAGCTCCCAGGTCACTACAGTACTGATATCCACACACATCTTTGACAAAACAAACCAAATGGCCATTCCAGAGCCCAGTGCCACACATAGCTGATGAGGCACCTTACCAGAGACATTTTAAGGCATGGGCACAGTAAAATTACCTTTTTGCCCCAATCGAATAATTGGAGAACCAAGGGCCATATCATAATTGCTCTGCACAGAGATGAACAACAGTTGTTTTGCACTTGGCATGTCTAAAGTTCAAACATATGACTCAGAATTGCTTTGAGGTAATGTATGAACTTTAAATAGAACAACTCGGAATTAGAAGGAGGCAATCCCTGTTCATGAGTTGTTCTGTTTAATGTTCATGCATTAGCTTGAATGTGCATAGTGTCATGGTGTTTTTTTTCCTTTCACCAAACATTTCACACATTGCATGTGTGATGCACTGTACAGCACGCACACACACATACAGAGTGTGGAAAGTTTAAGAATTGTTAAGGCATAGGATTTTGGACTGCAATAATATGCTTCCAGTACAAATCCTATGCTAAACAACATGCATCAACCCTGCACTATGGCTCTAGGCAGCCTGATTGTGTGACATTGTGGGGAAGAGAGAAGCAAAAAGCCATTTTCAATAAATATGACGCTGTGCTGGTTTTTCCCCCTTGTGACATGCAGTACAGTAATTTTGGTTGCTGTGTTGCACTAAATAATAATAAATCTGCCCCTTCGTGTGCATGCCTGGCCTACCTAGGCATAACCCTTGCACTCTCATGCAGTTAGTGGCAATTATATTTTATTCTCTATACTTCACCTCACCTCACCTCTTCTACCTTAGCCCACTTGATTAACGCCTCCTTTTCTGCTTTCCTTTGTACCTTCATCCTCTCTATCTCAGCTCTCTCTGCCCTACCTTAGTCTACCTCACCTTTCTATCAATATAATTCACTCAACTTCATCTCCTTCTCTTTCTTTCTCTCATAACCTGACCCATCTCTCTATCATTCTTTGCACCTACATCTATATCTGCCACTCTCAATCCTCTCTCTACCTAAACTCTCTCT